>OY015314.1:28548816-29748816 GCA_955612985.1 Cheilosia scutellata | reverse complement strand
ATATTAATTTTTCGTTTATTTTCTTCAAAAATCAACCACTTGATTGCTTCTGTTGATTGATTATCGACGCATCTGTAGCCTTTTTTAGGGATTAACCCAATAGTTTTTGGAAGAAGAAAGTTTCGTCTGAATACAAGATTACATGCTGACGCTACTGATTCCAAAAATGGTTCAACATAACTCTGCTCGAGAAACAGGTTTCGAAATTTCAAACAAGCTTCAGTCAAAAGTTTAACATCACTAATACAATATTCTACAAGTTCACGCTGCATGTTAAAATCATCGCCTTGATGTTTCGCAAATTATTTCAAAAATTCAGTACGGTCTTCAACTTTCATCGTATCTGGGCTATAATACTCCACTGGTGGTAGTTTTCCAATATATTTTTCATTTTCTCTTGTATTAAAGAAATGCGGAAAATAACCTTTTTTTTAAAACGGGCGACAGCTGGAATGCTTTGGGAAGTTTTGACACAGCGATAGGAAAGTAGTTCAAGGAGTCTATAAATTTGACATTCCCTTCTTGCATTAATATTATTTTGGTACCTCGCATAATCAATTCCGGTGTCAGATTTGTTTTTTTCAATATGCTCAAAATGCATTGATGATCGTATGTTTGTCACAATAACTTTTTTAAATTTTTGCCGAACATTCAATATGTACTCCAGAAATTTGTGTACTACATCTTTTTCTTGAATGACATTCCTCTGGTGTTGACAAAGTGTCATCATCCGCGGGGTCGTCGGCTTGATTTGTGTCAGTGAATGTCGTAGTTGCGGTCGTCGATTCTTCGATGCTTCTGACTGTGGCATGGACTTCTGAGAGGAATACAGGATCATTAGGAGGCGATGGGTTGAAGTTGCCTTCGAAGAATATCGCTAACGCTTCTGCCTTCTCATCAGGAGTGGTGGCGGTTCCAGGATTGGTGTCTATTGTGTCTGGCATTTTTTGACCTTTTCAGATAATTCTGTTAATTTGTTTAAAGCAGCGGTTCCCAATCTTTTTTGGTCGCGGAGCACTTTTCTGTAGAGAAATTCCTCGCGGAGCATTTCGTTGTCCGTACGTAAACCATTTTTTGTAGTTATGGAAAACGCAATTACTATTTTCCATTTTTTTTTTTTATTTTATTAGATTGAAGAAATAAGTAACATGTAGCTATGTGATGTGACCTTTAGCATTTTTTAAAATATATAAATCTGGTAGATATTAAAAAAAAAATAATTCAAAAACATTTTAACTCATATTCGAGTTTGCCACAGAATAACAAAAAATATAGAATTCCCGTTTCCAAAACTTATAAAAATTACCAATATTTAGTGGAATCCTTAATTTTTACTGCACTCAATCTTTTCTGAAGACTTTCCCCTAAAATCCTGAATCTTATAAATAAATGAATATAAATTTGGCGCACCAGGTCTGTATAGGCACCTTAGGACTAGCTTATCACAACCATTTGTTTTGTGAGTTTTTATTTTTGGGACGAATGGAAGGGACCTACAATTTTATGCCGAGTCAAACGGTTGATTTGAGAAGCTTTTTCAGGACAGTTAGAGTCTCGGATGTTTGTCACACGTTCGCGAGAGGGTGGCGCAGTGGAAAAAACCTTAAGAGGTAAGTTGCGTTTTCCGGGGATCGAAACTCGGACCCCTCGCACCCCTCTTCCTTAGGTTTTTGTTGACATAATGTGTGGAATATGCATCCACGAGGATATTGTTCTACGACACAGCGCCAAGGCTGTGGCCCCTATTGTGAGTGTCGATTTGACAGTCGCTATTAGTCGATTACAAATGTCTGGTCGATGCAATCGACAATTGTCGTGACATTCGCTGATCGACAATCACAATAAGGGCCTGTGAGTTCTTGATGGAGTTTAGGTGCAATAATCTCCCTAATTTTTCTGGAAATTAAAATGGATTGGCTCTACTTGTCTGGCAAACCTCTATTTGGAGTAGTTTTGAGTCCAATCTCCTTTCTTTTGCGGTTCTCAAAACTTCTAGTATTTCCCCGAAAACAAGCTTCGTAGAACAACCAAATAGTTTCGCTATCAACGCCATCGATTCGTTTCCATTTTGATAGCTCTGAAGTTCTGGAGTAGGTACACGATTTATTTTTACGCATTTTTGTACTGTGTAGTTTCAGAAGCACAAAATTAGCTAGTATGATGGAATTTTCATATTTTTTCCCATCTTTCCGCGGAGCACTTAGATTTTCATGGCGGAGCACCAAGTGCTCCGCGGAGCACACTTTGGGAATCTCGGGTTTAAAGGTATCGGGGCCGGGCTTAATGTCTTGCAGCCTCTTTTGCATCTGAACGTCGTTATAGGTCTGATAGTCACTCAGAAAGGTCTGATAGTCACTGTGGACCGTGTTCAATTCCCGGTAGCGTATTCTTTGGAGTCGTTTCCTTAGACGTTCAGCTAGGTTCCACATTTCACTTTCACTCGAAATGAAATCGAAATCGACCGAAAATGAATTTTTGTGTTCTACATTTCACTTATTCGATTTCGGTTTAGAAATTTTCGGAATTGAGAAAAAGTGAAATTGTTGTGTTCCACAAATCGATTTTGACGATTTCCAAGTGATTTCAAATCGATCTTGGTCATTCGATGTGAAATAGTGGAAACGAAAAGACTCGATCAAAAATGTAAGTAAAAAATGCAATTTAAAACAAATTTGATAGGCTTATTTCACAAAAAATATATTTAAAACAGGGGTAAACATAAAAATACTGCGCAGGAGGGAATATTTATTCATATTATGGAGCGGCAAAAACGCAAAACTGCGGCTAGCAGCAAAGTGGCAGGAATTGAATATTAGGTCTGTTTTTTTCCTCATTGATCTCAGTGAAGTAAAGTAAAGTAGGATTTTCAGCACGCAATTACAACAACTGCACCCAATTTGACACCACTGAGATTCACACAAGCTATTCATTTCCAGCAAGACCAACTTTGGAGCATTCTTCAATTCTGAACACCAGGGGAACACATTTGATGTTGCCATTTGGATGTGTTCACAGAGTGCCTCCATTTATGATACATAATATGTGTCGGCTGTGGTGGGTGTAAAATGCATAAAGTGCATATATTTTAAACAAATTTCAAAATAGCAACTGAATATTACGGAAAGTAATAAAATACTAAATATATGTAATGAAGGAATTATTTCCATACTTTTTTTTTTAAAATGAAAACCATTCGATTTCAGCCAACTGACATTCCAACTTTTGATTTCGATGGAGATTCGATTTATTTGTTAATTCCTCCGCACATTCTCATATGTTTTTTCGATTGAAAATTTGTGGTCTAAATCTTTATTTAAAAAATGTTTACAGTCAAATTTACATAAAAAATATAAAATTATGGAAGCAACTTATGGAAAAAATGTTCAAATGTAAATAATCGCATGTCGCAATCAAAAAGAACAAACCAAGGACAATTTAAAATGTTAATTTATAATTTATTTAATTTTTATTGCGTTTTTCTGTTCAATTTAATTGTTTCTTTCTCCAAGAATATATATATATAAATAAGGCCATCTTTTCTCAAAATTAAAGTCAAAACCAACGGGCAATCTGACACTTAAAATATTACAGCTGATTTCGAAATAAAATCATACAATGAAATCACTTCTTCATTGAATGAACTTCTTTCCCCCAAAATTTAGATTTTGAGATTCTTTAGTGTGAAAGTTTTAAATTCGAGGAATACTCGATTCGATCGAATCTCAGAATTTGCGTGAATACACTTTTGGACTCACCTAACAAACACACCCGCGTGTGTTTTTGCTTTTTTTTTCTTTGGCGATTTTATTTTGACCATACAAGAGAAAAAAAGTAAGCAGAAAAAGTAAATATTCTGTAGAAATTGATAATCATTATTTTGTTTGTGCTAAAAGGTTAATTATTAAGTTTTCTAGAAGGAATTTGATTTTGAAATTGAATTTTTCATTGATGGCCATTTTGACAGCAATGCCAGCTGTTTGCTTTTCAGGGGTAAAACCGACTGTTCAGAAAAGTGGTTGGGGACCAGTTGGGGACTGTTTTTTTGCACATTTTCTTACTTTACTTTACTTCACTGAGATAGGTGAGGAAAAAAACAGACCTAATAGGTATTCTTGGAGGAAGAAACAATAAAATTGAACAGAAATGCAATAAAAATTAAATAGGTAGATGAGCATTTTAAATTGTCCTTGGTTTGTTCATTTTGATTGCGACATGCGATTATTTATATTTGAAATTTTTTGTCCATAAGACGAACAAATGTTGCTTCCAATTTCATATTTTTTATGTAAATTTGACTGTAAACATTTTTTAAATAAAAATTTAGACCACAAATTTTCAGTCGAAAAAACATATGAGAATGTGCGGAGGAATTAACAAATAAATCGAATCTCCATCGAAATCAAAAGTTGGAATGTCAGTTGGCTGAAATCGAATGATTTTCATTAAAAAAAAGAGTTTGTAAATAATGCCTTCATTACATATCTACTTCAGTTAAAAAATCAACAGGGAATACAAAATGGGAGGATGTACTATTACAAAAAATGTATCCCATAATTATATAACATCAAAGATAACATACATATTTTCAATTATTATAAGTCTAGGTGTATATAATATATACATATATAATTTGTTACCAAAGTACAACTTAAATAAAAACAGAAAATATTTAGTATTTTATTACTTTCCGTAATATTCAGTTGCTATTTTAAAATTTGTTTAAAATATTATGCACTTTATGCATTTTACACCCACCACAGCCGACACATATTATGTATCATAAATGGAGGCACTCTGTGAACACATCCAAATTGCAACATCAAATGTGTTCCCCTGGTGTTCAGAATTGAAGAATGCTCCAAAGTTGGTCTTGCTGGAAATGAATAGCTTGTGTGAATCTCAGTGGTGTCAAATTGGGTGCAGTTGTTGTAATTGCGTGCTGAAAATCCTACTTTACTTTACTTCACTGAGATCAATGAGGAAAAAAACAGACCTATTGTTGAAGGTGTGGTTCAACAATTTGCAACAACATTAGAAATACACATTTAGACGGTAGTATGAAATGAACCTCTATTAAACGACTAATAATTGACAAAATCAAACTTTCGTTTTTAGCTTTATAACTTGCGCAGCATCTGCAATTTCCAAGGGATTTGATATATCTCTCAGCCTTCGTCTTTTTATTTTTTTTATTTCTCCTGTGCAGCAACTAGCACAGCACTCATTATAAGATCCCGTTTATAATAAAATTATAGTAAAAATAATCTTTTAAGCCACACGAACAACACAATTTTATTAAAAAACAATTTTCCAAAATAAAAACACTTTTACGATGTCCCAAATGACAGATGTTAGCTGTTTGCAATTTCACGAAAAGTGATTTCGAAAAAATTTCGGTGTTACCGAATCGGTCGGAATGCAGAACACTGAAAACGAATTCACTCGATTTGCAATTTCGATTTCGATTTCATTTCACTCGATTTCTGGAACCTAGCTGGTTGTCTGTGGTGGTAAAGGTTCTGAATATAGACTGGAAGATGGCTATATCTGTCCTTCGACGTCTTAGGCCTCTTTTGTATATCGAGTGGTCGGTTTACTGCACTCTGAAGGTCTTCAACGGCTGTGTCTATCTCATCATTGGAGAGATTTCTTGTCGCTGGGGGTAGGGTGATACTATTTTCGACTTCTCTGTGAAATAGCTCTATATCTAATTCCTTGAAGTTTATGTAGTCACCTCCTGGTTGCTCGTTCGTAAAGATCGGTTGATGAAGCCTAATAATCAGCTGCACTGCTTCATGGTCCGAGTCTTTGGTAAGAATCTTGCACTAGTAGTTCTGGATCTCTGGGAGGATGTTTACCAGGTTAGAGGTCACCATGAAGAAGTCCAGGAAAGATGGGGTTCTGGGGAAGCGAAAATGTCTGTCCCTCGTTTGCCTTCCACTTTATCAGTCTTAAAGAAATGGTAATCTTTAAGATCCATCTTGTTGTGGCTGGTCAGCATCGTTTCACTGATAAGTGAAACAGACATTCAGTGATAGATAGTTTACACTTTTGACAAAAATATAAATTTGGAAGATCACTGATCGCATTTATTTTGAAATACGCATAAATTTGGTTTATGTATTTTTATTGGTGAACTTGCTGTTTCATCATCTTCACCATTAATCATTTTTTCACCAATTACTTTCTCTTGCCGACTCTCCAAATCAGAAAATATGTACAAAAAGTTTTTACAATCAGATGTTCTCTTATCAGGAAGAATGTAACACAGATGATCTTTGTCAACATGTTGAAGACACTGTTTACAAAACTACTCATCACAAACATGCTTTCGTTTTCTTCCGTATGTTTTCAAACATAAATGACATCTTTTCATCATTTCACAAATTGAATTTTTTCCTGACGATCCGCTCGCTTTGTGGTTGTCGAAACAGTGTTTTCCTCTAAAATTTCGATTACAATCATCACAATGTCTTTTGTTTCACTACAGCTTGGCGTTTGTTGACACTGAGAGCAAGATCCTCCGCATTTATGATGACTTTTCGTATCATATGGTACATGACAACTTCCGCAATAATATGCAGCAAAATGCAGCTGTTAGTGAGGTTATCACACCATAATGATTATTGCAGTAAAGCGAATTTATTTTTTTCTTTTTACCACCATCACATCCATCTAAAGCTGAAATTCCATCAAACACAACTTTTCGGCCTTTTGTTCCGTATTCATTGACTGTGACTTTATATCCTTGTAACTGATTTTAGAATGCTCTTTAATGCTCTGGATATTATACCTTTGCCTTCTGCATTCTTCCTCAAAGGAATTAAACATATTGCCATTTTTTCTTTTGTTCCCAGTCCCCGAAGGTAACTTCACAAAAGTTATTGACATGTAAAAATGATCTGTACTTAAGCCTTCTGAGTTGCTCTGGAAAATGTTAGTTATCATTTCCCACACATCACTAAAACCTGTTGCAATACGCTTAAGCATACCATTTATTGCCATCTTGATCCATGAAGTTGGTTCTTCGTTATCGGGTATAGGCCTGATTTTAAAATTTTACGTCCTTTTAGGGCAAATCGGTAAACACGCTTCTCGAAATCGGTCAAAACTTCGAATCGCTAAACATCAAAAGAGAAGAGAGAAAAGCTTTGTAGAAAAACCAGTGTGCCTTGCATATTTGTCGAAAAGAAGTTCCGAAAAGCTGTTCGGAAGAATACCTCGAAACAAAAATCCTCTGATTCGTATTCGTATGAAATCGGAGAATTTTCCGTTCCGATCGGATACCTCGATAGGGCTGAATATGTTTGTACTTTCTACTCTTAAAAGCAAATTATAAACTAATTTCATGTCTACTCAGCAACCTGCTTTTATACTCCTTAAACCCTAATTTTACATTTTGTGATTACTTATCACCTTAACATATTTAGAGGATAGATTTGCTATTTTTGTCGATGGTCTTGATCAGAAAGTTCATGCTCCTTGTGATAATGCCGCAATAAAACCATTTTCTCTGAAATTAACCCAAGTTCAGCCGGACTTCTAACTATACTTAAAAATATCAAACTGATAACTTCACAAACAAAAAATATTTCCCTGTCTCTCTATCTTTCACAACAAAACCAAAACATTTTGTGATTTTTTCAATTGGTCTTGACCCGAAAGTTCAAACACAAAACTGATTATCACTCTTAAAATATTTAGTGGATATTTTTACGATTTCTGCCAATGGTTTTGATCTGAAAGTTCAAGCACAAAACATTTCCTTGAAATCAATCGCCGATCGAGCGAGATGTCTTCGCAAGACGGGGTATGTTTGTTGTTTGAAATGCGCACATATTTTTTTTAGCTGTAGTTCTGGTTGGAAAAGTTGTTTTGTTGTTGCTAAGAGAATAAAATCCCTAATGTGAAGAGACCTGCGCAAGAAATTTTCACTTAAGTTGGGACGGGCTATTACATTGTCTATCTTTCACACAAAAACATTTCTTCTCGTAATCACATAACAAAAAAAAATGAGCTTAACCTCAATCAAAATTATAGTCACACTAAGCTGATTACATACGCACCCCATTGATAAGAAATTTTGAACATTCTGTCTCTTGACATCTTGTCATCTTGACACTAATGCTATCCTTATCACATAAAAAGTTCCCACACCAAACCTCCGCTCTTCCTACTTGTGTGTTTCGCCGTTTTTTCAAAATTCGTCCTGCAAAGGTTGAAAGATGGTGCAACCTTTTATTTGGAATTTACTACATTCAATTTATCATTATATTTTTGTAACTCAAGGTCAATTAAAAAAAACTTGATATGGATTTTAGGCAATACTCTCAAAGTATTTTATTTCATTGAAACAGAGAGGCTGAGCTACAACAAATGCGAAACAGATCTGATTTGACCAAAAAATAATCGATTGTTTTCTCGACTGACAGGACTGCTTTGGAGTGGTCTTATTACTGTTGTAATAAGATCCTGTATTTGTGATGCTTCTAAGTGCACGTGTGCAATGAAACCAACAGCCTTTTATTGTAGCCCTAGTCCCAGTAAAACAGACAAAATAAGTCAATATGAATAGGCCACAATAGAATTTATTTTGGATTTTAGATTAGGTAAAGTAGATGTAGTATTATATAGGCTAGTTAGAGTAAGCTTCGCGGTAATCTTCCCTTAGGGGCAGTACTTGTGACAGTCCCTTTCATCGTTTTCCCTTTCATAGTTTTTTATTTTGATTTGAACTCCTGAGACAAATGTCAATATTTGATCACGTAACATTGAAAATCACTGTCGTCAGTGATGTCATAATTTCGACGATATAACATTTGCTTTTCGTACCTCAATAAATCGAAAGAACAATATTGTCAAGACGATAGCGTTTGCACAACACACCAAAGCTACCTAATGTGGTATCGTCTTGCATTGATTTGTGTATTTTGCAAACAATTTTAACTTTTAACATGAATGTTAAAGTGAGCAATTGATTTCAGATTTTTTTATGATTCAAAATACCTATAATTACAATAACTCATCCGAAAATTCACAAGAAAATTAGCCGATGATATACATACTCTGCTTGTCACTTTCGAGACTGTATGTAGTTGTTGCAATTGCGTGCTGATCATCGGAAGTTGATTCGATTTAACTGAAACTGAAGACAATACCTATAGAAAAATTAAAGTTTACACTTAATGACGTCCAGTACGGACAGCTTATCTTTATTTCATTTTGCATTTACATACAGGGGCTATCATTTAAAAACATTTAGGTATGCATTATTTTTTTTTTATATTTATAGGTACACATTAAATCGCTATCAATAATTACGTTAGTTTAGTATCATTATACGCTGGCCTCACAAAAGCCGCAAACAGATCATTAAGTTAATTTAAAACTAAAATCGAAGTGACCACAACACAAGTCGATGGAATAAGAACAGCAGCAATCACTCACTTACACTTAGTCCTAATAAAACCTACAGCAAAACATAAAAACATAATGAGAAAGTGAAACCATCTCATTGTTCGGAAGTTCCTAATCAAATCTCCCGTTTTGCCATTGCAACTATCCCCAACTTAGCTTTGAGATGAAAAAAAAAACAATAAACAATAACTTGATGTTTGCCGTTTTTGGTGAATTTTTTTTAAGGAACGTTCAAGCAGTCCTTTTCGCTTTCCATGCTTTTGGCAAGGCAAAATAATTACAAAAATAAGAAAGTATGAAAAATAGAGGCCAATATTGTTGGATCACCGTTCATTATTGTTTCTACTTTTCTGTCTGTGTGTCTGACTGTTTTCTTTGTGTTGCCGTGCAATCTGTTGAACTTGAATCCGTATCCGTAATCGGTGTGAAGTCATCTAAGGGAAAATTGCTCACTTCCCTGACTACACAGTGCCTTTCATTGGTTTCCGGTGCTGTTGAAGCTGCTCCCTTCCTCGAACTACTTTGAACAACTGTCCCTTCTTGCGCTCTGTCGCTGATGTGGATGCTGCCTTCGTTGGGCTGCATATGCTGGTGTTGGTGTTCATGTGTATAATTTGGTTCTATTGTTAAAGTTGCTTCCATATCACCATCTAAACTACACTCGTTCACAGAATGTTGTTGCTGTTGCTTTCTCCCTTCATTCGGCGCAATAGCGTCATATTCACCGCAGACGGAATGGAGTCGTTCACCATTTATTGTATTTGAAACTTTGAATTCCTGACATTTGAGTGGAGCACACTCTATTGTGGGAGCGATTTCACTTCCATCAGCGTTCGACTTTGAGCCGTTGCCGCTGGATATAGCTGTCACATGGGCGCCGTACAACAATGGGTGAGTGGAAATTTGTTTGTCATTTCCTCCTGACAAAGATGCCCCCCTATCCGAATCCTCCAACATCTCCACCGAGTAAGGTGTGGTGGCATGTTTTGGTTTTTCGACTTCAGCATCGGTATTCGTTTCAGCTGGTTGGACTAATTTAAATCCAGTTGGATGAGTTGTCTCAAAACTTTTTTCATTCTCCGCCTCCACTAGGGGTGATGTGCTTTTAGTGCCGATATTGGATGATGTGGGAGAATTAGTTGGCCCATTGGGACTATCCTTATTGTTGGTAGCGGTTACTGTAGTATTTTCAGAACCGAATTGATTTCCGCTGTTGTCGAATGTTGAAGTGCTACTTTGAACCTGATCTGCCTGCGGCGGAGTTACTGAACTCGAATCTTCAGTTGTACGAGAACCTAGAGTGAGGTACAATGTCATTGGTTATTTTGAGTGTAGAACTGTATACATACTTGATGCTGCAGACGTTTCTGTGGTTTCTGTCCGCCGATTATGACTTGCCAGTGGTGTGTTTCCTGCACCAGTTGACAGGGGAAAGTTTGCCGGATTTATTTGGATTGAATCCAAATTTATGCGCTGCAAGTTCCCAATTTCAACTCGAACGCGAACTGGTGCCATCCATCCCGTCCCGAAGAGGACTCGTCGCAGAACATTTATAGCGTTCGCTCGTGTTTCAAATAATTGGCGTAAGAGCCCACCAAACATGTTGTTGGCAATTTGATTCCGGATAATTTGATTATTCGGAGCAGCATTGCGAAGTAGACCAACACGATTTCCCAATCCCGTGCCTGGGGGTACATTCTGTCCGGTTTGATTTCGGGCAATGATTAGGAATTGAGCTTGCTGAATAATGACTGGCAACTCGTAGTGATGGAAGAAGTAGAACATGGAGTGCTGGAACGAAAAATAATCAGGAAAACAAATTAATTGGTTGTTGGGCGGGAAATGTGGCTACATTTTCAGGTTTAATTTTGTTTTTCTTTTCATAACATTAAAACCTTATTTTATTGCATTTTTTTTTTACTTTTAGAATGGGGCAGAATAACGAGCGATTAATCGTTGACGGGACGTTATCGGAAGTATAGTGGATCCCCCAGCAGCGCGCGTAAGCTGTAAAGGCGTTTTATCAAATTGGTAATTGTTACGTGCGAGCGCATTGTGTTTCTCTCAACTATTTCGACATCAACCGGTGTCATCTGAATCTGCCTGTCCCATTAAAAAGTGGGTTAGAAGATTTGAGGACACTTTATCAACAACAAGAAAGAAACCACAAGATAACCCACCACAAAAAGTTCAAGCTTTGAGAGAAAGGATTCAACAGGAAGTGGACCAAATTACCCAAGCAATGCTGAACGTAAATGAATAATTCCAGATCACGATTAGAAAAATGTGTATACGCCTAAACGAACGTCATATTTCCGGATTTATTTTCAAACAACTAACTAACTGAATTTAATGAATAGAAAATGGCAGTAACGCAGAGCTTGAAAGAGTGAGATAGGGAGATAATTTTAAAGGAATTAAATGAGAACTGTATATCCCTTTTTTTCGAAAATTTTATAGCAGGGCAATGCTTGAAATTTTGAAACAATTTGATGATGGCTATCTGTTTGACGTCGTGTAACGCGTTCGTTTAGAACGCCACAGCAAAATAGACTTAACGCCGCGCAAAATAATCTCACCGCGGCGCGAAGTTAATAAGGCGTACTGTTTGACGAAACCTTAAAAGTGTAGATCAAACGTCCACCGTGAAACTGGGGGTTAATGTTTTTTAGTCTCTCTCAATCTCTCAACAGGTTCTATGCAGCCAGCTATTCAAAGCGGCAGGTGATGACTTGGTTAGGACCATGCACCAACTCATCCGTAAAATATGGTCGGATGAAAGTATGCCCGATGAATGGAACCTCATCAGCATTCCATTGTTTGCCCGATCCTCAAGAAAGGAGACCCTCTGAACTGCGCCAACTACAGAGGTATCAATCTTCTTATCTTCTTATCTGACCTGTTGTGTGAACGCCTGAAGCCCTTCTTCAACTACCTGATTGGTCCCTATCAGTGTGGCTTCAGAACAGGAAAGTCTACCATCGACCAAATATTCACACTGCGGCAGGTTTTGGAAAAAATCCAGGAAGTCCGAATCGATACCCACCATCTTTTTATCGATTTTAAGGCCGCCTATGACAGCATTTATAGAGACGAGCTATACAGAGCAATGTCTAGTTTTGGCATCCCTGCCAAACTCGTCCGTCTGTGCAGGATGACAATGGAGAATGCACGCTGCTCCATCAAAGTCGGTAAAGAACTCACCGAGGCCTTCGATGTCAAAAAAGGATTTAGACAAGGCGATGCGCTGTCATGTGACTTCTTCAACATTGTTCTTTAAAGAATAGTGCAAAACTCAAACGTTAACACCAGAGGCACTATCTTTCAAAAGTCCGTCCACCTACTCGCCTACGCCGGCGACAGCGACATAATCGGCAGAACGCACCGTGATGTCACTGGCGCGTTTGTGAGCATTGAGACTGAAGCGGCGAAGGTGGGTTTGGCGGTCAATGAGGGCAAGACAATGTATATGCTGTCATCAAGAAAGGACACCCAACACCGACGACGTCTTGAACAGAATGTCACTATAGACGGATATACAGTGAGTGTCAAAAGTGAGTGAACACCGCATTGGCTTTCATTTGTCTTTGGAGGTTGGATAACATTTTTTTTTAAATATTTATAAAGTATTTTTTTGCAGTCGACATGAATTATGTTTAATTATTGTTATTTCGTAATCAAAATGTTTACAGATTGTTGGTTTTTAAACCTGTTTCCAGACCCTAAAGAAAACTCAAAGAAGCCTCGGTATTTACTCACTTTTGACACTCACTGTATATTTGAGGTGGTAAAGGACTTTCTCTACCTAGGCTCGGCTATAATGACACCAGCGTTGAGATTAAACGAAGAATAACTCTTGACAATCGCCGTTTTCTTTGGGCTAAGAAAGCAATTGAGTAGCAAAGCCCTCTCTCGAACAACTAAAGTGACCCTTTATAAGACCCTAATAATCCCAGTCCTACTTTATGGTGCAGAGGCATGGACTCTTTCAAAAGCGGATGAGGCTACTCTCGGTTGCTTCGAGGGGAAAATTCTTCGAGTAATTTTCGGTCCCGTCTGCATAGACGGTGAATGGAGGAGGAGATACGAACTGTACGGGCTGTACAGCGACATCGACCTAGCCAGAAGAGTGAAGGTCCAACAACTGCGGTGGCTGGGTCATGTAGAGCGTATGGACGTCAATGCTCCAGCCCGGAAGATCTTCGAATCCACACCCGAGGGACGGCGCATTATAGGAAGACCTCGGCTGAGGTGGCGCACGCAAGTGGAAGGGGGACCTTAACCTTAGCGTGCGAAACTGGAGACAGCTGGCCAAAGATCGTGCCGGCTGGAGACGCTTGTTGGTTGAGGCCCAGGTCCACCCCGGATAAAATCGCTCGTTATTCTGCAAAGTATGCAATAAATGCATAAACACACGTGAATAATTCTGAGCGCAACAAAATTAGAATACCTCACCTATGTAGGTACACAAATGTTTAATTAAATGCGTATGGATGGACACATGTAAATTATGCACCCATCGCAGCACTGCAACCCTGTCTGTATTTCTAATGGCCAAAACACACGTGCAGAACTCACTGCGCAGCAGGATTAGAATACACATGTTCTTATGTGGTGATACAAATTTAAATTCTGCAACCATCGCAGCACTGCAACATGTCTCCACTGCATAGCAACGCAGTGAATTAAATTAAATAGACTTGGCATCGAATTTTTATATTCAGTTACTGATGCATACGAGGAGAAGAGAGACGGGAATTATTTGTCGTCTGTGTTTCACTCACACTCACGTATTTTTCCACGCATTGACCCCTTTTACACGCACCGGTTTTTCACTTTAGTGTCGAGAATGTGTCGGTAAAGGGGATGAAAAGTGCAGGGGATTGCCGAACACGGAGGGGTCATTGACAGCAACCGCTGCAAATTGAATTCTGCACATCTGTTTCATCTGCAGTACCTACTGCGTTCAGTGAAGCATTCAGAATTTCTGCACATGTGTTTTGGGCATAAGTCCACTGCACAGTAACGCTGTGAATTAAATTAAGTAGACTTGTTCTGCACATCTGTTTCATCTGCAGTGCTACTTGCAGTCCAGAATTTATGCATATATGTTCAGGTCGTATATGGTTGCTAACTTTGGTGCAAATACCCGTTGCATAGTTTGTAGTGTAAACTTTCATTTTTTAAAATTGTGATCGAAAATCGGTACTGTCTCTCTACTTCTACGAATATGAGATAGTACCAAAAAGCTAGGTACTATCGCAACAAATAGTATCGGCAAAAGAAATGATTTCCAGTTATTGTATGATCTTGTATTTTAGACCTGTGTATAATTTCATGTTCGTTTTTTGTGTTGGGCTCTTGCAATATACTTAAGACGTTGCATATTTTGTAGACGGTATAGTTTTCAAAAGAAACGAGTATAACTTCTACCACGCGTACATAGGTTAGGTTAGGTTAAAAAGGGGTGTGAGAGAGATGTCTCATACGGCACTAGGCACCATAAGGGCCCATCGCGATCCCTAGAGGGAACCAATTGCAGTGACCTACAATGGAAAAACACCTAAACACTTGCCCCTGAGAAAACCCCAATTTCCCTGCAAAAACCAAGTAGCCCCTTGTAGTTGGTATTGTCTATCTCCTCTAGATGTTGGAAGAAGTACCTGCCCAGAAATTTCCTTCTACTGCGACATATTGCCTCACATTCACATAGTAT
The DNA here is from genome assembly GCA_955612985.1 of Cheilosia scutellata. Lineage (NCBI taxonomy): Eukaryota > Metazoa > Arthropoda > Insecta > Diptera > Syrphidae > Cheilosia > Cheilosia scutellata. Next base: position 29,733,683 of record OY015314.1, on the reverse strand, counting down.
TTATGTGTTATGTCCTCTTCGGCTTGCAGGTCATCGCAGAATCTACAATTGTCCGAGTCTGCCAGCCTGAGCCTTTTGGCATGTTTATTAAGAAGACAATGCCCTGATAGTATGCCGATCAGTGTCCTGAGCTGTTCCCTGCCTAGTTTGAGGATTACCCTAGATCTTTTACGGTCGTATTGCGGCCAAAGTGCCTTAGATACTGTGTGACCGGTGAGGCCCTCCCACCTCCGGTCGGCTTCGTTAGTTATTTTATTCCTAATATCACTTTTTATGATGCAGGGAGGTGGTTTAATATCCACATCTCCTCCATCTAACATTTCCCCGCCTCTTCTCGCAAGCTCATCAGCCTGCTCATTTCCAGCTATACCGCAGTGTCCTGGTACCCAGCACAGTCTCACTCGGTTCTGACTGCATAATGCCTTAAGCACGCGTACATAATACATGCACATGTTTGGATTCCGGACGCTTCTTTTCAATTAATTTGTCAAACAATCGTTTGACATTCACTGTCAAAAATATCGCCACAGTTTAAAAATGATTTATATGTATTGGAAGATCTATCAGATTAGTGTACATAATATTGTAATGCAGCATTCTGCAGTTCCCATTTTCTTTGCTCGGCTTTAACTTTAGTTAAATGCTTTCGGAATATATATTCGGTGCTAAGCATATTTTCTGCAGCTAGAATTAAAAAATCTACATACGTCTGAGGTCTGAGTTGCATGGATGAGGAGGAGGAGGAAAGTCCGTTCCACCTACTATGTAACTGCCCGGCGCTATCCTCGATTAGAAAGCAAACTCTAGGAGAGTACTTCTTTGAGGAGCTTGCTGATATTGCCGAAACGGATATCAGTAAAAAACGGAAATTTCTCCAAAATTCGAAATGGCTCCAAGAGTAGCGGAAATAACCGACTCTGCTTGTGGTATCACAATGGACCTTACTTGGTCTAAGTGAATTACTCCGTATTAACGGATAATTGCCACCTAACCTAACCTAACCTAAGGCTTCACAAATCGAATCGAATAATTGCAAAATCTGCATGTCTATAGAGGATAGAGGATAAGCAACTTACATAGTGAATAGATGTTGATTTGAATTAGTTTCATAAAAACAGGAAACATTCAGTTCGATTGCACAAAAACATCCTTACCATCGTAAAGTAAATCTCGTATAAGATTTACTTTACGATGGTAAGGAACTGAACACAATACAATGCTTACAAGTTTACAAGTGAATAGAAAAAAAAAACTTTTTGCAACTAACTTTGCTTTCACAAGGATTGTAAATAAAAGTCACATGCTGTGCAATGGAAATCCTATAACCGAAAAATATTATAAACAGAAATTAATTGAAAATTCCATCACGTGGATGTGCTTTCGGTGTGCACTGCTGTTCACGTGAGAAAACATCACTTAATTAATTCACGTGTCACCATATCGCAAGAATATTCAAAAAGCGGTCGACTACCCCACAATGAAATAAACTGAATCCTTAAAACACTACACACTCTATGAATCTCATGCACATACTACATAGCATACTTCTACACCTAGTGAGTTTAAGTGATTCCACTTAATAAGAGAATATACATATATGGATACGAAATGGTATACCACGACGATATTTAGCAGAAGATGTGAATAGTGATATTGATATGTATTTGTTTACAAAACCCTGTTGTTTTCGACATACTCAGGCAAATCATTATAGACTGGTGTGGTGACCTATTCTCAGAGCAAAACACCCAAGTTAATTATGTTCGAGTCGAACAATAACATCGGTTGTCCTTGTCCCTATACAAGAGTAAGCGTATTAAGTAAGTCAACACCAATGCTGTTGCTTCTAAAACCGCAGGTCTCTCATAGTTCTAAAGAGGTGTTCTTCCATGCTGGAAAAACCATTGCGTAATCTTTTCCATTGTTTGAACACAAAATTCTTCGAGTGATTTGAATTGACTGGATTTGGAAAAGAAGATTCAACATTGAACTCTATGAGCAGCGACATCATGCTTGTCAAAAAAGTGCGTAAATCAATCAGTTTTTGACTCCAACCCAGAGGAGACAACACAGTAGAGGGACTGAAGTCCCCCCCCCCCCCGAAAGTCAAAAGAAAAAACGGCTCTGCGAAATAAGGCCCCAATGAAATAAGACCAAAAAAAAAATATGAAATAAGGCCCCAAAAAATTATACAAGAAACAACAACAACGATTTTTAATACAATTTGGGGTGTCAAACTGTCAAGATTTGGGGCCTTATTTCATTTTTGTTTGGGGCCTTATTTCATCTCAGTGGGGCCTTATTTCATATTTGAAATTGGGGTATTATTTCATTATGAAATAACACCCCAAATTTGTTATTTCATTATGAAATAACACCCCAAATTTGTGGTCTTATTTCATTTTCGCTTTTGGGGCCTTATTTCCTGCAGCCGAAAAAACAATAAAACTAAAACTCAAATCTATAAAAATAAGGAGACTATCCAGGTGGGTATAAAGTATCCAAACGCTAGGTATGTACACTGTGCAAGCCATCGCTTTAACCTGGCTCTGCCATGTCAACTCCTGCAATTCGCAATTGCCTTGGTGTAGTTAGTGAAATAGCTTATTTCTTCCGCAACCATTTAGTGATTCGTAGGATTCGTGTGATCACTAATTCGGTTCTGATTTTGTTTACCGCGAAGATAAATTCGACAGACCCGATTCCATAGCTTGAATAAGCGATATTAAGATACACTTCCTGCATCTAGTTTGTGTCAGTCAGGTCAAGTCCCTAAGACTAATTTAGTTTTAGTATTAACGTAATCGAATCTTAATGCAATTCTTTTAGTTATTTAAGATTTAACAAGCATTGAAGCTTTATCAAATTGATAGGCGAATAAGTCTAAAAAATGAATTCGTAAATTTATTCATTGCATATAGCTATTTGTTTTGAGCTAAGTCCTGATTAGGATACCTTGTAACTTAGATTAAGAACGGCCCTTCAGGCTCACAAGATTCGTTGGAATCTTTCGCCTTCATGGTATTAAGTAGTATATTTAGTTTAGTTAGACAATAAACATAAATATGAGATTATATCGTTAAATAACCGTGTTTATTTTGGTTGATTGTGGAACATATGGAGACTTTTTACAGCATTGAAATCTTTAACAACAAGTAAGTAACCAGTGCTGTGTGGGGTCTCTAAGACGTATAAGAGTGACCTAGGTAGGGAGGGAATAACCCAAAGGTATGTGCTACCATCTATATGCATACCATCCCAAGGGCTGAGTGAAGTGTGTGAGAGCAGCAAGAGTCTATCCTTAGGATGTCTTTACGTGAGGTACCGGACCCTCGGTAGAGAAGTATGTAGTTTATTTCAGTTTGTAGTAATGCACGCTTAATTTAATTTATGGATGGCAGATACTTGCAAAAAGAGCAAGACCCCCCCCAATCCGGCGAGCTATGCAAGAGCAAGGCGTGCATGCCCGCTCGAGTACGCAGGTGTCGAGGTATGGGTTGTGTTCTTGTGGCAGAATTCACACCGTTCGCTAAGAACCATTACAAGAGGCTTTTCAATCCGCAGCCCAACTTGCCGAGGACTTATTTGAAGTTGAATTAAGAGCTCCAAGAACTTCTTAAAAAAAAAACGCGTTCCAATCCAGAAACCTCTTCTACTGAAGCCTATTTTAGAGTGTCTGTACCGATTCCTTACATAGATTCGTTAATACAAAATCTTACGGACAGATTCATGGTCAGAGAAGACGTTCTATGCCATCGTTTTAAGCCCTTCTCTCAGGTTTTGCTGCAGTTGAGCGAGTGAACGAAATGAAAAAGCTAACATGTTACTTTGATACATAATGCAATTTCGTTGTCAGCTGTGAAAGATGAGTACATTCTTCGGTGCAAAAAAATTATTGTCGAGTGATCCTTCTACCGAAGTTTTGAAATGGCTTGATACACAGTGCGGTTCACTTGTTTAGACGCAAGAGTTACGTTTTATTTCTTGGTTTTTTTTCGTATTACGTGGAACAAAGAGAAAAAAAAAACTCATTTGGCAGAAAGATACATTGATACACTATAAAACAAACATAAATTCAAACTTGATGATGGACCCATAACGGTAGTTTTGTTAATTTTTTTTCTATACCATGCAAAAACGTACCTATGCATTTTTTTGATTCACTTTTGTAAAAAAGTCGAAAAACAACAAAACACCAAATTTGTGTGCGATATTTTTATTTATTTTAATCAATTTTCTGTTATTTTAATAATGTGTAAGGCAGTATTACCGTTGAATATAATCTCAAAAATTCTATTCTTCAAAGAGCCATATGAACTTTTCAGTTAATTCAAGGATATATTCCCTCAAGAGGCTTTAATCGCCGCAATCAGTTCTTGATTGTGTTGATACTGATTTTTGCCTCAATAAATTTCACGGGGCAACATTTTCAATAATATTAAAATTAGGCGAATATGGCGGACAGTGCAATATTTTAATATTTTCACTGGCAATCCATTCTTTAACAAAGCGTGAATTGTGTATAGGCACATTATCCTTCTGGAATATCCATGGAATATGTCCACAAAGGTCCTTTATTGCGGGAAAAGCTGCTTCCAAAAAAGTTTTGCAGGAAATAGTAGTAATTTTATTGAAAACGATTTCCAATTTAAAAGCGCCAAAGAATGAAATTGCACCCCATACCATAACTAACCCTAATTTCGAATGATAACGGTTCAAAACATATTTTCTTTTCGGAGATGTTGAAAATAATAGCCGTAGTTGCAGGATCATCCAAATTAAAGTCCTTTTTGTTCGATTAGTCGACTTTGCTCCAATTTCTGGAGACTACTTAAATGTTCATCTCCCATGCCATGTGAGACCTTGCAAATTCAAGGAGTGGGTTGCTTGCATGATTGATAAGCCGGTGGTTTTTTTGATGTTTTGTTAACTTTGGGTATAGAGCATAGACAACACAACTCGAGTGGATTTTCTACAAAAAAACACAGCAAATTCCATAATTTTGTTGTAAATTGGCTGCCATAAGACACTAGTCTTTGAATTTTCCGCTTGTTTTGTGGTGTTAAAACTTTTACGATCCTTTTTTTGTAGTTGTTTCCACAAGATACCCTATTTTTTTTACAAAGTTTCTTATCAAGTGTTCACTTCGAGCAATTTTATGAGCCATTTCACAATTTGAAAACCTTTCCGAGAGGTGAGCTTTAACTTTTGCCTTTTCTGCAAATTCAACCCTTTTTTTCTGAGTATTTTATTAGAATTAATATAAAATAATAGTTGTCTTAATTTGAAATTAATTTTTCACTGCTCCTTGTCCGAGCACATGTTCTTAACTAACCAATTTAACCGGTGCGTCTATTCAAGTGAACCAAAAAATGCATACGTTTTTGCATGGTATAGGAAAAAATTAGTAAAGCTACCGTAATGGGTCCATCATCAAGTTTGAAATTATGTTTGTCTTATAGTGTATGAATGTACCTTTCTCCCAATTATTTTTTTTTTGTCTTTGTTCCACGTAATACAAAAAAAAAAAAAAAACCAGTAAGACAATTATCTTCGACTATGCCGAAGCTCAATTACCCGGTACTATATTAGGCGTATTTTTTGGGAAGTGAGTATAACAAAATCAAAAGTGAGTATAACCGTTTTGCATGTAAAACCAAAAGTGGGTATAACAAAACCAAAAGTGAGTATACCAGTTTTGCATGTAAAAGTAAAAGTGAACTAGCTATAGATTTCCAAAAAATACGCCTATTATTGTAAAATAAAAAAATATTTTAGTATTAAAAAATTATATATTTGTATGGGAGGTATGGGTAGTTTTTATTCGATCAAGCTCCTTTTTTGTCAAAAAATTTTAATTATTATTAAAACAATACGTGCAAAGTTTAAACTTGCTATCTTTACTGTAGCTATTTAAATTTAATTTTTAACATAAAAAGCTATATAAATCTGATACTTTTGTATGGGAGGTAGTAGTAGTTTTCATCCGATCTTGCTCATCTTCGAACTTAGCCTCAGTCTGGTGGATAAAAGCTTACGTACCAAATTTCAAGTCGATAGCTCTTAAATTACGGCCGTAATCGTGCGGACAGACGGACATCGCTAGATCGACTAAGAAAGTGATGCTGATCAATAATATATAGTTTGTCATACCTACAACGCCTCCTTATGGGCGTTACAAATGGAATGACAAAGTGAATATACCCTCACCACAGTGTGGTATCTACCGGGTATAAAAAAAAAAAACAAGAAATAAAACGTAATTCCTGTGCGTCTAAACAAGTGAACCGCACTGTATGTGACCAGACTTACTTTAGAGCTATAAACTTCTTGCATACGGTTTTGGCCACGCTTCCAGTAACCACAACTACATACTGTTCAGCTATGAAAAGGATTAAAACAGTGTCCCGAAGCGTTATTGAGAATGCAAGATTAATCTCATTTCCTATGATATCTGTTCATTCGGATATTAATGTGGATCCAGATAAGGTGATTGAACTCATGTCAAAAAAAAAATCAAGACGTATTCTGCTTTGAAAAAAATGTGTGTAAAACCAGTAAGACAATTATCTTCGACTATGCCGAAGCTCAAATACCCGGTACTATATTATTGTAAAATAAAAAAAATATTTTAGTATTAAAAAATTATATATTTGTATGGGAGGTATGGGTAGTTTTTATTCGACCAAGCTCATTTTTTGTCAAAATTTTTTAAATATTATTAAAACAATATGTGCAAAGTTTAAACTTGCTATCTTTACTGTAGTTATTTAAATTTAATTTTTAACATAAAAAGCTATATAAATCTGATATTTTTGTATGGGAGCTAGTAGTAGTTTTCATCCGATCTTGCTCATCTTCGAACTTAGCCTCAGTTTGGTGGATAAAAGCTTACGTACCAAATTTGAATATACCCTCACCACAGTGTGGTACCGGGTATAAAAATAATTTTAGTATGTTCGTTTAAGTACATAAGATTTAAAAACTAATCAAAATCAATGAATTGGAAATTGGAATATACCTATATAGTTTTTGTTTAAGGAATTCTTCGTAAGATTTGGAAGTTTCATGAGAGAAATGGAGTAGGTGCGTTCCATGCAGCATTGAAAAAAATTAAGCAAGTTCATAAGAAGAACAATTTATATTTGTATGTGGATGGTATGTAGACCACCACAGACTCTATTAGCGTTTCCTGCTATCTGGCGATTAAATTATTATATCTGGTAATGTAGGTAGGTACATTCGTATATACATATTACATATGTGAGATGAATGAAATTATGGAAAGATAAAGGAAATAAACTTCAAATGAATATGAGGTAAACATAATATAGGTGCAAGTGCTTGGCGTTGCATTTCACTTTTAATTAGCTAAGACCAGTTTAAGCTAAATTATATGCGAAACGAAAAAAAAAGAGAAAATTAAATATTGTCAAATTTCCATGGTGAAATCTGGGAAAACACAGCTGATGTCAAACGCGCATCAGAAGATCATAAAGGCTCGATATTTTCACATGTCATTTTTGTTTTCGGTTCAAATGTCTCACATTTTGGAAGTACATATCATATACACATTTGGGTGATTTGCATTTTCAATGATATACTGGAATAATAGTTACCTGAATAAAAAGCCATGAGGATACAAGAGCGAGGCTTCGATTTTGTCCGCTAAATCGATAGTGGTAAGCATAAAACGAGAAGTGATAAAGGTAAAAGAATCTGAAAAGATAGAGAAGAGAATTACGTTTAACAACGAATTTATGTGTTTCCTTTATAATGCAAAAACAGTATAGATTGTTTCATTCAAACGTAAATATTAAGTGAGACGTTAAAATAGGTTTACTGTAAATTTAGGTTCAAAAAAAGAGCAACGCAGGCTGAAAAGATACTCGTAGCCAGCCAAAGAAAAGGAACATCAACAATTGTATAACACCTATGTACAGTACATCCTACACTGTTGCCAAAAGCCCCATAATTGACTTGATGAGAAGTATAACCAGTATGACAATTATCTTCGACTGTGCCGAAGCTCAAATACCCGGTACTATATTATTGTAAAAAATATTTTAGTATTAAAAAATTCTATATTTGTATGGGAGGTATGGGTAGTTTTTATTTGACCAAGCTCATTTCTTGTCAAAATATTACTAAAACAATATGGGCAAAGTTTAAACTTGCTATCTTTACTGTAGCTATTTAAATTTAATTTTTAACATCAAAAAGCTATATATAAATCCGATATTTTTGTATGGGAGGTATATTAGTAGTTTTCATCCGATCTTGCTCATCTTCGAACTTAGTTTCCACCACAGTTTGGTGGATAAAACTTACGTACCAAATTTCAAGTCGATAGCTCTTAAATTACGGCCGTAATCGTGCGGACAGACGGACAGACAGACGGACATCGCTAGATCGACTAATAAAGTGATGCTGATCAATAATATATAGTTTGTCATACCTACAACGCCTCCTTATGGGCGTTACAAATGGAATGACAAAGTGAATATACCCTCACCACAGTGTGGTACCGGGTATAAAAAGACAAGACTTTTTAATTTTTTTTTATGAAGGGCGTACAGTACATAGGAGCCAATAAGGAAAGCATTCGGGCCTAGCGAGGTATCCGTCGGAACGGAGAATTTTCCGCAACGCATACTCCGTCGTAGACTTAAATTAAATTCGAGGTATCCGCCTTCGGAAAGAATAAGTAAAATGCGACAACGCATTGATATCGGTATCTACTAGCACGATAGGTTTTGAGAAACTTTATGCAATTTTTTCTCGAAATGCGACATATGACATAACAGTGTCACTTCAAAATTGGGAGCACATAACTTTTCTAAAACTCCTCTGAGCATAAAACTCGCATTTTGGAAATACATATGTTTCCAGAGGACTACAATAGCCAATATGCATTGACAGGCAGAAATCTGTTGAAAGTTATATTAAAGCCTGCAAAAACTTTATTTTGCCAATTTTTAATTGTTATGTTTACTTCTAAGTTTGGGCTGCAGATTTAAGCCACATAAAACCATCTGCACCCATCTGGAAATAATCCAATTCTTGTATGTAGATTTAAGCTGTAATGACGGCGACATAATGTCCACTGATCAGATTCAGAGCAAGCAAGAATGACCAACGGCTCCCTGAAATTACGCCAAAAAATTGAAGTGGAAAAAGAGCCCAAAAACCTCCATACAAATTTGTGGCATTTTTTCCTAGGAACAATCGCCCAAATATTTTGACACAAATGCCGCTAATTTTGCCATTTTTTCCAAAACTCTTTCGGGCATTTTTCCATTTAAGAAAATTGAGAAAACGCCCAAAAAAGTGTTTTGGAAAGAACGCCAAAAAACGTGTAATAAGACCCTAAATGAAAAACGAAACCGTATGGGGGGGGGGCATGCTGCCCCCTGCAACCCCCTGCTTGGGTTTACTGTCAGATTTGGAGCATTATTTAATTAATTTTTTGGGCGTAATTTCCATATAAATTTTTGGCCTTTTTTCCAAAAGTATGGCGTAATTTCCTGGCATTCTGGTGAATTTTCTTTTTTATTTTTTGGGGTTTTTGCCAAAAAATATTACGCCGCAATTATTTTGGTCTTTTTTCCAAATCACTTTTGGGCGTAATTTCTTTTGGCGTAATTTCAGGGAGCCTTCTATTATTATTCCAGAAAGACAAAAACATCAAACTAAAATATTGCCTTCTTTAGACTTCTAAACTAAAACAATTCTGTAGACCCGAAAGAAAATATTCTTAACTAGAACCTTAGGAGTGTCTAACTAAAAAAACTAAACACCCTAATAGTAGGTACATGTGGTTAGTGGTTACCGAAGCGTTTTCTTTTTTCGACAGAACCGTCGAAAATGTATTCGATTTACGCACAGCAAGGTTCTTCCGTGCTCCCAATACCAAATGTACCGACAGACGACAACGATTATACAAGCTCAACTGCAATCGACAGTTTTAATCTGGAAAGAAAATTCATTCAGCTTCATTGTTTCCTTTCATTGGCATCTTATTCATAGCCAGCATTGGCCCTATTTGGCAGCTGTCTACTTTGAATACACTGTAAGGGACATGAAATAATAATATTCCCAAGGACGGATGGATATACGTGTACATAATGTGACTCTAATACTTTTAAAGCGATTGGCTTACGAAATGTGAAAACATGCTTTGTTTGTTCTTCCAATCCCGTCGACTGGTCTGCTTTTCTTGACAGCGATACTATTTAGCTTCCCTCCCACTGTTATCAGCTTTTCCACTTTCGGTGATGAACATGAAATCCAATCTACCACCCCCGGGCGGGTGGAGCGAAAAAAAAGAGGTAATGTAAAGTTATTGATGGCTTTGCTGCATGAGATTACATAAATTCAAATCAGCTAACGATTATTCAGTCGCTGACACCGGAGCGTCATCAGATCGAATGCATATACCCTACTCGTTCCATGGTCCGTTTTCTTTTAAATAAGCCACCACAGCTCTTAATTGCACTCGTCTTGAAATTTTGTAACCGACATTTGGTACGTTCGAAATATATGTATATCCTATAGATGGGATGTCAATTTCACGTAGTTCCCGGGGAGCATAAACTTAATTAAGCGTCGCCACCCCAACAGTGGGGAGTACCCAGACCCACACTTGAGTTGTTTTTAATATGTTTGCACTTAGGGCACACCCAGTCGGTTGGAGCGCGACTCAGATGTACCTACTAAATATTATCAGTCGATTTCGTGGGCGGTGGGGTGCGGTTTCTTCAGTTGTTCAAACTGTTGTGTGTCAAAGGATTAGGTTGCCCTCATCGGTTTATAGTGGAAGCGGTATATGTAAAGTGACACAGAAGTTGAAAATCGCTCCATTATCGGTGGTGGATGTTCCTGTGGTTGCCTCTTGTGTTTTCTCTGGGTGTGTTTTACCTAAACCAAGCAGCAATGTGCAAATAGACAGTGTTTTCGGTTCGTTTTGTTTGCATAAATAAATTCATCTGCACGAGACTGGGCGATCCTGACGTGGGCATGCTTTAGAAGGCCTGTGGTCACATTCCACCTTAATTTAACACCATAATTCACACTGGTGGTCGGCGACTCGGATGTAATTAATTTTTTGAGCAAATATCCACTCGATATCCTTCCGCTCATCGACTGCCATTTATTCTATTTGTGGGTTCCTTTTTTTATTTGTTTGTACATTTATTTACAATGGTAGAGTCAATAGTGTTACGATACCATTAGGACACCAGCGGCGCAGCGATGGAAATGAAATGGGAGATGTAAGATTTACGATTTCTTGAAATTGTGTTTCGTAAATATAAATACATTTTTATCACTAGGTAGAGTAGGTATACAGGTCATCAACTACAGTATTTTACGTTGTTTTTGGGAATAGCATTAGGGTGTTGAAAAAGTTGTTATATGAATTGACCCCAACTACGATGCATTAGAACTGCATACGATATTTGTAGAATTACAAAAGAGGCTTGTTGAATTCTAAGCTTGTATCGTCCTACAAGCATATAATACAGCTTCAGACAGGTTTTGTAGAATTATATAAGGTTAGGTTACATACAGCACTATAGGCACCCACCATAATGGCCCATCGCGATTCCTGTAGGGAACCAATGGCAATAAACTACAAAAAAAAAAAAAAACACCATTACCCTTGAAAAACACCCATTTTCCCTACAGAAACCAAGTAGCCATTGTAGTTAGTTTGATCTATCTTCTATTATGTAGAACAGTTATGATTATAGCGATGCCACTTCTGAACAAATTTGGCGCAGGGACATAAGTCCCAAATTTTTCTTTTGGGAATTATGTCCCACCCCATCGGGACATAAGTCCCATACATTTTTTTTGAGACTTATGTCCCACTCAACCTATTTCTTTAGATAAGCTTAGATAATTCACAAAGAACATCACGCAATAAATAAATATAACCAGTATAAAATAGGTGTTTGGCTCTATTGTCTTGGTATAGTTTTAAGCATCACTTATATTTACAACTAAAATACAGTTACCAGCAGTTTGCGAAAAGTGACGCAAACCAATACCGCCACGAAGTCTTTTGGATATAAATGAATCATTTGCAAACGAAAATGTTTTGTTAAACTACGGCATGGATAAGCAAAATTCTTTTTACAAAAACACGGGCATCTAAAATCGTTGAGTAAATTGAAACATTGCCTTAATCAGAACGACATTTTTTAATTGATAGCATATTTAATGTTTATCCATCCTGTGGATGCAGGCAATTATTAACTGTGTATATAGATTTTGTGTAAGCTGTAAGGTATATAGATTTTAATTGAAGAAAGATTTTCTGAAGTTTCTGACTCATCATCGACTATTGTAGGTGGTAATTTCTAGCACACACCACCCCACCATATTATGAGGGATAAACTTTTGCGTGGGAAGAATCTAAAGGCGTAGCCGAAAAAAATTTTGAGCAAGGGAGGATCGATTTGGGGTACGCATTTATGTTCATTGAAAATCGATCATCCCCTTCGCATCGTTTCTTGGCTACGCCTTTGGTTTATTTACATGCCCAACTTGATCGCTCCTATTGTGCACTGTGCCAGGACCTACCATTTGAAATAGTCTGCTTGCCTTGCAGATATTTAAAACTGGACAAGAAGTGCATTTAAAACATGAAAGGAAACCCACACCGAAGTGGGACTAAGCTAAGATGAGTTACGTGTAGTACATATCTGTTTTGCAAAGATAAACGAAGAAGCAATGGTAAATAAAAATTAATTAAAATATGTCCATTTTGCCGGTAGATAATTAAAAACAAATCTTTTGTTTACTTGTGAAGTTTGTTTGTTGGATGCCCAATGGAAATCCGCAATATTTTGATAAATATTATCTCTCCGAAAATTTGTGAGTTATGTCCCATTTTCGACAAAAAAATGTTGGGACTTATGTCCCGATGAGGTGGGACATAAGTCCCAAAAATAAAATTTGGGACTTATGTCCCATTTAGTTGGGACATAAGTCCCAAAAATAAAATTTGGGAATTATGTCCCGGGGACTTATGTCCCAACTTTTCAAGGTAGAACGCCGAAATGTTTGCATTTTGCGAATATAATAATATATAGTCATGGCTCGGGACTAGGTTAGGTTAGGTTGAAGTGGCTGCCGGCAAAAGGCCGACACACTTAGACCAATTAGGTCCCTTGTGATACCACATGAATCTATTAAAAATTTCGTCCTACTCGTTGAACCAGTTTGAGCTTCTGATGAAGCAAAGGAGACTACGAATGTCTAGGTTTGTTAGATCGTTTAGATCATTGTAGTAGGAGGCTCCCAAATGGAGTTTCCGTTTTCGGGAGAGTGCCGGACAAGTGCAGAGGAAGTGCTGAATGGTTTCCTCCTCCTCTTCGTCCAAGCAGCTTCTACAAAAATCGTTTGAGAGTACGCCAAGCCTTATTGCATGCCTACCCATAAGGCAGTGTCCCGTAATGACACCTATTGTAGCGCCGATATGCCTCCTGTCAAGAGAAATCAAATTCTTAGAACGTTTGAGATCTATCTTTGGCCAGATCTGTTTTGTCGCTAGACATGTCGTGCCACATGTCCACCTAAGGTTTGTTTTTTGGATGGCATCCTGCTTTATTATAAGTTTACACGTAGCGATTGGGATACCTAACGTACATTTGCTTGGTACGATAGGTAGTGTAGTTCCCAGCTTGGCAAGTTCGTCAGCCGTACAGTTACCTGGAATGTCTCTGTGCCCCGGCATCCAGCAGATGTGAATGTTGAACTGCTCCGACATCTCTCTGAGAGACTTGCGACAGTCTAGGGCTGTATTAGAGTTAATAGAGGCTGATTCCAGGCACTTAATCGCAGCCTGACTATCCGAGAAGATGCGGATATCTTTAGCGGATATCACGTTTTCTTTTAGCCAGGATAAGACTGCCTTTATTGCCATTATTTCCGCCTGAAAAACGCTACAGTTATCTGGGAGACGGAAGGAGAGACTCAGGTTTAGTCTATCAGAAAAAACACTACCTCCTACACCATCAGACGTTTTCGATCCATCTGTGAAGAATTGAACCGCCTTGTCATCAGAGAATGTCCCCTCCTCCCAGAAGGGACTAAGTCCCCAAACTATTCTATCCTATTATAACTAAAACCAATATTTCATGCATGGTTGGGATAGGTTGAAGTGGCTGCCGAGAAAAGGCCGACACACTTAACCATTATAAGGTCCCGTTTTGTGATTACACATGAATTTTCGTCCTACGAATGGGTTTTTTAGATCGTTTAGATCATTGTAATAGAAAGCTCCCAAACCCAAATGAAGTTTCCGTTTTCGGGAAAGAGCCGGACAAGTTCAGAGAAAGTGATGAATGGTCTCCTCCTCATCCTCCTCCTCCTAACAACAAACCAAGTTTAAACCGACATTTAAGGCGAAAAGGTGTATTACAGTGCTAGTTTAAACCTAACCGAGATTTTAAATTAGATTCGTTTCAAGGATTCAAAGTAATAAACCAGGAACAATGGACAACAAGGAAAAACCGCAAAAGTCGATTTTGATAAATTTTCACTTTTAAGATTCGTCCAACAATTTGAAATTACAAATGGCTCTGGCTCTGGTTAATCCGTGGAAAGTCTGATTTTCCTGAAAGTTATATGAAAACTAACGAACCCCCTGCACACTTCGTAGTGCAAAATAAAAAAAAAATTAAATCAATTTCCAATTCATTTAAATCAGCGATAAACAGTTTTTATTCTAATGCTCACAACATTTAACAAACTTTGGCTCCCATGTGTCTAAGAAAAGAGTTTGCAATGTTTTTTTTGTATGGTCCCATTTGAACAATCTTCACAGGAACACTCCTGCGGGCCAATACCTAAGATTGTTCGAAAATTTGAGCTTTATCGATTGGGTGGTTTTCGAGATATAAGATTGTTTTTTTATGTGTATGGGAGTTGCCACGCCCTTTTGTCTAATTTTGACCAATCTTCAAAGGAATACTCCTGGGAATACCTAAGATTATCTGTAAGATTGACCTCAATTGATTCGGTAGTTTTCGAGATATAATATTTTGAATGTATTTGTTGTATGGGAGGTGCCACGCCCCTATAACTCATGAACCAATATACCTACAAAGGCCGTATATACTTATCCCCTTTCATGAGAAATGTCAAGAATCTAAATCGGTTCACGCATTACAGAGAACATTATCGACAAACACAATTCAACTTATTTTTATATAAATGAAAATAAAGGTAATTTAAGGCTCTTTTGGTCTAACTTTTCATATCTATTGATCATTCTTATTTGGAGCATGGTAAGCAAAATAAATAATTTAGCTATTATGGTCTAACCCGACTTTAAGGCAAAAAAAATCTTAAATCGAGTTTAGCTGTTATTGCTCCTTAAAGAACAACAATTTTATGGGACAAAGTTGACTTTAGCTAATATTCCGTAGTGGAAAAACAACCAAACTCGACTCGAAATTTTTTTTAAATATACAATTAAGCAAGGGGGATACATATCACGCGGAAAAACCACCAAACTTAACTTTAGCTATTACTACTTGTGATATATTGCGATAAGACAGAAATGTGTTTCTCTGAAGTCGACTTATGTAAGATAATGAACTTCCATTTTTAGTTTTTTTTTTTTTTGTAATTAAGTTGTTTTGCCCTAACGATGTAAAAATCTGACTTTAGTTGTTTTGTTTTCGGGACATTGTACCTTAAAATTTAAAGGTAAAAAAGCTAAAAAAAAAAACGGCTTATAGATTTGGACATGCTGAATATAATGGTATCAAACATTTAATTTCGTCTAAACCCGACTTTAGTTTTTTTTGTTTGTGGTAAAAGATATTATGTGACTAGCTAAAACACAGGTAGACCAACATCAAGAGATGAAAAAGATTGTCAGACAGTTTATGTTAGCATCACTTTAGAGCATATTTTGAATGCAGACTTTGGTAGTCATTAATGAAAATGTTTTCCTACGCCCTTCTGGTAGCTACACTTAGCCAAGAATCAGACAGTCGCAGCAAGTTATATGGCCGGCGACCATGTAGGTACTTTCCACGAGCTTATCTTTTATTTCGTCCAATGATTTGCTTAGACACTCTAAAAACACTTTGAATCCGAAAAGTTTTGAAAAAGTTTGAGTTTTTCAAATGAATGTTTGTCCTTTTACTGACTTTATATCTGGTAGATCAAAAAGAATTGGATTTTGTATCTGTTCCCGGATGCGTAGGAGATTAGTTTGTCTTAAGACCTCGGCTTCATCACTGCTCCAAAATATTTTGATACACTATTCATTTTTAAGATATAAACTAAGATTTTCTTTCGAAAAAGAAGAACAAAAAACAGATTCAGTAATTTATCTGTCAGCGCTGTAGATCAGCTCGTTTGGATCGTGTGAATTACTTACCGACGACGTCGATCCCAGTCGTGGAAGTTAGGGAATAAGTCTTGTAAAATGAAACGAGTACAGGAAAAAGGTGACAGAAGATGCACACAAGAAAGCCCTGCAGCGCAAAACAAGGGCAGCGAGAGAAGAGTATATCGAGCCAGGAGAAGGGAGGAAAAGAAGATCCTGCGTAGAAAGAAGAGGGCTTACGCAGCTTCCCAGCTCAAGGAGATCGAAGACTCGCGCCTCGCGCGATCGTAATAGCATCCGGAGGTTTTATAAAAATGCCAAGCAACTGGCTGCTGGCTACAAAACCGGAACGCAGGCTCTTCGAGACAGCGAAGGAAACCTAGTCACCGAAGCGCAGGGAATAGTAGATGTGTTTAAGCAGCATTTCCAGCAGCTGCTTAATGGGCATCATGTAGAGAGAGTGATAGGGTCAGAAGAGAACCTACGTCCAGTCAATGAAGAACTAGTGCCACCACTATTTTCAACAGGTCCGTCTAGCTGCTAGGCTATGCGGACGATATTGAAATCATCGGTCGCTCCCAGCGCGCCGTGATAGAAGCGTTCACGGCGATTGAAGAACAGGCGAAATCCGTTGGCCTTGAAGTAGATGAGGACAAGACTAAATACATCCTATCAGCATCTGTCCACCGCCTAGGACAATTTCGAGGTAGTTAAGGAATTGACCCACCTCGGAGTAAACATAAACTCCACAAATGACACCCTAGTGGAGATCCGGCGAAGAATTACCAAAGCCTTGTTACTTTGGTTTGACAAAACAACTGGGTTCAAAACTCCTAACGACGAAATGTGTGCTCTACAAAACACTTATCCTGCCAGTTCTGCTTTATGGCGCCGAGTGCTGGACGATAAGAAAGAAGGGAGAGCTGATACTGGGCTCCTTCGAAAGAAAAATACTTCGGCGGATTTTTGGTTCTGTGTGCGAGGAGGGCGAATGGAGGATGCAACCGCGAACTCTATGAGCTGTACCAAGATGTGGATGTAGTCCAAAAAGCCAAAACACGTCGACTACATTGGCTCGGCCACATCGAGCGAATGGATAATAATGCTCCAGCTAAGAGGATCTTCGAATCCCAGCCCCCAGGTTCGAGAAGGCAAGGAAGACCGAACCTCCGTTTCAAAGACCAAGCCATCGCGGATGCCAGAGTGTTTGGTCTCGACAACTGCAAGCAGCGTGCCCGGGATCGTAGAGGATGGAAGGCTGCAGTGTCTCAGGCAGAGACTCTTCACGGGTCGGGAGCCCGATAAGTAAGTAAGTAAGTAAAATGAAACGAGTCAAATAACGACAAACGTCTTTAAAGTAAAACGCAACGCGGAATAACAGTGAAGATCGGAAACAATCTCACCGATATCTTTGATGTCAAAAATTTAGACAAGGTGATGCGCTGTCATGTGACTTTTTCAATATCATACTTAAAAAAATTGTGTGAAACTCGCAAGCCACAATTTTTCAAAGGTCTTTGCAACTATGTACTTGCATTCGCTGACGACATTGACATAATTGGCAGAACGCAGCGAGCTGTCACTGGTGCGTTTTGAAAATATTAGCACAGAAGTGGCAAAAATGGGATTAGTGTTGAATGAGGGCAAAACAAAAAACATGCTGTCTACAAGAAGGGACACACAACATCGACGAATCAAACAGAACGTCACGATAGACAGCTATAACTTTGAGGTAGTTCGGGACTTTGTCTACCTCAGCTCCGCTATAAACTCTGATAATGACACCACAGCAGAAATCAAACGAAGAGTTACACTTGCCAACACGTGTTTCTTTGGCCTAAGAAGGCAAACGACTAGCAAGGCCTTGCCAAGAAACACTAGGGAGACTATAGGTATATAGGACCCTCATCGTCTCCGTCTTCCACTTCCTCCTCTTCTGGCGCAGAAGCATGGAAGTTAACAAAGGCGGATGATGATTTGGACATTTCGAACGCAAAATTGTTCGAGTGATTTGCGGTCCCGTTTGCGTTGACGGGCTTTGGAGGAGGAGCAGCGAACTCTACGAGCTGTACCAACGCTCTGACCCTAAGAGTCTTCGATTCCAATCCGGAGGGACAACGCAGTGGAGGAAGACCTCACCTTAGGTGGCGCACGCAACTGGAAGGGGACTTCAATCAACTTGGAGTGCGCAACTGGAGTAGCCAAATATCGTTCTAACTGGAGAGGCATGTTGGTTGAGGCCCAGGTCCACCCCAGAGTGTAGCGCCATCTAATCAAGAAGCAAGCCACATCATCATTATACAGGGAAAGTATACAAAAAGCTGAACTATGACTTATAAAGCCTGACCTGAACTACATCGAAACAAAAGTGGAAAAAAGTACAAAAAAGTAAACAAAATCATTTGTCCTACTTCATCATAAGTAAACTCTGTATATTTTCTCTCAATTTAAAATTTTGTGTGTGGCTGAAAGCTTGAGCATGTTCCAGCTTTCAATTTTCACAAAGTTCTTATAACCAATATACATTCAAAAAAATCGTTACGGACTTCCCGCCAGATCACGTTCAAATCACATAATTCCTATGAGTTTCACAACTAAAAGCTCTTAGATTTATTAGTTCAGATTTTACTCATAGATGTTTTGTCAATAGTCATGTGTTTTCGATAAAATAAACAATAAAGAGCTCAGAGCCTTAGTAGGTAGTTCAGATTTTACTCATAGATGTCACGTAAATATGCGTGTGTTTTCTATGAGTTTCGATGTTTCGATGGGTAAATTTATTTTTAAAATAAAAAACGTAACAAGTAGTATTTCAACTATTTTTAAAGCCAGATGCGAACTGCTTTATTTTAAGCCATACCAGGAGGATCTCCCTATATTATGCGGCCATGCAGTACGTGAAAATGTCTTCCATTTCCTATCCATATGTTTAGGTTGGAGAAGAGACAAGTCTTCTTCGAGATGTACTTGGGCGCGACAATAATCCTTCATCCTAAATGGAGATGAAGGCGGGAATCATTTCTACGATTATTGGGAAGAAGCAGATTTTTATAGAGATAAAACTAAAGCTCAAATAGTTTAGCTTACCTAATAATAATATTGAAGTACAATATTGTTCTTTTTTTAAGAACCGACTTTCCAACTCAACCACTTGTCGGCTGACAACAGGTGCTGACACCTGTGCAACGTATTTTAACAAGTTATCTATACTGTTTTGGACCAGAAACAATTAATTTCAATAAAACCAGAAGACAACGCTTTGCCTTCAACGTTCACCACCGCCTAATTAACCGCATTGCCAACTTCTATCGTTAGACTTTTTTTTAGTTCTTTAGATATAATTTCTGCAAATTCAGGTCGAAGCTACCCTACATACCTTATTTATCTGCAATCGGAAAACCACAGGTTATTCTTTGTGAAGCTCTGACCTCATGACATTTCCAACTCAACAACCTCAACACATACTATAGTGAATGCCATTTTATGACTTGACATAATAAACATCAAACATCAATCAAAGATTTTAATAGAAAGCTACTCAAGTCTTAGTCAGACCACACACCAGGATGAGACAAGAACATTACAAAACCGCAATTACATAACTAAGGAAATGAAGAACAGCTCTCAGGCATCCCATGGTCATTCTGTCTATAAATTTATACAGTTCGGTCTGACAATATGTATGGTTTCGTATCCTGCAAACATTTTCCATTTCCCTTGAAACTTCGTTATTGCTGTCTAATAAATGCGTTACAACGATGTGCCATTTCAGGATATGTCAATGACCAAAAAGTGTGGTTTTTCTTAAATAATAAGTAATATGCGCACATGTTTGTGTTGTGGAAAATCACTTGTAGCTTGTACCAAAAAACACACTAAAAGTCTTATGTGTACAATAACAAAACCGTTGTGGGCGTTGCTTGGCGCTCAAACAGCATTCATGTTAATTGAAGCAACAGTTCTAAAAAACTAATTTGAATAAATGAGACCCCAGCTGTCAGGATTCATCGGCCAACGGGAAAAAATGCTAATTACGCTGCCGTTGCTCTACATTAAGAATATATTATTTTGTTTTACAAAAACATACATAATTCAAATATCCAAAAACAGGATATAAGGTACGAGGGGCATCTATGTATCTACCTACTCTTGGGAGTGTATACATAAAAATTGTATGCTAATAATATCGATAAATGAAATTTAAATAAAATAACATTGCGGTAAATAGATAATTAGAATTCAAGAATATACACGTGACATGAAATTAATGTGAGAGCACGAGTAAATTTGTTAAGGACTGTGCAAATGATTTGAACAAAAATATAGGTCGATAAGATACTGAATTGGAGACAAGGATACTATATAAACCGAGCTTTAGAAATAAGTATCAACCAATTACCCAGAGTGACGGTGAGGAGTCACCATTTAATCAAACAAATCAGTGTTGTCGAATATCTATGAGTGTAGAGCACAGTTAAGTGTTTTTTTTTTTCCAAAATCCAACTGATTGACATAGTCATCTGAACTGTCCTGTCATAAAGACTGATAATTAATTTATAAGAAGATGGTGGTGTTAGGTGCAAATGAGACGGGGGTGATTCCGTGGATGTATAAGTAGAAATTAAATGTGGAATGGGTGGATGATGTTTTATAGATGCGGATGGGTTTTAATTTTAGAGCATAGTGTTTCTTGATAGACCCACGATCTCGACCAAGTTGGTAATACCCTCACCTTCCGTTAAGAACCGCGTTCACTCCGTAGGCTAATAACTACATAACATACCTACTATAAGAAGATCTATATAGATAGTGTTACTTTCGTTCAACAGATCGCTCATAAGTACCGTTATAGTGCAGTGACTAGACACAACATTTACAGGCGAAAACTCCTGGCGTTCGCAGAATGCCAACCAACTTCTTTTCAAATATACACGTTGTCCCTACGGCATAAAAACGTTGCCTTCTATTTTCCAACTTTTTATAGAAATGACATTGCAGGGATTACAAGGCTGTGCAGTTTTCTTAGACGATATAATCGTGGCAGGTAGATCGGTAGATGAGCATATTAGAAGGTTGGAGTCAGTATTAAAAAGGTTAAGAGATGCAGGATTGACAGTTAACGATAAAAAGTGTGAATTCATGAAAGAATCGGTGAACTATCTAGGCTTTATCATTGACAAGAACGGATTAAGACCTTCGGAGAAAAATGTGGAATCCATCTTAAAGGCCAAGGCCCCAACCAATGCTACAGAAGTTAAAAGTTTTCTGGGGATGATTAATTATTATCGGAAGTTCATACCAAACTTATCGATGCATCTCGGCTCTTTACAAACTCTTAAAGAAGGAAGAGCAATGGAATTGGTCAAACGAATGTAACAAGGCATTTGAAAAGGTTAAACAATTGTTAGTTTCAAAGCAATTACTAGTGCATTATGACCCTGAGAAATTAGTACAACTGACCGTAGATGCGAGTGAAAATGGTATTGGGGCTGTACTTTCACACGTATTTCCGAATTCAAAAACAAAACCTATTGCGTACGCCTCGAGAACCCTGCCAGATAGTGAGAGAAAATACAGTCAAGTGGGAAAAGAAGCTTTGGCTATTTATTTCGGAGTCAAATATTTTCACCAATATATTTATGGTAGGAAATTTACACTAGTGACTGACTGTAAGCCACTCCTGTCCATATTCGGTAATAAAAAGGGGATTCCAACAATGTCTGCAAACAGACTGCAACGATACGCATTATTCCTGTCCGGCTATAATTTTGACATAAAGTACGTAAAGAGTCAAGACAACCAAGCAGATTACTTATCTCGGTGTCCCGGCATATAACTCAAGATGACTCAACTATAACTCAAGATGATAACATTTATTTCAATTATATATTCACCAATGGGGAGGATCGACAGTAAGGATGTCGCACAAAATACTGGAAAGGATGAAACTTTAAAAATGGTAAGGGCTCATATTTTGGAAGGGTGGCTGAAAAACGTTAAGATAAGTGTGGAATTGAGGCCATACTATAACTACGGTGACCATCCGTCCCGTATTTCCCGGGACAGTCCCGTATTTCAATCGACTGTCCCGTCTTTTTTTTAAAGACATACGGGACGTACAAATGTCCCGTATTTAATTTTTAGTCCCGTATTTTCATTATAAACTTTTTATTTTATTATTCAAATTCAAATTTTATTAACATTAACATGCACTTCCATTTTCGCTATACATAACTGAGGCCTATCGCTTAGTCTTCAACATGAAATGCAGTTTTCATACAACATAGTAAACGTATGCAGCATGTCTACGACATGTTCCCGCAATAGTCCAAATAACGAAATTTACGAAAGAAATATTGGAAAAATTTCCCGGACAATTCGAAAATTCGAGAAAAGCGGAAAGTGTTTTTATTTTTGTTCATTTTTGTATTAACTCGCGACTTCACGGTAGATTTGCGTTCACAAAACGACCATAAACAATTTAGACAGGGCAACTAACGAGTCAGTTAGTAAATATTAATAATTATGAAGCATCTGATTGTATACTGTTTTGGTTTAAAGCTACGACGTGAATACCGATGCTGTCCCTTGAGATGTACAAATTAAGCTAAGGAAAATGAAGGTATCTACATTTGGATGGGGGCTTAATTTAAGTGTGGACAGGGTACCTACCCGACTTAAAACAAAATCGATTTTTAGGCCTTATATACTGGGGGGTTATTCCCAAATGTGCAGCAGATAAGTATATATTGTGGTCGCGGATCGCATACTGTACACTTTAACATGGAATCATCATAGCTTGATTCAGGAGAAATATTTTTGAAAGACGCGTCTCATTTAAAAAATCGAGAAGTTAATGAAAGACAGTTTTCAAGTTGGGTTTCAAAGAGTGCGGAGCATTTTTCTTAGACATGTGTACGACAAATAAGTGCAACATGTTTTGTCCCTATTGTGTTGTTTTTACGTCATGACTCATGAAGTCATGAAGGAATCAAGTTTGTAGATTATTTGTATTCCCTTCAAAAAGTAATAATTTATGGAATAATCCAATAGAAGTGTTTTGTTTTTTTTTTTTTGTCTGTTTGTTTCTATAATTTTCATATTTCTTTTTGTCCCGGGTTTGGCTTCTAAAAATATGGTCACCGTAACTATAACATAAAGGAAGAGTTATCTATCGAGGAAGGATGTATTCTTTGGGGTTACAGAGTTCTTATACCTAAAGCACTACGAGGTAAAATCCTCCAAGAGTTGCACAATGCTCATTTTGGTATCGTTAAGATGAAAGCATTGGCACGATGCTACTTTTATTGGCCAAATCTTAATAAGGACATAGAGAATATAGTTAATTTATGCGAAATTTGTGCGAAGGAGCAACCTGAGCAAAAAAAGATAACCCTAACACCGTGGTCATATCTAGAGAAACCGTGGGAAAGTGTTCATATAGATTTTTTTGGGCCTTATGAGGGAAAAATGTTACTCGTTTGTATTGATAGTCACTCCAAATGGCCTGAGGTAATCTAAGTCCCCAAAGCTGATGCGACGAATACAATTATGAAACTCCGTGACCTATTTTGTCGATTTGGTTTACCGAAATATATTGCATCGGACAATGACCCAATCTTTTTATCTAAGCAGTTCTTAGAATTTTGTAAGACTAATGGTATTCAACTATTTACCAGTCCGACTTATCACCCGCAGTCCAATGGGCTAGCGGAAAATTGCGTTAAAACAACAAAATCCGGACTAGCCAAGCTAATAAGCGAATCGAAAAATATACTGGAGCGTTTATGCAGATTTCTATTTAATTATTGTATTACGCCCCACTGTACCACTGGTGAAACACCAGCCAAGCTAATGTTCGGAAGATCATTACGAACTAGGCTGGATCTCCTCAGACCTGAATCCTCCACAGAGACAGGTAATGATTCGGCTTTAAAACAAAGGGTAGCTAATTCTCGAAACAAACAAATTGCTAACTATAAAGGAAGAGGTGAAAAAATGTTCAAAGTGAATGATTTCGTCTGGGCAAGGTATTACAAGGGTGGAAAAAAAGACTGGGTTGCAGGAATTGTAAAGGAAATCATTGGAAAACGCTTATACCTAGTATCAATAGTCAACAGAAACACCACGTTAAGAAGACATGCAGATCAACTGAAAATTCGTCGACTACTTGCACGAATTATTTTAACAGACTCTTACGATCAGTCGCAGAATAAAGACAAAGACCCAATGGATGATTACCAATGGGACAATGACCAGAGGGATGAAAATCTGGTAGTGGAATCAACCCGCGAAAACCCTGAGCACCCGGAAAATGACATCTTACAGCCAGATGTGGCCAGCCGGTCACGAGAGGATACTCAGTTAAGCAGTACAAACACCGACCAAAGGAGTGAAGTGATTCCAAAGAGGCTGCAACCGCACCGAAAAGCTAAATTTGCTTCAAAACTTAACTGAACCAGTTTTCGACCGCATCGACAGCGCAGGTGACCATTTAAGTTGAAGAAAATAATGTGAACATTTATATATTTTTCTTTAATTTTATATTTACCTATTACATAAGATAAATCTTAATGAACTCTAACCTAATTTTGTATACATATATATATATATTGTTTAAATTTTATATTTACCTATTACATAAGATAAATCTTAATGAACTCTAACCTAATGAATTAAATTATATTGTTAAGAGTAGGATTACATAGGATTAAGAGACTAATATAAGGACGTCATTTGAATTAATTAAGGCTTAGAAACTATATCAAATTTAAGTGGGGAGGTGTAACACTTACGGCTGTCAGAGTCATGGAGCGAAAATGTTTTTCTGACGTTTGAAATTAGCCGTCAAGTGTGACAGAAACACGTGGAAATTGGGGAGCTCTGAACGAAAAGGAATTGAAGTAATAAAAGCCGTATACTAAAACTAGAATCGTCTTTCCTTAATATATTACAAAGAT
This sequence comes from Cheilosia scutellata, assembly GCA_955612985.1. Lineage (NCBI taxonomy): Eukaryota > Metazoa > Arthropoda > Insecta > Diptera > Syrphidae > Cheilosia > Cheilosia scutellata. Next base: position 29,708,369 of record OY015314.1, on the reverse strand, counting down.
ACTGTAAGGAATGAAGTGAATGTTGCAATAATGGAGATCATATTTGTAGACGCGTGTGCTCTATATACAACATGGTGCAACAAAATAACTAAAAAAAAAGAAAATAGGTGGCGCAACAGGCGGGTAGACACCCTAGGCCTAGCTTCTCGCAACCATTCGTTTTTGTGTGAATTTCTATTTTTTGGAACGAATGGAAGGGACCTACAATTTTATACCGAGTCCGAACGGCTGAATTGAGAAGCTTTTTCAGGACAATTATACTCTCGGATGTTTGTCTGACGTTCGCGAGAGGTGTCGCAGTAGAAAAAACCTTAAGATGTAATTTGTGTGTGTTTCCGGGGATCGAACCTGGGATCCATCGCACAGTAGTACAGCACACTAACCACTGCGCCCACAGGAATCTGTTCTGAATTATGTATTATTCAAATCAGCAACATTTTGTCTATACTAATGTGAATTTTTAGGCTGTTGCTGAAGAATGTTGTTGACATTGGGTAAAACCAATATAATTTAATGTTTGCATATATGTACTCAACTTTGCACCCACCCTGTAGTGTATTGGCAACATTCTGCATATCATAGTCATAGATATTCATGCTCTCGGACACAATTACATATATGCGTAATGCCTCGTTCACAATGCGGGCGTGATAACTAGACGAGAGCGAGGCGAGAATCGCTCTCGCCTCGTTCTCGCTTTAACCTCGTCCGGCAATTCACAGGAAACGTGGTACGTCGGCGAGTTTTTCTGACAAAGAATAGAGGGACCACTGAAAACTACAAACCATATTGCCACTTTTTTTTTACAAAAGAGAGCTGCTCTTTTATTGCTTTTTTAGCACTATTGCATGCAGTTTGAATATTCTAAAAACAACCAATTCGCAGTTTTTAGGCGTCGCTTATATAACTATCAGTAAAATGCAACCGAAAACAATTCTGTTGCTTTTTTTGAGCACTTAACCTTAATGATTGAACTCAATCTTGGTCTTAAAATGTTGCTTATGAATTATAAAGTTAGTTCAAAAAAAAAAATTAAGCAATTGTTGTCTAAGGTTGAAAACTCACCCGATAAAGCAAAACGTGTTTTTTTGTTTCGTGAAACAAGAGCACATTGTTTCTTATTAACCAACACACACCAAAGCAAATGAAACAAAACACATGTTTTTGTTTTTAAGTGTTCGGTGGTGGTTGTCAAAAATACACCGAATGCAACAAAACTGTTTCGAAACAGCGTCGTTGACGATAATTGCAACACTCGCCAACGAAAACAAAACATAAAAACCAAAGCAAAACATGTTTCGTTGCCGATAGTTAACTTGTTGTTTTTGCGAAACAAAATTTAATTTTCGTTGTTTTTAAAATGTAAATAAGATTTGCACAACTTCATCGTCTGAGTCTGACCAACACTAAAATAAAGTCTCAAATTCCACACCAAACGAAACAAGAAAACAATACGTTTTGTTTCATTCTGTTTCGCTTGGTGTGTGTTCAAATAAAAAAAGTTTTTATGACTTTCGAATCAAAAACGTGTTAGTTGATCTGATGTTTAAAGAAATACGAAATTCCTCTTTTCACCGTCATTCATTATTATGGGAAAATAAGTTCTAACATTATCGCTGAATTATTTAAAAATTTCTCAGAATAATGAAACCGTATCAAAATAATAACAAAAAACGATAAAAGTGCCGCCCTGTTTGCTTGAGAAAATACAAGTGGTAACCTTAAGTACATTTCTATGAAAATGGCGTCGCTTCCCACTCAGAGAGTAAATGTCATCGGTGTCTCGGGCGAGATTTTTCCAAATTTCCGAAATGGTCGCGAGATGAGGCAACGAGTCTCGCGCCATTGTATATTGGTGCATGCATTTCCTTTGATTGGAAATTATTTGACAACTCGCGCTAGACTCGATCTCGCTCTCGTCTCGCTCTCTCGCTGTATTGTGAATCGGCCATAAGTATAAGTACACCAACGAGGCGAGAGAGTTGTCTCCAAACAGTCTCCATCTCCACTTGTACTGAGTGCCACTTGCTCTGAGAGATTACCTATGTTGTCTCGTGTGCATGTACTATCCAGCGGAATGGGCAGTGATAGCTGGACCACCGCGGAGTGCGTGCATTGGCGAGCCAACACTACATTTGGCGACGAGTGAAAAAAAAAAAAAAAAAAAAAAAAACAGCAAAAGATTATAACAGTTCAGAAGTGTGAAAAGAGTGGAACAAAAAAGTGTGTGTAATAATTTAGTTATTGATAACGGGTATGTGAACATATTTATTACATATTATTTATTTATGGCACTTGTAAAATTTATCGAACTGTTAGGCTAGTTGAAAACTTGTGCAGTGATCAGTGAATTCATTGTGGGTTTTTTTTATTGTTCACTCTCTTTGCATTTGGAGAACAAGATTATATACGAGATACGAGTAGGTACATATAGGTACTTTCATTAGATTGGAATTGAAATGAAATTGAATTAGCGATTAGCGTTTACTTTTGTAGGATTTGATATTTGAGGGTTATTCCTGTGAATTAAAAGAAAGCTAAAGAAAACTTCAAATGAAGTTTGGCTTGCAATAAGTGAGCTGGTATGAGATTGGAAGTTAATTTCAAATGTAAATCATTCCATTAAATGAGAAATTAGAGAACAACTTCAAATGAAGGTTAACATAAATAAAAATAAGGCATTTCATTAAATTGAAAGTTTATTTAAAATGTGGATTGTTTTTCCATTAAATCGGAAAGAGACTAAGGCTTCAAATGAAGTTTGACTTACAATTTGTAAGTAATTGGGTTGGATGGTCTATTCAAATGTGGGCTATTAAATTTAAAATGAGAATGGAGAGGAACTGCAAATGTAGTTTAACTTAAAGTTTCTAAGGCGTTCCATTAAATTGGAAGGTAATTTGAAAGGTGGATGGTTCCATTTAGGCGAAAAAGAGAAGAAACTGAGGTTTATCTTGAAATTTGTCAGCCGTTCCATTAAATTGAAAATAAGATATAGAAAACACATTGACAGTTAGCTTTTCTTACTATCACAAAAATGATTAATTATTGACAAATCATTTACATTTCTTGTCACAGAAATGGAAAAAAACCTATTCCCGTTGGAGAGTTTTGTTACGGAGGGAGATACAACTTCGGTAGGTTTGAGATGGGAGAAGTGGAAGAGAGCCCTGAGCATATACTTGGATGCTGCTAGTATCGAATCTCCGTCGAAGAAAAGAGCGGTGCTGCTGCATTTTGGCGGATTGGGGCTACAAGAGATTTTCTATAGTTTGCCGGGCGCAAACATAGATCCAACAAATGAAAACAATGTGTTTAATATAGCTCTTAAGAAACTCGATGAATATTTTCTACCAAAACAAAGTAAAGTTTTTGAGAGGCATGTATTTCGGTTAATGAAACAGGAAGTAGACGAAAAGTTTTTAATAAGGTTAAGGAATCAGGCGGAAAAGTGTGCTTTTGATAAAATTGAAGACAATTTGATTGACCAAATAGCAGAGAAGGGAAATTCTGAGGATTTGAGAAAAAAAATTTTAACAATAGGTGATAGTATTACACTTGATGTAATAACAAAAGAGGCTAATACGCAGGAGATAGTGAAACAACAACTGGAGAACTATGAAGATAAGTCTATAGGTCAGGAGGTTAACAAAATTATAAATGGGCCTAGGGAAAATAGTTATCGAGAAAAAGAGGAGAAAAGAGAATGGTGTATTCGTTGCGGTAGTAGGAAACACAACTCACAAGAAGCAAAGTGTCCGGCTAGGGGAAAGAAATGTTTTGGCTGTGGTCGTTTAGGGCATTTTCGGCAATTTTGCAAGACCAAGTCTGTTCAAAAAAGAAAACTCCCCGATTCATGGGACAACTTTGACAACAAGAAAAAATTAAAGAGAGAAAGAGAAGAGGTCGACTTTATAGAAAAAAAGGAAGCAGACTACGTCTTTCACATTGACAATGAGACGTCGATTGCATGTACAATTGGAGGAGTAGATGTAAAAATGATTATTGATTCAGGTTGCAAACATAATCTTTTGACGGATATGTCATGGAAATATCTAAAAAATTGTAAAGTACATGCATTGAACCAAGTTAAAAACCCAAACAAGACATTCTTAGCTTACGGTAGTAACCAGCCATTAGATGTGATTGGATGCTTTGACGCAGCTATAGCGATTGGCAAGGAGAAAGAGAAAGCTACATTTTACGTCATTGCGGGGGGGACAAATAATTTATTGGGAATTAACACTGCGGTAGCACTTAAAGTTCTCAAAGTTGGAAATTGCGTCAACCAGGTAAACATTTCACCATTTCCAAAATTTAAAGATGTCGTGGTTGAGATACCAATTGACGAATCAATAAAGCCCATTTCGCAACCGTACAGAAGAATTCCCATTCCCTTGGAAGCTAAAGTAGAAAGAAAAATAGAGGAGCTTCTAGACCAGGATATTATAGAAGAAGTAAAAAGACCGTCCAGGTGGGTTTCACCAATTGTTCCCATTCTAAAAGAGAATGGAGAATTAAGAATTTGTGTGGACATGAGGCGAGCGAATGCGGCAGTTCTGCGAGAAAACCATCCGCTACCTACAATAGATCAGTTTTTACCAAAAATTAGTAATGCCAATGTGTTTAGCAAACTCGATGTTAAGAATGCGTTCCACCAGATTGAGATTCATCCCAATTCGCGCCACATAACAACATTCATAACCAGTAAGGGTTTGTACCAGTACAAACGGCTAATGTTTGGAATAACGTGCGCCCCGGAACTTTTCCAAAAAATAATGGAAAAAGTCATATTAGGGTGCGAAGGGGTAGTAAACTTTATCGACGATATATTAATTTTCGGAAGCTCAAATGAAGAACACGATAAACGTTTAAAAATAGTACTTAAAACCTTAACGGAAAAAAACGTACTTCTAAATAGAGACAAGTGTCTGATTTCAGTTCGTAGGATACAATTTTTAGGACATGAACTAAGTCCTGATGGTATAAAGCCTTTGGAAAAATATCTCGAAAGCATTAAAACATTTAGGGTTCCAAAGACTTTACAGGAATTACAAAGTTTTTTGGGATTAATTAATTTCATTGGAAAATGGATACCGAGCTTGGCTACAACGACAGAACCGCTAAAAAATCTTTTAAGGAAAAGACTTACGAAGAATAGTAAGTTGAGCGAATATTGGACTGACGAACAAGACAAAGCATTCGTTAAGTTAAAGGAGGTCCTTGCAAATATTAAGTCTTTGGGGTATTACGATGTCAAGGATCGTACGCAGGTTATTGCAGACGCAAGTCCTGTTGGACTTGGAGCAATTTTAATCCAAATCAACTCGAAGGGTCCAAGAATCATTGCTTATGGTAATAAAACGCTAACAGAGTGTGAGCGCAGGTATAGTCAGACGGAAAAAGAAGCGCTTGCATTAGTTTGGGCTATAGAACATTTTAACATTTACCTGTTCGGAAAAGAGTTTGATTTGATAACGGATCATAAGCCGCTGGAAATTATTTTTGGACCAAAATCGAAACCCTGTGCTCGCATTGAAAGATGGGTGCTGCGTTTACAATCGTATAAATATAAGATTTTATATAGACCGGGTAAATCAAACGTTGCCGACCCACTGTCACGATTATGTTCGCATTCAATGAAACCATCACCGCCAGAAAAAGAAACCTATATACAACAAATAGTCGATAGTTCGACACCAAAAGCTGTACCTATTCAGGAAATCAAAGGATGTTCAGAAACTGATTTGGAAATAAATAAGGTCAAAAAAGGCGTGTACAAAAATATCTGGGATGAGTCAGTAAAGATTTTTAAAATTTTTGCAAACGAGTTATGTTTCTATGAAAACATTTTACTTCGAGGAAATAAAATAGTGATTCCCCAAAAGCTTAGGAAAAGCGTTTTGGATGCGGCACATGAGGGTCATCCAGGTATTGTTGCCATGAAAAGCCGTCTAAGGACAAAAGTGTGGTGGCCTGGAATAGACAAAGATGTTGAAAGTCTTATAAAAACTTGTAAGGGCTGTACAATGGTTGCCCTACCTCACCGCCCGGTTCCATTAAAAAGACGTGAACTTCCGGTCACTTCATGGGTCGATATCGCTATCGACCTACTAGGTCCACTTCCAAATAATGAATACCTGTTCGTTGTAGTAGATTATTACAGTCGATACAAGGAAATTAAGATATGCAAAAGCATCGCTACCTCTAACATCATAAAGATGTTAAAAGAGATTTTCAGTAGACTTGGATTTCCATTATCAGTCACAGCAGATAATGGAAAGCAATTTACTAGCGAAGAATTTAAGGCATTTTGCGGACAGTGCAATATAGTTCTTTTCAACAGCATTCCATACTGGCCTCAACAAAATGGAGAGGTTGAAAGACAAAATCGAGATATTTTAAAAAGATTGAAAATAGGAAAGATTGAAGGAAAGGACCTAAAAGAATGTTTGTGGGAGTATTTAATGATGTATAATAGTACACCACACTCAACAACCGGAAAAGCACCCTCTGAGCTATTTTTCAACAGACTAAACAGAGACAAATTACCATCACTTGAATCCATAGATAAGCAAATTACCGATTCAGAAATAAGGGATAGAGATAAAGAGCAAAAAGAAAAAGGAAAGGAATATACCGATAGGAAACGAAAAGCTTTAAGTTCAGATATTGATATAGGGGACAAGGTATACGTGAAAAATTTGGTCAAACAAAACAAACTTACTTCAGACTTTAGCCCTACTCCGCACACAGTAGAAAGTTCACGTAATGGGGATATAATTGTAAAAAATGATGAAACAAATCAGAAATTTAGAAGGAATATTGTACACCTTAAAAAGATAGAAGGGGAGTGGAGATCGGTGCAAGCTTAAAGAGAAATTGTATTTAAATTTATTAGAATTATGCATTTGTATAAGTTTGAAATTGAATAAATGTTTAATTTGATTTGTACTAAAGTAAATAATTGATTACAGAATTGTAAAACTATATATTATATTATTGAATTTGTGAACCGAATTGAAATCTTGATTTATTGGACTTTAATAAAAAAAAATTATAAAATATGGAAGAGATGTAGTGTATTGGCAACATTCTGCATATCATAGTCATAGATATTCATGCTCTCGGACACAATTACATATATGCGTAAGTATAAGTACACCAACGAGGCGAGAGAGTTGTCTCCAAACAGTCTCCATCTCCACTTGTACTGAGTGCCACTTGCTCTGAGAGATTACCTATGTTGTCTCGTGTGCATGTACTATCCAGCGGAATGGGCAGTGATAGCTGGACCACCGCGGAGTGCGTGCATTGGCGAGCCAACACTACACACCCCATATAATCCTACAATGACCCCAAGCAGGGGGCAGCGAGCTGTCACTATTGCGTTTGCAAGTTTTTGCACAGAAGCTAGGGACCTCGGCTCCACTATAAACTCTGATAATGACACCACAGCAGAAATCAAACGAACTGTTACACTTGCCAACCGCTGTTTCTTTGGCCTAAGAAGGCAAACGACTAGTAAGGCCATGTCAAGAAGCACTAAGGGGACTATATATAAGACCATCATCATCCCAGTCCTACTCTATATGGCGCAGAAGCATGGACGTTAACAAAGACGGATGAAGATCTTCTTGGTCGTTTCGAATTTTCTAAGGCAAGAAATGCAATAGATTCTTCTTGTACTCATATGATGGGAATTACGTTTTCACTTTTGGTTTGTTTTCATATTTAGGAATAGAAAAATATTCGCTAACATAATCTGAGGCTTTGATGTGGGTATGGCACCGAATTTTGTTCGTCGCCACAAGTAAATGGATTGGGACTGGTTACAACCGGACGGTACACCCATACACACAAAGCTGAAGCGACAATGGACATTTTGAAGGATGTAAAGTGTTATCATCGGGCTGACCGATGCTTTGATACCCTCCATTGCAAACAAGTCATGCAATATGTTAGCCATGCGAATTAGTACCTAACCTACCTACACAACACATGGGTTTAATATGGAAGGTATCTGAACTACCAACCTGACGACGCGACGCTTTACACAAATTATTTACACAAAAGTACCTAAAGTTAATTCTACTCATAAATTTTAACTTACTTCATGTAAATTTTGGCATCAATGGAAAGGTCATTTAAATTCCGTTTGAATGATACAAAACTTTCCTTAAACCATTAAGTACCCATTGAATATTTAGAACTTTTGTAAAAGTCTACTTTTTTGACTTTTTTCCTCGGTCTCAAAAAAAAAAAATGTTTTGATGCAAAAATATTCTTCAAACAATTCTAATAGTGACTGCAAACATTTTTTTTTTTTTTCAAAAATCTTTTCGCTAATATTTTTATTGATTTTTTGAAAATTTCTAAAAATGACTATTTTAGCCACTTTTTCTTCCTTTTTATACAAAATTTTTCTGAGATCATCCCATTTAATAAATCATAAAAAAATATTAGCGAAGAGATTTTTTAAAAAATTTGTTTGCAGTCACTATTAGAATTTTTTCTAAATCTTGAACAAGCCGGGTTTGTATTGAGACAGCTCGTTATTGCATACCTATACATGAACAGTGAAAAATGTTGCTACATATGTACACTCCGCGCCACTTGAATATCACACCCCCTAAGGGCGATTTTCTATCGCCCACTGGTCCCTCCCAACCCAAACATGATAAAGACTTAATTTTTTTTTAATTAAACTTCATTTAATTGTTGGCTTTGTTGACCAGAAGGAGGATTTAAAACTAAAGCTTTAAGTATTAACAAAAAATTGTTGACTAAAAACCGGCAAAATGTGGGGTATTAATTTTGCGCCACTTGAATAGAACATGCATTTAGTTTGACCGTTATCTTTGGCAAGTGGACTCATATTTTTCTCTGATCGAATTTGTTTTTGTTAATTTCGACTGTTTAATTTACAAAATCAAACTTTAAAGGATGCTCGCCTATTTATTGTCAAATTAGCTAAGAAAATCGGGAGGAACCGACTATGAATAAAAATATGAAAGCCACATACATAGAGTGCTTACTAATGCGGAAAGGTGACTTATATTAAAAGAAGGCGTCAAATTCTCACGAATTTTTTTTCCAAAAATCAAGTAAAAATGTGGTATCAAAACAAGTCTAACAACTATTCGTCGTATTATTTCAAATGCTATGATTAGCTTAAAAATACTAAAAATCAAGAAAAATCACCCGGTTCGAAAAGCGCAAAGCCTCCATCGCGCACATGTGACCTGGACTTAGTAGAAGCATTGTGTGGTCTTCTCAGACGAAAAAAATTTAATTATAAGAAGCCCCGGATGGCCATAGCACTATTTCCTCCGCAAAGAGACTATAATCATTTAGACCGACTGCATAGCAGAGTTGAAAGTGTGATGGTGTAGGGGGCCGTTCCGTATTATGGCACCTTCAAATTAAAATGTTTGTCAACCACAATGAATGCGTTGTCTTACTTTGGTATACTGATAAGGCTTTAACATGTTTGCATAACCTTTTTGGACACCTGCGGTGGATCTAACAACATGATAATGCGCCAATACATACAGCCCGGGTTGTTAAAACGTATTTATATAGCCAAATTGTGGAGCTATTAAGCTGACCGGCCTACGCACCGGATTTGAATATCATTGAAAATGTTTGGCAATGGTTGACACGTCAAGTTTATGGATCGGGACAACAATATTCGACTGTACCTAAGCTTGGAGCTCTATTTCCCTAAATTATTTGGCAAATCCCTTCCAAGCCGGATGTGTGAATTTTATTTATTTATTTATTTATTTTCAATCAAATGAGTACATCTACTGTTCTCGCTAGATTAGATACTTAATACAAACAAATTATACTTAAAAATGACCACCAAAGCCTAACAACAGGATTAGTTTATTCCTAAATGATTCTCTACTAATATTAAAATCAATAACATCACAATATTTATTGGATTCCCTAAGGCATCTAGAAACTGGTTCATTGTAACCAAAGTTAACCCTATGATAGGGTATATGAAATAAAAAGCGATTTCTAAGAACTCTCGCAGGATCATAAAACCCAACTAATGATAATAGAAAAGGGCAATCGATCTGAAAAGAGGTAAGATACCAAATAATTTGCACCTCGTCTCGTAAGATGGCATTTCAATATTCCATCGCAGTCTACGAACAGCTACTCTAGTAAGACGCTTTTGGATCTTCTCAATTCTAAAGGAATGTACTTCGTAAAATGCATTCCATACTATACTGCAGTATTCAAGATGTGATCTGACAAATGCAAAAAAGAGACATTTAAGAGTATGAGGATCTTGAAAGTCTTTCGAGTTCCGCAATAAAAAACCAAGCATCTGATTACCTTTGGCAACCAAAAACTCAATGTGCTTGCAAAAGCTAAGTTTTATATCAAAAATAACACCAAGATCTTTTTTGGAGAAAATAATGGACAAAGGGGTATTATCGATTACGTACGTAAAGGGAATTGGAGAGAGATGACGATAAAAAGAAAGGCTTTGACATTTAGAGACATTGAGATGAAGGTCATTATCATTACACCAAATAGAAAGACGTTTAAGGTCTTCTTGTAGAAGAATACATCTTGAACTGAACGTATTGGTCGGAAGATCTTCAAATCGTCGGCAAACATAAGACACTGGGAACTCAAAAACAAGTCAGGAATGTCATTAATAAACAAAAGGAAGAGCAGAGGGCCCAGATGACTACTTTGGGGTACTCCAGAGGTAACATAAATTGGTGACGAGAGCATTTCGTTTATGCGAACATACTGGATACGATCCGTTAAGTAGGAATGAATCCACTTTAGGATATTGGAGTGAAATCCTAAGGTTAACGCGATCAAATGCCTTAGCAAAGTCTGTATAAATTACATCACATTGCAAGCCATTCTCAAGGTAATTCAAGGCAGTATTACAAAAAATTGAGAGGTTTGGTGTAGTGGATCTGCCCGTAACGAATCCATGCTGAGACGGAGAGATAAATCTTTTTAAGAGAGGTGTAAGTTTGTCACAAACTAGTTTTTCAAACAACTTAGGGATAGAAGAAATTTTACGGATTGGACAATAGTTGGTAATATCATGCCTCGATCCAGGGGTCTCATCGCGTAAGGCTAAAACGATCCAACGACGTCGTCTCGACGATGCTGCTACTTCGTGTAACAACCAAAAAACGATGATCGTCGAAACGATTGAACGATCATCGTTTCTTGTTGCTTCACGTAAACAATTTAACTGTCAAGTAGCGTCGTCGAAACGATTCGATTGAACGATGGCTCTTTGGCAATCGTTTCATCGTTTTTACTATATTTTGTTTCCATTTAGGGTTTTTAAAAGCAAAACAAATGTTAAAGAATATTACTTCAATCAAATTTTTCATAATTTCGACAAATAGTACACTCCATTTTGCATTAGTGTGGTGAAATGTAAAAATATAGAAAAAATATAGAATAAATATATATTTTCTTCATTTTAGTTAATCAAAATTGGTACACTAGAAAGTTCACATCACACCCTTGTTGGAGTACACAATCATAGAATTGCATTCATTAAATGGTTTTTGAAAAATGCATTCACCAATTTTCTCTTATTTTACAACCCCTATCAATAAAATTTTTGCTGCAACGAAAAATGTTTACCTTTTTACCTATACATACATTTCCACATAAAAGACAACAACACACACAAATTATATACCCTTTTTATTGGTTTCCAGTTGTCACAGTTTGTTTACAGCCCTGCTCAAACTGTTCAAAACGAAAACGATGGACGATTCGATTGAACGACGCGATTGTGTTGTTACATGAAGCTAACTTAAAACGACGTCGTTTTGTGCAATCGTCGAGACGATGATCGTCCGAAAAGTTACGCGATGAGACCCCAGATTTATATATGGGCGTTAAAAACGACCTCTTCCAATCTTTCAAAAAATGTCCAGACTGGAGAGATAAATTAAATACTAAACACAAAGGTACAGAAAACGCGGAGGAGCACTTTTGAAGTAAAATTGGCGGAATGCCATCCATACCCGGATTTTTTTCTAGTTTTAATGAAGAAAGAGCTATTTGAACTTCAGTGATTGAACACTCTAAGTTGCCGATATTTACAAAATCACAGGACATTGAGTTGTTACATGAGACTCTAGGTATGGTAGTACCACAAGAATAAACAGATTGGAAGTGGTTAGCGAACATGTTACATATGGTTGACAGATCAGATGAGGATACACTATTAAGACGCATACATTTAGAAATACCATTAGATTGTTTTTTGCTATTAATAAAGCTCCAAAAGCGTTTACTATTGGTTTTTAAATTAGATTCGACAGAAAGAACATACTGTCTGTAAAGAAACTTATTTAAAACATCAAATTCTTTTTGAAGCGTCCGATAAACTTTCAGAAGTTCCGGGTCGTTATTTCTATTACGAAAACGTTTATAGGCCTTATTTTTCCTATTATTTAAGTTTATGATTCTGTCATTAAACCAAATGGGCTTGTTACCCTTGACAGACTTAACTTTAGGTGTAAACAAATCAATTGCCATTTTCACAGTTTTGATAAATACATTAAAAGAATTTTCCAAGTTACAATTATTATTAAAAATAACTAACCAATTTATACTATCTAAATAGCTTGAAATATTGCTGAAATTAGCTTTAGCATAATTATATTTGAAATAAGTGTCACCGGAACCCGGTTTAAAAAACTCATAAAATTCAAACTGCATGGATAGAGCTACATGAAAAACAGAATTACGAAAAAGTGGGATCATGGAGTTGTTGATACTAATATCGAGTTCGGAATCAACGAATACCAAATCGAGAATATTATTAAATTCATTAGGAAAATAATTTATCTGACAAAGGTCAAGCTGGGCAAGAGTATCAACGACTTCACGCTCATAGTCTAACTTAACGTTAAATGGGAGAAGTCTATAGTCATCACAATCAAACGACCAAATTAAGTTTGGCAAGTTAAAGTCTCCAAGAAGGATAACTTGCTGATGATCTTTTAAATTATTTAAGATAAAGGAATAATTATCTATATGTGCTTTATATAACAGGTAAGGACTCCTTGGTGGTATATAACTTACAATAACAATAAGTTCAGTTCCACAACTGCATATGATTGAGACTGCTATTTGGTCGACATCTAAATCAGCTGCTGTTGGAGGTAGCTCGATTTCATCACTGTGCAAAGAAGCCCGAACCGAAACCAATACTCCGCCGCCTCTCTCGCAATCAGTTAGAATGGAGCAGCGGTTCTTGCGGTAAACTTCGTACTGGTCCTTATTGAACATTTCCTCGTTGTGATGGTTCTGTGTCAGCCAAGTCTCAGTGAATACAATAACATCGTATTGGGCAGATGAAGAGAAGAGCAAGACATCGCGAAGTTTAGTCCTTAGACCACCAGTATTTTGGTAATAAAGATTAAAGGATGTAGGAGTTAAATCCTTAGTTCTGAGTTTTTTGAAAGGTTTTTTGGAACGTTTTTTGATTGTGTCTTCTTGGAGCTAGGTCTGTTCACGAATTCTTTTACCAGAATATCTTTAGGCCAAAAGCTCGGGTTGACCAGCAATTTTCCAGTTGGTAGAGGTGATAAAAGTTTGAATGATGACGTTAGGCGACCAGTAAGGTTATCCGGTGTCAGGCTATGACATTTTATGTTGCTAGTATTAATGCCTTTCGCAGCAATGTAGTTCACAATATCACTACTTTTGGTACCATATGCTAGCCGTGATAAAAACACTGCAAAATGGGGTGGCACTATTTTGGAATTTGGAGCAGTAAGGTGGCTCAAAATACAGTCAAAATCGCTTATAACGACATCGGTTATAACGATCAAATTCTTAGGTCCCGGCAGAGCTCCATTATAATCCCATTGAATAACAAATCGCTTACAACGACATCGCTTATAGCGACATATCGCTTATAGCGACATATCGCTTACAACGACCGATTTTTCCCTTTTTTTGAAATAAATATTGGTTACAACGACTAAAATCGACGCAGCTGTTAGTGCGACTGCATTTTTTTTCTAAAACGGTAAACTGTTTATGAATCTGTTGCTGGAATGTATCTGTGTACATAGAATTTCGGATACATAATATGTTACAGAGCTCACCGTTTGTTGACATGTTATTGACAAAATTACTTTGTGGACATTTTTCTGTGTGACGAGTGGTCGTAGAAGTTTAATTTTATTCTGTTCGCATATTATGCTCGTATGTATGTATAGGAAATGTGGAAAAAATTGATCTCTACTTGAAAACAGATTAATTTACATCTGTACCTTGATATCGGTTACAGCGACCTATCGCTTATAACGACCAAATTCGCTAGTCCCTTGAATGTCGTTATAACCGATTTTGACTGTACAAATGAACAATTTTTTTTTTAAATCTTAAATACTCCAATTTCCATAAATTTAAGTAATGCTTGTGTTTAAAAGAAGCAGAATTCTCCAAAATGTTTTTTTCGTTTAAGTATTCTATTCAAGTGGCGCAAAATTAATATTTGCCCACATTTTGCCGGTTTTTAGTTAAAAATTTTTTGTTAATACTTAAAGCTTTAGTTTTAAATCTTTCTTCTGGTCAAATCACAACAATTAAAAAATGAACTTTAATTAAAAAAAAATTAAGTCTCTAGCATGCTTGGTTTGGGACCAGTGGGCGATAGAAAATCGACCTTAGGTTAGGGGGTATGGGGATTATGGGTGACTTCCTCAACTCGACACTGGTTTTGAACTTTATTACCGTTTCCCTGCTTTCAATTTATAATTCTCAAAACAGCGATAATTGCGTTTTTCTTTGCAGGAAGCCGGAAACCAGCCCCAAAATACATAAACCAACCAATAAGTTCTACTACAGCCGAGATGAAAATATGTATAAGGATGTCGGCAGGAGTGTGTTTATACCATATCGACTCTGAGGAGTAAACGAGATGTGGACGAATTATTGGCAACCATATTGGCAGCTCCGCCAACCGAGCAGAAGCTTCCTTAAACGCATTGAATCGTTAAATAACGGAGCAGCTAATGAAAAGCAGAACAAATCTTCGGCTATCTCATTGTACTAAAAACAACGGTATCACCATAATAAGCGGAGGTTGCTAATTAAATGACTGCAGTTTCACATCCGAAAAGTCCAACTGGCATAATTGAAAACAATACCTACAAATTCATCATTGATCTGATCCTCTTCCTATCCTTATCCTTATAACAGATTTCAACAACGATGAGCGTGGTGTGCCTGTGCAATGTGCACGTCGCATTACATAAAACTTTCATTTCGTTTTCCGTTCAACGAAAAAGTAGGAATGCCTTGTCTCATGTGTAAACTTTCACAATATAGGAAATGCTTTTTTTTTCCTCAACAGATAACTGATGGGAAAAATAATAATAATGATGAGTTACTCTGGCAACCAGCAGCACCTCAGCAGCATTCGCAAAAATCTCCATCCTAGAGCGATATAATTTATTTTGTCACACAATACTTGTTTGCTGTAAACATATACGCTCACATAATTGCATGTGTTCTATATCCGATGGAGGGGAATCTGCCTTAAGGACGACTCGGAAAGGGCCAACAGTAGTACATGGGTATTTGCTGCTTTATTTGTGTACCTCGTCAAGGAACAGTCAACCACTCGGTAAGGCACATCAGTTGGCACGGTGGCAAATGTCAGGAAATACTCGTAGTCATACATAAAGATACATATGCTTTTCCCATTATAATAAGAACACCATCCAGATCCAGAATCAAAAGACTTGCTCTTTATATTTTTGTCAGAGTACATCAAAGGAATTTAGAGGGAACGCGGTTCTTCCTTTTGTTACCCCTTCCTTGGTTTATGTCTACCATCAGCTATTATTTGTGTACTTTCACCCTCTGTGATTGCCATATTTGCGGTATTTTATATCTCAAGCCCAATAAGTTAATTTCAGGGGTTGTTTTTGTTGAAGCGTGTTGCTATAGCTGCAAGTGGGCGCATCCGCGCTCCCTTATTTTTCTCACTTAGCACATTTTAAAAGGTTTCTAAATGATGTATTCATCGTTTCGTTTTTTCGTTTTGTGTAGACTTGTAGGCCGTGTATAAATTAAAATATCTAATTTAAATGTGCTGCTGCCCCCGGATGGAGGGATCTATGTAAAGTACATATTTTTTTTTTATTTTTTGTATTCCTTTCTATACGACGCACGGTGAATGGGAAGCAAAAAATTGTCTTAAATTGAATGGTGGTACGCGCCGCGCCGCCAGCAAGGTAAGGGGGAGATGCTTGCTTCACGGTTCTTTTCATGTAGATGCAAATATGTACTGTAAGCTTCTTTTTCTTTTCATTTCATTTTTGTATTTTGTATTTTTCATTCAAAATGAAAATTGTAATGTTTATTTTTAATTAGGCCTTAATATCGATGGAATGTCATTTGTTGGCGACACAAAGTAATTTAACTAATTTGGGATTACGTATTGTGGAATGTTTTTCAATAAGAAATATGAAATTGATATTATTAAAAAAAAAAAAAACATTGTGCTAGCTTCTGTATAGGGATGCAGTTGCCATGATATTAGGGCCAGCAAAAGAAGGAATTTGGAAGCAAAATTAAATAGCAATAAAGAACGCTTTCATGTTTTGTTTACACAAAGTACCTATAGTTACAAATATTGAAATGAAGGTTGACTAAATAGCAAATTGAATTGGGTATGTACTATTAATACATCAAGTTAACAGAAACCTTCTATGCAGAGCCTATATTGTTCCACAGAGGACCGCGGGAATATTGAGATGTACATACTGTAGAGACCCAATATTCAAGAACCGATTTCTCTATAGTTTACTATCAAATGACTTATTTTCCGTATTTTTATTTTATATAGTGCGACTTTATTTTCATTGTTTTACATTTGATATAGTCAAGTATTGGTATCGCACAGTGCCGATACTACATTTACTTTCTTAATTTTATTTTTTTTTTAACTGTAAAACAGTTTTAACAATTCCATATTATTTCAATCCTGAATTTTTATACAGCATTTAAGCAAAACATTAAATTCGAGATCATTCGAATTTAATCTATGAATTTCTTATACAGCATTTAAGCAAAACATTAAATTTGAAATCATTCGAATTTAATCTATTTCTTCCTCTTCTTTTCTTTTTTTTTTCTACTGCATTTAAGCAAAACGGAAACATTCACTTCAAGTTCTTTTTCCCCGAATTTAATCTATTTCTTCCTCTTCTTTTCTTTTTTTTTTCTATTGCATTTAAGCAAAACGGAACATTCACTTCAAGTTCTTTTTCTTTTTTTAAAATTCTCGTTTTTTTTATACCCAGCATTTAAAACATTGAATTTTATTTTTTTTATTATAATGCACTTCGCTATTTCTTTTTGTTCACTTTAAAATTACTAATATTTGGTTGTTATTTTCTTTCTTCTTATTCATTCTTCTTTTTTTTTTATATAAGTTTTTCCTCGTCGCCAATTGTAGAGACCCAATATTCAAGAACCGATTTCTCTATAGTTTACTATCAAATGACTTATTTTCCGTATTTTTATTTTATATAGTGCGACTTTATTTTCATTGTTTTACATTTGATATAGTCAAGTATTGGTATCGCACAGTGCCGATACTATACAAACTCCAAAATGATACAATTTTTGTTTCTTATAAGCGTGTGTTTCTCCTCAACACGGATATAAGAAAAAAGTTTCTTATAAGAAACAGAAGTTTCTTATAAAAAATGTTCTTTCAGAAAGAAAATGTTCATCTATTTTTTTGGTACATATTTTTGAACGTTATTTTTGGTAAACTCTTCTTCTTTCTCAGTGACAAACTGCAAGTTCTGGAAAATTGCCGTTACATATATGTATGTTTTTTTACACTTTATTTTAGCATTCGCTGAATTAAAAATAGGGAACATTTTTGCGCCACTTGAATAGAACATGTATTTAGTTTGACCGTTATCTTCGGCACGTGGACTCATATTTTTCTTTGATAGATAGATAGAGATGGGTGGAGAAAAAGGTTTAAAGGAAAGAAGACAAATAAAAATTTAAAGGACGCTCGCCTATTTATTGCCAAATTACCTAAGAAACTCGAGAGGAGCCGACACGTTATATCCGTATTTTTTACACAGTGCGTGCTTACTAATGCGGAAAGGCAACTTCCACTTATATTAAAAAAGGCGTCAAATTCCAACGACTCTTTTCCAAAAATCAGGGAAAAATGTAGTATCAAAAGCAAGTCTCACAACTATTCGTCGTATTATTTCGAATGCTAAGCATATAAAAAGACTAACAATTAAGAAGATGTCACCCCTTAACCCGTTTCGAAAAGCGCAAAGCCTGAGTTTTTGTCGCGCACATGTGACCTAAACTTCGTAGTGGCATTGTGTGGTCTTCTCAGACAAAAAATAATAATTTGCTAGGCCCGGATTGCTATGGCTACTATTTCCATAACCTCCACAAAGGTGTTTGGTATTATTGCAGTTGCAAATTACAATTTTTATCAACCACAATGAATGCGTTGGCTTAAAATGGTATATTGAAAAAGGCCTTTCCATACTTTTATAACCTTTTTGGACCTCTGCCGTGGATTTATCAACATGATAATCAGCCCTATCGAGGTATCCGATCGGAACGGAATTTTTTCCGTTACGCATACTCTGTCGGAGACTGAAATTAAATTCGATTTATCAATACTTCACTGCAAATCGTAGTAAACAAATTCCGCAACCAATTCCTGTCGGAGCATATCGGAAGAAAATTCGTACGAAGCTGTCAAAAATATCGGTAAAAACGCACTTGATCGCACTGAAATGCCAGTGTGCCTTGCATATTTGCCGAAAGAAGTTCCGAAAAGCTGTTCGGAAGAATACCTCGAAACAAAAATCCTCCGATTCGTATTTGTATGAAATCGGATAATTTTCCGTTCCGACGGATACCTCGATAGGGCAGAATGTTCCAATACATACAGCCCGGATTATTAAAACGTGTATGTATACAGAGCCAAAATGTGGAGCTAACCTCCCTACTCACCGGGTTTCTATATCATTTTTTTGGTTTTGCCTGACCAAAATTTATACATTTATAAAAAAAAAATTGTTAATTATGTAATAACTTTTTTATAAGAAAAAGGATATTAGAATCTATACAGGGTGTTTCAGTTAAGCGATATAATCCTTTAAGGGGAGCTTTCTGAAGTTTCGCCGAACAAAAAATTTTATGGCAAGAGGTCTATTCTCACCAGTGATGGGAAATGAACTTTTCAGATTGTACTTCTCACAAGTTCAAATTGTAACTTTTATTGCTGAAGTGTATCTTCATCGTTTTGGAAATTGGTAGCTACATTTATGGGCAATTGTATAGTTTCGAGATCACCTGGTTTTTTGGCTATGAAAAATCTTCAATGATTTTTTTAAATGTTCGTTTTTATGGCGGATTTATGAAAAAAATTTAGAAATCTAAAAATATCAATATTTCATTAGATTTTAGCTTTGACTCCTGAAAAAAATTTTGTTTTTGCAAATGATCCTCCACAATTTGTTTACGATACCAAATTAACTTCTTTCTTAATCTACACAAAAAAAAAACTAACAAATTACAAAAAAAAAAATTAAAATCAAAATCATGAAAATCGACCAAATTGTGGATACCTTATCGACAAAAACAAGGTGAACGCGAAAGTACATTTATATGAAAGCTAAATGAATATTAAGACTATTCTCTTAGTTCATGATATAAAAACAAATAATGTCCCTCTTTGCCCTTGATATAAAACAAATGGCTATCATTTTGACAAATTTATTGGTGATATATCAAATTACAATAAAATAAGTAAAAAGTTCGTGCAGCAGATCCGTATAACATCTGCAATGGCGGTATTTTGTGACTGTGACAATAAACGTATAAACGTTGCTGGCAATTGTGACTATTCGTATCTCGATGAAAAAGCTTGCCTTTTTGACAGATGTGCAGAAAGAAACGAAAAAGAGTTCTCGGAATATATTACCTAGTATACATTATACCTACCTTGGGCCTTATAAGTACCCTAGGAATGGCTTTTCACAATCACAACCTTTCGTTTTGTGGGAATTAGCTAAATTTTATGATGCTTTCTCTGGAAAATTATACTCTCTGAATGTATGGAACTCCAACATTGAAGGGCCTACCCTATATCTTTAAACATAATACAATCGAACAAGTCAAATCGAAAATGAAATGTCAACACTGTCAAACGCGCGTAAAAGCAGAAAGTA
Organism: Cheilosia scutellata; assembly: GCA_955612985.1. Classification (NCBI taxonomy): domain Eukaryota; kingdom Metazoa; phylum Arthropoda; class Insecta; order Diptera; family Syrphidae; genus Cheilosia; species Cheilosia scutellata. The sequence goes on along the minus strand of OY015314.1, from coordinate 29,688,102 downwards.
TAGTTCTGTTTGGGCTATGCTTTGAACCTTACTATATTTACTATCTAAAGTCGATATTTTCGCCTGAAGTCGCATTTTATCATATGAACGCGTTGTTTCTACATAATCTCTGTTAACGCACGCCCTCATAAACGCCGCAGTGAATGATAAGCTAGGTTTTTGTTGTGTAAAGAAGTGTTGTGAAATTTTCTTCTATGAGTGAAAATGAGATCTCAATACTCAAGAAGTCAAGAGCATGCGAAATTTGTTTCTTTGTTGGTTAGCTTAGTTGTTAGAATTTGAAGCTTCAAGCTGTATGCATTTTATATTCTTTATTACAAATTCTGGATGTATTCGTAGCGTGGGTATGAAATTGTATCTTTTAAAGAAGGATTGTAACTGCGTAACTTTTGAAGCAAAAATAATGTTTTGTTAATTGTATCTTTTTCGAGTGAATTGTAACTGTGTAACTTTAATTTCTGATTGTATCCAAAAGATACAATTGTATCCAGTTTTCCATCCCTGATTCTCACCCTATTTCCCGTTATAGCCCATCAAAGTAGGAGACCTCTAGTTTGGAGGTTTTACCACTTAAAACGCTATAACTTCTAAACTATTATAGGTACAAACATTTTGTACATTTTGAAAAGACAATTTAGTAGCGCATACAAGAAGCACTTCGGGTACATCTGTGTAGCTACAAAAAAGTTATGGCTTCTTAAAATCAAAATTATGAACATTTTTTGTTTAATTTTTTTTACTTAAAATGTTTTTTTCTCAAAATTTGTACTTTATAAATTTGTATTTTTTTATGAAATTTTTATCCTTCAGAAATTTCCTAAAAACTATGTGAAGCAACTTTTTTACGTACGATCAACAGAAGTTGTAGTAGAGTCAATTTTTTGTCAGACAAAACTGGTCAAAAAGAGACTCGATATTTCTCTAAGAAAAACTTTTTCTTTCATAGCATACCCAGAAGAGAAAATCCATGGGTGTTAGGTCACTTGGTTGGTCAAATCGACCAGTCCACCGTTCGTTAAAAGGTGGACTAATTTCATAGGGCTTATATTGAAGCCCATCTCTTTTACATTATGGGCTAATTTTTTATTTTTTTTTGTTCAGCCTTCAAAAAACTTGTAGGATAAGAATATAGTGTTTTTGTATGGCCAGAGCATTGTCTATTTTGAGAGATAGGAGAATTAGCTACTCAAATAGAGAATGTGCCACATTTGGGAAGAATAGAAAGAAAGTACTCAGAACAGCTGTTCTTTCGGGTGTTTGTAAGACGTTTGAAAAATTTAGTGCAGCAGAAAATACTTTAAGTTTATACCTTGTGTCCAATTGTCCCGAAAAATAAAAACTCACACAAACGAACGTTTGTGAGAAGCTAGGCCTAGGGTGCCTACGGACGATGGACGTGTTGCACCAACTGTCTGTGTATTTGTTTATTTAAATTGTGTTTTGCGGAGGGATGAACCTAAGACCCTTGCTCAATAGTTCAGCGCACTAACTAATGAAACACTGCGCCCACATAAGGTCGAAGTCGTTGATCTGGTTTTTATTGGCTTTGACGCAGACAAAGGGGTCAACGACAATTCTAGTCAAGGACTAATCCACTAAGTACACGGCTGACATTTAGTTCAAATGTTTCAAGCCACATAATTACAGCCCGCGCTGCCAGACGGGCATATTTGAAATCTTGGCCATCAGAGCAACGTATTTATGTAAAATTCATCCGGTTGCCTTTCACGTCCAAAATTTACTGCGGGATAGCTGATCTAGCATTTCCGGAACTTATATGTCAGATAAATTTCAACTTTTGTTTTCGAAGGTTTCATCTGCCGGTTCAAGTGGCAGATAAAGCCTTTTCCAGGAGATAAACAAAATATTCGCCAGGGGTGCGTTTTGTCTCCTCTCCCTTTCATTACTTATATGGACTGAATGTTACACTCGACCAATTTATAACAGTTTGTGTTGAAGCTGAGATGAAAGCAAACGTGAACAAATCTGAAGTGATGGTCGTCTCCAGAACACCTGTCCAATGCACTCTGCATGTTAGTGGAGTCCCATTGAAACAGGTGGAGAAATTTAAGTATCTAGGGGCCTTATTCACGAGTGATGGAAGGAGCAATGCGGAGTTTTTCTGTAGGATTGGTCAGGCTGGGTCAATTTTAAGACAGCTCGGTCATTTTGTTATAAGGAGGACTGAACTTGGTGTCAAAGCTCAGTTGTCTGTCTATAATTCGGTGTTTGTTCCAACTCTTACCTATGGTCATGAGATTTGGGTAATGACCGAAAGAATAAGATCGCGGATACAAGCTGCCGAAATGAGATTACTCCGTTGTACTGCTAGTGTGAACTGTAGAGATTGCATTAGAAATACCAGAATACGTGAGGAACTCAATATCGAGCAGCTACTTCTCCGGACGGAGCGGTCCATGCTTCGATGGTTTGGTCATATTAAACGCAAGTCCCCAACCAGGATCCCACGACATGCTATAGAATCCGTACCATCGGGCAGGCGTTTCCGCTAGGTGACCCAGGATTCGGTCAAACAATTAGTGCTTGATAAATTTTTTCCCAAGTTAGTTTATCAGAGATTTTGTCGATGAAAAAGAAAAAACATATCAGCAGCTTTTATTTGGGATTGCGATTGCGTCGACTAACTATCCGAGACTTTATCCGGAACCTTTGAAACTATGGCTCTTTTAGCATTTTAAATCGAACTTGTCGCTTCACTATCAATACTTGATCGAAACTTAAACGCCTGTCGGAATTGTCAATGACATACTGACAAAATTGTTAAATATCGCCAAACTATGAAATTGGACCCATACTATTGACTCATTTTTGTGTCATAAATCATAAAAGTATTAATTATATCCACTAGGATCATTCATTTAGTTTGCTTCGATATCCACATCCCAAGTCATGTGCGCTGTTGCTTTCGTACTTGATTAAGAGTTTTTTTTTTGTAGGCAGTTCTGTAAGCTTCAGCTGGGACACTCACAATTACACTACTCCGGAGTACATTGTATTTGTTAAGAGAAACCACAGTAAATTTTTGAAATCTTTGAATTTTTTCCTTGTTTTGTAGTACCAGTACTAAAATAATTTCACAATTTTTTACGCGTTCACTTCGGCCAATTCTACCGGTCTGGAAAGTTTTCCGAAAGATAAGCTTTAACTTTAGACCGTTTGTCCTGATTCAACACTTTTTTTGCCCATTTTAATAAAATCAATAAAAAAAAATACTTGTTTCAATTTCAAATTAACTTTTCTCACTTTAACTATGTAATTTAATTTAACCTGTGCGACTATTCAAATGAAACGAAAGGAAAAACAGAGAAAAATTACCGTTAATGTGTCTCTTAAAAAGTTTGCTGTATAATATTTTTTCTCTTCGAGTCAATATTACAAAATTAATATCTCAAACCCAATTCAAACTCTGGTGCAATGCATTGTTTTAAAATTTTTTTTAAATTAACTCAATTAGATAATAATTCTAGTATTATTATAAAAGTACTCATTTCATTAATTGCCATCAGGATTTTGTCGAAACGAATAAAAATAATGCTTTTAAAATACATTCAGTTCCCACCTATACGAGTAAATCATGTAAATCCTTTTCAAGAGGTTAACAATTACCAACCACTGTTGGAATAAGCTTAAGAATTAAGTATCATGTCTGAAAGATCTCAAGTTATTTGTTATCTACGTTTTGTTCTCCCCCGGCTTGTTACCTTTAGATTTGGGATTATGAATGATGAACTTCTTCTGAAGCACTCTACGTTTCTTAGGACGGATTTAATTGTGAATTGAAACAATTAGTGCGAATTGTGCTCAACAAAAACGCTTCCAAGACAAAACAAAACCACCCTTTAGAAGTCCCTTACGTTTACTTGAAACATCTGAAGCACTTTGTTTTCATTTTCTAATTGCCTTATAAGTTTTCAGCTTTTCACTTCAAGGAGAATATTGTTCTTTTCGCTTACCTAAGCCAGTGGCGTTTTGTGATGCTGGTATGGCAACAAATTGCATCGTATTGATCCGCAATCCAAACAATTAAAATTATGTAAAAAGCGGTTGAGGTGTCATTGAAAAACTCCGACATTATGGCTTCCATACCTGTAAATAGGAAAATCAGAATTTGTATAAGAAAAACAAATTGTTTCGATATTTTCTGTAAATGTTCTGAAATAAAAAAATCTTACTCTGGTTATTTCTTCAGTGGTTTGTTTTATTTAGTTGTTGGTGTTTTTTTTTTTTTTTCTTATATAGGTACACCCATGATATTGGAAATTATTTATAGAGAAGGTGAATACCTACACGCATCACCGCTTATCCGTAGTTGTAAATTGGATAACAATTTTAATCTGAGCAATTATATCTTGAAAACAGCTTATGGGAAAATCATCTAATTAGTGCTAACGAATCAAATTATGAAGGATTTGTACACTTAGTTATCCGCATCTGGAAATCATCCCTTCAAGATATGTATGAAAGCGCCATGTCCTTTAGGGAAGGTCTAAGGAAAAGCATGGCAACACAACATCGTGTAGGATTAAAGTTCAGTAATTTATTTTTTTATTTTTTTAGGTGATAAATGAATGCTAGCATAGAGAGAAAATTAAAATTGGACGTAGATAAATCATCAAGGTAGCTTGTTTGTTACATACAAGTTAATGACTCAGTTCTAAATACTTTTTCTTGAATATAATTATTGTCCTTTCAACATCGTTGTTATGCGCTGAAAAGAAGGGACGTTCATCATTCTTGTCATAAGGTGTAAAAGAGAGGTGATCCTTCTTAGAACCTTATGGCCCAGTCAATCCAGTTAAAACTAGGGCTTATCGTAGAAGTTTGCAAAGGCACTCATTCTACCCTGTTATGAATGCCGACCGGTATTGAGTTCGTGTGGATGTCGAATTTTCGGTATGCTCTGCTCACGTAATATTTTCTTTCTAATGCTATATCGGTTGATTTGATTTGATTTAATTAAGAGGTATGCAATTACAAAACAAAAGTAAAGAACAGAAATGCAAATTTGTTACAACGAAAATTCGAAACCCATATACGAATTCAATTTCGGTCGGAATTGAGCACCATGTGTAGTGTACCTTCTTTGACATCAAGGAGCCTTTGACAATACCTCACATAAGGCCATTTAACGATTCCTTGAAAGAAAATGATAAGTAAACGATACAGTTCCCATGAGTTTCTTAGCACTAGAGTATCAGAGACCCAAAACATCATCTGAAACCAGTGTTGTCACTTTTACCACAATGTGGTAGATCTACCACAATTTCTTAATATTTTTTGAATCTACCACAACTACCACTGCACCCAAAATTCTACCACGATTTGTTATTCTACTGTTAAATATTTGCAAGGTAAAAATTTAATGAGCTTAACATATGTCTCCGTTCCACTTTTACGGCCGAAGAGCATGTAGGTACGTGAGTCCTGGAATGATTATGAGAAGCTAAGGCTGCTGTTATCAGCGAAGGAAAAAACTGTATTAGAAGTTGCAGACAAAAAATCATTTATGGAAATGAGAAAGAGAGTCGGAGACAGAACAGAGGCTTTGGGAACACCAGCATTTACATGTCGACTTTCAGACTTGAAACCATCCAAAACAACTTGACTTGAACGGCCAGAAAGGTAGTTTTTAATACATTGCATAAGAGACGCATCGATCCAATAAGCACGCATTTTTGACAAAAGAGTTTGATGCCAAACTCTGTCAAATGCTTTTGAAATATCAACCGCAACCATCTTTATTTAACCAGAGTAGCGGAGATATTGCTCCCACTTTCCGGTGAGATAAGTTATCAAATCATCAGAGCATCTGTTCCCACGAAAATTGTACTGCCGCACAGTGGAGCGCTTTGTATGGGGAAGCGGAAAAAAATCTATAAAATCTGAACTAATAAACTTAGAGCAATGAAATTTTGCACACCTATTTGGATCAGGCAAACACACATTTGGACAAAATTTAAAAAAAAAAAAAATATTTTTTTTTGAAAAAAAAACAAAAAAAAAAAAAAAAAAAATTTGGAGGTAGGAAAAATGAGGTTGAACTAAAAATTGAATATCTCAGCCCTCCCTCAACGGATTAATTTTATTTTGCATTTAACTGAAAGCCGTATATTTCTTCTTAAAATAAAGTCCTGGTTGAGTTCTTTCAAATTATTAATAGAAAAGAAATTCTTACTTTTGTAACATTACCAAAGTCAAAACCGTGTTTTTTTTAGTCTAAACCAGCGAGACTAATTTATACACTACGTTCAAAGTGGTCTCTAAGGGGCTCCAATTCTTTCAAAAATAGTTAGCTGAATACTGTAGCTTTCTAATAAATGTAATCACTAGACGGAGCTTAGTGGAGCTAAAACTGTAGCTCAAGGGAAAGAACAGTAAAGTATTAATTTTAGGGCACTTGGTACTAACCCTTATATTTATATATATGTATATATATATATATATTTTTTTTTTTTGGAAGCTGTAGATAGATATTATTCATTAAAGAAATAAAGTTTTAGCAAACGGTTATAAAAATGCTACTTTTCTTGTCAAAGAGTTATTGCAAGAAAATACGTGAAATCTAAAACTAAAAGAAAGGGCAACTTTGGTGCGATGTATCTCGAAAATTCTCTGACATAAATTTCTCAAATTTTGGTAAAACATAGAACAGATATATATCTTAAAAAAAAAAATTAAAAAAATCAATATTACGAATTTCATTTTTAGCATTTATTTCCGCATTTTCCCCACTGTGTGCCGGCCGGCCATTGAGAAGTTTCCGTGATTCAAGATATTTCATAAGCTGACGATTTATCAGCGTTTCTATGACCTTAGAAAAGAACGGACGTATGTGCTATGGGTCGGTAATTGATGGGAGAAGAATAACCGCCTTTTTAGAGACGCGCTGGTGTAGTTTTCCACTTACTCGGAAAAAGTCCAGAAGAATAGGACAGATGATTATATTAATACCAACTAATGAGAGTTCTATGAGAACTTATCCGACCAGTGATTGCTGGGATCGCACATTACCTAAATATTTGCTGATTTCAGTGACTACTTATAATGGTGCATATAAACTTCAAATCTACCACCCATTTCTTAAATCTACCACTCTTTTTTCTTTCCAATCTACCACTTTTTTGAAATCCCAAGTGACAACACTGTCTGAAACATTGAAAGTAGATGCAACTAGAATGATTCTACAATCTACATGGAGATAGGCCAATAGCCCGACGTGATTTTTCGGTCTGAGACTGAGAGGTAACCGAAAGATATTTGCATTACTGTGTAGCCTGAGTAGAGAGTATCATTCATTTAGTGGGTCGCGGGTGTAGGTTGCTCAAGTTGACCCTCCATATAGCTCTCGGTTCACCGCCATCGACTCTAAATCATCCAGGGTAAGCCCCATACGTGTAGAGGAGAGATTATGGACTTGATCTAACCATCTCATCCTTGGTCCAACTAGAAGAAATGCCTGCCTGATGGTACGGATTCTATAGCTCTGGTATTTCTCATGCTATCTTTACGGGTCACACCAGCAGTACAACGGAGTAATCTCATTTCGGCAGCTTGTATTCCCGATCTTATTCTTTCGGTCATTACCCAAACCTAATGACCATAGGTAAAAGTTGCAACAAACACCAAATTAAAGACTGACAACTTAACTTTGACACCAAGTTCAGTCCTCCTAATAACAGAATGACCACCCTGGCAGCCGAAGCGTGTGACAGCGCGTTGAATATGCTATATGCATCATTTTCCACAATAGTAATAATAATTATAACCATACTTGATTATAAGCAACAGAGTAGATCAGCTTAGGTAAACATGAAAATATGAGTCCAAGACGTTTTGCGCTCAGCCAATGAGCCAAGTCCTTGCCAGACGCAACCAAAGTAGCGGATTAAAGCCATTCGGCTGTCACGTTTTGCTGCTTTTATTTTCGATAAAAGCCTCGACTGGCTATACATAAAGTGACCAACTGTACAGTTTTTCGCTGTATACTACAGTTTTTCAGTCAGTCAATACAGCGCGAAAGTGTCAGAAAAACATATACAGCGAAAACATGAGAATACAACAGAAGCCGCGGGGAGAAACTAGTTTTTAAATAAAATGCAAATTATCTAGGAATACGCATTCGGCCAGTGATTTGCTATGACTGTGATTTAATTACTTATATATTTTTTTAATATGCGATTCATATAAAACTTAAATCTACCACTAATTTTTTTAATCTACCACTGTTTTACATGCAATCTACCACATTTTCGAAATCCAAAGTGACAACACTGGGTACAACCTGGAAAATGAGTCTGTAGTAGCAGACTAAGGCCCATTTCACACATACCCGGCAGCCGGCTAACCGGTACCGGCTACCCGGTCGTTGGGAATACATTCTTATGTGCGCGTTCACACCTGCAAATCGAAATCGTCCATAAAAATCACCCCTATTGCCGTCGTCGTTTACGACTCTAAAAAAAAGCGACACGACTGTTTGGTATTGTCGACTGAAAATACTGAAAATAAACGACTTTTGTCGCGGCGACGATCGACAAATGGCGTCTGAAATGTCAAAAAATGTGGATTGTATTTTTCGACGACGATCGTCGGTATTGCGTGAGGCGTTTTGTGACGACGTTTGTCGTGGAAATGATACATTTCTGTCGTCGACTATTTTGCGGACGACTGTGTGATAATGTGTTAAAAAAAGTATGTGTACTTAGTTTTTAGTTAACAAAAAGACAATTATAGTTATTTTGCAGAATGGAGATAACAAATAAAAGGCAATTTCTACATTTAGTGAACGAAATGCAGAAATATATTCCTTTGGCAAAATCATTCACGAAGGCCTAACCAAACGTGATGTTAATCGGCAATGGGACGACATAGCCTTATCTCTGAATTGTCTTGGACCACCTTCGACTTCGATAGTTTAAAATACTACATTTAAAATCTGAAAATAATTGTTATTAACACAATGTATGCAATTTAAATTATTTCTATCACCCACTTAATGTCGGGCAAATCCGAATGGATTGGATTTGGTTCGAATTTCCTTCCTTAACTTTACCAGCACTTTTTTCTGGTTTTCTTCTTCATCACTGCTTTCAAAAAAACATGTCACACTATTCATGTTTGATTTGTTTTATTAAATAATTAACCAAGTCACAAACAAAACACCAGACCAAATATAAATTCGTCGACAGAAATGTCAAATCCCATGTGTCATAGTTTGTGGAATGTATGTGGGATGTGAGAGTTCAGAGAGTCGAGTCGTTTCAGTTACGCAATACCAAATTCCAAACGACTCGACACGACAAACGTCGCCAGTCGTTTGCGACAGACGACGACGACAATAGGGGTGAATGTATCCCAATAACCGTGTAGCCGGTACCGGTTAGCCGGCTGCCGGGTATGTGTGAAATGGGCCTAAGAGTCTCTTCGCAGGATTGTGTCCAAGTTCCATTATTGTCTTTAAGATATCCGGGAACTGCGGACTCTTTGCACAAGATTTTTCGAAGTCTAGCTGATTCCGTGGTGCATTCGATGTCACTGCAGAACGTATGCCAGGCTATGCGTTTAGCATTAATTACTGCCTTTTTGAATTTCCTCTGGCCGACCTTGTATATGTCCCAGTCTGTCTGGGAGTTCGTGGCCTTAGCCAAATTGAAAAGATCCTTTGTTCACCATGATGCACATTTCCTAGTCTTTAATGTCCGTAAAGGACAGACCTTATCATATGCTTTACTTAGAACTGTGTTTAGCAATTCTGTTGTAGCATCGATTTCAGCTGGTGTCTCTATTCTTTGTAGATTTAATTTCCTACTACTCTTCCCTACTTCTGTTAGGAATATATCATTAAACTACTACTAAGCCGCTGGTTTAAAGAAACAATTAGTCACAGATGTGACTATCGAATCTAGCTTCCCAAGCTAGCAACTAGAAATACATAAATGAAATGATTTTTATTGCTTTGCCTAGAGGGTTCACTGATTTCATAAAAAAAATTAGCCTCATTATGGGGACAATGTTCATCAGAATTTTCACATTTTCCAATTGACTTGTGGCAGCAGGGGAAACAAAAATGTTATCCAACTCGATTCATCTCTTACCGCCACTTCCAACACTTTTCTTTAATAGACTTGCAAAGGATTGCAGAGAATCGGTTGTTTGCATGTTTACTCGACTCCGTAGTAAATAAGATAAAATAAGGATTTTCCAGTGGCTGTATAAATTAATAGTGTGCAAAGTAAGTTGATAAAGATGACTGTCAGTACATATAAACATCTCTCCTACATTCAACAAGAGGACGTCAGGGAGGGTGACTCTGACTATACAGTGTATCGACTGTGGAAACTTTCAAAGAATATTGCCGGTGAAAATTATAATTTAAAGTCGGTAATTTGTTATTCAAGTTGGATGGGTCTTGCTTGCTTGCCAGCTTGCCTATGAAAGGAAGGCAAAGGACGAGCCACGCAGGGAGTTTACCAGTTGCCACGGTGGGCGGTTTTTGATGAGAACAAAGACAACAAAGTATGAATAGAGCCCATTGGCATTCATCCGAGGTGAAAGAATGAGGGTGCCAGAAAAGATCAAAAGCACTCACTCAATTTAACTTTGTGCTCACTTTTGCTATTTTGCCCAAGTGGATTTACAGCACCGCAAAGTTCTTGTATTTTCCCATATTAGCTTGTTGTTGCTGTTGTCATTATTTAAAAGCTGAAATAAGTACAGATGCTTTTTCTTCTTCGAGTTGTAAAGATGATCTGTGATTTCTAGGGGTGGGATGGTACTGGTTCGTTGGAGGGCCATCGCCAAAAGCAAACTGTATAGCGATGTCACGGGTTGGTTGGACCGGAGAATGAATCAAGTCACTGCGATGACATTTGTTAAAGGGAACGTTAACAAGCTTGACCTTTTCAATTGAATTATCCACAAACATTAATGTGAAGGAAATGCGTTTGTCCTTTAAATAGATCCCAACACCGAGGCAGATAGGTGTTGGATTTTCACTTTGAAATTGAATTGTTGAAATTATTGCAACTTGTAATCCTGTGGATAGATACCCCAGGGAAACGAGTTCCAGAGTGTGATTGCCATTGTCTTGTAGGGAAAATAGTTTTGAAGAACTGCTTGTACCTGCATGTACTGATAATTTCGTTAAGTTCTATCCTGCCATGGTATAGTACCGATAGAAGAGGCTTAAGCTATAGCAACTTTTTTTTTTTTTTTTGTTTTTTTTTTTAACTTTATTTCAATCTAAATATAACTTAATGCTAACAATATTGAGTAGTTGTTACTTAAATGGCTTCGTGAATAACAAAAATTTATTATTGGCAATTTTATTGAAATAGTAGGACACATTCTGTTATTCAATTATTCAAAAGAATAAGTGACGAATGTATCTACCATAAATTAAAAAAAAAAAAAATACAATTTTTTGTGGGGGTTAATCATTTAAAGAATATTATTCTGTGAATTTCAATACGAACATGATATAAATACTCTACTATTATTTGTTTCATAACTATACCTAATGTAAGAATCAAGGAATTGGACTAATAATATTATCTATTTCAAAATGATTTTTAGAAAAAAGCCACTTTTTAACTTTGACTAAAAATTTTGATTCAATTCTCTCACATCTTATTTCATTCGACAATTTATTAAATAAACGGGCGCAATTACTGTATAAAAATGACAAAAGTGTAATTTAAAAATTCTAGGAACATTTACAAAGTGACAGCTGTTTGCTCTCAAATCGTGGTCCTCTTGCACTCTTACAGAGTTATATCCAGCGTTTTAAAAAAAAAAAGTTAATACATTAAAAAAGTATAGATGCCTTATAGGCAAAATGCCATTAGTGAACAAGGCAAAACTAGGTGTTCTACGGGCTACTAAGTTTTTTATCTAGGGTAATACCTAAGTGGGCGCAGTAGCGCAGTGGTTAGTGTGCTGGACTACTGTGCGAGGGATCCCAGGTTCGATCCCCGGAAAACACAAATTATATCTTAAGGTTTTTTCTACTGCGCCACCTCTCGCGACCGTCTGACAAACATCCGAGAGTATGACTGTCCTGAAAAAGCTTCTCAATTCGGCCAATCGGTCTCGGCATAAAATTGTAGGTCCCTTCCATTCGTTCCAAAAATAATAATATTTTATTAATAATTAATACCTAAGTATTTAAAATGGTCAACACATTCAATTTCAAAACAACCATTGTACATCAGATCTAAATACTGACAAAAATAATTGAAACCTAGAGCAGCAAGGAGCATGATAAGTTAAGGAGAGGCCTTCAGGAACCACCCCCAGTAAATTAAAGAGCATAAACTTTATTTTACTGCTTATAACTAGCTTGTGTAGCCTAAACCAGTAGCGGAGAATTTCTAGATCGTAATTCATATTAGCAATCGTTTCAAAATAATTTTTATTAGAATAAGAAAGTGCAGTATCATCGGCAAAAGCAGTTAATATACCCTTGAAAGGTTGAGAAAACAAAATTGACGAATATCAAAAATAATATATAGGACCCAAAACAGAACCCTGAGGAATACCCATCGTTAAATAGCATTTCGAGCTTAGATATGTTTTAATCCTGGTTCTTTGGTAACGATTTTTTAAGTAGGAACAGAACCAATCGTAAACAAATCCCCTAAACCCAGCTTTAAAAAGTTTTGTTAACAATAACTCATGGTCAACCATATCGAAAGCTTTTGTTATATCAATGAACAAAGCAGCCGGAATATTCGATTCATTAATTGATTTATAAAGTTCACTACAGAATTTTAATAAGGCATCTTCTGTGGACTTACCATTTCTAAAACCTGCTATATGGCGCAGAAGCATGGACCCTATCAAGGGCGGATGAAAACGCACTCAGCTGCTTCGAGCGAAAAGTTCTCCGTGTGATCTTTGGTCCAGTTTGTATCTCAGGAGTCTGGAGGAGAAGGTACAATGAAGAACTGTACGGGCTGTACAGCGATATAGACCTAGTCAAGCGGATTAGAATTAATCGACTAAGATGGCTGGGACATATAAAGCCTATGGACATCAATGCTCCGGCCCGGAGAATCTTCAACTCTACTCCAGAGGGACAACGAGGTAGAGGACGACCTTACCTAAGGTGGCGCGCGCAGTTGGAAGGGGACCTCAACCAACATGGCGTGCGCAACTGGAGGCAGCTAGCGTTGGATCGAGCTGGCTGGAGAGGCATGTTGGTTGAGGCCCAGGTCCGCCCCGGACTGTAGCGCCATCAAAAGTAAAGTAAGTAAGTAATCGATGATTGCACCCTAGGGATAATTGGCGGATATAGTTGCACAGAAGCTTTTTTTTTTTAATAGACACGCGCTAAATAGGGTATGATGTAGGGTGAACTACTTACACATCGCGGGCGGTAAGGAAATGAGGTTAGATAAGATAGGAGATACCGATGCACATTGGTTTTAAATGTCTGTAAATTGTAACAAGGAGGAAAACCTGAGTTTGGTAAAGCATTCCACATTCCTGATGTACTGCTTATGAATGAATCTCTATATATTTCTTGGTACGAACGAAGATAGGCTGAATGGTGAATTGATGAGCATTCCTAGCAGTGTTTGTTAAAAAAGCGATAAAACAGCGAGAGACACGTAACATTTCTGCGATGTTCAAGTGAATTAATAGAATTTACGATATTCATGTCTCCGATAAGCTTTAATGCACAATCTTGGATCCTATCCAGTAGGCGCAAGGTTTTGGGCGAACCATACCAGATATGAGAATAATTATACTCAAGTTTAAGGGCGAATAAACGCCTTATATATTGTAGCCAGATCAGAAGGGGTAAAATATTTCTTGCACCGTTTGAGAAAACCTAGACATTTCGTAGCATTCTTGGCGACTTCGTGTATATGGTCATTCCAACGTAGGTTGTCATGAACGCACATACCGAGAATGGAAAGTCTTTCCGTTTCGGTGATGCAAGTGCCATTCATGGATAACGGCGGTAGGTTCGGATTTCGCTTTAGAGACAGCAGACAGTATTGTGTTTTTAGAGCATTAAATTCCACTCTATTGGCTGAACCCCATTTTTAAAAATGCTGTCAAGGTCGGAATCGGAACTTGAATTGAACTGCCAGAAAGGTAGTTTTTAATCGATTTAATAAGAGACGCATCGATTCCATAAGCTTGGTGCCAAACTCTGTCAAATGCCTTTGAAATAGCAAGCGCAACAATCTTCGATTCACTGAAGTGATGGAGAGATTGGTTCCACTTCTCGTTTAGATAGGTCATCAAATCACCAGTGGATCTGTTGCCACGAAAACCATACTGCCGGTCATTGAGGAGTCTGGACCAGCGGATTTATTTATGTTGAGATCATTAAGTACTCTTGCAACTGTACGAGTGCGAAAAAGGGATTTGTCCCATGGTAAATTCGACGCTCTCGAGTACAGGTGGGGACAAAGCGCAATCTTAGGAGCAACGAGCCGGCTGCGAAATGTACACCGAGCAGATTAGCTTTGTCTAAAGAGCTGACAGCTGGAGCGTCATTGTAAATGAGTGTTGGGATCGCTGACGAGGCCGAATTCTTAATATTTTTTTTACAAATGACCAAAAGTTGTTACCACCCTTGGGACATTGTAGTATTTTTTGTCTCGACCTTTGGTCATATGAGAATTTGACACGCTTTATGAGTTCATTGCAGTCATTTCTGGCTCGTTTAAACTTCTTTCGGTTTTCCTCAGATGGGTTGGCTTTGTAAGACCGAAAACTCAACTTCCTTAATCTAATAGCCTCTTTACAGCTCAAGTCGTACCACGTGTTTTCTTTCAGTTTAATACTCTTTATCCTGTGAGGGATAAAGGATTTCATACCTAAGGTGATTATATTTGATACCATATCAGCGGCGACATCCACGTCGTTATCAAGGAAGCATAACGATCAGCTAAAACTATTAAAGAAGCTGTTAAGTCCGCTACAGTTGGCTTTCTCGTATTGCCAGACGGTTCTTTTCGGAGTTTTTTCTTTAACTTTGTGGTCAGAGTACACGAAATTAGCTGATATGGTACAGTGGTCTGACGAGACGATAATACTTCAATAGAGTAGGTATTTATTAGGGGGGAGGTGAGAAACAAGTCCAGTGTGTTGGCAATTTGACCGTCAATGTCTGGTACACGTGTTGGCGCATTCAAAAGGGTTAGTTGGTTTACCTCATCAGCAAAGATCTGAACATAAATTCCTTTGGGTGTTGACTGTCCAGAATGTCGAAGCCAGTCAGAATTGTGAATATTGAAACCACCCTCAATGCCGATATCAGTATTAGGGTACAGGGAAACAATTCTTGTTATGGAATCAGACAGCACATCGAACTCGTTACAAGTCGAGTTGCTGTTAAAATTAGGAAATAAAACAGTAATGAATTACTTGCATATGGATATGGAATTTGAGCCATTTGAAATTAAAAGCTAGAGTAAATTCTCTGAAAACATTTATGTCAACCTTGAAGAACAATCTATAATCATGTAAACGTTCTATTCATATTTTCTTATTCACCCTAGATCTTGTCGGACAAAAAAGCCAAAGACACATTTCAATCAAAAATGCAGACCGTAGTATTTGCGACAGGAGTTACATAAAGTTAATGAATTTATTTGAGACTCGGTTCAGACTAAATTGTGAACATTTGTTGGTTTAAATATACGCAGTTTGGTGTTACTCCAGGAACAATGTTCGGAAGTTTTACCAAAAGGTAAAAAGAACGTGTCACGGGAACAAGACCCGAACAGAGACCTGTGGAGACGAACAAGGGAACTTTGTAGTGGAGTCACAGTCGGTGCTGAGGACATGGAAAAACCACTTCTGCAGACTGTTAAACGGCGAAGACGACACACATTCCGCTGTCAGGCAGAATGAACCATTCAACCTGGGCGATGAAAGCCAAGAATTCCGTCCACCTGACCAAAATGAGGTAAGGATAGCAATATCCAAATTGAAGTCAAACAAAGCTGCAGGACCAGACGGTTTATCTGCCGAGCTTTTTAAGGCAGTGGGAGATGACTTGGTAGAGAGCATACACCAACTCGTTTCTAAAATTTGGTCAGAGGAAAGTATGCCTGATGAATGGAGCCTCAGCATTGTTTGCCCGATCCATAAGAAAGGAGACCCTCTAAACTGCGCCAACTATAGAGGCATCAGTCTCCTTAACATCGCTTACAAGATCCTGTCTGCGGTACTGTGTGAACGCCTGAAACCATTTGTCAACGAACTGATTGGACCCTATCAGTGCGGTTTTAGGCCCGGTAAGTCCACAACCGACCAAATATTCACACTACGACAGATCCTGGAGAAAACCCAAGAAGTCCAAATCGATACTCACCATCTATTTATCGATTTTAAAGCCGCATATGACAGCATTTATAGAGACGAGCTATACATAGCCATGTCTAGTTTTGGCATCCCTGCCAAACTTGTCAGATTGTGCAGAATGACGATGGAGAACGCTCGCTGCTCCGTAAAGGTCGGAAACAATCTCACCGAGACCTTTGATGTCAAAAAAGGATTTAGACAAGGTGATGCGCTGTCATGTGACTTTTTCAACATCATTCTTGAGAAAATTGTGCGAAACTCGCAAGTCAACACCAGGGGCACAATTTTCCAAAAGTCTGTGCAACTACTTGCATACGCTGACGACATCGACATCATTGGCAGAACACAGCGAGCTGTCACTGGTGCCTTTGCAGGTATTAGCACAGAAGCGGCAAAAATGGGTTTAGTGGTGAATGAAGGCAAAACAAAATATATGCTGTCAACAAGAAGGGACACACAACATCGACGAATCGGACAGAACGTCACGATATACAGCTATAACTTTGAGGTAGTTCGGGACTTTGTCTACCTCGGCTCCGCTATTAAATCTGAAAATGACATCACATCAGAAATCAAGCGAAGAATTACACTTGCCAACCGCTGTTACTTTGACCTAAGAAGGCAATTGATTAGTAAGGCCTTGTCGAGAAACACCAAGGAGACTCTATATAAGACCCTCATCATCCCAGTCCTGCTCTATGGCGCAGAATCATGGACGTTATCAAAGGCGGATGAAGATCTCCTTGGTCGCTTCGAACGCAAAATTCTTCGAGTGATTTTCGGTCCCGTTTGCGTTGACGGGCTTTGGAGGAGGAGATTTAACAGCGAACTCTACGAACTGTACAGCGACATCGACCTGGTCAGAAAAGTACGTATCAGTCGACTAAGATGGCTAGGACATGTAGAGCGAATGGACACCAACGCTCCGGCCCGAAGAGTCTTCGATTCCAACCAGGAGGGACAACGCAGTAGAGGAAGACCTCGCCTTAGGTGGCGCGCACAAGTGGAAGGGGACCTCAACCAACTTGGAGTGCGCAACTGGAGGCGGTTAGCCAAAGATCGTGCTAACTGGAGAGGCGTGTTGGTTGAGGCCCAGGTCCACCCCGGACTGTAGCGCCATCTAAGTAAGTAAGTAAGTTTGGTTAGCCTTCCTGGATCTGCGCATCCCATTAAATTTGGAAAATATTGTGAGACAATACAAAACGATTAATTATCTTTAATAGCACTCACAAAAAAAAATGTCAAATCCCGGCCATAAGCAACATCACCAAAACGACTGAGTACTAGAACTTAGATTAGGTTAGGTTAGGTTGAATAGTGTGTGAGTTCATCACAAAGGACATAGAGGACTTAAAGTACGAAAAATATAAAGCTTTTATTTAGAGATTAGGTTTAACGAACACGGGCACATTCAGCTATTGTAAGGTGGATGGGTTTCCATTATGAACACTGAGCAACACTTTTTTTCTGGCTTAAAATGGCCTAAAAACCATAAATATAATCACCCCTATCGTGGAATCCGCCGGGGGGAATTATTCTCGGAAAAGAATGATTTGGTATCGTCAAAATCGCAAAGTGAACAGATCTATTATATAATATTTTTGGTCTGAAAAAAAAATACACTCAGAGAAAAATCGCAAGCTAAAATCTAGTATAATCAGGTTTGATTTTAGATTTTTTATTTTATACGTGCTAAATCTTAATATGACAATAATTGTTCTTGAAATAAGCCGAAACAATCTTAAAAGAGGCTCCATGAAATTAGGCCCCAATGAAAAAAGGCCCCAAAAATAAATGAAAAAGGGCTCAAAAATTGGGGCAATATTTCATAATGAAAAATTTCCTCATTCCATTTGTGAAAAATTGCCCCAAACAAATGAAAAATTGCCCCAAAATAATAATTGGCAAACAAAAACAAAACGTATTATAAAATTTTCATTGTTTTGGGGCCCTTTTTGGGTTTTTTTGGAGCCTTTTTGCATTTTATTGGGGTAATTTTTCATTTAATGGAAATTGTTTGAAGATCATTTGGGGCATATTTCATTTTCTTATTTTGGTATCAAAACAAAAATCTACTAGAAGAAACGCGAATTATACCGTTGTTACAAGGGCAGGACGTTACAGCTTTCAAGGAGTAAATAACTTACTGACAATTGAATTTGTGAGTAGGTACACATCGATCAGTTTATTGACGAAAGTGCGCGCGAATTCTTAACTTGTATTTTCTTAATTTTGTTAAAGCTTAAAACCTGTTCAGATTTAGAAATAGCTTTCAATTTAAGCTGTAGAAAAGCCAGCTCGGTTTTTAAAATAACTTTTAATTTTAGCTTTAGAAAATTCGCGCGAATTTTGAACTTTTATTTTTTCAGATTTTCTAAAGCTTTAAGTCTTCTCAGTTTTTGAAATAACTTTTAGTTTTAGCTTTAGAAAATTTGAGAAAATAAAAGTTCAAAATTCGAATATTTTATTTTCTCAAACTTTCTAAAGCTTAAAGTCAGCTTTTCCTTACTTACTTACTTAGATGGCGCTACAGTCCGGGAAGGACCTGGGCCTCAACCAACACGCCTCTCCATTATTCGCCACCATCCAGTTGCGCACTTCAAGTTTGTTGAGGTCCCCTTCCACTTGTGCCCATCACCTAAGGCGAGGTGTTCCTCTATTGCATTGTCCCTCCGGGTTGGAATCGAAGACGGAAGACACTTCATGCCGGAGCGTTGGTGTCCATTCGCTCTAGATGTCCCAGCCATCTTAGACGACTGATGCCACCTCAGTGTTTGAAATAACTTTTAAATTTAATATTCGCGCGAATTTTCAACTTTTATTTCCTCAAATTTTCTAAAGCTAAAATTTAAGCTTTACAAACAGTTACAAACAGGTTTTTACTTTTTCTTGAATATTTGTTGTAATTCGTGGTTTTCATTATGTTTGGGGTATATATCATTCTCTTGGGGTGATATTTCTTAAGAAGATCCCAATATTAAGAATCGATTTTAACATATTTTTCGCGTTTTTCATTGAGTTTGGGGCCATTTTTCATTCTTTTGGGGCAATTTTTCATTTTTTTAGGGTGATATTTCTTACAATGGCCTTAATATTTAGAATCGATTTTAACTTGGGGCATAATTGCACAAAAAAAAATGAAATTTTGGCCGAAATTATTAATGAAAAAAGGCCCCAAAAAAATTAAAAATCACCCCAATCCTACTACTACAAAACGTTGTTGTTGCTTACTATATCAATTTTTGGGGCCTTTTTTCATTGGGGCCTAATTTCATGGAGCCCTTAAAAGATGACATTGAAACACAAATAAAGGACAAAACAATCTTATTTCAAGCTTGTTCATGATTGAATTAAGCGCAACAATACATAATTGAAGTAAGATTTTTAAGATTACTAAACATCTGGGCACAGTAGCGCAGTGGTTAGTGTGCTGGACTACTGTGCGAGGGATCCCAGGTTCGATCCCCGGAAAAACACAAATTACATCTTAAGGTTTTTTCTACTGCGCCACCTCTCGCGACCGTCTGACAAACATCCGAGAGTATGACTGTCCTGAAAAAGCTTCTCAATTCGGCCGTTCGGACTCGGCATAAAATTGTAGGTCCCTTCCATTCGTTCCAAAAATAGAAACTCACACAAAACGAATGGTTGCGAGAAGCTAGGCTTTGGGTGTCTACCGCCTGTTGCGCCGCCTATTTTTTTTTTTAAACATCTAGGAAGATTTTTTGGTCTTGAAAAAACTAGCTCATAATCAGATTTTTGTTGTCGGAATAAGATTTTCTGAGTTAATGCATACTTTCGTCAACGAATAGGCTTAAAATGACAGTGATATTCTTGATTTTATCTCGTTTTTTTTTTCGCAATGTTCGTATATCCGTTTACGACTTATTTCCAACTACCAGCACATCTAAAAAGACTGCAATCAAAAATGACCAATAAATCAAAAATCCCTATCGATCCATTAAAGCTCGAATATCTCTGCATTCTCAGATTGTGGCATGAGTTCGCATGACAACCGAACTTATGATTTTATGAACTGATGGCTTGATTTCATTCAATTGTCCCGACGACAATACAGTTATGAAATTAAACAAAGGTTCGAAATTAAATCAAATCTCCGCACATATCTACCTATATCTATCTATAGATACAGTAGTTAAGTTTGGTCCGAGAGCATATTATTTCACCCTAATTACGTATTCGCAGTGAATCTCTAGCGATGAATGGAACCGAAATTCCCATATGGTAATGTGAGATGCAATGACAACGACGACGCACTGTGAAGTCATCGGTTTTGTGGATGTGGGTGGAGTGCGATAGGCAATGTTCAGATATCAGACATGTGATCACGTGACATCGAAAGGCTTTATTGAACAATTGTATCTATAGATGTTCATCGAAACAACAGGGGACCGACCCTCACTGCCCCAAGTCGCACATACGAGTATCTACCACATTTACACTCAGAACGGCGGGAGCGCGGCTAGTCGACAAAATCGATTTGCCATACGACGTAAAGCACAATGGCTTTCATTTTATTTGAACAGATAATTAATTAACCGCGTATTAAAACATGAAACAGCACATAGTACGCTACTACGAGTACCTATATAGTTGATATAACCCCAGGACTTCCTATTCCTATTATTATTTGTCCTCGATATCATTACTTCATGGTAGATAGGGAGAATTGTGGTGAACTTCACTGATTAAAGAGCAGAGCAGGCCTCAGCGAAACCGAAAACATAGTCGATTGTTTTCGAGTAAGCCAGCATCAGCCGGTAGGTTTCTATGACACACGTTCCACCATCGAAAATGTTTCCGGTGGGCACAACTGCAATCTGATTAGCACATCGCTTTAATTAAAATAAATTATTACAATAATTAAGCGTGTAAATTCGCTGATTTAATTGGCAGCTAATATTTTCATTAAACTGATTATGCTGCTGCTTTTGAAGTTTCATTCAGAATGATGTTTCAGTGACTGATTGGGTCCTTTTCGAACAATACACTATATACTGACAAAATGACAACTCAAGGGTGGGAACGGGAAACGTGACAATTCGTAGTTTATTGCAAATTCCATTGCAGATGAATTCAATAACTATACAATTACATTTGGAATTTTAACTACAAAATGCATACAAAGAAATTAAAAATACTGTTACTATATTCAAATTGGAGTTGAAATTGATAGGCCTTACCAATAATAAATAACGCCATCAGTAACATTGTAGGTGAGCTTTAATTTAAATATTTTTTTATTACTTCTGATATAATATGTATGTATATATGCACAGTTATTGTTTATGCCAATATAAAATAATGTCAGGGGCAAGCAGTATATACAATTTTTAGGTAGTTGCAGTTATTTATGGCAATACCGAATGTAATAGTCGTTAATAATGAAAATGCAGTGAACCATTCATGTTACAGAATGTTTAGCACGTATATAATTGTATATTTACACATTTATATAACAGAGTGAAAAAAAAAATCAAATCAGGAGCCGAGGGAAACCATACAGTTCGATATAGTCATTTATTAAAGATTTGTTTAATTGTTAGCACGCTCCTACGTCAAGCTTTCAACCACGTTGACACCAATTCGATTATCAATGCTCTACGTAGGACTAACATATGCGAATCCGCCTTCTGCATCGTCGGGCACATACTCAGAAGCAGAACCCAGAGTTGTAATAAATACTTTAATTGAAGGTAGCTTCATCAAAAGACAAGCAGAACGTGTAACTTCTCATCAGGGAGTGGTCCTCTCTCCTTTACTCTGGAATCTGATGCTTTACTTAATAATTCTGTAGATAGAATATACCGGATGCAGAGTTGTTGCTTACGCGAACAACGTCGCTATTTCTGTTTGAGGTAAATACCCACAGACTCTAGCAAAGGGCCTACAATTTTCACTAAGCAAATTGCTCGAATAGTATTAATGTTAACCCGACGAAGTCTGAACTTGTCCTTTTCTCAAGGAAATGCGCTACTCGCACTAAGGTTATCTCGTCTTAGTCTTTCTAGCAGCGCTAGCTACTTGGGTTTATTAATTAGATTGTCAAAAAAGCAATGGTTGCTCTGTACTCCTGCAAAAAGGCTGTATATGCATTCGACTACAGCCGAATATAATACCTGTCAATATTCTTCGATGGGACAAAAACACAATACCTGTAAAGTTATTGTAGCGTTTTTCAGGCCATTCAGTGAAAGATTGCCGCACATCTCTTAACTAAAACGTCAAACAATTCAACGACACCCTTGGCGGGGTTGCAGGGCCCTATTTCATAAAAATTGACAATTGCGACAGGTGACAATTTGTAAACTGACAACTTTGCAATTGTCAAATTTCTGATCTTCCTTTCATAAATAATTAGACAATTTTGTAGAATTGTAGGAGAATTGTCATGTACACTTCGCTACAACTGAATAAGCACAGTGCATTTTCTTGGTAGGTAGGTAGGTAGTAGTGGCGGTTTAGGTAAAGAAAACCCAAGTAGCACTAAGTGCCGTTTTGTTACCACATACTCATTTGACCTGGTTGTTGTAGATGTGTCGAAGGGTAGTTTTGATCCAGTTATGAGTTCCTTGATGTTGTTCTTCGCGACCTCTTCGAGGGATGTGAAGAAGGGTTTACCCAGTGCTCGCTGTCTAGTCCTAGCTATTGCCGGACAAGCGCACAGGTAGTGAATAAGGGTTTCTTTTTCGGTTGCGTCGTTGCAACTGCGACAGTGTGTATTATGTGGGATGCCTAATCTGACCGCATGGTCCCCTATAGGCCAGTGGCCTGTGATAATCGCTGTTATCCTGGCTATATCTTTACGTGTTTTACTCAAGAGGTGGGATGTTTTGTCCCTGCTATAATTTGGCCACATACTTCTGGATATGGCACAATTTGTTAGCCTCCTCCATCTGAGATTGGCTTTCGATAGGAATTCTTCGGAAATTTTTGCTTTGACTGCTCCTATTGGAATTTGAACTGATTCCGCAAGTGAGCAGTGGAGGGTTGAACCCCGCCTGGCAAGCTCGTCGGCCTGTTCGTTTCCATAAACGTTGCTGTGGCCTGGAACCCAGATCAGTGTAATCCGGAACTGATCAAGCGAGGCCAATTCCTCTCGGCATTCTAGTACTAATTTTGAGTTTATGTTGACTGAGGCGATAGCCTTGATCGCAGCCTGGCTGTCAATGAATATGTCTATCTTTTGCCTCGGAACTATGTCCGTGTGTATTTTGATTAGGCGACAGGCTTCACGGATAGCAAGTATTTCCGCCTGAAACACACTGGCTGTGTCCGGGAGCCTGAAGGATTTTGAGATGCTCAGAGACTCCGAAAATACACCCGCACCTACTCCACAGTCCATTTTTGAACCGTCAGTGTAGATTGTTAAATTCGAGTCCCTGTTCACCCGTCCGTCCTGCCAGTTTAATCTTGAGGGAAATTCTACTTCAAAGTGTTTTTTAAAAAGTATTCTTGGGGAAATGTAATCCGTAGAGGGTGGTACTAGCTCTCTTGCTAAAGTAAGCAGGATGTTGCTATGACCGTAGGGTCTCGCATACCAGCACCCAGACTCTCTGAGTCTGATCGCGCTATGTATTGTGATGTTTGTGATATGGAGGTCTAAGGGTAAGAGATGCATAAGGACTGTGAGGGCGTCTGACGGCGTTGAGCGCAGGGCGCCTGTGGTGCCTATGCACGCCGTTCTTTGTACTCTGTTGAGCTTGGTTATGTTATAGGCTTTTCCGAGCGCCGGCCACCAGACTACTCACCCGTAAGTGAGGATTGGTCGTACTACGGCTGTGTACATCCAAAGGGTCAGTTTTGGTTGCAGGCCCCATCTTTTGCCAAACGTTCTGCTGCAGGCATAGAAGGCTATGCACGCTTTCTTTACCCGCTGTTCGATGTTCAGCTTCCAGTTGAGCTTGGAATCCAGGATCACTCCCAGATACCTAGCACTGGAGGATAATGAGAGTGATTGGCCGTTTAGGCGAGGAAGGGAAGGCATTTTCTTGGTACATTGTGCATTTTTTCCAAACATTGTTCGTAAATATATCATTTGATGATGATTACTGTTTGCTTATGATGTTGAGAAAAGGAATCAGAAAGAATAATTCCAAAAGTACTGCAATTTTTTCTCTGGCACTCTTGCAAAGCATTCGATATGAAAAAAATGATGATTTTTTTCTGCGTCAACTGAATAGACACAAGGTCATCAGGTCTTCATTGTTTATGAAGGTTTTGAGGAAATTGACACATTAGATCAACAGTTGAAGTGTTTTAAGTGAAATTTAATCGTTGAACTGAAAATAAAAATGGGTAGATCAAAATCGCTAAATAGTGTTGAAAGAGCAAAAATTTATCTATTACGAGATCAAGGACTAACCGGGCGTGTTATAGTGAACAAAATTGAACGAAGTTTTAGTGTGATCTATTCTTACTTAAGAAATAAGATTCGTATGGAAAAAACCTGAAAGGAGGTAAAAAAACGGCAACAACAGCAGTTCATCGAAGAGGAACGATGAACGTTTTTTATGGTATAGGGTTAGCTATTACGGCACTGTTGAGCTTGAAATCCAAACTTCAAAAATGACTGCAGTAAGTTGTGAAGGAATCCTGGAAAGACATTTTCCTAAATATTCGGACATTTTTGGACCCCAATGTGGAATTGCTTCAATGGCCGCGCGCCGTCCTCACCTGACACGAACCTTATCGAAAATGTTTGGGGAGGGTCAGTACGAAAAGTTTATGAGTCTGGCCGTCAGTTTGAGATCAGAGAATTCCATTAAATTTAGCCTGGAGAGAAATTTTGCTGGACTACTCTAAGATTCCATGCTGGATCGAATTTATGAAGTCATAACCAATAAAGGCGGCAGTAACCACTACTAAAACTACCCAATAAAAAACTGTTTTAAGAAAAACGTGTTTCATTTCATTCCATTAACTTTTATTTCTAATTTCAATATTTGTGTCTATTCAGTTGACGCAAAAAAAAAATCTGAATTTTTTCATATGGAACACTTTGAAAAAGAGCCAGGGAAAAAATATCAGTACTTTTGGAATTATTCTTTCTGATTCCTTTTCTCAACATCATAAGCAAACAGTAGATAATCATCATCAAATGATACATTTACGAACAATGTTTGGCAAAAATGCACAATGTAGTGTAGGTACCTTAGAAAATGTTTGTACTTATTCAGTTGAAGCGAAGTGTATGTTATTGACAATATTCTGACAGGCCAATGAATTTCGGCCAAGCATTGCTAGTGAAGTGATAAGTACGATTTAAAATGGTAACTACTAACTATCTATCATTTCTGTAAGTGAAAGTGATCGAAAATTGTAAATGCAATCTCGTGTGAACAATAATAAATAACAATAATAATAAATAATAAATTTATTGCATTAAGTGATTTCCAATACATACAAGTCAAAATTTCATGTCAGGAAAACAGCAACGGAAATAGTATTTTGTTAAAAAAAAATTTGTGGTTATCCAGATTCCAGACCTAGAACATCTCACGAAGGGTAATATTTTTCTTGATGCCAAGATTAACCTTATGACAAATTTTCAAAAATATGACTGTAAGCAATCTACTTTGCAAAAAGCTACTTGGGTAGCGAATCGATGACGATGAAAATAAAAAAAAAATATAGAAGAGCATTCTAGAAATATGAACCTTATAATTGGAAAAATAAAGAAAACTGAATAAATTAAAATAAAAAGGTGATTCAAACAAAATTGTCAGGTCAATTACACTGGTCGGCATAAGTATTTTGACAAAACTAAAGTTAATTTTGCTCATAATTTGAAACTTACTTCATGTAAATTTTGGCACCAATGGAAAGGTAATTTAAATCCCATTTGAATGATACAAAACTTTCCTTAACCCATTAAGTACCCATTTAAAAATTTTAGAATTTAGAACTTTTGTGAATGTCTATTTTTTTGACTTTTTTCCTCGGTGTCCAAAAAAAAAATGTTTTGATGCAAAAAGTTTCTTCAAACAATTCTAAAAATCATAAAAAATGTTAGCGAAGAGATTTTTGAAAATTTTTTTTTGCAGTCACTATTAAAATTGTTTGAAAAAACTTTTTGCATCAAAACATTTTTTTTTGGGACCGAGGAAAAAAGTCAAAAAAGTAGGCTTTTACAAAAGTTCTAAATTTTCAATGGGTACTTAATGGGTTAAGGAAAGTTGTGTATCATTCAAACGGAATTTAAATGACCTTTCCATTGATGCCAAAATTTACATGAAGTAAGTTCAAATTATGAGTAGAATTAACTTTAGTTTTGTCAAAATACTTATGCCGACCAGTGTATTTTCATATAAATTTGTCATAACAATTGTAACGCTAAAAAGGAGTCACCGGAGGACCCATAAAGTAGGTATACATATTCTGAATCAGGATCAAATTTTGAATCGATTTACCACGTCCGTTTTTCTGTCAATTAACGTCAGGTTGGTATTAAATGGTATATACCGGTCAAGTATAGGTCGGTCAAGTAATTCCAGTATCTCCCATACAAAAGAAATATTACACCCATGCATCGGTAAATTTTAGCTCCCATACAAAATTCTCTTCAAAATTTTGCTGAACGGTAATTTTTATTTTAGACTGTACTTCATATATCTGTCAAAATAAAGCGCGTCGATTAATGGTTCGGCACATTTTCTCAAGCTAAATTTTGACAGATCTGTTTTTTCTCTGTTGTGTTTTAGTGTTGCGGAAAAGTATAGGTATAAGGATGAGTTTTTTCAATGAAATCAAAGAATAACACTTTCGCGTAGATGAATTTTTGAAGGAAGTTAATTATTGAAATGTGGTTTTAATTCAAAACACTCTTGGGCCAATACCTAAGGCTGCGATTCCGGTGCCAGCGAATGTAAGCGAATTTTTCTCGCGCGAATTCGCAAAGTTCGCTGAAACCATTTAAAAGTACGCATTTCCTATGTTGTGGTTCGAGTGCACAACATTTAGGCTGCGGTTCCGGTGCCAGCGAATGTAAGCGAATATCACTCGAGCGAATTCGCAAAGTTCGCTGAAATAAATTAAAAGTACGCATTTCCTATGTTGTGGTTCGAGTGCTCAAAATTTACTCGCGCGAACTTTGCGAAACTAAGCGAGTAAAATGTGCGATAGTTTCATTTCTATTTTACTCGCGCGAGCAAAGCGAATTCTAGATATGTTTTTAAGTAAGATTTGTGCTTTGCTTACTTGTGTACTGATTTGTATGCATCTTAGTTGCGTACTGATTTTCTATACTTGTCAAAATATAGTGAAATGTATCTGGAGTCATTCTATAACATTCAAATATACATAGGTATTAAAAAAATTTCGGTTCTCACTTTTAAGAGAAAAATCCCTATATTTTTTAATTATACAACACAAAACACGACATTGAGTAGAGTTTCAGACCAAAAAGACAAACAAACATAGAATCATTAATTGTCAAATAATTATCTAGAGATAAATCGAATTATGCGAATAAAACACGAACATATGTAGTTAGAAGCGGAGCTCTTGATCTTTTATTATATTATATGTATAGTAAATTCCTTTGTTCATAAGTACATCTACATAGATACTTGCAAGAGTTTTTAAACCAAACCTAATTTTTTCGACAAGGAAAACCCCTAACCTCTTTTAATTACTAAAGAAACAACGCTTTTTAATGTATTTGTACTTCAAGAAGCTATTTTCTAACAAAAATTGTGCTTCACAAAACTACAACGACATTATAAAACTTTCTCAAAGTTACTTTGCAGTAGTTCCTGCAGATAAATGTTTCGTTCCCACTAAATTCGCTTACTTCGCTTGATTAAACTCGCTTCTACCGGAACCACTCTGTTCGCGCGAAGTTTGCGAATTTTATTCGCTTACATTCGTTAAGTTCGCGCGAGTAAAATTCGCTTTCACCGGAACCGCAGCCTCATTCGCGCGAACACAACATAGGAAATGCGTACTAAAATGATTTCAGCGAACTTTGCGAATTCGCGCGAGTAAAATTCGCTTACATTCGCTGGCACCGGAACCGCAGCCTAAGAATGCCTGAAAATTTGAGCTCAGTCGTTTCGGTGGTTTTCGAGATAGGCTTACAATTTTTAATTTTTTTTTTATGTTAGGTGCCACGACCCTTTTTCCAATTTTGACCAAACTACACAAGAACTGCTTTTGGTCCAAAGCAAATATTTACTTGCAATTTGAGCTCTATCAGTTCTGTGGGTTTCGAAATATACAATTTTTGTTTTTTTTTTTTGTATGGGAGATGCACCATTTGTCCAATTTTGACCAATCTTCACAGGAATTGCTTTTGGCCAATAGCAATCTGCTATCCTCTCTATACGGATACCAATACGAGCGAACCAGGATCGTTATCATTCAATTTGTAATTATAGTAAATCTAACTGGGAAGAGCTGCATAATTTCTTCGCTTCGTTGCCATGGGCTGATATGTGCTTTAGAGAGAGATACCGATGATATGTGCGCAGAAGCCGAACCGAAATGATTTTACTCGGCATGGAACTTTATATTCCACATTGCATCAAAAAACTAGCTTCTAATAAACCCTGATGGTTTAACAAATAATGCAAGCGAATTACCGCAGCGAAAAACAAGGCTTTCCGTGAATGGCGGTCGAACCCTTCGTAGCAAAAAAATCTGAATTTATAATTCTTCGAAATAGATGCAACCTAATTATTGAATCGGCGAAGACAACTTACAGCGAAAGAGTCACTAACAAAGTGATTGGATGTCCTAGCGGCTCACGCGCATTCTGGTCCATGGCAAAGGCAATCAGTAATAACTTTAGTTGCTCTTCTTTTCCACCTCTAGTTAAAGAAGACGGCACGCTACCAACTACACCTAAAGAAAAGGCAGATCTTTTCGCTAGCATGTTTTCAGAGAATTCCACCCTAGATTCTGCACAACTAGAGCCACCAAATATACCGAGGGTGCAAACATCGATAGCAGAAGTGAAATTTCGACCTCGAATAATTCAACGCATCCTTAAAGAACTAGATTGCAATAAGGCAACGGGACCCGACGGAATACCGGCTATAGTACTCAAAAGCTGTACACAAGAACTTTTAGCGTGTCGTACTCCCAGAAGACGTTTCCTTCTTGCTGGAAGACCGCTCGCATTCAACCAATTTTAAAGAAAGGGAGGATATGTCTGCCACAAAACTATCGTCCAATAGCGTTACTTTCAATACTCTCTAAAGTAATGGAAAAGGCAATAAATGTCGAAATAATGAAATATCTGAAAGGCCACCTATATCCTCCATCTCGAAGCTCGAACAGTGGGCCTGTGAATGCGGCTACATCACACATTCAGAGATGTGAACAAATTAGTTCACTTTTCCCCACTTTTGAAGTGGGGAAAAGACAACTTCTTTGTATTTAATTCAAACAAGACACAGCTCACAACATTTTCTAGGAAAAATGCATCAATAGTTCTTCAGATCCAAATGGATGACCATCCAATACATCCCAAGAACTCAATGCACCTTCTAGGAGTCACAGTCAATTCAGGAATCACATGGCAGGACCACATATCCTATATCGCAGTTGAGCTACCTATTTAGAGCAAAGAGGTACTTTAGCCCCAAACAACTTCTCCTTCTCTACAAAGCTCAGGTTAGACCAGGCCTGGAATATTGTTCTCATATATGGAGCTCAATTTAAGTGCAGAACTAACATAAATCTGCAAGCATCTCGGGGCGCTGTTGAAGCGTTTTAGGTTCGCCTTTCCCGGGAGAAGTATTTAAAAAAAAAAAAAACAATTTCTCCAAAGTTTAGCTCAATCGGTTTGGAGGTTTTCGAATTTCACGATTATTGGTGGTGTATATTCCCATACGAAATGGAAATTTTAATTTTTTTCGATTTTTCGACATTTAAGGTATTCCGAATTTTCTTTTCTGCTAAACCACCCCTTTGGGTATGCTAATTGACTTTGTCATTACATTTGTTACGCCAAGAAGGAGTCACCGGAGAGTCCATAAAGTATAATCGATTTAGCCATGTCCGTTTGTCTGTCTGTTTAAAATACGATAGCGTCCAAACGAATCGACCTAGGCGAATGGAATGTTGTGAGAGGAAAATGGGCTATATCGATCAAGTATATTCTCATACAAAAAGAATATTTTGTACGTACTAACTCACATGCCTAACATTTTGCATGATTTGTATACAGGCGAGGGTATCAAATCGTCGGCTAGGCCGATGATAACACTTACTGTTTTTTTTATTCAGCTGTGTTATCTGAGAACATTTGATTTTAACCCCATTAGACCTTAAATCCTCTGCTTCTTTGAGTAATAGAGCAATTTGAAGGACGCATTTTTCGAGAAATACAGATCATAGCAGCTAAAACCGCATCTAAATCTGTTCATTACATCTCTAGATTGGCGTAAATATACAGAAAGACACATTTCGGGGACTTCATCTTCATTTTATACTATTTAGTGATAACCAGTGATACCACAAAACAACAATTTAACTTTTTAACAAGTAATTTATTAACATATAAATTTAACAGGCAAAGTTAGTTTCTGTACCACTAAATTATTCCCTATGAAAGTTAATAAGGAAAATTTCCCTTAACACTTGTTGTAGAATTTTGCAAAACTAAACGGTGTTTCAAAGCGTGCGCGCGTTGGGAGAATAGTTTAGTTTAGGCTAATACCTATACACATAGTTCAAAGAATGACGATTATCACCCCTATCGGGAATAATATTTCCCCCGAAATGTTTCCCTTTTTCACAAAATAGGTATCGTGAATGATTTCGAAATCAAACAAAAAATTCCGTCGGAAAAAACCTATCGGGAATTAATATCCGATGGAAATATTATCGTAATTTTCCCCTAAACATTCCACTGACATTTCGTCTGGGAACTTTAGCTAAAGAGCAATAATGCAAGTGTTTTTCTGCAAAATATTTAGAACAGCTTCAGATTATTCTAAATCATATAAAAAAAATATCTGGATATAGCAAATGAATTTATACAAAGAAATTTTCACAGATGGATCCATGGAACTAGCCCGTCACATTAGCCTCGAGAAACACATTTCAGTATACCAAGCTGAGATGATTGCTTTGCTGCATGCGTTGGATTACTTGCTTGAGAGTCAGGTGGAAGAAAGAAATATCCTAATAGCACTGGGCAACCAGGCGGTGATTAGATGCTTGGAGCAGACAACCATCACAACATCACTGGCACTGGAATGTGTATTCAAGCTCAATAAGTGTTCATCTAAAAATTAGGTAACACTGGGTCTTGTATTGGATTGATAGCAGAAAGTAACGGAAATATCAATGTTTTATTTATTTATACTAAAGCAAATAGTCTGAAAATTACTACACGATAACCGCAAATCTACAGTTTAGTACAGCGAACTTATTCCATTTGATTCGGAATTTGGCAACAATTCGAATATTGATCCTGAAAGTGAATTAGCTAAAGTAATCAAAAGAAGCACATGATCAACCGCTTAAAGAAACTTTGTGCTAAAATATTTTTTTTAGAAACTATTTTTTCAACCCTCGTGACTCAAAGGAATAGGGGTATTTTTTTAAACAAATTAAATATGTTATAAAATATGCAAATATAGGTATGTAGTTGTGACCATAGTATTAACCATTGACCGTGCGATTGAGCTCGGACTTTGGTGGTTTAACAGAGATATCAATACAATACTATAACAATAATATTTTTGAGTAAAATAGATACAATCACTTACCAACTAACGCTAATATGACTGTTAATAACGGCGCAATAGGAAATCTTGCGGTTACATTAAACTCGAGCATCTGAAGCAGATCAACTGAATAAGAAAATAAACAATTTATGGTCCGATGAAATAACACGAGTACAATTTATTACATACCAATGAAAACGAAAATTTGATGATGAGAAAAACGTAAAAGCATTGAAATCGAGAACGTCTATAAGGATTTTGATTTTAATTATAAATAGTTTATTATATATTATAGCAACATCACTTACGAAGAGTAACATGACACAGAAAGCTGTAGGATATGAACTCCACGCTGCCCACCACATCGATACGAAACGATAGTGCTCTCCGGTAATAACATTTCTTAAATAACCTTTGTTGTCCTCCTGCTCCGCAATAACACGCACAGAAGCCATCAGTAGATCATCATATCTACAAATAAGAAGTTCCCTATGATTGGTGCAATGTTTTAGCATCAACAGAACTTACCCCAGAAATTCTTTTAAGAGAAATTTACTAAATGAATCTCCGAAACATTTGTTATTCATTGGATCTAATTGAACAATACGCACTGGAATTTTTAGACGCTCTCGTGTAGCTTGAGAGAGCCTTAGGTGACCATACTCCAAGGAATATTCAACAATATATTGATCTTCTGTATAAATAATAAATTATCAGTACAGATTTTTCTTAATTGATTGCTATAATAATTTTACCATCATATTCAGGATTTTCAGTTTCAGTTTCAGATTTCTCATTGCTTCCAGTTTCTTTCCATGAGTCCGGTAAAACATATTCAAAATATTGTATTGTTGTATTGCTAGCACCGATTTCACCAGCAGCAAAATATCTCTGACGAACATGACCCGACGTTCTTTTAAGATATTCTTTGTATTTACTATAATATATATTTGACTGAGGCCCAATGCCGTAATAGCTAAAATGAAAAATATTAATTTTTAATTTTAAATCACCTTTCAATGTATGCTTTGTTTTAGGAAAGTAGAAATTATACATGTAGTAAGTTCAGCGGCAGAGTATTTTTTTTAAAGAATGCTGTGTAACTTTGTCCAATACGAGTACATACGCTTCCTGAAGTAAGGCTACCCACGAGGCTTATGTGCCTACAATAGAATGCCACAGTTGATTAGTTATTCGCAATGAATAACCTGACGATCATCTATCCCTAGATTATAGTGGCAAGGAGGTAACAGGTGGCGCAAAAATAACCTTCCGATGTTTTTTGGCTGTAATTTAAAAAAAAAATGAAAAACTTTGATTCTTCTTGTGGATTATTTTTATTTTGTCTTTTAATTTTTTTTTACATCAAGTCGAGAATATGATGTCATGTAAATGGCCGCCGCCACAGTTGATTGACATTTGAGCCCTTTTTATGGCATTTTCCATCACTTTGGCGAAAACTTCCGGCGATAGGTCCTCACATTCTTGACGGATATTGTCTTTAAGAGCTGCAAGAGTCTGAGGCTTGTTGACATAAACCCGCGACTTCAAAAAGCCCCACAAAAAGAAGTCTGGAGCGGTCAAATCAGGCGATCTTGCTGGCCAGTGCAAATCGCCAAAACGGGAGATTAGGCGCCCGGGAAATGCATCCTTCAGCATATCGGTTGTGGCACGTGCAGTGTGTGCCGTTGCACCGTCCTGTTGGAACCACATGTTTTCCAATCCCAATTCATCAAGTTGCGGCAAAAAGAACTCGTTGATCTCGTCGACTGATACCCATTTGCGTGGCACGTCGTCTGGTCGATGTCGACGGCGCTTCCATGACATCTTCGGCTACAGCAGCAATATTCTCTGCAGAACGGCTACTCCGGGGTCTGCCACGCCTGGCAGCATCTCGTGTTGTGCCAGTCTCTTCGAGGCGAGCGGCTAAACGTCGCAGTGTTTCACCAGTAGGCGTTGGACGGCTAGGAAATCTGCGACGAAATTCACGTTGTGCCAAAGTCACCGACCGATTATTGCTCAAATAAATAGTCACCAATATTCCGCGTTCTGGAGCAGTGTAGCGTAACATTGTTTATTAACGTGTATTTCGCATGTGTTTACTACACAAATGTCAAAACAATCGCAAAATTTATAGCATTTTCTGATAGGAGGATTACTTTTGCGCCACCTGTTATTTTCAACAAAAAAATAGCTTCTCACAACCATTCATTTGTGTGAGTTTTAATTTTTTTGGGACGAATGGAAGGGATCTACAATCTTATGCCGAGTACAAACGGCCGAATTAAGAAGCTTTTTCAGGACTTATACGGATGTTTGTCAGACGTTCGCGAGAGGTGACGCAAATTTTAAGACGTAATTTGTTTTTTTTTTCTGGGGATCAAAGCTGTGACCCCTCGCACAGTAGTCCAGCACACTAACCACAGAGCCACTGCGCCCAAATGAATATGTTGCGCAAAATATAGCCACGGCTTATCTACAATGTTCATTTGGATATAATTATGTGAACATTTCTGGGTGATAACTCGCAACAACGCTACATTCGTTACCGAATCAAGACCGAATCATGCACGAAAAAAATTCTTCGTGCTCTCTGCGTAACTATAGTGCGCTTAGAGAGACTTCAATGCAGTGTGTGTAATAGCTGTCATGATACCCAGTGGATTTTTGTAAGAGAAACACAGAAAAAATGCCTGGTCAGGAGAGCAATCGCAGCAACAACAACGATAATAGTGTCCGTACTGTACAAGAGCAACACAAATCAAAATTGACTCCCATCTTATCCACCACGAAATCATGTGTACCTTTTTTGAGTCACAATCAGTTGTGAAACATGGTAGGACTGCATATGTAGCATTAGACGAGATTAGTGTCTCCAAAGTGTTCTTTTCAGTGCAAAATGTTCGCCTCCAAACAACATTCTTGGTTTTTCACCATCGCTCCTTTAAGTGCATACGTACATTCCCTCTTGCTCATACATAAGCTTGAGAGCAATTTTATTTAATTTCTCTTCCCCCTTCAAATGTTTTTCAATGTTTTAAAATTTTTTTTGGTACCTTCGTACCGTAATTATTTACATTAAAAAAAAAAACAATTAAATTGGTTAAAAATTACGGGCAGCAGAGGGAAACAGAATGTTTTGCATTAAATGGCTGACACATAACAGTCACAAGCAGTTGAATTAATCAGAGATGGCTACCCTAAGCCTATTCTAAAAATAAAAATAAAGTATGTACCTACACTTGACAACCGCGATGACATCACTTTTCCAAAACTGCTTTTGGCACAACACAATTTAACTTTGGAATTTGCTTCCTTCTAGACTACAACTAACATCAATTATCTATCTGCAAGCGATGTGAGAACCATTGCAGACCTTTAATGTCCAATTTTCCGTGCCCAATCAGAAACTTTGTATGGAATAGACCCCAGAAAACAGAAGTACAGCAGTGCGATTGGATTCAAATAATAATTTTACAATACTCATAAAGAAGCATCGCCAATATGAGCAACAATGGAAGACAGGAGACATGCAAATACGGATGCTAAACACTGTCCCCCTTGTGATTTAATGTTTAAAGGAAGTCCCGCGAGGAACTAGGAAGTACATCCTACCTAGTAAAGGCTGTCTCATAATTCACGCAAAATGTGAAATGTGCGTCCTTTAATGGTACGAACAAAAATATAACGATGTGACAGCTTGCCTTCGTTGTTTGTCAAAATTGTCGCATTTGGTGTTCAGAAAACCCACCAGTAATTGTTGAGAATCAAAGGCATCCACAACGCGCTGGTCAGGCAGTAACAATTAATGGTGTTAGTAGGCGACATGATAGGCGGATGAATAATCTCCTTGGTCGTTTCGAACGCAAAATTCTTCGAGTGATTTTCGGTCCCGTTTGCGTTGACGGGCTCTGGAGGAGGAGATTTAACAGCGAACCCTACGAGCTGTACAGCGACATCAACCTGGTCAGAAAAGTACGTATCAGTCGACTAAGATGGCTAGGACATGTAGAGCGAATGGACACCAATGCTCCGGCCCGAAGAGTCTTCGATTCCAACCCGGAGGGACAACACAGTAGAGTAAGACCTCGCCTTAGGTGGCGCGCACAAGTGGAAGAAGACCTCAACCAACTTGGAGTGCGCAACTGGAGGCGGTTAGCCAAAGATCGAGCTAACTGGAGAGGCGTGTTGGTTGATGCCCAGATGTAGCGCCATCTAAGTAAGTAAGTAAGTAAGTAAGTAGGCGACATGTTAACCCAGTTTTTAGCGACACAGAGCCGGACATTTCGTGAGAATGTGAAGAGAGGTTTTGTCGCTCTCCAGACATAGTCTACATGTGGGGTCCGGTGAAGAAGGCCATTGCCAGTAATTAAACCTGTTAGGATTCTTAGGTTATTTTTTTTTAAATGAACTTAAATTGATGGCTGAAAAAAAGTAACAGCTGGCTGCCAGTATATATACACATATCAGCTTAATGTAATTTACTTACAAGTTGTCTTGAAGGATTTTCAAAATATTTTTTAAACGCAATTCTTCCATTCTTGCAGATTCCAGTTGAGCTTTGTGCTTGTCTAAATTCGGCAACACTTCCACTCTGTAAGAAAAGAAAAAAAAATTAATATTTATATAAGGTCATTTAGATATTAAAAATCTAAAAAAATGTTATTGCCATAACGACAAAGCTGAGATAGGCGAATGATGAGAAGTGTGTTGCAGAACGGTTTAAGACGTTCACACAGTACGTTGGATAGGATCTTGTATGCAGTGTTGCCAGTTTGACTGTTTTCCAGTCCAGCCGACTGTTTTTTTTTTTTTTTTTTTTTTTTTTTTTTGAGTTTTTCGCCTTTGACTGTAAATCAAGCGCGACTGTTTTTTTGGACTCTAAAATTCCTAAAAAAAATTGCACCTCCAATGTAAACCTAGTGTAAACGAGCATTCGCGCTGTGCAATGATGGATTTATTAGTAAGAGCAAACATTCCCATTAACACAACGTGTGTCGTTCACGTGGCTGCCTTAGATAGCTTCGCAGTAGCGCATTCTGTCACTCCAATTTTCCAAGACCTTGTTGATGGTTTCGGGCTGTAGCTCACGGATTGCTTGGATGATATTGGCCTTCAGTCAGAAAATATGATTTTTTACCCAAAATCGTTGTCCAATTCAAGCTGCTCTAAGGCCCAAATAGCGAAGCGATAATGAAGCGGATGGTCGTGCGCCTTCAATTGCTGAGTCAATTGAACCTTGTAAGCGAATACATAATCCTATAGTCTTTGTGCAGAATTCTCCTCAGGCTAGTGCGTGAAATATTGAGCTGTTGAGATCGATGACGAGTTGATGTTCGTGAATTGAGTCTCACACTCTCGGTTACAACAGCCAAATTCTCGTCTTTGCGCACCGTACGACGACAGTGACCATGACTAGCACACCAATTTCACGAACTTTTTGCACAAACTTGCGTACAACAGGCGCGGTGGGTGTTCAAGCGTAAAGCAACTCACTCCGTTCCGCGGATGTGAAACAGCTGTCACTGCCAAAATAACATATGATTTAAAAAGAAACCACTAGATGGCCAACCTTGTAGAAACAAAAGAAATAGAGAACTGCAATGACACAGATTCAGAAGACTGTATGTTAATGGTATAAAATAATTACCAGTTAATGTATTTTAGAATTGATAATTGATTTATTTGATAAATTGACCTAGGTATACAAGAAACTAGTGCTGTGAAATAAAGTACCACTTATTTTTTTTTTTATAAAATAAAAATAATTTTTGTTTTCAGACTGTTTGCGACTGCCTTTTTGACTGGAATTTTTGTTTTTTAATGTTTGACTGTTTTTTGACTGAATTCGGAGAGAAAAAATCCAGTCAAACAGTCAAATTTGACTGGATTTTAACATTTTGTCCTGGCAACACTGCTTGTATGTGACAATAATCAGGGATATGCCTCGATAGTTCTTGCAAAGCATAGAATCACTTTTTTTGTAGATGAGGCATGTGGAGCTCATCGGGCATGTTTTCTTCCACCCATATTTGGTTGATGATTCAGTGCATGCTCCCTACCAAAACATCACCACCGTATTTAAAGAGCTCCGCTGGTAAACCATCAGAGCCTGCTGCCTTGTTATTCTTAAGCTTTTTTATAGCTAGGCCAACTTCTTCTATACTAGGTGGTGGAACTAGTTCTTCATTGACTGGACGTGGGCTATCTTCTTGCCCTATCACTCTATCTACATGGTGCCCATTAAGCAGTTGCTGGAAATGCTGCTCTCTATTCTAGTAATATACTATTCCCTGCGCTTCGGTGACTAGGTTTCCTTCGCTATCTCGAAAAGCCTGCGTTCCGGTTTTGTAGCCAGCAGCCAGTTGCTTGGCTTTTTTATAAAACCTTCGGATGTTATAATTACAATCGCGCGACTCTTCGATCTCCTTGAGCTGGGAAGCTGCGTAAGCCCTCTTCTTTCTACGCAGAATCTTCTTTCCATCCCTTCTCTTGGCTCGACACTCTTTTCTCGCTGCCCTTGTTTTGCGCTCCAGCGCTTTCTTTTGTGCATCTTCTGTCCCCTTTTTCCTGTACACGCATTCATCATCATACCATGGGCTCTTTCTCTGGAGTGGCTGGTACCCTACAGTATCGCGACAAGAAAATGGTCAGAGTCGACGTTCACCCCTCGGAATGTGTGCACGTCGAGGATGTTGGATGCGTGCCTCGCATCGAAAGCACATGGTCGATTTGGTTGTGAAGTCAATAAGTTCTGTCCTAAGCCGATTTCCTACGGCGAATCCGTATCGTAATACATAAAGTCTTTTGTTGCAGCTGTAATAAATATCGCAATCTTTTCTTTTCATCATACCTAATCCTATCCATCGTATCTCCTGGATCGCGGTAATGTCTGACTTGTACAGCGTGAGGACAGACTCAAGTTTTTGAGTGGCAGCTGGGTTGTTGAGTATTCTTACATTCCAGGTGCATACTCTCATATCATAGTCCATTTACTTTCCGGGTCTGGTTGCCATTTGAGGGGTTTCGTTATCCGAGGCTGGTTGCGTTTCTCTGATAACTATATGTTTTTTCCATTGTCGGTAAGTTACCCCGACGGCACAACCCCCAACCTGTAGGGTCAGGCCCTGTTTTGACCCTAGGACAGCAGGCCGGATATTCCGATGTCAGCAACCCAATTTTGGGATACACTTTAGTTCGACCTGACTGGAATTGTAGACGCCACCGTTGATTCCATCTAGGGAATTCATCCGCTGCCGCCTGAAACAAGAGGGAATGTCTTAGTGCGTAGACACTCCTCCCCCTCTCTCGTTCGCTGCCACCAGCGACCTTATACAGGGGTTGGTTACCCCATCTCCAGTTGAGGTACTGGGCACCTACCAAGTCACCAACGTGGATGTGAGAGTAGGAGTTGATAGTGAGAGGCTAGAGTGAGAATCAAACAAACACAAATAAAGGCGGCTCAATGCAACTACTACAGCCCGACATATAGAAAATTTAGAATATCGCAATATTGGATCTTTAGATACACTGAACTCCACAATTCATTTTCGGGATGAATGGAAAGGACATTCAATTCTATGCCATATATATTAACGGCTGATTTGATACATTTTGTGCCTATGCTCTCGGCATAACTTACTCAGAGGACATAGACTGTCTATGTAAATCATAATGATTTAGGATAAAATGTATTTATATTTTTAAAATAGGTTTTCAGAAATCATTGTTATAGAGAAGGCAAAAAATGTATTTATACAAGAGCATACAAAACAGACTTAGCAAGGTCAAACCCAATCACGTATAACCCGACTTCTTCATAAAATTCAATGCAAGTAAGTACTCACCGCAGCACTCCATCTCTGGGCCAATCCTTGACGTGTTGCAGGCATGTCGCCGGATTTTTAATAAATGTCACATGTATATAAACCAAAGCGAAAAAAAATACCAGCGCCTTTAGAAGAATGATTAATTCCAAGGCCCTTTGCATCGGCCTGAAAATACGAGATAACAAATTATTTAACGAAATCTTGACATAATGACATACTTTGGAAATATCTGAGCGTAGAGTAATGCCGCCTTGAAGTAAATCGCATGGAAAAGCCTATCCCTTACATTTATCAATGCGTTCTGCAAACAGAATTATGATGGACATTAGATGTACTTATTCAACTGAATAATGTTAACTCACTTGAGTGTTCCTGTTTCGGTTGTTGGGGTTATTGTTTATGGGTGGTGAGATAATAACATCCGGGTTGTTGGCATTCTCTGTGCGCGGCATAGTTGGATTTACTGGTTCGGACATTTTGTAGTATCCTGCTTCGACTATTTGTAGGTACTGCAGAGTGATGTGTAATTCATGTGAATATCCTCATGCGCAACATTGTAGTCTGCTGTTCCTGTTGACCAACAAGGCAAACAAATTTTACAGCTTAAGTTAACTGGTTCATGAAATTTTAAAATAGGTACATATTTCAAAACAAAGCATTGTTGTTCAAGATTAAATTAGGTTCCAAATGCAGTGACGGAATCTCAACTATTCGCTAATTATAATAATTCACTTCTATCACTTGGTTTTAATGTTAGTTTGGAAACGATGACGCAATTTTTGCAATTGTTTGGGACCGACCTTTGGTTTGGAATCAAGCATTCGATTTTTACACTTAGCAGAGGCTAACGAATTTCGTTTATTTGCAACAAAAACGTTCGTGAAAAAATTCTGTTGCAATTTGAAGGAATGAAAAATTTGGCAAATTCGACTTCAACTCGCAGCAGTCGAAAATTGTTGACAGATGCTGTCAGTGAACTAGTTTCGTGGAAGACGAAAAGAGATAGCTGAGGATGAAATGTCAAAACAATTTAAAACACAGGTATGTGATACATGTAATATCCTATCAACCACTAGATGGCAATGTCATCAGTACTAAATGTTGCTAGCGAGGTATTCAACCGAATATTTATTGTGAATAGGTCAAGACATTTTAAGATAAGGTGGATTCCAAACTGTGTTGTGCCGCAAGATGTTACACACAGTTCGCCTGCACGGGACTTTACATAAGCTAGGAAACAAATTTCTTCCATTTTTATTCGTTTACAGCTGTCAGCATTTCGATATATGAATGCAATCAGTTTTTCTACTTCTATTCATATATCTGTGCTTTGTTCTGTTGTGTAAATGTAATACCATTGAATAACTACAAATAGAAGTGGACACAGCTCATTTTGAAGCGACATACGGACCTTCATTGCGGAGGAAATTTGTATTAAGTTAGTATATGCATATATGTACCACCTTTTTCTAGGTTCGTGCATTAAGTAAAATTAATTTCCCAAAGTATTCCCATGTTTATTTCATGACAGACTATGCACCTTCTTCTTTTTTTATTCGTCTCATTGAGAACATGCAAATGAAAGAAACAACAATTATTTTTGTTGTATTTTATTCTCCACCGATTGCATAATTGGCTGTGGAGTGGAAGTGGAATATGCAAACATTGACTTATTATATATGGACTGCTAGTAGACGTCTTCGCGTTGGTTCCAACATAACTACTAGCCCTCTTGGTTCGGAGCGGAATAATTTGGAGATTCACACTTTTTTGTAGTGGCATCTATTGTTAAAAATGACGCAACAATTTGAATTTCAACCGTTTTACTTGCCAAATCCCCTAACGCCCTATAGGTGTCTCTAGCATTCTATGGAGAAATCAGAGATGGTTGTGATCATTGGCTTCGTTTTCCAATGCCATCTACTTTAAACAGTGACGCAACAATTTGAATTTACCTCATAAATTCTCTCACGCCCAATAGGTGCCTCTAGCATTCTATGGAGAAATCCAAGATGGTTCGTCATTTTGTTTCACTTATTTTTCGCTCCGAACCAAGAGCGCTAGTTTATGTTGGCGTCATTTTCTGGGCAAAATTTGTATGAACTGACATTTCACTAGCAGTCCATATATAATAAGTCAATGTATGCAAAGGATAATGAAATCAATGATCGGGTATGTATTTTTCGCATATACATAGGTAGTTAGTGGTGGTTTGTATTGTAGGCAAAGGGTATTTTTAGCATGAGGAGACTGATTTGGATTTTATGAGAATAACAATGTGTAAAGAAGGTATATGAAATAAAAGATCGGTTAGATACTTTTCGCATATAGTGGTGGTGTGTGGGGTGTGGTACTTTTAGCATGACAAGTGTGATGATGATTTGAATTGATATTTAAGAAAATAACAATGTGGAAAGGGGAAATATGAAATCACAGATCGGATTCTTTACAATACATATTTTGTATTTCTTCCAGGGATCGAAAATACCGGGTATTTTGATTTTTTTCTGCAAAAAAGGCCAGTAGTAGTTAAGGTTGTAAAATAAAAAGAAGTACATCTGGTTGATGCTGATGAAGCTGCCTGTCGATTCCTGTTAAGCCTTTAAGAACTTAACCCATTTTGAAAATGGGCCACATAAAATTAGTATTTTTGGCCACATAACATAAGTGGCCGAATGAACCAGTTATTTCAACCATTTATTTTTTCTAGCCGAAACAAAAAAGTTTATTTGACCCATTATTATTTCTAGTGAAAATAAATTGATTTATTAGACCCATCATATCCCAAACCATATATATCCCAAAATATGGTTCGTCTTCTTTCAATCAAGGCATAAAGTAACAAATTCCATCAAAGGATTGCTACGATGTCAATGGATTAAAAAACGTCCAAGAAATCTTCAATTCAAACGATTTTTTTTATTCTCCGAAATTTACATGCCATTCTGAGTCGGACATATGGGTGACAGTTGACAGACGCATGCCAACATAATAATGTAAGCGTCAATAATATGCCGAGTACACGACACGACATGCACCTTTTATGAAATATTCTGACGTCGAATTGACGTCAATCTGGAATGCGTATGTCGTATTTGGCATGTCGTGTACTCGTATCTTAATTCACATTTAACTACAAATATATTATCTACATATACATGTATGTGCAAGTACATTTGACCCAAATCGTACCCTTGATTACTTTTTTGTTAGCTATGCAGCTTAATTTGCCGTTAACTATTTTTATGACTTGCATTCATTTGTGTCTTTATTTCGCTCTTCTCGATTGAATTAGAAAGAATGTAAACTGAAGAGCTGATAAGGCGTATGAATGTATGTATAATGTTACATAATGTGGATAAAACTAATAATTCAGGCTATTCTAATAGAATAAACTTGCGGCTTAACCCAAAAAAATATTGTGTTGATTGGACCCAATATTTTAAACCCGAAAAATTATTGGGTCAAACTAACCCATTTGTTAAGCAAAAATGTACATTATATTTTATGTACCAGGTTTCATTGGCCCAAAAAAAAATTGGGTCGAATGAACCCATTTACTTTGCCCAAAAAAAATTGATTGTAGAGAAAAAAAGCACTATGCACCACTAATTAAATTGGGCCACAAATACCTGTTTCATCAGACCTTTTTCAACAAATAGGTCAATTGGGTTCGGTCCCTGTATTTAACTATACATTTCGGTATTTTTATTATTTTTTTTTGTATTGTAAATTTGTGAAAAAAAGGGTGCAGCTCCGAACTTTACATACAAAAAACTTCGCACCCACTCCAAATCCTAC
The DNA here is from genome assembly GCA_955612985.1 of Cheilosia scutellata. Lineage (NCBI taxonomy): Eukaryota > Metazoa > Arthropoda > Insecta > Diptera > Syrphidae > Cheilosia > Cheilosia scutellata. The sequence goes on along the minus strand of OY015314.1, from coordinate 29,644,418 downwards.
AGTTACCGCAAGCAGGGGGGCAGCATGCCCCCTCATACATATCCCACTGTTTATTATACATATGTATATTATATCCACAATGCAGTAGAATATGTAACCCACCTGCTTGGGGTCACTGTAGGATTTGGAGTTCGGAACTGCACCCTTTTTTTCTGATTTCATTTAAAAAATATGGACTGATTAATTTTATTATAACAAAAATTATATGAATAAAAATACAAGTAAATAAGATTATATAATATTTATAATATTTTCTGTTTTATTCTGTTCGTCTTTCTCTTTTAAATAGCTGAGTGCAATAATGTCCAAGGACTGAAATTGAAATAAAGTTCAAAACGCGTTCACTTTTGAAAGTGCAATAAAGACCAAAATTACGTTTTGGACCTATTTACATAAGACTTTATTTCATGGCACCGACATTTCCTTTGTATGTATACAAATTTGTTGTTTGCAACCAGCTAAGTATTTAAGGTGAAGGTATTTAAGTTAAAGGTAAAGGTAAAGGTAAAATGATTTAGCAACCCCAAAGGTCCCTCCAATTAATGTATCAGAAATCAGTATATGCACATATGCAAAAAAAATTTAGTACCTTCGTTCTTCGTAATGTATCCCAAAGGTAACCCTGCGTTGGGCGGCCCAACGAAAATCAAAAAAAAAAAAAAAAACTAGAAACAGGGAAGTCCCCTGTTTGACGGCAGTTTGGAATATAAAAGTTCTGTTAAATTTGCATTAAATTTGAAATGAATTAAATTTATTAAGGTTGAAATTAGACTTTGCTGCAAGTTTAAGATATTTTAGGTCTTAAAAAAAAATAGGAGTACCTACGAATGTGAAAGGAGGAGTACGGGAGTACGGATGTGTTGAAAGGAGTATAATACTCCTATGGGAGTACTTTCGGCAACACTGCTTCCAGCTTTTAAATTTCTCGCGTCCAATCGAACTTTGTGTTGGTATACGTGTATTTGAAATATGTGTATAGGTTAACTGGTGTGAGCAAGTTAACCACGCTCTATACGCCGAATTCGTTGAGTTAAGTTATCCGCTCCTACGGCTACGGACAGAGTGAACGCGAGAAGCGAAGCGAAAGCTAAAGCTAAAGATTCTAAGCTATAAGCAAAGCGAATGGTGTCCATAATGAACGCTAACATCAACGCTTCGGAAGTGCATCAAAATTAACAACATCCTTGAATTATGGAAATGGATTCGTTAGAAGAAGAGGACTTTCCATTGAATATTTTATTTTTCAGTCATTCATTGTTTGGAAAAAGACAGTCCGTTCAATATATAAAAAATTACGAAATAAATATGACGAATTTTATCATCTTTACAAAGATTTACGAAGTCATCCGAAAATATCCCGACAAAAATTGCTGAATGCTTTTGAATGTCATTAAAAGTATTCGATTATATACCCAAATCTATTGACAGCTTCGTTTTAGCTTGAATTTCTTGCTAAAAAACTGAGCAGAAGAGTTTATTCGCTTTTAGCGCCAAGTTTCGCTTAGCATCGAATCTACTATGACCAGTGTAATTAAAATATATGGGCGCAGTTTATTAGCTTTGACCTGTCAAACCTTAGCTTAGCTTTCGCTTAGCTTTTCGCATGCACTCTGTCCGTAGCCTAAGACATGTCAGTGAAAGCTACGATATGTTTATAAATAATAATTTCAAGTTTAAAGATGTGTTAGAGCTAAAACGCCACTATGCGGTATTTATTAATACGGGGGTTAATGTATAATATCCCAACAAAAATATCCCTCTAAGGAATGCTGGATGGGTAATTTTTTGTTGTAAACCAGTTTGAGGTAGTACCGTCAGTATAAAATAAGAGTATAAGACAGGAAAGGAGATGCAATATTATAAACAAGGATCAATAGCAATGTGTAGGATTTATGAGTTTAAGAGAGAGAGAGGGAGATGCAAGGGGTGATCAGTTGGGAAGGATAAATTGAATAAAAATGAGTTTGGCTTTCTTGCTGACATTACACAAGATTTTAAGATATGCATAAATGTATGTTAGAGTCTCACTATTTTGCCTATATTTTTGTCAAATATGCATCGATTTAAGTGATTATTTTTGTAATTAACTCAAAAATATTAAATCTATCAAACCATCAAATCGATTGAGTTCAAATTTCCAGGCAATCTTAGGTATTGACCCGAGAATGCTCCTGTGAAGATTGGTTAAAATTGTCCCAAAGGTTAAAAACCTGATACATAAGGTTATATGCTGATAAACCAAAATATAGGTATCTGGGCAATAAAATTCCTAGACACGAGCAATGCCTGCCGGGTACTGTAATTGTTAATCTTTCCAATAACCACTAATAATCATTTCGATAAAACTACTAGCGAATAGGTATACAATCCTGCGATTTGTGGACCCCGCCTGTTTTTTAGTCCAGAAAATATCGGAATTTATAATTACATATTAGATAGATACATACATACATATTCACTATGTACATATTTAGAAAAGGACGGTGTTCCTTAAAGTGCTATATAGGTTTGATTTGATAGTAGCCCCGTGGCCGTGATGGTCTTGCTTGCGTTATTTGGGATTACCTTAGCTATGCAGTCCTTAATAATATTGCTTAAGAGCACTCCATTAATGTTTCCTATAAAAATGCCTATAGTTTGTTTCCAATTGCAATTTAACCCTCTCAACATAACAAGAACAAGAAGTGCATGTATAGCGATGACATTTTTCCGACCAAAACTGTCATGATCTATTAAGCCATTAGGTACCTTTTATATCTTCAGACGAATTATATTCCAATTCAGGCTTTATAGCCATTTCATCTAGCGAAAACACACATTTTTTGTCTATTGTTGAGAGGGAAGTGCTTTTAATTTTTAACAAATTAAGAACGCCTTGAGATATTCCTGGAGAAAACTTTATATTTGAATGCCACTTTCGAATTGTTGAAATTGAGGGTAACAAAAATCCAATCTCAATTAAATAAATATTGTACCTACATTACTGAAGATTTATAAAAATATTATATAAATGGTTTCCTTCACTTTTCCACTGACAATTTTTTTTATGTACCTACTAATTGAGATCAAATAAGGATTCTCACAGGATCGGTTTTGGTGCTGAGCATTTTATTATTTTGTTTTCTATTTTCATCATCACTTTCGACTATTTTCTTTGGAGACCTGACAAGAAATCGTGGAATGCGAGATGACGACGATTTTTGCTACATCTAAGCTTTTTATCGATGAAGACGGGAGCTCTGTTTCTGAATCACAAGAATAGTATCTGGTGTACTAGCTTTCTATTATAGAAAACTCTTAAACTAGTACCAGGTGGTGATCTATTTCCTTCCAAAGATAAGAAATTATCTTCATCTAAGGGTAAAGGGCAGTATAATAGGCGTAATTGTCGCAGCTGGATGTTTTCGTTTAAGATTGTTTTTTATTCTCTCCTACATTCTCCTTCATCTAATGTCTGCTCTGCCAAAAAAGATACTTTCATAAGTTCTTCACACAATGTATCCCTATAGTTTTCAGAACAAGAACATATTATACATATTAGGCGACAAAATTGGTAGGCAAAATTTTTGTCCCACTCACAACCAAATTTGAAAGATAAACATGTTTCTAGCAAAACCTTATATTTTTTTTCCACATTTTGCCAAATTACTTAATTTTGTATTTCCTGAATGCTTAACCCAGAGCACTTGCCTGTAATCATTAGGCAAACTGAAAAAAGATAAGCCCCCACTTCTATAAGCATTATAACAATTCGTGTATGCACACACAGCCTGCATCTCTGAAATTGAAAATAAAAGTAGGTGTCTTCTCAAGCTAAGACCAAAATATTGGTAATGAATGACTAATGAAATGACAAACAAATAAGAAGAAGAGCCACTAAAGCAAGTAAACACATATCTATACAAATGCAATTCACTTTTTTACTTTGAGAAAATCCCTCACACGCCAGACTCCACACAAGGTTAATGGTGCGTATTGCATTCTATAGAGATATTGGATATTCCTATGAATACACAATCATATGCACATACCCTCCCTTTGCATGCTTTCGCACTGCAATTTCTTTCGTGATGTTGGGAATGGGTTCCACCATGTTCCACACACATTTTCGATCTCGATGTAGTGTACGTGGTGACATCTACTGAGGTTGTTCTAAGCTCTCGTGGTTCCTCTATGTATATAAACTCAATGGTACCGCGGAAAGAGAATTATGAAAATCGGCCAAGCGGATATCGAGATATAACGTCATCGAGTTTCACCCCATAGAAGATGTTTTTTGTATAGGAGGTATAAACATTTTTATTTGTATGGGAGCGGGAGGTGCCACGCCCCTTGTCCAATTTCCACCAAACTTCACAGAATAGCCTTCGTGCCAAAAACACAGATTTTCTCAAAATTTGAGCTCAATCGGTTTTGTGGTTTTCGAGATACTTATACCATTTTTTTTGTATGGGCGGTGCCACGCCCTTTTGTCAACATTTTCTTGGATATTCTTCTTGTTTGGCCGGAGACCAGTCCGAATTGGTGCGAATCATCGAAATCGGACCAGGCGTTCTTGAGTTATAAGCGTAGTAAATAACGCCATTCTCTTTTACATTTATGTATAACAAGAAGATGTATAGGTAGTAACTATTTATCGAACGGTTATTTGAAATAATTTTTTTCATTTAAATCTATATTTTTGCAAATGAACAAGTACTTTTCCACTCATAGTACATACATAAACATTATACTTGAATTTTGAACTAGAAAACTAGCAAAGCAGATTGATCTGATTTTTTAAATGTATTAGTGCGTTATTTGACAGTTCATCGGCTGTGCAAATTGTTTTCGTTTGTCGGTGGAAACATACGAACTTCATATGGATAATCATATCGAAATCCTCAGATGACGAGGAAGAAGAATAATATGACGAAGATGATAGCAATTGACCCAAAATTAAGTACATTTCCATATTTACGTTTTTGTTCAGAATAATTGCTTTTCAAGAGGGTTTTAGTAATTTCGTTTTGAAAACAAATTCAAATTCAAATATATTGTGAGAGTATGTGTATATCTTGAAAAATATCGAGATCTGCAAAAAGTGATCCGGATCAAAAAAAAAAAAGATTGATTTTTTGTCCCAATGGAAAACCACATTAAATACTGAATTAGATATTTATGAATTAATCGTAAGTTTTATTTTTATACCCTCCACAGGAAGGTATATTCACTTTGTCATTACATTTGTAACGCCAAGAAGGAGTCACCAGAGACCTTATTAAAGTATATATATTCTGAATCAGGATCACATTCTAAATCGATTTAGCCATGTCCGTCTGTCTGTCTGTCCGTCTGTCTGTCTGTCTGTCTGTCCGTCTGTTGAAAGCACGATAGCGTCCAAACGAATTGACCTAGGGGAATGAAATTTTGTAAGAGGACTTATTTTTACCGTCGTCAGGTTGGTATTGAAAATGGGCTATGTCGGTCAAGTAGTTCTGGTACCTCCCATACAAAACCACTATTAGACCCATGTGTCCCTCTTTCTGTTGAAATCACGATAGCGTCCAAACGAATCGACTTAGGCGAATGAAATTTTGTGACAGATATTCTTGTTACGGTCGTCAGGTTGGTATTAAAAATGGTCCATGTCGGTCATGTAGTTCTGTTACCTCCCATACAAAGCCAATATTTGACCCATGTGACTCTCTGTCTGTTGAAATCACGATAGCATCCAAACGAATCGACTTAGGTGATTGGAATTTTGTGAGAGGACTTCTTTTTACCGTCGTCAGGTTGGTATTGAAAATTGTATATGTCGGTCAATTAGTTCTGGTACCTCCCATACAAAACCAATATTAGACTGGCAAACATTTTGCATGACTTTTATGCAGTGGAGGGTATCAAAGCATCGGCCAGGCCGATGATAACACTTTCACTTGTTATTACTTTATATATTTTTTTACCACAAGTTTTCCTTTTTGCAGTAATTAATACCAAATATTAAACAATGTGAAATTTAAGTTTAAAAAATGAATTTTTGTCTCATACCAATTCTGGAGATACAAGGAGCTCCTCTTCAATTTTTTTTTTAATTTTTAAAATAACCTTGTAATTACCTTGTAAAATAACACTGCCGCATCATAATATTCAGATAACAATCGATGAAACACTCTATGCCATGGACCATGTCGAAAGCAATTAAAAGCCTCTTGTATCTTGGGAAGCGTTAAGAGATAAAATGTTTCCGTTGATTTTTGTTCCAGTTTGTATTAATGGAGAGTGGAGGGGAGGATTAAACGAGAATAGGCTTTTAAGGATTACAAAAAATACTCAAGACATCACAAATTTAAAATAAATTTATTCAGCCATAATAATTGTAAATCATAGTATAGTTCATTGTTCAATTTGTTTGTTTTTTTTTTTGTGTTGCATGTGGAGAACTTATGAGATATAATAATAATAATTCAATTTACAATCAGTTTTAATAGCGTTTTCTTTGCTCTTAGGAATTGACATATATTTACTCTTTGCATAATAGATAACAGCATTAGTAATTGTGATTTGTTTTTTCTTACTCGTTTTATCATTTTATTATTCGATAAGAATTGGACAATATTTGGTTATGTGGACATTTTGGGCGTTTGGGTGATGTGGGAAGGGAGGCTGGTAAGACTCACATAAACAATACTCTTTGTTTTTAATATATGTATGTATATTTAGGTATACCTACTTACATAATGTTATGTGTAATTTTATTTATTTTCTGAAATCGGTGTATACTGGTGGATAGTTGAACGGGGTCGGAATAAGTATTTTCATTTATGAGGATGTATATAAATTGACATTATCTACTTTTATAATGATTTTAGTTTACATTTATTATCGTTTGCTGACTCCTTGTAAAATGCTGTGCGGTGGCAGAATGGGCGTTTTTTTTTTTTTTTTTTGTAAATTATTAATATTGCTTAACGAATAGGGATAGTTTCACAAACTATCAGATATGTGAAGATTTTTCAATAAATGCCACCAAATATGTAATTTGGTTCTGGTATAAGTACCTAAATGTGCGTATACCTAATGTTTTGAACAAAAATAAAATTCGACCAGAACTTGGTCATCTTCCCGTCTACACGTATCTACACACCTATCGATTTTAAACTGACGATGTTGTTTTGGGCTAAACGCGCTGTCTCTTTCTTACGCCTACAGATGAGAGGGGGATGATGTTATGTTGAGTGGGGCCAATTTGTTCAGATCTTTTTAAAATGTCTGGCCTCATTTTAACATTCGTGAATGTGTCACTTACAGGAAATAGGCATTAGAAGTTGTAGAGATGTATAGACTTACAGAGTGTTACTTAATCAGTCTCTATGATTATAGTTCTAAAATTTCACAAATACACGAAAACAGAAATGGGTAGCTATCTAACCCGCTTCGTGTTAATATTATCTTAGAGGTGTATACCTAACACATACTGGACCCCAATTCTCAAATTCCGCATAACGCAACTCGTATACGAGCAAATCCGCCTGAAATTTTCGCATACGAAAAAAATTGGTATTCTCAAAGTTTTTTCCACCTCTGCGAAAATTGTATTCACCTCTCGCATGAGGTAGAATTTTACGTCGAAATGTACCTACTTTTTGTGCAAAGAATGGCATGAAAAAAAACCTATGTATTCAAATTGGCTAAGAAATATTGTGGAAAAAAAAACATTTTGCGATTGTGTGTGATTGGTTCTAATTTCAGTTAATAATTAATTGTGTTTTTACAATGGCTACATTGGGCGAAATGAGATTAGCATTTGTTCAGTTGGCAATGGAGCAGTTGGAGCAACTTCAATTAGACCGAGATATCCGAATATCTAATTTAGATCAAACACTTTATGTAACTGCTGAAGAACCTTCTTCTTTTGTTTTCCTTCCATTTTAATTATTTTTGCTTCATCACAATGAATTATTTCACACAGAAATTAAAAAATCAAATTTTCAAACTCACAATTCCGTATGCGAGAAGCAAATCCGCCTAGAAAAAGCAGACGAGTACCATTCGAAGAGAAATTCTCGTATGCGGAATTTGAGAATTGCAAATTTCAGTCTTTCGCATGAAATTGGATATTTTGACAGATAAACGTATGCGAAAAATTTTGAGAATTGACCCCCTGGTCAAAATGAGGCAGCGAGCCGAGGATAATGTAGAAATGGTTCAGCATATAGAGTCGGCCATCTGTTGGTTAATTTTTGAATCTTATGCTACACTCACCGGCACAATTAACCGCCCACCTATCTTTAGTGCCACCAGTTTTGTTTATGTCAAGTAACGGTTATCTCAATGGATGTGTTTTGTCAAGTGGACATTTTAACCGTTACCTAAGCGGTTTATACACTTTTCCCATCACTTGTTTGTGTATTAAATGGATTTTTGTAATTCATCCCTAATTTGATGTTCTTAGCGATTTCATTACTGTGATCTTAAATCCCTGTTTTCTTTATTTCTGAATATTGGAAAGTGTTTAATTAGAGCTTGAGAAAGAAAAATGTCATTAGACGAGACTGGAGCAGCTAGGGCTGTCGCTTTAGCGGATGCTGGCTACCGCCAACGTTGGATTGCGGTGACACTTAGTGTGCCTCGAACCACTATAAGAGATGCCATCAGACGATTTCGGGAGACTGGTTCTTACAATAGGAGGCCAGGTCAAGGTACACACCGATGCCCGAGACGACCGCTTTTTTGTCAATAATGTGCTCAGGGATCGCTTTTGTACAGCTACTAAAGCTCGCATTCGTCTCTTGGAAGTGAGAGATGTTGCAGTTAGTGATCGAACAGTAAGAAGAAAACTGGCAGAGAGAAACCTAAGCCCATTTCGCCCAGCTCGGTGCCCAGAACCACTCCAACAACACCGTAGAGCCAGGCTTCAGTTTGCTAAAAAATATGCAAACTTTCGTTTTCCGACGAAAGTAGAATATCCTTAAGAGGTCCAGATGGTCGTCAGCGTGTATACAAACGACCATCTCGACCTGGAAAACACTACGTTCTTCCGGCCTGATTGGTAAACTGATGGGAATTCCTATCAAGGCGAGTACCCATATTACCGCATGGAATGTACCCGGCAATCATTTCGTTTGAGAAATGTTTGTTAAAAAACAATGAGATGCACGAAATTGTCTATGATTGAACATCATAGACAATGTTCAATGCAAGCCTATATCTATAGAATTCCTGACGTATCTCTGATTAGTTAGAATACATATATGCTTTGTATTGACAAAGATATAGATAAGTCAATGTGTTTGTCGGCGTACCAGACCAAGTATGAAAGTTGTACTCAAGTTTGGGAGGAAGGTGCAAGATATGTCTTAAGGAACTCTACGTTCAAACTCAGGCTGTCATGATCACAGATATCGAGAATGGATAGTCTTTCAGCTTCGGTGATGCAAGTGCCATTCATGGATTAGATTATGGCCCAATGTTTTTGGGGGTTCGTTTTAAAGACGGCGGATATCATTGCGTTTTGAAAGCATTAAATTCCGCTCTATTGGCAGAAGCCAATAATTGTGTAATGCTGGCAATGTATTTATTAAGCTTGACATACGTGGCCGTCGCGAGTCTTATGTAACATTTATATGGTGAGAAAGTTTCTATACAGGGTGTCCCAGTTAAGAAGTATATTCCTGAAGTTCTGCCGAACAAAAAAATGTATGTCTATTTTCATCGTATTTCCCGTTATAGCCCATCAAAGTAGATCACCTCTAATTTGGAGGTGTTGCCACTTAAAATGCTATAACTTGTAAACTATTATAGCTACAAAAATAGTTTTGTACATTTTGAAAAGACAATTTGGTATACTTACATAGTCCTAAGCACTTTGGGTACATCTGTGCAGCTACAAAAAAATTATGGCTCCTTAAACTCAAAATTTTGAAAATTTGTTTTTACAATTTTTTACTTAAATTGCCTTTTTCTCAAAATGTTGACTTTATACATTTTTTTTATGAAATTCTTATCCTTGAGAAATTTCCTAAAAATTATGTTAAGCAACTTTTTTACGTACGATCACCAGAAGTTGTAGTAAAAGCCATTTGTTGTCAAAAATGGTCAAACAAAATTAAGTGCGTAACAGTTAATTTATTGTCCAAAATGTATTCAAAATTTAAACACGCGGAAATAGTGTTTGATGTATACGGGTTCTGCAATGGAAACGCTTCGTTGGCAAGATAGGAGTACCAACGCCGATACCCAAATCGTAGACCACCATGTGGGTGGGTTGGGTATTCGCTGGTAGGTGTCACCGCCTTGTTGATTACGGGTCAGCTTCTCCAAATAAAAGGGAAGTTGAGAGTGGGATTTTGCCCGCACGTTCTCCACAAACAGCTAATTCTCATTACTACCTAGAATTTCTTAGAGAATGATTGCCGGAGCTCCTTGAAGATGTTCTCCTTGTTCAGGGAAGGGCGATCTTCTTCCAACAATATGGTGCACCTTGTCACAGTATCAGCGGGGTAACTCCATTCCTAAACTATATACTTTTAACGAACTGTGGACTGGTCGATATGGCCCTATCCAGATCTCCTGACCTTCACACCCTTGGATCTTTTATTCTGGGGTGCTATGAAAGAAAACCCTTATTTTTGAGAAAAATCGAGTCTTTTTTAACCATTTTTGTCTGACAAAAAATTACTCTTATGTAGGTACTACAACTTCTGTTGATCGTAGGTAAAAAAGTTACGTAACATAATTTTTAGTAAATTTCTCAAGGATAAACAAATAAAAAAAAATTTAAATGCACTAAGTCAACATTTTGAGAAAAAGGCATTTTAAGTAAAAAATTGTTTTTGTAATAACAAATTTTCAAAATTTTGAGGTTAATGAGCCATAACTTTTTTGTAGCTGCCCAGATGTAGCCGAAGTGCTTAGGACTAAATTGTCTTTTCAAAATGTACAAATCTATTTTTGTAGCTATAGTAGCTTAGAAGTTATAGCGCTTTAATTGGTAACCCCTCCAAATAAGAGGTCACCTACTTTGATGGGCTATAACGGGAAATACGATGAAAATAGACACCTCCCTGCCATAAAATTTTTTGGTCGGCAGAACTTCAGGAATCTTCCCTTAAAGGATTATACTTCTTAACTGGGACACCCTGTATAAACGCATCGATCTCATAAGCACGCAAAGCCTCGACAAAAGAGCATAATGTTAGACTATATTTCAAAAGTCATTGAAATATAAAGCGCATCAATATTCGTTTCCCCGGAGTGATGGAGCATGGAGGGATTTGTTCCACTTTTCAGTGATATGAGCCATCACCAGTGGATGTGTTGCAGCAAAACCCGTACTGTCATTTGGAAGTTTCCGTGATTCAAGATACATATTACATAGGCTAAAGAGTTACCAGCGAATGCACATCATAACTGCAATTCGCCGGTAATTAGTGGGAGAAGAAGGTTCGCCTCTTTAGGTCGGGACAAATGATGTTTTCCATCCACTCGAGCAGAGACTAAAAGAATAGGACAAATGGAAAAGCTAGAGCAATTGTTTTGCTAGCGTAGAAGAACATATCTTTAAAACGCTGTGTGAGATACAGCCTGGAGTAGTGATATATTGGACACTCTTACAGATGAAGCTGGCTGCGAAATGTTGAGCGATCAGATTAGCCTTATCTAAATAGCCGACTATTGGAGTGTCATTGTAAATGACCGTTGACATCGATGTATTTTTTACAAATTATCAAACGTTTTACTACCTTTGGGACACATTGTATATTTAGTATTATTTGCCTCAACTTTTGGTTATATACGTTTTTGTCCTTTTTAAAGCCATAGTCTACTTTTTATCCTATTAGGGATAATGAATTTCATAGCTAAGGGGAGTTTGACGTCATTATCGAGAAATCATGACAACCATAAATTTTATAACTCTTATACCCGATTTCACACTGCGAGCTTAAGTGTCGATCCAAGTATAAACTCAGGATTAACACAAATTTGGTTTTCACAGTGCAGGTTTAACGATAAACTTCGCTTAAATAGTGCCTTAAGTTAAGCCACCGAATTCCGTGGCTTAAGAGTATCAATCCAGAGAATACTTATAATTCCCAAGTGCAATAAAATAATATTTATTTCAAAGTTCTCTGAGAAAAGCTAAATAAGCAACAATAAAATTATGTTTGGCAATGCTGTTCAAGAGAAATGTCAAATTATCTCTTCGTTGTTGGTGGAAATCAGCGATGACACTTTACTCCAATTGGAGTAGATCTACTTCACTTTTTCACAAATTTCAGAATTCTACTCCTTACTTCACTTATTTCTAATTTCCCATTACCTACTCCAATTTCAAATTTGTAATCCATTTCTTTATTTTGTTTAATAAAAAAATTTCACAATTTTCTAAAATGTTTTTTAGGCCATTAATGACAAGTAAGTACTATGTAGCCTCTTTATGGATTAATTTATTGGAATTTATCTGGAAAACTGTTAGCCCAGGTAAAACTATGTATGGCGAATTTGTAGGTAGAAAACATATTGATCAGATTCGAAACATTAGTAGATCGAATATAAAATTTATATATCCTTTGGGCTCTTAATGTTAAACCAAGAGTACCTTACGAGGACTTGCAGTTTTCACCCTACAATAAATTTCCTAAGAAATATTGATCAATCTTGACAGAAGGCATATCAGCGCCACCATAGGTGTCATTACGGGACACTGCAAGCATACAACAAGGCTTGACGTATTCTCAAACGATTTTTGTAGAAGTTGTTTGCACGAAGAGGAGGAGGGACGAAAGATACCGTTCATCACTTTCTCTGATTGTCCGGCTCTCTCCCGAAAACGGAAACTCCATTTGGGAGCTATTCTAAACGATCTAACAAGCCTAGACATTCGTAATCTCCTATGCTTCATTTGAAGCTCAAACTGGTTCATCGAGTAGGACGAAACTTCTTCTAGATTCATGTGGTATCAGAAGACGGGACCTTATAATGGTCTAAATGTATCGGCCTTTTGTCGGCAGCAATTTCAACCTAACTTACCCATGCATGAAATATTGGTTTTAGTTATAGGATAGAAGAGTTTGGGGACTTAGTCCCGAGCCATGGCCCTATATCATTATATTCGCAAAATGCAAACATTTCAGCGTTCTACCTTGTAAAAGGTATGTACATGCATTGATGCTTTTTGAAAATCTACTCCCGTTTTTTCCTATCTACTCCACTTTTTTAGGCAATTCTACTCCAGAAAATTTTTCAGAAGTGGCATCGCTGGTGGAAATACTCTCTAGCATTGAACGGCAACAACATCGACAAGCTTCGCTTCCACGCACACTCGTAGTTTTAGATGGCACACACATTCGCATAGTCATCAGGTTTGTGTATTCATGATAAATGGTTCACAATGACACTCAATTAGTGGTTTAACTAAAACAAGTTTAAATATGGACTGTGAAAACGAAAAATAGTTAAGCGAAGTTTATGTTCAATCCTACACTTAGCTAAACCCAGGATTAAGCTGCCACTGGGAAATTGGGTATTAAAGAGTCTGTCTAGTCCGCTGAAGTTGGATATCTTGTACTGCCCTACGGTTTGGTGTGGGTTTTGCAAAATAGACATTATTATCCCATTTTTCTTCATAAACGAATATGTCGATAAAACAATGGCCACGTTCCAATGACCGCTAGTCGTCTAGCACATAATATCCCTGATGGAGGAACTCTGGCCGTCTGGCGCTAGAGATCTAGCGGCAGCGGCAAAGTGACATTGGAACCAATTTGAATTTGTATTATTTTATCTTAATGAGAGTCAAAAATGTATTTTGTACGATCATGTCGCATATTTATTAATACGCTGTAATTTAAATAAATAAATACAATGTATAATATTAAATACATAGAAGTTTGAATTATTCTACACCAAATTGGAAATAATTTGACTTCTGCACTTTCACTTTTCGTTATTTTTTCAATCTAGCAGTTCATTTTGCGCTAGATTGAAAAAATTCCCAGAAAAGGATATTTCACAAAATGTGCTAGAGATCTAGCTGAAATGTCAGTTTTTTTGTATATGGAGTTTGACATGCCGCTAGACAGCTAGCAGTCAATGGAACGTGGCCAATGTTATGGTCAACGGAAAGGCCTGCACATTGCACAACCTTATTTTGGGCAAAAATGATTTGGAATATAAAGAGCTCTGGTTCTAACAGAGTGACATATACAAATACATGTACTGCAAAATTGAGTCGAACTGATGGACTATTGGCTGCAGTGTTGGCCAGACGAGGCAGAGATTCATTCCTTATAAATTAATAAATATAAATAGGAAACCAGGACAGCAGTTGTTCCATCAATGAATTGTGAAATTCAACAAAACCTGCGAGAAAGGATGTAATCTGTAGCGCTCTTGGGGACCAGTTGCGATTTGTAAGAAAAATTCTAATTTTGCCTATAGAAAGTGACAGCATTTTTCGGCTATTGACTTCGAAAATCGAAAAAAATTAATAATATTGGAAAATCTTGCTTATAAAAGCCACTGGATAGTGGATATGCGACAAGCTACTGGTTATAATTGGCACCAGTATAAAATTGGCTACTCACAGCCCATATATAACATGGAATTGGCTAGCCCTTACCTACACAATATACAATTATACATACTTTGATTGTGATTTCATGTTTATTATCTTTGGGCTTATCTAGAGTTCGAAAAGAAGAAGATTATTATAGGTAGGTAGGTAGTACAGCATAGGTCTACGATAACACCGCACAGAAAACTTAAAGAATCAGCCCTCACCATTTTATGGTTTATAGATATAGAGGTATAAATCAAGTTTACACTGACAAATAGTATCCGTAATTCTAGTCTTCATTTGCATGCTTAAGACACCACCACAAACTTTATTTTACTTAAGAGTATCTATTTTGTTTTTTTGTTTAAAATTAAGTATTATTTTGATTTTTCCTTATTAAACTTCGTACAAAAATGTCGCCTATATATATTTATTTAGTATATATATTTTTTTTTTATAAATTAATATATATATTTAATTACTATTACTTTTCACGTTTTTTTGTTTTTTTTTGTTTTGTGTTATTCGTCGTTAAAGTGCTTACACTCTTATTAATCCCATCATCGAATTGTTATTGTTCCTCGAGACAGTAAGTACTTTACGTGTTTACAATGACGACGATTACATTAGAATATAATATCTTCAACTGCCCATCTTCTCATCTTTGCGTTGTATTTATTCATTTTATTTTTAATTTGTTTTCTTGTTTTTTTTATATATATAAATAAGCTACGTTAGATTTTTGTCTAAATTGTTGGTGGTTGATCAGTGTTTATCATTATTATTTGTTTTCGTCTGTATACATTTACAAATGATATTTTGTTTACGCATTGTTCTACTCTAGCCTTATTTTTTTCTTAAATTATTTTTTACATTACTTTTAGATTTTTTCTTTGGTTTTGTATAAATATCTCTAGAAAACAATTATTTAATAATTTTTTTTTATTATTTGACTAATTGAAGAAAATGATATATAGGTTTTCTGTTTGTTTTTTTTTTTTTAGATCACAAATAGCGTTATATCTTTTTTGAATGAAATTACGTTCATGTTTATAAAAGTAGGTATTGGTACGCCTAAGAAAGCTTAACCTATCGTTGCAAAAACACAAATTAATAATTTACGGTTTACAAAAGAATTGTTTTTTATGCAGTAAAATTTTAGGTAGATATATATATCAGCTTCAGCTTTTTCATTACTATTGCGGCTTTTTTGTTGCTCTATTTTGTTTTACGAAATGGGATTATAATGAACAAATTGAGTATGCCTGATATTGTACAAACTTAATACAATAAAACATAATATTGTACTAACGTCAAGTGTTTTGACTATTTAAGAAATTTCAAAGGATTCCGGTCTCGACATTGTGCGCTGTTCCAAGAGTGGCTGGATCAAAGTTCAATTTCAGTTCGCCTGCTAGTACGATCTCTGATATGCATCCGACCATTCCGGTAGAATATCTTCTTCTTGTGAAATAAGATACATCGGCCATGCCACCTGGAAATATAAAGTTTTTATAAATGAATTAAATTTATTATGTATAAAATTTAAGGGATCTTATCAGTAGGAAGGCGACGCGAGTTGATAATTGAGGAATTAGGCCTTCTGTCCACGTAGCTGCGCTTCATACGCAGGCTTTCGTCATTTTCGGTGCCGTGACTTAAGGCCAAGCGTCATAAGGCCAAATCTCGAAATTTGGCCATATGTCGCTTTGCGAAAGTGACATAAGGCCAAATTCTAGCATTTGGCATTATGACACTTTGACGTGACTTGGCCTTATGTCACGACCGGCACCGTTATTTTCAGCTTGTTGTACCTACGCTTGCTTGCAGTTTTCTTGCAGCTTGCAAGACTCTCTATTAGAGTGGTTCCAGAAAAAATGTAGGAGTCAAGAAGGGTGCAGCTGATGATCAACCGATTAGCCGAATATTACAGTTTATGGAGTTCAGTAATAGTAGTCAACCTAGAGAAATCCAAGGTGATGATTTTTAAAAATGGCGGAGGAAGAAACTGTCTTAACCATTGACATACTATACATGGACTGCTGGCAGCTAAATTTTCGTTGAAGCAAACATAAGCACTAGCCCTTTTGGTTCACGGCGGAGAGAAACGAAAACACTCAAATGTCATCGAGCAATTCGTGCGATTTGTTTTGTGTCGAGGCTTGTGTACTGAGTGTGCCATACTGCCATCTGTTATAGAACGTTCGAAATAATTTGAATAAGTCGTTATTTTTGCGCAGTTGCAATTTTTCTACAATGGATGGCACTGTGTTCTATGTAAAAAATAGCAAAGGCGCGCAGAGGTTGAAACCTCTTTCCTACTTTCGCCGCACTGAACCAAAAGGGCTAGTGCTTAGGTTTGCTTCATTTTTCCTCGCAGGTTTGTATGAACCTGACATTTCACTAGCAGTCCATGTATAGTACCTATGTCAATGGTCTTAACGAACACTGGACATTCAGTGGGCAACAAAGCGTAATTGTGAACGATTACAAGTATGTATCTAGGAATGCATTTGACAAAGAATTTAGGTATGGAGAAGCACCTGAAGAAAAAACTTACCAAAGCAAAAGCAACTATAAATACGGCATGGAAAAAAATGCAAAAATTCAAATTCAATTCATTCCAATTGAAGCAGTCGCCGAGCCCATTCTATTTTATACAGCTCAAGTTGGGGGAAGTAAAAGGTACGATACGGTTGAGAAACTGCTAAGATCTAAGATATTATATTAGGCGCATTTTCCACCTTCCTCTCAGTTCGACGAACTACTTGCTAGCGATCGAGACGGGGCTGTCTCCTCTATTTTGTAAAAACCTTGAAAATACAAATCGGTTACATGCTCAATGTTCTTAAGACTGAAAACCATCGTCGAAAACCAAAAAAATTGGGGCTTGGGGCAATAAGTAGGAGGTCTAGTTGGTACGGAGACTGGCTAGAGTTGGCACAATTTTGTGGAATTGAGTTGAATCTCAACCCGAAAACAGCTCAAAACTGGAAACGAATTCTTGAAGACCTTATGCAAAAGTTGGATATGCAATTTAGAGAACCAACTCATATGACGAGTTTATAGTCGATTAATATAATTTACTTTTTTACATTTTTTTTAATTTTAAGAAAAATGTAAGCCATTTATTTATCTTTGGCTCGGAGCATTGAGCAAAAGTTGAAATACTTGAGCCAAATTACCCAATTGAGTACTTCAGCAAAACGCTGAGCTAGAGACAAAAAATAGAGAAATTGAATGTATGCATGTATCTTGTATCTTATAAAATATGTAATGTCAATCGGCCATGTCATAAACAATTGATTTTGTACGTAACTATGTATAATTAAAAAAAAAATTAAAAGAATTAATAAAAAAATTATTTAATCTAAAAAAATTTCAAATCTAAAAAATTATCTATTTGCAAGTGCAAACATCCTCGCGAACGGGCTATTGATAAGAACAGCTCGAATATCCGAACTGTCAATAGAGTTATGAATGCAAAAATGGTAACCGGCCGAGAAACAAACATCTGAAAATAAAGAAGCGGATAAATTTGAAGAACAAAACAAGCATTTAACAACTTTAGGTCTGTCTAAGCCAGTTTCAGGAAAAAACAGACAAGAAGAGTAGGTACGCTTCAACCGACATCAGATTTAGTAGATCCGGAACTTGATCCTAAATTTAATGAAGTATAGGCACGCATGTAAGTCGAATCCGTAAAAAATCCTCTTTAAGTATAATTATTATTATAAAGTTGTGACAACGCTGAAAATCTGACAACCGTAGTCTATAAAGACAAGATTAAGGAAAATTTGAGTAAAATCAGTAATCGTTTAGTTCCTTACCTAAGAAGTCTTACTAAGAACGCAATAATATAGACGAAGTGACGTGGAAGTACGAGACCTATATCGCTTTAACAGATCAACTAAATTTTGAATTCTAGGCACTAGAAGTACTTTAGGGCCTTTAGGGCTTAGGACCAGTTTCAAGACTTGCTGATAAAGTCTCGGATAGCCTATCCGGAATTTATATGTCAGATAAACTTCAACTTTCGGTTTCAAAGGTTTCGGATAGTGATAGCTGACAGATAAAGTCTCGGATAGTTTATCGGCCGGTTCAAGTGGCTGTTAAAGTCTCTATCCGGAAGATAAACAAAATATTTATTTGCAGTGGCTGGAAAATATATACATACTTTCGGAGCATTCTTTCGTTAACGGGCGTAGACAGCAATCCAGACTAACATGGATTTGTTTAAGTTTTTAGAATAAGAATTTGAAGAATATTACGATCATATTACACGGCCCCGTAGAAGCAGAGTATTTCGCCCAAGCCAAATTATTTTGAAACCCTCGACCATGAAGATTTCAGAATTCGATTCCGGCTTACCGAGACGGCAGAAAAAGCCTGTGGAAGGAACATTTTATTCACTTTTTTCCTAAACATTCCTACCACGAAGTGGCTGTCACCTTGCCGTTGCGTCCTTTTCTGGACGTTGGTGGTGTGGAGGCTTAAGTTGCAATGTTTCAACAGGCTATGATGTCGGCGGCTTTAGTTGCCAGTAGGGACACCCATGACAGACAGGCTGTTTTGATGAACAACGAACTAAGAAATACCCAAAAGCTCTTAATTGGAGTGTTCGATAAGCCTGGAGAGCTTTTCTATTTCCTACTCCTATCCGCAAATCACCCTTCTCACTATTACTTATCCTATATCCCTTTCTCCTGATGGGTTGGACGAAGGTGTCGTACGACCCGTGCCGATAGTCAGCCTGGTTGGGGAATAGCTCAGCCGCAAACGGAGTATGTGGATGCCTGCTCCAGTTCCTCTGTTAGAATTCTTTTTTGGATTTTTGCTGCTTCAATTTGTTCTTTCGTTAATTTATCGAAGGTTTTTTTTTTATACCTAAAACAACAAAAAATATTAGAAAACACGAACAAAACACGAACACAGACACTAAGTCTGATAAATTTTTCCGCAAGTTAGTTTATCAGAGACTTTGACGATGAAACAGAAAAAAAATATCAGTAGCTTTTATCTGGTGGAAAGCGTTATGTGTCGGCTAACTATCCGAAACTTTATCCGAAACCTTTGAAACTGGCCCTTAATAAACAAAAACAACATGTTTGCGATTTTTAATAGGACATAAATGTAAGGAGGTTTTTTCCATCAGCGTTTCCTCCAAATTCTAATAATTTCTTTTTTTAATATATACAATATAATATGTTTGCACATATATAATTGTATTCTATAGTATTGTAGTGTGGATTGAAAAGTACTACTTATTGACCACAACGCCATCTAATGGAAAGTAGACGAACTTATTCAACGGAACTTTGAAACTTCGAATCTTCCAAACTCAACGAATGGTGAATGGTCTAAAACGAAACTAGTACATTCTCGATTGTTCCGGTTGGAGTATAGAATATTCGAGAAGCTTTAGTGGGGAGTATAAAAAGGGTTGCGAAATCCGACGAGGGGACAGTTTATCTTTAAACCGTGTAAAGTGAAGTTCGGATAGTATCGGTAGTGATTTAAAATAAGTGGAAAAGATTGTAATAAGTGGAAAAGATTGAAATAAGCGGAAAAGTTGATTTTAAGTGATATTGTCTTGTAATAAAAGTGATTTATTAAAGTTTTATAAACAGAATAGTGTTTTATCTTTTCGAATCCCAGCCGAATGTAACATTGGTGTCAGAAGTGGGATAAAACTTATTCTGTGCGAAGTGTTGTGAAAAGAAAAACAGTGAACTAAATTGTGAATTAAAAGAAAATAAATAAAGTGAAGTGAATTTGAATTCTTACAAAGTGTAGTAAAGATTAAGAAAATAGAAAAAGAAGGAAAAAAAAAAAAGTGAAAAAGAAAAAAAATAGTGAATTAGTAAAAATGGTTCGTACGTTGGCATTACTACAACTCAGCATACCTCAGTTGAAAACTGAGTTGGAAAAACGGAATCTCTCCACCGCTGGGGGAAAAAGTGACCTCATACTTCGTCTGCAGGAAGCTGTCGAAAACGAGGGAGGAGATCCAAAATCCATGCTATTCGAAGTGACAGAAGAAAAAGAAGAACAAGTAAGTACAGGCGTTGATTTGGCCGCTATGATGACATTACTTCTTGCGAAGTTCGAAGAACAGAAGAATTCTATTCTGGAAGAACAGAAAAATTCTCTAGAAGAACAGAAGAATTCTCTAGAAGAACAGAAGAATTCCATTGTCTCTGCACAAAAAGATGCCGCCGATGAGTTGAAGAATGTTCTAGAAGTAAAATTCGACGTGATTGATAACAAATTAAACCAGCATGAGACACAACTTGAGAAGGTAGAAACAAAGTTTGACGATATCAATCAAACATTACAGAAGCATGAAACAAACTTCGAGAACTTAGCAAAAGAGCATGAGACAAACTTCGAGAACTTGGCTAGGGAACTGGATAAAGTAAAGAAACAGAAGGCCCGAGAATATTCTGCTGATTGCCCTAGAAGGAAGGAGATGCAACCGCCTGTTTTCGATGGTCAAACATCATGGCCAATTTATAAGCGGCAGTTCGAAGCAGCTGCAATGACCAACAGCTGGGACGACGAGGAAAAGTCCATCGCACTAACGCTAGCACTACGAGGCACAGCTGCAGAGTTGCTTCAAACTATTTCTGAAGAAAAGCAAAGCAACTACGACGCATTGGTGAAGGCTATCGAAATGCGCTTTGGTGATGACCACATGTAGCAAGTATATAGGGTGCAACTGCGCAGTAGAATCCAGAAGCGGGGAGAAACGCTCCAACAGTTGCAAGCGGATATCGAACGCCTGGCGCATTTGTCGTATCCCAATGCCGGCGAGGATCTCATCAACGAAATGGCTGTAGAGGCGTTTATCCAAGCCATAGAGGACCGACAACTGCAAATGGCTGTACGAATGGCTGGAAAGAAAACTCTCCCTGAGGCACTGGCATTTGCCCTGACCATGAAAGCTGCTGACCAAGCATCACAAGGGTTTCACCGCGTGAGAGAGATGACAACCGTCGAATGCTCGTGCCAAAGGGCAAACGTCGTAGAACAGAACAGTGCTCGCAGGGGACCGATTCGTTGCTGGAACTGTAACAAAATTGGACATCTACAGCGACAATGCAGAGCTCCACCCAGACACACTAGTTGTCCGTACTGCAGCGCTAGGAGTCGTAATGAAGGGGCATCTGAGCGTCCAGTGGATGACTCTTCTCAAAATCATCAGTCGGGAAACGTGTAAGAACCAACTTCGCGGGGCAGAAATTGGTTTCTGGAATCGACGCCCCCAGGACCACCATTCAAGTTTCCCAAACCAAACGAGGTAACAAGAGTTTGACAGTGGAAGCCCATATCGGCCAGAAAATGTATGTGGCCACCATCGACACCGGTGCCACCGCTTCCATTATAAGGAGGGACATCGTTCGCCAATCATGGCTGCACAACACCAGCAGCTACTGTCTAAAAACAGCAACTGGAGCAACAGCAAAGGTGTATGGAGAAGTACTGCTAACAATAAATCTTGCGGGATTAGTCTTCTCCCATACCTTCCTAGTGGCCGATATATGTGACGAATGAATCATCGGAATCGACTTTATGAAGGCACATGATGTAGTACTGGACATCGGCTTGCAAGTACTAAAGTACAGGAACGTCGAGATTCCCATGATTTACGGGGACGAGAATGTCACAGCTCTAAGGACAGTCATGAGTGAAGACGAGATATTACCACCTTCTTCCGAAACACTTATTTGGACAAAACTGGAAGGTGATCCTGGGAGCCACCGATTCTACCTAGTTGAGCCAGATCCAGAAAATCATTATCAAAACTACGTCGTTGGAAAGATGCTTGTAGAACCTAAAAACAACATGGTTCCGGTACGAGTCCTAAATGTCGAACATAGCAGCCTGAAACTAAAGCAAGGGGAAGTGGTCGGTAAGTGCGTACCAATTACTGCGGTCACAAAATTATCCAATGAGGGTCCTACCAAACTTCTTACATCCACGGAAATGGCAGAGATAAAAAGGAGTATATTTGGACAGTGTGAGTTGAATCAGGAGCAGCAAGAAATGGCGGGGGAACTAATCAACGAGTTCGCTGATATATTTGCTTCGAAGAGCGGCGAGTATGGTCGGACACATCTCGTACAACACCGAATCGACACAGGAGACGCAAGACCTATTCGTCAGCCTCCCAGACGACTACCATTGGCTAAGCAGACGGAGGTTGCAGAAATGGTGTCGACGATGGAAAAGGAAGGACTGATTGAAAGTTCGAAAAGCCCATGGGCGTCACCGGTTGTACTTGCTTGCTTGCTTGCTTGCTTGCTTAGATGGCGCTACAGTCCGGGGTGGACCTGGGCCTCAACCAACATGCCTCTCCAGTTAGCCCGATCTTTGGCTAACCGCCTCCAGTTGCGCACTCCAAGTTGGTTGAGGTCCCCTTCCACTTGTGCGCGCCACCTAAGGCGAGGTCTTCCTCTACTGCGTTGTCCCTCCGGGTTGGAATCGAAGACTCTTCGGGCCGGAGCGTTGGTGTCCATTCGCTCTACATGTCCTAGCCATCTTAGTCGACTGATACGCACTTTTCTGACCAGGTCTATGTCGCTGTACAGCTCGTAGAGTTCGCTGTTAAATCTTCTCCTCCAAAGCCCGTCAACGCAAACGGGACCGAAAATCACTCGAAGAATTTTGCGTTCGAAACGACCAAGAAGATCTTCATCCGCCTTTGTTAACGTCCATGCTTCTGCGCCATAGAGTAGGACTGGGATGATGAGGGTCTTATATAGAGTCTCCTTAGTGTTTCTTGACAAGGCCTTACTAGTCAGTTGCCTTCTTAGGCCAAAGAAACAGCGGTTGGCAAGTGTAACTCTTCGTTTGATTTCTGCTGTGGTGTCATTATCAGAGTTTATAGCGGAGCCGAGGTAGATAAAGTCCCTAACCACCTCAAAGTTATAGCTGTCTATCGTGACGTTCTGTCCGATTCGCCGATGTTGTGTGTCCCTTCTTGTTGACAGCATGTACTTTGTTTTGCCCTCATTCACCACTAAACCCATTTTTGCCGCTTCTGTGCTAATACTTGCAAACGCACCAGTAACAGCTCGCTGCGTTCTGCCAATTATGTCAATGTCGTCAGCGTATGCAAGTAGTTGCACAGACTTTTGGAAAATTGTGCCCCTGGTGTTGACTTGCGAGTTTCGCACAATTTTCTCAAGAATGATGTTGAAAAAGTCACATGACAGCGCATCACCTTGTCTAAATCCTTTTTTGACATCAAAGGTCTCGGTGAGATTATTTCCGACCTTTACGGAGCAGCGAGCGTTCTCCATCGTCATTCTGCACAATCTGACAAGTTTGGCAGGGATGCCAAAACTAGACATGGCTCTGTATAGCTCGTCTCTATAAATGCTGTCATATGCGGCTTTAAAATCGATAAATAGATGGTGAGTATCGATTTGGACTTCTTGGGTTTTCTCCAGGATCTGCCGTAGTGTGAATATTTGGTCGGTTGTGGACTTACCGGGCCTAAAACCACACTGATAGGGACCAATCAGCTCGTTGACAAATGGTTTCAGGCGCTCACACAGTACAGCAGATATGATCTTATAGGCGATGTTGAGGAGACTGATGCCTCTATAATTGGCGCAGTTTAGAGGGTCTCCTTTCTTGTAGATCGGGCAAACGATGCTGAGGTTCCAATCATCAGGCATACTTTCCTCTGACCAAATTTTAGAAACAAGTTGGTGTATGCTCTCTACCAAGTCATCTCCCGCTGCCTTAAAAAGCTCGGCCGGTAAACCGTCCGGTCCTGCAGCTTTGTTGGACTTCAGCTTAGATATTGCTATCCTTACCTCATTTTGGTCAGGTGGACGGAAGTCTTGGCTTTCATCGCCCAGGTTGAATGGTTCATTCTGCCTGACAGCGGAATATGTGTCGTCTTCGCCGTTTAACAGTCTGCAGAAATGGTTTTTCCATGTCCTCAGCACCGACTGTGACTCCACTACAAGGTTTCCTTGTTCGTCTCTACAGGTCTCTGTTCGGGTCTTGTTCCCGTGACACGTTCTTTTTACCTTTTGGTAAAACTTCCGAACATTGTTCCTGGAGTAACACCTCTCTATTTCCTCGATCGCGCGCTTCTCATGCTCTTTCTTTTTCCTCCGGAGAAGCCGGTGTTCTTCCCTCCTTTTTTGCTCGTAGAGCTCACGAGCTGCTCTCGTCCTTCTCTGCAGCGCCGCTTTGTAGGCCAGTTGCTTCGCTGCATGTGCTTGCCGGCACTCTTCATCAAACCAAGGGTTTCGTGGTGGTGGTCGGGTGAAACCGAGCACATCAGTTGCGGCTTTTCTGACGGCTTCTTGGCATCGATGCCACTGGTCTTCAGCACTTGATGAAGGCTGCAAAGGACTTCTCGAGAGGTTGAGGGAGACGCGATCGGCAAAAGTTCTGGCGGTTTGTTGCGTTTGTAGCCGTTCAACGTTGAATCTCCTCACAGTATTTCCTCGTTGTTGTGGTGTCTGGGATATCCGCATACGTACCTTGGCTACAACAAGGTAGTGATCCGAGTCTATGTTGGCCGCTCGGAAGGTTCGAACATCTAGAATACTGGAGGAGTGCCTTGCGTCGATCGCAACATGGTCAATTTGATTGACCGTTTGATGGTCTGGTGACCGCCATGTTCCTTTGTGAATATTGAGGTGAGGAAACCGTGTGCTAGCTATAGTAACATTACGTCCCGCAGCAAAGTCTATTAGCCTAAGTCCGTTTCCAGACGTGTTGTCGTGTAGGCTGTACTTCCCGATTGTACTACCAAAGATGTCCTCCTTTCCTATTTTGGCGTTAAAATCACCCAAGATGATTTTAACGTCATACTTAGGACATTGCTCATATGTTTTGTCGAGGAGCTCGTAGAAACATTCTTTGGTAGCATCGTCTTTATCTTCGGTAGGGGCGTGAGCGCATATCAGGCTGATGTTGGCGAATTTAGCCTTGATGCGGATAGTTGTAAGGCGTTCACTAACGTGTCGAAAGCTCAAGACTTCTTGCCTAAGTCTGCCGCTTACAACGAATCCGCATCCAAATAGACGCTGCTTCTGTTCTCTGTAGCAATCACCGTAGTAGATGTCACAGTTTTTTATCCTTCTTTTGCCCGGCCCATCCCACCGCACCTCCTGGATGGCGGTGATATCTGCTTTGTAGCAGCTTAGGGCCTCCGCTAGTTGTTCGGCTGCACGCGGTCTGTTCAGGGTTCGAACATTCCACGTGCAGATCCGAACGTCATTGTCCATATTTCGTTTTGCAGGGTCGTCAACAGTGAATCCGTCCTTATCCGAGGCTCTTGGTTGCTTCGTAACCATATTGTTTTTCCGTGGTTGGGTAGTTAACCCCACGCACAACCCCCAACCTGGAGGGCCAGGCCCTTTCTGTGACCCCTTGGACGAAAGGGGCCGGATATTCCGGAGTCAGTAACCCGCTTCGGGGATTTGAGTGCTGCCGTTGACCCATTAAGGGCTCTTCCGCCACCATCTCTATTTCAACACCCTGACTAGTATTGAAAAAAAAATCCTTAATGGCCTCAGCTCCAAATACGTCGAAGTAGCCCATTAAGGTATCTGTCATGCCGACTGTTGACGTCACCGTTGATTCAATCGCGTGAATTCATCCGCCGTACGTCCTCTTTCTGAGGAGCTCATGTAAGACTTCTGAGACTCGTTCAGTCAGTCTTTCCGACAGAGCATTATAGTGTTGCTATTTTCTTCGTGTTCAACACTCGCGCTTATAAGTTTAGCAAGCCAAGCCCGGAAGGGCGAGGCCAGTACCCGGTGGTTACCACGCGGAGGTAAAATAAGCCACCGGTTGTACTGGTTAAGAAGAAAGACGGCAGCACGAGATTCTGCGTCGACTATCGTCAGCTGAATAACGTCACCAAAAAGGATAGCTACCCTCTGCCAAGGATTGACGATACCCTGGATACACTATCCGGTGCCAAATGGTTTTCCACCATCGATTTGAAGAGTGGCTACTGGCAAGTGCAGATCCATCCCGAAGACAGGGAGAAAACAGCTTTTACAGCAGGAAACGGGCTCTGGCAATTCACAGTAATGCCATTTGGACTGTGCAATGCTCCAGCCACCTTTGAACGGCTAATGGAGCGGGTTTTGCTGGGACTAACGTGGAAAACCTATTTGGTGTACCTAGATGATGTCATCGTGGTGGGCAAAACGTTTGAAGAACATCGGGACAACTTGAAGGAAGTGTTCCAGAGACTGCGAAGCGCGCAATTGAAGCTGAACCCGAAAAAGTGTGCTCTTTTTAGACCAGAAGTGAAGTATCTCGGGCACATCATCTCTTCCGAAGGAGTCAGGACTGATCCAGAGAAAGTCGATGCAGTGAAAAACTGGCCGGTTCCCAAAGACAAACATCAACTGAGGAGCTTCCTGGGACTTGCGACCTACTACAGACGCTTTGTGAAGGACTTTGCCGGGATTGCCAAGAGCTTGCATCAACTGACAGAAAAAGGAAAACAATTCAAATGGTCAGGTGAGTGCGAAAAGAGCTTTGAAAAACTTAAGCAGCAACTGTGTGACGCCCCCATACTAGCATACCCCACTCCTGGAAAAACATTTATTGTGGATGCAGACGCTAGTAATGTGGGAGTTGGAGCCGTCCTTTCCCAGGTGCATGATGGCCAAGAGAAAGTAGTTTCCTACTTCAGTAAAGTTCTCTCGAAGCCAGAAAGGAACTACTGTGTAACCAGACGGGAACTTCTCGCTTTAGTCCTGGCGACAAAACACTTCCACAAGTACCTTTATGGGAGCAAATTTATTCTTCGCACCGATCATGCGTCTTTAAAGTGGCTGCTGCAGTTTAAAAATCCTGAGGGACAAGTCGCGAGGTAGATCGAACGGCTGCAGATGTATGACTACGAAATACAGCATCGAAAGGGAACTCTTCACTCTAATGCAGATGCTCTCTCCCGCCGTCCTTGTAAAGCCGATTGCAAACATTGCGTGCGTCAGGAGGAAAAAGATGCCGTTTCCGTACAAAGGCTGAGAGCTCAGCCCATGGACGGCTGGAGTGCGAGAGAGATCCGGGAGGTTCAAAGGGAAGATCCGGATATCGAGCCGATTCTCGCCTGGAAGGAGCATGAGGGAAAACCAGACTGGCAGGAGATATCCAATAGGAGCCCCGAGCTGAAGGCATACTGGGCACAATGGGATTCTCTTCATGTGCAGGACGGCATTTTGAGAAGAAGATGGGAAAGCTCTGATGGAAAGTCGTTCGTGATGCAGCTTATTGTTCCCAGGTCCAAAGTAAGTGAAGTACTAAAGGAACTGCATGATGGAGTATCTGGGGGCCACTTGGGAATAAATAAGACGCTCGAAAAGGTGCGAGAGCGATTTTACTGGATCCACTCAAGGGATGATGTAGAAAACTGGTGCAGAAAGTGCGTAACCTGTGCGGCCAGCAAAGGCCCGAGAGTGAAAACTCAAGGCAAAATGCACCAATACAATGCTGGAGCCCCTTTCGAAAGAATTGCAGTTGATATTGCCGGACCGTTTCCTGAAACGATTAATGGAAATCGTTACATCCTCGTGGTTATGGACTACTTCAGTAAGTGGCCAGAAGCATTTGCCATCCCTAACCAAGAAGCCAAAACCGTGATAGAGCAGATTGTTTTCAACTGGGTGAGCAGATTTGGTGTACCATTGGAATTGCACTCGGACCAAGGCCGAAACTTCGAGTCCAAGATTTTTCAAGGAGTATGCCAGTTACTCGGGATTAAAAAGACGAGAACAACGCCGCAATCAGATGGGATGGTAGAACGCTTCAACAGAACCTTGAATGAACACCTATCTAAGGTTGTATGCGACGACCAGAGGGATTGGGATAAACAGATCCCAATGTTTCTACTAGCCTATCGCAATGCTGTGCATAACACTACGGGGCATACACCATCTGAAATCCTGTTTGGTCGAACAGTCCGGCTACCTAGTGCGTTGATGTTCGGATCTCCCACTGAGGAACCCAAGGATGAGGACGATTATGTTGCGGACCTCAGAGAAACCATCAGGGACGTGCATCGAAAAACTAGGGATAAGATCAAGATAGCCAGCGACCGCATGAAGACGAGGTACGATGCCAAAGCAACCACTACAGGATTCGAGGAAGGAGATCTGGTATGGCTCTACAATCCCCATAGAAGAAAAGGTATGTCGCCTAAGTTGCAACAAGATTGGGAGGGGCCCTATAGAGTAGTCAAGCGAATCAACGACGTGGTCTATCGAATCCAACGAGGAAGAGGTAAACTCAAAGTTGTCCATGTGGATCGTCTTCACCGTTACATTGGGGAAAATGTTGACGCATTTGTTCGGGACGAACAAGTTTAAGAGGGGGATATTGTAGTGTGGATTGAAAAGTACTACTTATTGACCACAACGCCATCTAATGGAAAGTAGACGAACTTATTCAACGGAACTTTGAAACTTCGAATCTTCCAAACTCAACGAATGGTGAATGGTCTAAAACGAAACTAGTACATTCTCGATTGTTCCGGTTGGAGTATAGAATATTCGAGAAGCTTTAGTGGGGAGTATAAAAAGGGTTGCGAAATCCGACGAGGGGACAGTTTATCTTTAAACCGTGTAAAGTGAAGTTCGGATAGTATCGGTAGTGATTTAAAATAAGTGGAAAAGATTGTAATAAGTGGAAAAGATTGTAATAAGTGGAAAAGATTGAAATAAGCGGAAAAGTTGATTTTAAGTGATATTGTCTTGTAATAAAAGTGATTTATTAAAGTTTTATAAACAGAATAGTGTTTTATCTTTTCGAATCCCAGCCGAATGTAACAGTATAGATTTTCAGTCATAAGGTAGTAATAACCAATCTCTGTAAATTGTGCAATACTAGTTGTTTAAGAATGTATATTTTTGCTTAAAATAAAGATATCTATCTATAGGACATAATCGACAAGGACAATACTCTTTTTATTTTAATTGGATAGTAAAAGTAGGTGTGAGATCTCAGATAAACAGATAACATTTACCCCCAGTTTCACACTGAAAGTTTAAATTAAAGTTCAACTGAACCTGAACGTGAGTTTAAATTTGAAGTTCAACTCGTCCGGTTTCACAATATAATCTAAACTTCAGTTCAATTAAACTCAGTTCAACTAAATTTAATGAATGAATTTGATAGTATTGTACACGTACAGTACTTAGCTTTTATACGACTTTTCTAAAATTGTTCCTTGTCTTTGCTTTTAAAGAATACGCAAATAACGTTAAATATTTGTGTTTTTGACAATCGGCTGATCTGAGGTTTAAACGGCAGAATACTGTAGTTTAACTTAAATGAATATATAGAATGAATGAACTATAGAATGAACTCTGTTCAAAGTTTAAACGAAATTATGAAACAGAATTAATTGTTGAACTAAAGTAAAGTTTAAACTAAAAGTGTAGTTTAAACTCCCACTGTGAAACTGGGGGTTAAAGAACCTATACTTTTGAATATGAAAACAACATGAAAACCAGCTTTCGGCAGCAGAAATCCAAAATTTCGGGTGTGTCAAAATGTGTGATCCTTTTAAACTACACAAGATTCACTTCGAAAGAAAAACCAGTAAGACAATAATTATCTTCGACTATGCCGAGGCTTAAATGCCCGGTACTAGGTAGATATATTATTGTAAAAAATATGTTTGTATTAAAAAATTATATATTATTTTGTATAGGAGGTATGGGTAGTTTTTATTCGACCAAGCTCATTTTTTGTCAAACAATTTTAAGTACTATTAAAACAATATGTGCAAAGTTTAAACTTGCCATCTTTACTGTAGCTATTTAAATTTCATTTTAATTAAATATTTTTTATGATTTTTTGAAAATTGCTAAAAATGACTATTTTAGTCACTTTTCCTCCTTTTCATACAAAATTTTTCTGAGATCATCCCATTCAAAAAATCATAAAAAATATTAGTGAACAGATTTTTGAAAAAAATTGTTTGCCGTTACTATTAGAATTGTTTCAAGAAACTTTTTGCATTAAAACATTTTTTGTTTGAGACCGAGGAAAAAAGTAAAAAAAGTTAGACTTTCACAAAAATTCTAAATTTTCAATGGGTACTTAATGGGTTAAGGAAAGTTTTGTATCATTCAAATTTAAATGACATTTCCATTAATGCCAAAATTTACATTTAGTATGTAAGTAAGTTCAAATTACGAGTAGAATTTACTTTAGTTCGCGCAAAACGTCTTGGACTCATATTTTCATGTTTAAGCTGATCTACTCTGTTGAATAGGGCTATAATCAAGTGGTTATATTTATTATTACTATTGTGGCAAATGATGCATACGCTGTTACACGCTTCGGCTGCCACGTTTTGCTGCCAGACTTTTATTTTCGATACCTATACCCTGTACTAAGGCGACGCAGTAATGTAAATATCTTTCGGTTACCTCTCAGACCGAAAAATTACTTCGGGCTACTAGGACAGAAAAGTCTTTACGGTAGAAATTAAAATCCAGCTTTATAAGACTCTAAGCTTTGCACAAGCTCTGAAAAAAAGGCGGATACTTGCTGTTGCGACGCAATTATCGGTTACGAATAGGGAACAGATAAGGTACATTTGTCTGCTGAGGTGATTAGTTGCGGACCGGAATCAGGTAGACTTCTCTGAAATTTGGAGCACAAATTGCAAGTTCTCTTAACAAAGTGGATACATAAATGAATAACAAACAAATCTTGAAACAGTAACAACTAAAAATCATACACTCCAAAAGAGATAGCTTTAAAAATTTAAACTAAATATATCTACCAAATTATTGCAAGCATTCTATTACTCGAATTGAATTGCCTTTTACATCCCCGATGCAGTGAAATCATCAAAACGGAAATGTAAAACAAATTATTTCCTCCCTTAGTCAATATGAAATCGATGGCATTCCATCAATGCCACCACTCCTGGATCGGGATATTCTGCACCCTAATGTTTGTTTTGCAGGTGCGGCAGTGACATAGGTTTTAGTTTATTTACCCCACCCCTATTTTCAATTTCGTTTCACATAACCCTTGCGACGGTATACACCGGTATAAGTATGAGTGATTGACGTGCCATAACAATAATAATATGTAATCTAACATACCGACATAGAGCCCAGTGTCTGTGTTCAATTGTCTTAGCTTTCCGGGAGACCTCTGCACAACGGACTTCCGCCCGTCCACCTCCAAGAAGCCTTCTTGCGAATTCCTGTGGACAAACAAATAAACGGAAAACGTATTAGAGCACTGCCTATACGTGCTCACAAAATTATTAAACTCTCGCACCTGATTGCCCGCAGTCTGTGCCACAGTCCGTCGCTGACTTTGGTTGCATTGAACTGAACATTGGCCTCGCCCGATCCCAAATTATATCGCAAATGCAGATACCTAAAAGCATGTGAGAAGATAAATGAATATGTACACTAATGGGAACGGCCATTGCAATCCTACCCGTTTTCAATGCCCAGCGACAGGTAGTCATCTGTGTCGAGAGCACTCTGTCGTCCCGACCACAGGATAACACCATTCCTCGAGTGTGTTTTGATTCGCAGATTCAAATCAATTTTATAGCTGATAATTTGACTCATAGTCTCGGCGTCATTGTAGTGGAAGTAGCTATCCGTGCCGGTGAAGCATGCCCCCAAACTTTTTCTAATTACGGGCTCCTGTTCTGGGAGCGATTCGTAATTTGCGCCTGTTCTTGACTCTAACGTGTCGGTTGAGATCGTCGAGAGGCTATTGTCGCCGTTTTTCATAATTCGTTCCATATCCTGGAAAAGTTCCTTTGTGTGGTAATCTCCCTCTTCTAAAGAGTCGCCAATGACGATCCCATCATCCGGTTGACTTTTGGTCGACAGAGCCTCGTGTAGAGGCATCCTTTCATCATTATAATTGTTATGTTTTTTATGGTACTTCCGCCGATGGGACGGCCTTTTGTGTAACTTTTTTCTTGTCCTGCCTGTTGCGGACACGTCCTCGAGAACATTTGAATCTGCTTCAAATATTTCAGAGTTCTGCTTATTATCTTCGTACTGACCCTTCTCGTTCACCTCACCCAAGTCGCTTTTGTACTGAGCCTTTTGATGTTGTTTGCCAAAGTGTTTGTGGGGTTTCGCACCAGCAACACTGGGTGGGAGTACTTGTGAGTATTCTTTTGCCGATGGTATGTGCTCTCCTGGTTGAAAGGGTATAACCGACATGTCTAGTTGTAAATTGTTTTCATCGAAGTGGAAATCCTTCTTCTGAGGTGCTTCTACGTGTAGACTGTCGCCTATATGGAAATCAGGGCCTATGGGGGCATCGTCGATATACAGGTCGGCAGTCACTGCGTCCTTCGATTCGGTTTCAAAATAGAACATTTCCGGTGTTATGTGTTCACTCCACTTTGCTTTATCGCCGTGTGGTTTGCTAGTAGTTGTTGGTTTGGGTGGCTTCCGGTTCTTTTTTGACTTGGAATTGTGCGACGGATTGTCTAGTGAATTTACGCTGGAATGTTGTGTTGAGTGACGTTGCGGGTAATGACTTTTATTGTGTTTGAAAGAGGACTTGTTGTGCGAAAGGTGGTAGTGGTGGTGCTGGTGCTGCTGCTGCTTATTATTTCCAATTGATGGGATATAGGTGTGTGCCGCTATTGTGCTAGCAGTTTGGGACGGGAAATTGATGCCTGATGGTTGCTGAGCTGAAAGGTGTATGGTCTTATTGCACTCCGGATTGAATGGTCCGCACCGACATTCATAGTTATCCAACAGTGGCACACATTCTGCTAGCGGACCGCATGGCTGAGTATTACATGCATGAGGACAGTTTTCAACGTTGGTACCTCCGAGTGCTTCTCCTACGATTGACATAGATCTGCTGTTTATTTTCACCTGAAAAGGATAAATGTTTTGTTAACATACTATTTAGTAGAAAAAATGTAAATTTTAATACAGATTTTATTAAGAGTGGAAATGGGTGTTGTCGCCATCATACTCTCACTGGATTTGGATGATTTGGAGCATTCATTTTTTTTAACAGTGCCTGAGATTTTTTTAAATACATATTTCTCATGGGAAAGCGGAATCAATGGGGCATCGAGACACTCTTGTAGATATATACCTATACATAGAATAATCATAAGTCAGCGACTACAGTCTTCCGATCGCCAGCAGCTGTATAGGGGGCAGAGCTCCATATACTGATATGGGAGCAATAAAGCCATGGTTTAAATGTAGTGCTTTATAGAGAAGGAGGAATTGATTTGGACTGAAGTAACTTTTTGCTATATAATATATGTAACCTAGCTTTGAGGACGCTGATCATGTTATTCCCGAATTGATTATAACTTAAAGAAGGTGGGATGGAAGGGTTGGCCGTCCATTTGAATTTATGGTATAGTCGATTCATTTTTCGTTGAAAGGTGGTGAGCTTTGTCTTTGGGGTATATTACCAAGGTATCATTTTTCAAGTTCAAGAATCTATCCAGATCCTCACATAAAAAAAAAAATAAAAATAAATAGTTCGCGCAACATGCCCATATAGAACCTTAGGGCTATATTTTCTCACTATACATTTTGTTTGTGTGAGTTTTTTTTTTATTTTTGGGATACAGTCGAGAACGGTTAAGGTTACACAACGTCCGACCTCAACTTTGTGTGCACTTATACGGTCTTTGCACTTATCCGTAAGTGCACATTTTTGCACTTATACCCGTAAATACACAATTTTTGCACTTGTACGTGCTTACTTAATAAGGTGCATAATTTCAAGCTTAACTGTTACTCTAAATATTTAATGTGGTTTTCCATTTTAACAAAAAATCAATTTTTTTTTATCTAGATCACTTTTTATGTTCCATTGGGAAAAAAATCAATCTTTTTTTTTTATCCGGATCACTTTTTTCCGATCTCCATTTTCGAGATTTACACATACCTTGAATACGTCATTTAGAATTTGTTTTCAAAACACAATTACTAAAAGCCTCTTGAAAAGCAATTATTCAGAACAAAAACGTAAATAATGGACATCGACTTAATTTGGGGGCGATTGCTATCATCTTCGTCATCTTATTCTTCTTCCTCGTCCTCTGTGGATTTCGATTCTCGATTCTGAGATCAACTTCGTATGGATAATCATATCGACGAAGAATCGAAATTCACAGACGACGAGGAAGAATAATTTATTTGGGCAAAAATAAGCGTCCCGGATCCTCCAGAATCAAAATATCTTT
The DNA here is from genome assembly GCA_955612985.1 of Cheilosia scutellata. Lineage (NCBI taxonomy): Eukaryota > Metazoa > Arthropoda > Insecta > Diptera > Syrphidae > Cheilosia > Cheilosia scutellata. The sequence continues at coordinate 29,609,655 of OY015314.1, read as the reverse complement.
TCTGAACCCTTTCCATTGTCACAAAGAATGCTCTTCGGATGATCTTCTCGATTTCAAGTCAAAATTCACTCAAGAAGCACTTAGACAAATTCAATTTATGCACCGCAGTTGTAGCTGAAATTTTCCCATTTCACCAATACATGAGTGGAATCGACCAGAAACAGTTTTCTTGAATGAGTGAATTACCGAGTGAAGCCAATGGAAAACGACATTAATTAATCCGGTCAGTCGGACCGGAAGAGCGATATGCCATTGATGCATATTATATTATTATGTACGTAGATATATGATAACGATAAGTGTTGTCAGGTGCAATTTGTAGGTACAGTGACGGCAAAAACATTCCGGATTTTTTCTATAATATTTTCCTTATATTAGGTGTATTGTAAAGGTATTATATTTTAAAGGTAACTATAAAGGTTTCTAATGGAATTCTTCAAATTATTAATTGTATTAAGTTGAAGGATTTCTTCTTGATGTTAAGAAAAATATTACATATATCAAGAAAAAATCCGGAATGTTTTTGCCGTCACTGTATGTAAAAATGTGAAAAAAAAATATTTGCACTTATCCGTTTTAAAAACAGTGTAAAACTTCATTCCGTGGTTCGAAAAATTGTTCATTTATAAGAAATTTTCACTTATCCGTTTTGCACTTATACGAACAAATTTGTATAGAAATCGAGTTAGGCGATTTTTCCACTTATCCGTTTTCCACTTAGCCGTTCTCGATATATATCCGAATGGCTGAATTGAGAAGCTATTTCTCGGCCATTTGTCAGAAGTTCGCTAAAGGTGGTGCAATGGGAAACAACTTGAGGGAGGAGTAATTTGAAACACTGTCATTACTCATTAGCAAAGTTTTGAGTTTTATTAGTTGTCGATCTAAACAGATCATTAATATGGGGCAGAAATAGGGTTGGAGAAAGTATAGGTTCTATAGGTTCTGGTGCACAGTTGTTGAGAAATGTAGCTTAAATTTCATAGGGTTTCTTTGTTTTTTTTATTTTTCTTCAAACTAGTTCATTAAATATGCGTTGAATAATTGAGGCAACATCTTCCATTAGTGATCGCAAACAAATTTGAAACTTGTGCTGACACTGTAAAAGAAAATCTTAATGATCTCGAAATTTCTGAAGTTCCAAGTTTTTACTTTACCGAGCTACGCAAGACAGTTATCAGAAATGACTACCGCGAACTTATTGAACTTTCAATAATATTCTTAGGAGGAGATGTCGGTAAGCAACTAAGTTTCAGGCCCCCAGGTGCATCAAGCGAGATGGATGGCAAGAGCATGCACTAATTTTTGCTACGGTCACAACTTTAATTGACTAAAAAAGATAGTGACTGAATAAAAGAGGTCTGTGTGTTTATGTATCTAATGGTTTACGTTAAACCATAGCTGCAGTGCAGTTCGGCAGTAAAAGCACCCTTTCAAGACCTCTCCTTTTTTAAGAAATTGATTACAAAAAAGAGTCGATTTTGAAGTAGCCTTTCAAAAATTGTGCCAGCATCTATATTATTTGGCCGAAAAGGCTGTGGTTTTATCTTTATTTGATAACACTGTGGACTAAGACACAAAACAAAATATTGTGGCTATAACTTTAATAAGGAGAGTCAATCGCATTCTCTTAAAAGATAATTATGTTATGTTCCATCGAAAGAAGAAATGTGCAATTCAATGCAGGATAAGATTAATTCGAATATCCATAAATGTTTTCTACATATTTTTTTAATTATTGAAAATGTTCTTTTATTTAATTTAGATAAAACGTTGGATGATTTTTGTGTCGGGATCGGGAAAGACTCTAAATTTATTTTCTCGTTTGAAAATAAACGAAACGTTTCTTCATATTCGTGGGAGAACAATGTTTCCTATTTAGAAGCCAAGAGGATGGTTCTTTCTCTTAAAGCAGTGAATGATACATCCGAAAAAGCAGTCAAGCTAATGCAGGATTTTCACGGAAAGCATTACCTGCCAGTTACATTTTTATCATAATCGAAAATGGCATGTTAGAGATATGAGTACATTTTTAAAGCTATCTAGTTAAGAATGACGATTGTACTGAGTTTTTGTTAAAATCGTATATACAATTTTCGAGAAAAAGCCATTTTCAAAAGTACCGTTGTTGGACTTTTAAGCCAAAAAACTGGGTATTCAGTCATGTTAAGCATGCCCACATTAACGCAATTATCAATTTTGGTTCAAATCGTTAGAGCCGATTTCGAAAAAAGTGTAATTTTGAGCTTTGCGTGCCATCAGTAGATATAACAAAAAAAATATCATTTTTGTAGTCTTTTAAATTTAATTGCGCTCCATAATCAATTGAAATTACAAGAATAATTAATAAATAAAAGAAAATAACTTTAGTATAAAAAACTATTAGTAACAAAAAAAAGAAAAAAATAGCAAGAAATAATGTATTATTTAAATAAATCAATTGTCAATTACATAATTCTTTAGGTGGTATGAAATGTTGGCAAGTTTCAATCTTTATTGAATTTATTATATTGTTTCATTGTAGGACAAAAGTGATTTTATTACTTTATAGGAAAGGCGATTTTTATTATGGGTTTTGATATTGCTTAATCGTGAAAAACCCAGTTTAGCTGATGCACTACCGTGTGGCAAAACTAAAAGTGTTAACATGAATTTGGAAATATTTAAAAACAATCGCTCATCAATAACATTTCTTATATTTCCTAGTTCTACCCAAAATGGTGTTGAATCCTGTACAAACTTTGAGGTTTGAGTCGTTTTGCTTAAAATCGAAAATTTTTCTCATTTCAGCGAACAATTTACTTCTTTTTCACATTCAAGAATTTGTGAAAATCTTGAAATCATAGTGTTAAAATGGGGAAAAATGTTACATAGCTATGTATTGTTAAATTTTTCTTAAAAACGATGGATCTGTTATTTTAAGAGCATTAAATACGCCATCACTCAAATTTAGTTTTCTAATAATTTCTTCTGAAAACTTAATAAAAAATCCTTTATAATCTTCCAACACAATTCTTCTGTCGCAATCTTCTAAGTTACGAATTTCTTCTTCGCACTCAATCCCAATACAAATTTTCTGTAATGGCTTTTAATTTTCTTGAGAGTAGTTTTATGGAAACAATTAAAACTGGATACAAAGATATCTATCTAATTTTGGAGCTACACTTTGAAAAGAAGGGCTTATGTAGTCTATATATATAAAAATGGTGGCAAAAATGAATAGTAATTCATCAATTGAGAACGGCTGGACCGATTTCAAATTTTTTTTTCAGTTGTTCGTAATTGCCAGGAGAAGGTTTTTACGAAAGAAAATTCTGGGAAACCCCTCCGGAAAAGTCGGGAAATTGGAAAAAATGAAAATTGATTTTTTTGTATGGAATTTTGTGTGCAATTGTTCCGGAATGAGTTTTCAAATGGAAAATAGAAAATTCATAGTGAAAAACTCGGAAAATTCGGGAAAAACGCGAAAAATGTATTTATTTGGAAGCTTGGAAAATTTCGGATAATTGTGAAATTCATTGTGATAAAAGACGTTTTGCGTGTATTTTGGGTGGAGAAGTTAACGACATAAATAATAGATAGCGCCAGGTGTCCTTTTCGCATTGTCATTTTCTATTGAGCAAATGTGCTATTTTTCTTGCTGTAGTTTATACGAGTTTTGCGTATTATTACACTGATTCCGGATAGGGAGTCGTATATCGCGCATCACATCCGCAAACGGTACAAGCATTACGATCAATTGAAATTCAATGCGATAATTGATAATTCGGTCATTTTTTCAGAAAATAAGTTTGCGTGTAATAAGTCGTCAGGTTATCCAATTGGATTGCGGGCATTCAAACTCGCTTAATGTGCCAGGAACTCTGCCGCATAATATACAGCTGAAGGTGGGATCGATCATAATCATATTGCGGAATCTGAATCATCCGAAATTGTCCAACGGCACGCGGTTGTCCATCAAGAAACTGATGAACAATGTGATTCAAGCGATCATCAAGGGCAAATTCAAAGGAGAGGAAGTCCTTATCCCGAATTCCAATTATTCCAACTGATCTTCCATTCCAATTCAAGTGGATTCAGTTCCCCGTTCGATTGGTTTTTGCGATGACAATCAATAAATCGCAAGGCCAATCGTTGGAAGTTTGTGGGATTAGTCCCGAAATTCCCTGTTTTTCTCACGGTCAGCTGTACGTTGGCCGTTCGCCTCCGCGTGTTGGCAAACCGTCTTCGTAGTTTGTTCTTGCGCGCCGGAAAACAAATCAAAAAACATTGTTTATCCCATCGCTCTCTACTCATTTCGATTCCATTCAAATAAATCACATTGAAATTTTAACTATCTGTGTTTTATATTTTATTATCACTCTGGAGTTTATCTGAAGGCGTTAAATTGGGGCGAGACGAAGTTCGCCGGGTCCGCTAGTTTATTATAATAGGTTAGATAATTGTAAAACACATTGTTCTTTAATAATAAATTTAGGAGTCCGTCGAAAAATAAATCACCAAATCAAATCCAAATTCGAAATCCAATTGTACGTTCCCACTGAAACTTCAACATTTCAAATGACAGCTCTAGTGTCAGAATTGCATACTGATATTTTTTATGTCTCGAAATCGAAAGACCTAATCAAAACCTAAAGAATTATCTAAAAAGAATTAAAAACAATTAACAGCGCTGTTTTTTTCTTTGTTTTTTTTTTATTGTCATCGAGCTTAAAAGTCATCAAATGACGTGCGGAATTCTTAAAGAGGTTTGTTCGATTTGACTAACTTACAAATGCAGCGATGAAATTCAACATTTCGCTGAAATCCAACATTTCTAACGTACTATTGCATTCAAATCATTAAAAATGTCTAAAACACAAATACATACACAATATGATTTATTCGAAATAAAGGATATTTCCGGCGTCATTTTACCAAGGAATACATTATACATAATTTGCCATTGGCAAACATTTAAAAAGAAAATGGATTGGCTAGCATTGTTTGGTTCGGCTTAAAAAGGTAAAATAAAAGCATACAAACCTTTTGAATACATCCAGCAAAGAATCCTCTATGCTTGATGAGAGTCGGCAGAATATCAGAACGTGGTACACCACCCAGATAGAGATTATGTGGTAAGGATAAGTGCCAGAAGCCATTAGACGATATGGTCATTACTTCCGGAAGTTGGTCTACCTATAAGATGAAAGGGTTCGTTATTGATTGAACCAATGATTATGCTATCAACGAAGTGTAACAAAGTATCGTTTTAACATAAAGGAGAAGATAAATGCTCACTTACCTTTAGCACAGCCAATCTCGCTGTCCTCGACACTTTAATAGTATGCCAGTCTCCAGTGGTAATGGGGTAGTCACTCCTGTTGTAAAAAAAAATTAAAAATAAAAATCAGGATATGCAAATAAAGGATGTTATGTAATTCTGATAGCTTGTGAACGCGACACGTTCCCTTCATTAACGCTATACTCGTATTGTGACTGAAATATTTATTTTTTAATTTGAAGTTCAAATTGGATGTGCACCATCAAATTGCATCTTCATCTGTTATTAAAATAAACTATGATTATTTCTATTTCTATGAGGTAATGTAATGTTTGAGGGTTCTCTGACGTAGGTAGGTACCCAGATTTAGAAAAATCAATAATGCAATACCACAACAGAATTGGTGGTTAAAAGGATTAAACACACCTGCAGTTGCTGCATTATCAATACAATATAAGTATCTGACAAGTCTGGACATCTTCCCATAAATTGTTTTTATTTGTCGATATGCGCCTCGTCGAGTTTTCACTTCGAAATACTCAATCGGATTGAGGGACTGGCTTGGCTACGCTAAAGTATCGACGTTGTTAGGCGTTAAGCTATACGATTACACGGCCATTTTTTCGCGTCATTTAACTGGCGCTTTGACGTAAAAATCGCGTCACAAAGCCGTCATTTTAATGTCTTTCTATGTGATCGCTATTTTCGAGATAACATTTTCGGCGTCATTTAAATGACTAGGAAAATGGCGGACCAAATGACATGCATTTTGTGCCACTAAAATGGACGTGTGATCGCTCTTTAATGACGCATAGGACAAATGACGAAACTTTTTGGCTGTTGCAAAATTACAAGGCACGAAATTCATGCCATGCCATTTTTCTACACAAATGACAAATGACGCAGCATTTAATACGATATCTGTGCTTTCACTTGGATTTTTGTCTCGTGGCGGAAGGACGTGTTGTTCGGTACCTATTGAGAATGAATGCCGGCAATTTGGACTATTCAGTTGCAGTTGTGAATGTGAATGTTGTGAATTTGAATAGTTGGTACAAAAGGTACAACGAAGTCGAAAAAAATACCCAAAACACTGAAAGTAGTAGTGAATGGGGATAGGAAAATCAGCCATTCGTGGAGCGATGAAGAGGAATCGCGTTTGATTGTGGCGGTGCAAAAGCAACGGGTGCCTTGGGATAGCTCAGTTCCAGAATACTTCAGCATGTCAAAACCGATTCTTGGGAAATTGTTGTACTAGAGCTGGCCATCGACGCAGTTGATTTAACCGAAGACAGAAAGGAGTGGAATAGCATGCGCAGCAACTTCAAGGCGTTCGTAATGAAACTGCTTAAGACAAAGTTCGGTCAAGGTGCAATCGATGCAGGTGAAGTAAAATATCCACATTTCTGAGAATTGCTGTTCATAGAATTGACCGAAGTAGAACAATCGACAGAGTCAGTGTCAACCATGGAACTGGTAAAATCTCACCGACAAGAACCTTGTAAATAGCGTCGAGAACTTCCGGAAGGATGCACGTTATCGTTGGCTGCGATACGCGGAAAAGGAATCGCAGCGATCGAAAACTCTCACCAGTGGCCAGGTAGCGCAACGTGATTAGATTACCAGTCGTGCTTCCGCTGAAACGCTCTCTCGCATATTTGTGTTCTGTTTTTCGATGTGTGGTGTCACCAACCTCAACGAATAATCGAATTGATTGGCTGGCATACGAAGGACATTGCGATATAGTTCAGGCTCTTCTTCGGCTTCGCGCAATTCGAGTAGTAATCCAGCACAATATCCACTCTTCTCGCGACGGCTCAACCACTTTTATTGCCAAATAATCCGCTTTCGTCCCGTTGGCTCGTAATCAAGATCGTCTTCATCTTCACTGCTTTCCAGCAAACACGCTGCTAAATACACCGTCTCCGCAATTTCCACCGTCATCGCAAAAGTTCTTTTTCACATTTTTTATTTATTATAATATTTTTTTTTTCTTTTCACTGCTATTTAATTAAAAAAGTCGCACGAATGCGTCTTCGCCGAGAGAAAAACACTAAATGTGATAGTCATTTGTTCGCTCGTCATTTAATGGCATCCCAACCCAACTGAAAATTCTAAATGACTCGCAGTCGCAGTGGCCGTCCTTTGATTTGGGACAAAAATGACGATGATAGTCATTTCATGTGCGATCGCCATTTTTTCGCAAATGACCAATGACGAATCGTAGCTTGAATGTCACTCAAATGCGATATTTTTTCCTCACGTCACAGCATCATTTACCTTTAGGCAATAACGCCCAAGTAAATAGCGCCCAAATTTGTTTATGTTTACTTAATTTTTCCTCGTTGTCAATGTTTTCATGGCCCCTTGAGGGCCTGAGAGGCGTGCGCATACCCCCCGGGTTGGGGACCACTCACTGCTTTAGAGAAAGCTTACTTATAATGGTGCTGCAAAAAGGTATGTCTACTTCAACAATCCAACGATTGGAAGTAGTTTTCTAGGGGTTTTTATAGAAAATTACATCAATCAAAAGATTTTGAAAACTGGAATATGTAGATATGGGAAATCCTCAGTTTTCGAGTGTTTTAGCGAAAACCTGGTATTCGGTTCGGTTGGGATTAGGTATTGGTAAACCATTTATCCAATTCGCCCATGGATTATGGGCGCCTTTAAAAGAAATTACTATAGACGCCAGCGCCATGTGATAACACAGAAAAGATAGAGAATGTATGCTCCTTTATTCTGCCCATAATAAGCTTCTTCATTCTGTTTCAAAGTTCCTTATATTATACTAGCTGAACCCCTGCCGGCTTCGCCAGGCCTTTTATTACTTTTTACAATTTTAATTTTTAATTTTTTTTGGCCCATCAATTGATCACCGTAATTACCGACATTTAAAAAAAATTAACTCTAGTTTGAAAATTACGGGCGACAGAGGGAAACATATAGTTTTTTCCACTTTGTTTTATATGTATAGAGATAGCTGTACCCGCCCGACTTTGCCCGTGCGCGTGCACAGATGTTCTTTCGTAAAATGCGAGAAATTAGAATAAACTGGAACTTTCTTTCTGCCCACACCTGAAATACAGCAATACGAACAAAACAAATAAAGACTCATGAAAATCGGCCCAGCGGTTATAGAGATATAACGTCATCGAGTTTCACCCCATAGAAGATGTTTTTTGTATAGGAGGTAGGGTAAGGTCGGGATAATTTGACATGCAGGAGGAATTGACACCAGCACTTTTCTGAAAAACTAAAACCCTGACAGCACTTTAAATGATGAGAAAACGTAGTTAGTTACGATTGGTTTCAGTGATAAATAAACAATTACTGTGGTCTAGGAGATAAGCGAAGTAGACGTCTTTTTTATTTTTGTGCCCATTTCATCTAACTTTTATGGTAAGCAATCCGACTGTAATATTTTAATTATGTAGCTTTTGCCATTGAAAGTGCAATGTAGAGCACCTTCATTCGTTTTAGAATCATTAATAAACAATAGTTTATCTTGAGCACCATTACAAAAGTTTTTTTTGTATTAGTCCCAAAAGTAATCAAAAGGGAGGATTTGACATTTTTGCTGAAGGAGGAATTGACAGAGTGTCAAATCCTTCTTTATAAGTCAAAATAAAAATTGTGTGGTAAAACAACTTTTTAGAATGTAAAAATGCCAAATATTTACAAGAAAAAACATCCCCACCATAACATCGATGAAACAAGTGTTTTAAATTAAGTTTTTATGAAAAGTTTTTTTCTGTTGGTCAATTTATTTTGTTATTTTAATTCTACGTCTTTAAACTTAAATAAAAGTAGACTGAACTAATAAAAAAAGATTAATATGCGTTAAAAATAAAAAAAAATTATTTGTTGATCAAAAAAGCAATGTATAAGTTGTTTTATTATTTTAAAAACGTCCTCTGTCAAAACCTCCTTCATGGTAGGAGGAATTGACACTTTGTAAAGTTTTGGGAAAAACCTTACAACTCTGTTAAAAATATTTATATCGATTAATCATTAATGCTTTTATATTGCTAAAATGATATAGTAACTTATGTAAATTTTGAAAATTTGAAATTGTATTTGGATTTTAAGATATTTCCAAATGTTCGTTAACGTGTCGAACCATCCCGACCTTAGCCTATACGATTTTGAATTTTTTTTTTTTTTGTATGGGAGGTGTCACGCCCCTTTGTCCAATTTTGACCAATCTTCACAGGAGCACTTCAGGGCCAATACCTAAGATTATTTGTAAGTTTGAGCTCAATCCATTCGGTGGTTTTCGAGATATACGATTTTGAATGTTTTTTTTTGTATTGGAGGTGCCACGCCCCTTTGTCCAATTTTGACCAATCTTCACAGGAGCACTTCAGGGCCAATATCTAAGATTATCTGTAAGTTTGAGCTCAATCTATTCGTTGTTTTTCGAGATATACGATTTTGAATGTTTTTTTTTGTATGAGCGGTGCCACGCCCCTTTGTCCGATTTTGACCAATCGTCACAGGAGCACTTTACTGCCAATACCTAAAGCGGCCCATAAACACTACACTTGTGTCTGCACCGGTGTCGGTGTACGGAAATGTGTGCTGTGTGTGGGCTGGTGCGCACACCGATTTTGGTGTCAGACACAGTGCGAGAAAAATCAAAAGTTTTTGATTTTTGGTGTAGGTGTCACGATCGGTGTGATGTGTATGGCGGAATGCCACACCGGTGTCAATACACCGGTGCAGACACAAGTGTGGTGTCTATGGGCCGCTTAAGATTGCCTGTAAGTTTGAGCTCAATCCATTTGGTGGTTTTCGAGATATATGATTTTTTATTTTTTGTATGGGCGGTGCCACGCCCCTTTGTCCGATTTTGAATTTGTTTAGCCTATTGACCGACCACCGTAATTACCGACATTATAAAAAAAAATCAACTAAATTGGTTGAAATTTACGGGCTACAGAGGGAAACATACAGTTTTTTCCACTTTGTTTTATATATATAGAGATTGCTGAAATGCAGCAGCCTCTTACATAGTACCTTCTTAATGATCCCTCCAAGTCCCACGACACAATGCATTCGCATCTAATTACGAAGGCGGCAGTATACTCGTATTGGCCACCACCAATTTGTGGCTAATATCAAGAACTACGAGTACTAACGAACAGACCGCCAGGCCCCCAGCTCAGACTGAAAATTTGTAACGTATATATATATATACATACATAGATAGAAAAATTGAGTTTCGGAGAGAGGATTTTATTTCAAAATATGAAATCGTGTAGGTGCACGGAAACTGTTGGTCTGTTCATTAGTAGTTTGTGAATGTGATGCCATGGAGGAAAATCTGGTTTAATAAGGCCACGAAAAAGCATGCCGTCCGAGAAAGGAAAAGGAGCAATTGGGCAATAACGAACATATAACGCATCCATATACGAAATGTACTAGAGTGCTAGGACTATGTATGTTTCACAAGTGTAAATAGGTATGAAAATATATGGAAATTCACTGCTTCCTTGTTTGCTGCACCCATACGCATGAACAAAGTCAATTAAAGACTATCCTCACCTTACAGATGCAGGTCCACTTCCCAGGTCAAATGAAAACTCCACAAACCCCATATCCAAGGACAAAGCAATAAAGTCCCCATGGTGTTCATAGCCAGTGTACAAAATTATTCCGTTGACTTCCATTGGCTTGATTATAACCTGCGAACAACAAAAGGAGAGAATATGTATGAATGTGTGCAAAAGTGAAAATAATTATCCAAACACGTAATTAGCACATCAATTAATTACAAACCTGAAGTTCAAGCCAAATAAGAGCGCTGTCTCCGAGGGGTGCATATCTTAAGTAAGACGATCCGTTGAATAGGGGCACCTGCAAATTCAAGCATATTTTTAATACCCAAGTACCCCATGTGTAATTGTAGTAATGACTTCAGCGCCCGCCCAGCACCCTACTGCATGTTTACATATATTTTTCAAATTATTTAACATTCATGCAGAAGGGTAAAACAACCCCTGAGTGTCTATAAGATTCAGCGTCATTCATTATATATTTACTTGCAAGTCTAGTCGCAGTTCACAGAGGTCTCCGGCAAAACCCATTGGACAGAGGCAAATTGCACCTTGATCGGATGGCAAACATTTCCCTTGGTGCTGACACGGGTGTTTGAAGCATTTGTCCATTGTGCAGTCCTCTGAGAGAAAACAGAAACAAAAAAAAAAAACAGATAAATATGTTTGCTTTGCTATATTACGGGGCGTCTTGCAATGTTTCATTTTTAATTAGGTTTGCATTCAACAAAACATCATTAGTGTGCTGTGCGCATGCAATTGCCTATTGAAATGCATACCCCATTTGGCAATGGGGTATCTTGGTAACCGTATTTCGGATCGTCATATAGAATTGAATGGGTAATCCAGATTTTTAACACGTGCACAAAACACACTTGGGTGCGAAATCGCATTTGAAAGGCTTCTTTCTCGATGCGTTCAGCGTATTGTATAACACCGTGTTAAGGAACTTTGGTGCATTTTGAACCGCAATAGAAACGTTTTTGTGCAGTGGCTTTTTTTTAACTTACGTATGTCGTATCCTTTGGACACATCTCCCAGTGGGTGCTCACTGAAGCTGTATTCATGTTCATTGGCCACGAATCGTCGTATACAGCCGACCATGCCTTCGTAGACGGGTAATCGCTTTGCCAGGCCTGTTATGTTGCCAGTTCCACCGAGAAAGACGGGCTCTCTGAACGTGATCCTTGAAAATAAGCCCTGTAAAACAAAAAGTAACACACATGTCAAAAAACCATTTATTACTTAAAAAGTTCAAATAAAAGGAAGGTTACCCATCCCTCTATGTCTATAGCATTTCGCTGTCATACACTTTAGACTTTAATTTTTTTCATGACATCACAAATCACAATTTGCTGTTTTTCGAATTTCTTACTGTTTAAAATCGAGTGAATGGGTACATTAAAGAACAATATTCTTCCTTTGCATAATACATAATATACTGTTGCTGTCAATTCTCGTCCTTAATGCATGGTATTATGAGCATCTCCGCTCACCTACTTAGGGATCTCTTTGCTACAATGCGCGACTTGTTTTCTGTCACTTTGTTTCAAAGATGGTGCTACACTAATGTAATGTACATAATGTAATTGTTAACTCTTAAACTCCTCAGAGAATTTTTAAGTTTCAAGGACAAAACAGTTAAATGCAAGAGTATACGCACTCATGCAGTACTTGTTTTGTTTTCAAGGTAGGTGCTTCTACTTTAAATATAATTAATGACAATCTAATTAGGCGCATAAGGAAAGTACACGCTCAGCGGTCTGCTATGATAATCATCATCTACAGAGTTGAAAAGACTAGCAAGCGAATAAATTTCAAATAATTTATTGTACCCATATCGAATGAATATAGTACGATGAGGTGACTCACACAAGAGATGGGAAACCAGTCAAAACAATGGACCCATTATTTTTTTGAAATAACACAAAAAAAAATTAGATGTCATAGGTATCTGAAACAAGGTCATGGCATCAGGATTTTGTGATGCCAAATGGATTATCGTGATTGATTTATATCTTTCGAAGGATAATACAACACACTGTGTTGGCTGGTTAGTTGTTGCAACGGAAATTACGGTAGAATAAAAAAATTATTTTAGCAAATCGCTTGTCGGTATTCGTCTGCGATGGATAGGAATTTAGAAATCAGGTCACATATATATTGGTTCGAATCCTTTCACACGCTGAAGCAGCAAGTTATGGGTAAGGCCTGCTTACCAAAAGTGTAGGCTGTTAGGGTACCGAAAAAATAAAATACACCGGATGAACCAAAACAAGAAAAAAACTACGGAAGTATAGAATCAGTAAAGCCATATGGTTGCAGTTAGCTGAACAAAAGAAGAAGCTTTTCCTACTATTCGTTTGAATCAAAGAATTTTAGGACGAATTCAAGGGACCAACATTTTTTTGCCGAATTCGAAATTGCCTGTGTCCAAAATTCTTGTGTTGAACCTGGAATCCCTCTTTTAGCAATCAAGCATTCTAGCTGCTATTATTTTTCTATCTTAAGTAAAATAATTTAAGAAACAAGGGTTTATTTAATAAAATTACCTTCGATCGGCCTTGTACACGCGATCCGTGATTTAATAACAGCCATGCATCCCACCGGTGTCTATAAATGGTCACTGAATTCCATTGATTAAGCTGTACCATTTCCTCAGAACGTACGCTCCCAACACCAGATCCGCAATCAAACCTAAAAATGAAAAATTTTAAAATTTGTATTTAGCAAAATTTTGTATCCAATAAGTACGTCGTTTTATAATGGAAGTTTGTAGATAGAATACCAGTATTTTTTAATGATGGTTGTCGTATATTTGTTTTAAGATTATACATTTTAAGTTTGATATTTTTCTTACTACATTCTGTATCCATTATAAATACTTTAAACCTCCTGAAGAGAATACTGGCAATCAATAATATTCTAATAATATTCTAAAGGAGTCTGCAAGACTCATCAACAGTCTCACCAAAGCCGCACTAAAGTCCATTCAAAATAAAAATAACGTACTGAAACTGTGGAGCTTCTTCTAAGGAGAAACTTTCCAGGTTAAAAGAACTATAACGCAGTTCTGACAAGTCTACAGGGCAGTGTTCCCAGGTTGAGGGGAAAATCGCCATTTTTGCCGATTTTTTAAGACGAAAGGGGAAAAAAAGGGCAGTGATAAAAACGGGGAAACAAATCCAAAAAGGGGAAACATTTTAAAATCCTATCAAAAACAGTTTGTAAGAGAATTTTTTAGAATGATTAAATGTTAACAACATATACAAAAACAAGAAACGTGCCCATGCAACATCTCACTTTTTTGTTTGGATTCTGAATGCATTCATTCTTTTGACATTTCATAAAACTATTACAATGTCCTAGCCATACAGTCCTTACCATGGACGTCGTGTCAGAGACAGGTAGATTTTGAGTGAGTATAGAAAGGAGAAAGGTAGACCAAACTGAAAATGGACCAAAAATCCACTTTCAGAAATAATTCTCGCAAGGGCATGACATGACGTATGAAGGTTCTTTTTCGAAACCATAGCGCTTTCGATACAAATCTTCCTTTGGTATTTGCGTTGGTAGAGTGAGGACGTAAAAAGCGGGCGTGCGCTTCGGCTTTACCATAGAATTTTTGTATTTTCGATTTCATTATTCCTGTCAAACTTTATTTCAATGCAATGAGGCGTTGCTTTTGACTATAGCCAAGTCGTTCATGTGAATGAAAGTCATGTCCGTGTACTGGGCCACACATCTCTTCCTATGAAAGTCGTTTTGGGCGAGACAGGTCGATTTTAAGTGAGTAGAAAAGAGGGACGCGATTTTCCCAACTAACCTAAAAATCGACCCGTCTTGCCCAACACGACTTTCATGGGAAGGCATGCGTGGCCCATCACGTAGTGTGTCCTTGCACTATGTCTAGATTCAAAATATTACGCGAATTTCTAAACAACGGCGGCACAACTTAATGGGTAAGTGAAAATAATTCTCATTTTATTTAGGATTTTGAAATGAAGGAAGACCCAACAAAAAGAATACAAATAGTATCTCACGCAATTTGAAGCACTGTCCGAGTTCAAAAGCTGGTTACGAAAAGATTTTTTCTTCGGGGACAAAAACGTTTTTTTTTTGTTTTTCAAAGGGGAAAAAAAGTCATTTTGGTGTTAAGAAAAGGGGATTTTTTTTTCTTAAAACCTGGGAACCCTGCCACAAGGAACTATAATAATATAACAAAGGAAAATATTTCAAGGGCTATATACATTATGCTAAAATTTACAGAATATGTATGCTGTTAACCAGGGGCGAACGCATGTTCAAACCCCTAGCGAAATATCTGGTACTAAAAAATAAGGAAAGCCCATTTTATAAAAAAACAAAAAACAGTACTGAGCTACATACAACCAAGTCGTCTCCCGATGCCGGTCTCCCGAGTTCGGTCCACGGGCTATTTAGTCTAGCAGACTTGTTGGACTGGAGTTTAAATAACGCTATTCTTATTGTAGTTTGGTCGTGTGGACTTTCATCGATTGAATAGTTGGTTCTGCTAACAGACCTGCAGATTTTGCATAAATATTCAAGTGCCAAAACAGAAAATGTGGAAGAACTTATTGTCTTTTTATAAACCTCGATTTTTATAACCCACGGATTCTTCTTTCGTTCTTCTATCTGAAGTATTACCAAAGACATGAGTGGACATGAGACATGACTGACACAAAAGAATAAAATCATAAAACATGTATTATTTTAATGACTTGTTGAAGATCCTTGAATTGAAAAACTCTGCTGTCTATCTAACGGTACATTATGAAAATATTACCAAATCATAGAAAACATTTGCGTTGACTCTATCATGAAGAAGCTGTGGCCATTGTTTTTTAGAGAAAACTCCGATCAAAAGTCGGGAAGGTCTGTGCCTAATGGTTGACAGAAGGGGTAAACCAATGCTTTCGCTTGCGACGCACGTCTCTGATGGCCTCTGGTCATCGATACCACTGGTCTTTGGCATTTGATGAAGGTGGTATAGGGCTTCTGGTGGTTTGTTGCGATTACAGCCGTTCAATATTAAATATCTTTATGTATTTGTTGCATTCTTGCCTGGGCTTCACTACAACAAGGTCCGAATCCATGTTGGCAGTTCGGAAAGTTTGCAATGCCTTACACGTCGATCGCAACATGCTTAATTTGTGACAGTTTTTGATCAGGCTACAGACATATTTCTTTATGAATGTTAGGAAATCGTGTGCTAGCTAATAGTTACGCCTTTATATTTGCAAGACAATGATGAAAAAATCTCGTTGGTCCGTTAAAGTTCGAAAGAACAATACATAAGGCGCTATTATGAAATTTATTTAACACCATTTTTAAAACAATTGTACAAAACTCAATACCTAACGTTCAACTACTTGTATACCTATATTATGTTCATGATATTGAAATTTATCGGGAGACCGCGACAGGCTGTCAGATATAGTGCGTATGCAGATATTTAAATGGAGGCGGAAATATGGGTCTGACTATTAACGAAGTATGTATTGTCATGGAAAAGGCATTTTCTTAACATCAACGACTTGGGCAAAACGTCACTATGGACAGATATACACCCCTATCGTGGAATCCGCCGGGGGGAATTATTCACGGAAAAAAACATTTTGGTATCGTCGAATCCGCAAAGTGAACAGTTCCCCGTGTGGGTAATGTGAATGAGTTTCACTGTATCGTTGAAAACGTTCAAATCGAATTTTTCCCGAACAAAATGATATTTCTTACCCGCAACAAAATCATTGCGGATTTCATAGGTTTTCTTACTTGCTGCAGATCGTGAGGATTTTTTTTAAGAAAATGTACATGTAAAAAAGCTGCGTTATTAAGCCGAACATTTGTAATAAATCTGTGCAATATTGAACTTTATTAAAACAAAAAAAAACATTCTAAAAACACATTTCATCCGGTAGCTCCATGAAATCATTCACTGCTCCTCTTAACCTGTCTCGTACTCTTCTCTGAGAACACCGCTCATTTCGTTCTTCCTCTTATGCTTCCAAAAATGGAGCTATCGTATCAATTATTATATCAAACACTTTATTTTTTATTGAAATCTCTTTTAAAACACACTTTTTATATGCATCCGGTGAATGCAGCTACACAGATTTGTGTTAACAAATGAAAGACAGCCGTTTGACAGTGAAACTACCTTTCCCAAAAACGTGTCGATAAGGAAACGTTTCCGGCGGATTCCACGATAGCAGTAGAAAGTGAAAGGGAATCGAATAAGTGAAGTGAAACTCAATTCCGACGGATTCCACGATAGGGGTGATAACTTCGAACTTCGAAGTAGCTAAAGACTTTATGTGCGCAACGATCCAGCGAAGAATCACTCTTGCCAATCGCTGTTTCTTCGGGCGAAAAAGATCATTGGAATACAAATACAAATAGTGTTTTACCTTGATCAGAAAAAAAGAAATATTTTTCCAATAGAAATCCACATCCCTTCCAGTATTTGCTGTCTTTCTCTTTGTGTGCTTTGTCTGTATCATTCGCACTAACTTTTACAATTAGCGAATCGCTATTTACTCCAGCCAGTGGTGGTTGGGTGTTGTCTGAAGAGGATAGACTCTGATTGGCGTCAACTATTGGTGGTACAAAGTTTGTTGTAACTACTTCATACACATCAATTGTGCTTATTTTACCTCCCCGTGGTAACCTAGTGGTCTCGCTCAACCGGGCTTGATTTGCTAAACTTAAACTAAGCGCGAGTGTTGAACACGAAGAAAATAGCAACACTATAATGTGTCAACGGGAGCTCTCAAATTCCCCAAGCGGATTACTGACTCCGGAATTTCCGGCCTCTTTCGTCCAAAATATTACTTAAACGGCATAGCCCTTCAGGTATGGGGTTGTGCGTGAGGTTAACTACCAAAACAGGGAAAAACAATATGATTACGAAGAAATCCAGAGCCTCGGATAAGGACGGATTTCCTGTTGACGACCGTGCGAAACGAAATAAGGACAATGATGTTCAACAACTAGCGGAGGCCCTAAACTGCAAATCAGAAAACAACGCCATCCAGGAAGTGCTGTGGGATGGGCCGGAAAACAGAAGGATGCAAAACTGTGATATTTACTACGATGATTGCAGACTTAGGCAAGAAGTCTTGAGCTTTAGCCGCATCAAGGCTAAATTCGTCAATATCAGCCTCATATGCGCTCAGGCCCCCACAAAAGATAAGGAAAGATAAACCAAGAGTTTTTCTATACAAACTCCTCGACAAAACATATGAGGAATGTCCTAAGTATGACTTTAAAATCAGTAATTTTAACGCCAAAATAGGAAAGTAGGTGGTAAAATTGGGAAGTACACGACATCACGTCTGAAAACGGACTTAGGCTAATCGACTTTGCTGCCGGACGTAATGTTACTATAGCTAGCACACGGTTTTCTCACCTCAATATCCACGAAGGAACATGGCGGTCAATCAAATTGATCATGTTGCGATCGACGCAAGGCACTCCTCCAGTATTCTAGATGTCTGAACTTTCCGAGCGGCCATAACATAGATTCGGATCACTACCTTGTTGTTGCCAAGGTACGTATGCGGATATCCAAGACCACAACAAAACGAGGAAATACTGTGAGGAGTACAAACGCAACAAACCGCCAGAACTTTTGTCGATCGCGTATCAATCAAACTATCGAGAAATCCTGTATAGCCAGCATCAAGAGCTGAAGACCAGGCCTGTGGCATCGATGCCGAGTCATCATCAGAAACGCCGCAACTGACGTGCTAGGTTTCACCCGACCACCACCACGAAACCCTTGGTTTGATGAAGAGTGCCGGCAAGCACATGCGCAAAGCAATTCGCCTATAAATCGGAGCAAGGAGCAAGGAAGAAAGAGAAGAAGAAAGAGAAAGATTTGGTCAGAGGACAGTATGCCTGATGAATGAAACATCAGCATTGTTTGCTGAACCTAGTACTTTGTTTTGAGTTATTTGTAGTTTTTTTTATATGGCATTCAGCACATTTACCCCACACCTGGCAACCATACAAGAGAATTGATTGAAAGATGGTTTTGTAAATTATAATCTTATTTTCCTTTGAAAGTAATGAATTTCTATTTATAAATGGATATAACATTTTGATAGCAATATTCGTTTTTTTAAGGGTCCGCATATTGTGTTCTTTAAAAGTCAGTTTTGTGTCAAGATGTATTCCGAGATATTTAACAGAAGGCTCCCATCTAATAGGGTGTCCGTTAATAATTAGCTGGTTAGCCGGAATGATGCAAGGTTTTCTTTTTCGTGTAAAAAAGATTGCTTGGATCTTTTCGGCATTAAGCTTTATTCTCCACTTTGAGTAGTATTCTTGCAATATTTTAGTCGCATTTTTTAAATTCGTCTCAATATTGAGACCGAATTCATGCGATGAGAGTATTGCCGTGTCATCAGCATATATGGCTGCTTCACATTCTGGAAGAGTCGGGAAATCGGACGTATATAAATTATATAAAACTTGGGGTACGCCAGCATGAAAATATACGATGTCGGACACATTACTATTAACATGTACTTTGAAACAACGATTCGAAACAAAACTTTGGACAATTTTACAAAGAAATGGAGGAAAGTTAAGATTTATCATTTTATACGTAAGCCCATTATGCCACACTGAATCAAAAGCTTTTTCGATGTCGAGTAGAATCATACCGCTCGTGATCTCTACGATCAAAAGAAAAATTCACTATAGTGAACCAAATCGCGTAGGTGATATTGACGAAAATATTTTGTCAATCTTTGAAGAATTTATTATTCGAATCGACAATTTTTCATAAAACTTTTCGTTTTATTGAAAATTTAATATTCAAAATCAATAAATTTCTTCAACTCCTGTCCGATATAGTATTTTATTCAAACGAATGAAATTTCGTCATATTGACAAACTGAAATCGTTGTCTGAAATAAATCCCGTAGGTGATATTGAAGAAAATATTTTATTCATTTTTAGAAGAATCAGTTATTCAAATCAACAATTTTTCATAACATATTTTTAGAACAGTGATGCCATTCTGACCGGATTCCGGTCATATCTGACCGGAATCTGTTTACTCTGACCGGAGAAAATTTTGAAATCCGGTCTAACCGTTTTTTGACCGGAACGAAAAATGTTTTTAACCGGAAAACCCTTTTTTGACCGGAAAAATAAAATTGCCCTACACTGACTTAAATAAAGATAGATTTCTATAATTTTAATATAACTTTGCCATACATTACGAACATGCTCCCAAGTTCAAACAGAAACCAATTTAATGCGAATAATGGGACTACAACATCACGCATGGAATTCTGCTCCGGGAGCAGGATAATAAATTATCTTATAGGCTAATTTCTTGTCGTTTTCTTTTGCTAGAATTTTGAAGAGGAAATTAAACAACGAATTTCAATTAATTAAAGTGTGAAATTCGATAAATCTCAGATTGGAGTTTGGTGAACTACTCTTTTCAAGTATCAGAAAATTATCCGAGAATAATATTATTTAGGTCAATTGACACACGGCCTTAGTACATGGCCGGGCCATACACGTCCTCCCATGACTTTCATTTTCATTAACGATTTGGCTAAACATAAAAACCAGGCGTCATTGCAATGAAATAAAATTTGGCAGGTAAAATAATAGTGAAATTGAAAACACAAACAAATTTTATGGTTAAGCCAAAGTGGACGCCCGTTTTTGACGTCCTCACTCTATCAACGCAAATATCATGAAAATTTGTATCGAAAGCACAATGGTGCGAAAAAGAACGTGCCAGAATTATTTCTGAAAGTAGATTTTCTAAGCTATTTACCTTTCTCCTTTACTCACTCAAAATCTACCTGACACAACGTTCATTGGAAGGCGTGTATGGCCATGCACTAAAAGTGTATTTCAGAACTTAAAACATGTCATATAAAATGAAAAATTAGTTTCAGTAAATTTTAAACAAACGAAATAAAAAACAAGTTCACAAACTCAAAATTCTCATATTATAAAAACGTTTTCTAAACATCGATACCTAATGCAGGTGAACATAACAATTCGTAAATTGTATAGGTAGGTATAGGTATTTTCTCTATTTGACCGGGTTTCAGGTCAAAAATGCTCATTTTAACTTTTGACCGGAATTTTTGACCGCATTTAGAAAATAAAAATCCGGTCATTCGGTCAGATTTGACCGGATCCACTTTTTTTTAGTGGCAACACTGTTTTAGAATCTTATGGGTTTTTCATCAATTTGAAGAAATTTCTTTAAAATGTTATTGTTCGCTGTTGCGCTCGAAGTGATAAGTTTTATTCTAGAAAGTGAATTGCCAAAGTTAAGTCGGGAAAAGGAATTTATAAATTAAAGTAAAGCAATTATATAAGTGGAAACGCTTGGAGGTGTTTCTCAAACACACTTGTATAAGGAAAACGTAAGTAGCTATTATAGAAATATTTTTCAAAATTTCGTCTATGATCCTTTTACCTATACCTAATCGCAGTTAAATGAGTTAATAAAAAGCACTTTTAATTATATTATGTTTCCCAAAAAGCAACCGTGGGTCAACCGTGGGATTTGTGCGGAGGAGATGCAACAAGAAAAAGAACATTCAGCCAATGATCACCATAAATGAAACGTAAGTATTTTCCAATGACATAAAGTATAAACAAACTTTAATATTTTCAATTTGTTTAAATTTTCCAAATATAGCTAGGACCTTGTAGGACCTTTATCCAAACCTGCTTTCATCAATTCCAAATATGACAAGAACCACCTTCAAGTGTATTCACTTATAAATATGTATATGTAAGTTACAAAAAAAAATGTCAACTTTATAATTTACGTAATGCTAAGAAAATAAAAAAAAATTGTTTTGACTTTAAAAAGTGTTTCTTTTTTGTTTTATTGTTAGTTTAAAAAAAATTAGCGATAACTGACGAAAAAATGCATTAATTTGAATAAATAAGTAAGTTAATTTGAAGAAGTAAGTTAAATTAAAGAAAAAAAAAAAATTTCTTCAATTTAAAGAGTACGATGCGTCGAATTGAAGAATGTATTTTCAATTTGAAGAATATTTTTTTATAATGAAGAACATGATAGAATGATGAAATTTTATCACTATAACAAATTTTTGTGGATTTAACACCACAACGAAAAATTTTATGAATTTTTTTCAAAATGACAATATTTATTAAATATAACAAAATATTTGTCAAAACAACGGACAGGAGGTGTTGACCTTATATTGATCGCCATTTCTTCAAATTCACCTGCTTTTTTGTCAAAATAACTACCAAATTTGGTTCAGTGTACTGGTCGGCATAAGTATTTTGACAAAACTAAAGTTAATTCTGCTCATAATTTGAAACTTACTTCATGTAAATTTTGTCACCAATGGAAAGGTCATTTAAATTCCGTTTGATTGATACAAAACTTTCCCATTAAGTATCCATTTAAAAATTTTAGAATTTAGAATTTTTGTGAATGTCTACTTTTTTGACTTTTTTCCTCGGTATCAAACAAAAAAATGTTTTGATGCAAAAAGTTTCTTCAAACAATTCTAATAGTGACTGCAAACAAATTTTTTCAAAAATCTCTTCGCTAATATTTTTTATGATTTTTCTTTTCTATCCCGCTAGGTATTTCGTATTCTTACGAATATCATGTATATATCCGTTTGCGTCATCTTTTCTTATGACTAGGCGAAACATTCTTTAATCTTAATCTTCCAAGTTAAAAGATACCTTGGCATATAATGCCATCTTTTGCTTTTGTGAGACTTAAGACATCTCTTACTCATTGCAATCACGTTTCTCAGACACTAGTGATAGCAAATCTTCTCAAATCATCACCTTCATGATACAATACGGTCTTAAAAAAATCGTGCGACAATTCATATTGGTACCTAGTGTGAATTGATACGACATAATCATAGCCCCTTTCTATAGCGTAAGTCCCAATTACTTACTATTTCTCAATGAAACTGTGAAGGTCCTTTCTTATTCAAGTATAGAATTCGGAGCTTATGCATACTTTATTTGAAATGCCAACCCTGAATTGAAATAGTGAAGTAAAAGCACTGATTAAAAATCTTGGCAGACCACATTTCGCACTTCACTCGGAAAGCACTATTAATCGCTTGGGTGTAATGGTTATACCCAACGTGGCTGGAGGGTAGGCAATAATAGGGTTCCCAACAGGAAAAAAAAATATTTTGAGAAAAATAGACAGGATGACTACTAAATATTCTCAGTATAGGAACTTGCCACAGTATCATGAATCTGTGGAGAAATAGGCCCATGCGGACATGCCCCATATCAATGGTTAGTGAATGCCATTGCTTGCTACTGTATTTGTGATTTGGTGACACATTTTGCAAACTTATTCCTTTCAACAGGAAAGGCATTTGTTTTGTAAACCGATGGCCCATATAATAAATGATCAATATATAGGTAAACTCTACTATTGCAAATAATGTCTCCAATAAATGTTGGTCTGTGCATTACTATTATGCATTTCGAAAACCGCTGCTACATCGGTTTGGGTAAAGAAAATGGGTTCAAGCATTCTGACTCGAAGGACGAAATGAACGCTCTACTTAACCCTTATATTTAACTCCTTTTGCTTTATGGCGCCGAGTGCTGAACATTAAGTGATTCAGGATGCCCTTGAAAAAAAAAAAAAACTTTTGAATAGCTGAAATGAAACAGTATTTTAACTTTTATATGCGTTTTTCGATATAGCAAAGGAACCAGCATGTTATTTCATTCCTTGTACTAATATAATGTAGCTATGTATTGTATATGTGTCAACATAAACTATCGCATTACAGTGCAGCCTTAAATTTAAAAGTGTTGAAATAATTGCTGTCAACAAATGTTAAGAACGTCACTTCTTGTGCAAACAAATTCTCAACAGGTTAGGCATATATACACATGCACAACACATATCCTCATCCATAGTCCTTTGGAATTTAAAGTGCTGCTAAGCACTGTTATATTTTAAACTCATGACTCATTCACACACTAATCCTACCATATCATGAAACATATTTTTTTTTTGTTTTAGTTTTCGAGAATTCCCCTTGTACTTAGTCTACTTGTATATGTATATGTGTAAGAGACAGTGAGATTATGCAACGACTATATTTATTGAACCAAGAGATTGAGGTTGTGGGGTGCCTTACTACCCTCGTATATGTTTGTGCCATTCTGTGTTTGGGAACAAATTACCATGGAAGCCTTTCTTTGCTTTGCCGCCCACATCACCACATTCGTCGAAATGAAAAAGAAAATCAATAAAATTCTATACGTGGCCGCATTTCCAATGTGAGGAATAACTCTCAGTTTAGCTTAATGGTGTATATTGCATTAAAATCCCATAAGAAATATTATCGTCTTTAGAATGTTTTAATCTACTTACCAAAATTCAATGAAACCCTGATGTATGAGCAACGCCATAAAATCTCCAGTTAAATCGTCTCGTTCGCCTGTTAAAAGGATAATACCATCAAGGGATTCCGGTCGAAACTCCACTCTAATCTGAATTGTTTTACGAAAAAGAAAAATCAATAAATTGTATCCTTTGACTTGTCGGGAATACGGGACAGATTTACCTGTACGTGTTTGTATGCTCCGCGTAAGGCTGGGAAGGCCAACCAGGACTTTTTTGAAAATCTTGGAATACGTACTTTAGTGTCTGTAAAAAAGATAAATAAATATAACAATTTGCAGAATTTAATGCGAAGGATATGTGAAGGTTAGAATTACCCCACATGTGGTAGCATAACGTCGGTCGTTTTTATATGTTATTAAAATGAGTACCTCCTTTTTTATTATTCCATGCCCGATTGCAGGATAAGTTAAATAAAGGCAAAATTCTGTTGGCTTTTGTTAAGATTGTTACCTAATAGAAAGGTTGGGTCGTTTGGACTTTTGATTTTATCTGTTTAGTGTTGAGGTGTAAAATTAGTGTTAAACTGTTATCTGCCATGATTCTATTCTTATATTTCTAAGGCCGGTATTTAAAACCTAAATTAAATTTTAAAAACGAAATAGATACGTAAACATATACCTGTTGAGTCCAGACATTTGGGTTTATTATTATAACGCGCAATGGCAACTGCATAAAATTATAAAATTCAGAGAGCTCCAAATGGCTCAGGTGGTGAACACTTATTTATTGCTAAACACATTATTAAGCCATGATTGAGAGTAGACAAATTTAACTTTCTAGAATCAGCCCTTATACCCCAACAAGACCATACATTTAAATTCTCGCATATAAGAAAGCCAGTAACAATGTTAATCAAAAGTTGCTAATGATGCAGCTCCAGCAACATATACTAAAGGCCTAACTTCATGGAACTATTCGCACGAATGGAAGGGAATATCTACAGCTTTGCTGATGACAGCACTCTTATATCCTCCGTCTCGAACAGTGGGCCTGTGAATGCGGCTACATCACACAGTCAGAGATGTGAACAGATTAGTTCTCTAAATGATGATCTGGACAAAATCTTGCAATGGGCAAAAGACAACTTGTTTGCAAACAAGGCACAGCTCACAACATTTTCTAGGAAAAATGCATCAGCAGTTCCTCAGATCTAAATGGATGACCATCCAATCCATCCCAAGGACTCAATGCACCTTCTAGGAGTCATAGTCAATTCGGAAATCATATAGCAGGACCACATTTCCTATATCGTAAGATCGGCGTCCGCTAAGTTGAGCTACCTATTTAGAGCAAAGAGGTACTTTAGCCCCAAGCAACTTCTCCTTCTCTACAAAGCTCAGGTTAGACCAGGCCTGGAATATTGTTCCCATATATGGAGCTCGGCCCCAAAATATTCACTTAACCTACTTGACAGTATACAGAGACGAGCAGTTCGACTTATTGGAGACCCTACACTCACATCGAATCTTCAACCGTTGGTGCACAGAAGACAAGTCATGCTTGTTCCATATAGGTACTTCCATGGTAGATGTTCCGAGGAACTCAAAGACATTATCCCTCGAAATGCAACTTTTGTGCGCCCCACAAGACAGGCTGCTAATGCTCATGACCAAACAGTTCACTTGACCACCGCGAGGACATCAACTTTCCAAAACTCCTTCTGTTACAGGACAAGCAAACTCTGGAACTCGCTTCCTGGAGATATATTTCCAGAAGTATACAATTTGCAGCAATTTAAGTTCAGAACTGACATACATCTGCAAGCATCTCGGGGCGCTGTTGAAGCGTTATAGGTTCGCCTTTCCCGAGAGAAGTATTTAAAAAAAAAAAAAAAAAACCACAATAATTGATGCCAAGTACGAACAACTGAGTTAAAAATCTTTCTAAGGGCAGTTATACTCTCGGATGTTTGTCAAACGTTCGCGATGGATAGAAGATCATATATTATTGAGAAGTCTCAATGAAGAAAGGATTCAGAATGCCGAATTTAAAATTCTGTTTTTTTTTTAGAAGGGCTAAATACAAATATTTTTTTCTGTGGGAGTTTATTTCGCTGGTCTATCTCGTTTCGTCTAGGCGGGCATGGTAATTAAAATAAAATTAAAAACATAAAACTTAGAATGAAAAAAATATATATATATGTATTAAAAAACAATGGCAACACTTATAATAAAAGAATATATCATTTATTAAAGCCAGGAATCTGTTATTTCATATTATTTTTTGTAAGTAAATCAAGTTATTTCTATTAATAGTTTTTGAAAACAAGGCGATGCAGTGTCATGCGACCAGTGTTGCCACTAAAAAAAAGTGAATCCGGTCAAATCTGACCGAATGACCAGATTTTTATTTTTTAAATCTGGTAAAAAATCCGGTCAATAGTTAAAATGAGAATTTTTGACCTGAAACCCGGTCAAAAATAGAAAATACCTATACCTACCTATAAAATTTACAAATTTGTATGTTCACTTGCATTATCGATGTTTAGAGAACGAATCTTGAGTTTGTCAACTTGTTTTTTGTTTGTTTAAAATTTACTGAAACTAATTTTTCATTTTATATCACAAGTTCTGAAATACACTTTTAGTGCATGGCCATACACACCTTCCAATGAACGTCGTGTCCAGCAACAAAGGTGGATTTTGAGTGAGTAAAGGAGAAAGGTAGATAGCATAAAAAAAATGCACAGAAAATCCACTTTCAGAAATAATTCTGGCACGTTCTTTTTCGCACCATTGTGCTTTCGATACAAATCTCCATTTGATATTTGTCCGCTTCGGCTTAACTATAGAATTTGTTTGTGTTTTCAATTTCACTATTCTTTTACCTGCCAAATTTTATTTCATTGCAATAACGCCTGGTTTTTATGTGTAGCCAAATCGTTAATGGAAGAAGAAGTGTATGGCTAGGCCATGTACTAAGGCCGTGTGTCAATTGGGCTAAATAATATTATTCTCGGATAATTTTCTGCCATTTGAAAAGAGTAGTTCAACAAACTCCAATCTGAGATTTATCGAATTTCACACTTTAATTAATTGAAATTCATTATTTAATTTCCTCTTCAACATTCTAGCAAAAGAAAACGTCAAAATATTAGCCTATAAGATAATTTATTATCCTGCTCCCGGAGCAGAATTCCATGAGTGATGTTGTAGTTCCATTAATCGCATTACATTGGTTTCTGTTTGAACTTGCGAGCATGTTCGTAATGGCAAAGTTTTATTCAAATTATAGAAATCTATCTATATTTATAGTCAGTAGGGCAATTTTATTTTTCGAGTCAAAAAGGAGTTTTCCGGTTAAAAATATTTTTCGTTCCGGTCAAAAAACGGTTAGGCCGGATTTCAAAATTTTCTCCGGTCAGAGTAAAGAGATTTCGGTCAGATATGACCGGAATCCGGTCAGAATGGCATCACTGCATGCGACTTCTTCAACATCGTTCAAAGAAAAACTAGTCGGTCCATCTCGCCTATACGCCGCCCGACGACACCCACATAATTGGCAGAACGCAGCGGCGGGATGTCACTGGCGCGTTCGTGAGTAGATAGATAGATAGATAGATACATTCTTTATTAAATCTCATATTTACAATTTATAAGAGTTATATTTTAAAGAAAAAAAAAAAAAGCGTTGGCTAAAAAGCCGTCTGCCATGAATTGACGTTAGTCTGAAAATTTAGATAAATAACAGTAGTTATACAAATATTACTTAAATTTTTATTTTTTTTGTTTAATAAATTATAGTATTGATATGTTTAAAAAACAAGTTTTGAGAGTCTAGAACACAAAGTAGCAGAATTTATATTTATAATATTTTGACATTTATAGTTTGGATTCAAGTTAATCCACAAAACTATTACGATAGCTTAAGGCGTGATTACAATATTTAAATAGTAGTTTCCAACCATTAGCACCATTCAATATTAATTTAGCTTCTTCTCTAGAAAGAGCATTCTTAGAAAAGTAAAGAACACGTAGTTCACGTAAAATGGGGCATATTGCCAGAAAGTGGAAAACGTCTTCAATTTCATTAAGATTACAAAGGCTACAAATTCCTCGAAGATCTTGTCTATGCGGCACAGAGTTAAGGCCTAAAATTTCCGTTCTAGCTTTAAAGATCATACTTATTTCATTGCTTGAGAGACTTACTAAAATAGTTGTTAGCACCTAAAGTGTGATCGAGACCTTTATACATATTTCTGGATGTAGATCTGCGAGCTCTGTTCAAACATTGCTGATAAAAAGACTCATCCACCCTAGCAATACATCTATAGAACATGTTCTTCCAATTGCTAACATTCCTTTCAGTTAGGTCAAAACTAACCTCGTGTAGAGCTGCAAGATCGTACCACTCTTTGAATGGCGTTAATTTGCATTGAAATGAAAACAACATAATCTGTTTTTGCAAATTGCTACCTGGCCTTTGCAGAATTTTGCACAAATAATCTGCATTAGCTTTGAGATTGCGAATATAAATCTGCGGTAAACCAGTCTCCACATGAATTGCATAGGTGGGGGTCGACGGGGGTAGTTTAAAAATACGCTTAAAGAAAAATCTTTGAACCATTTCAAAGTCCTCCAGATATTTATAACCAAATACTTGGTTTGAATAGCAAAGGCAAGAGTTTACTGTGGCATCAAAAACTTTAAATTTGGAGGAGGGATCAACATATTTTTTTGACAGAAAACTACTCCACATATGACTGATAGCCGTTTTTGCAGTAGAGCATTTCTCTCTTACATGTGAACGTAAGTCTAGGTTGTATGACATGAGAAAACCCAAATACTTAAATTGCTGAACTACCTCTATTGGGTTTCTTTCTAGAGTCCAATGTTCACGGGAGTTCCTACGACTTCGATATGTTTATTTGCAAATCCCACATGTCGCAGTAACGCTTCAGTTTGTTGATCATGAGTTGTAGAGTCACAGGTTTATCCGCGAGAATCACAAGGTCATCAGCATACAATAAAACCTTTACTGACAGTTCCCCAAACTGTATACCGCCAACTTGCAAATGTTCGCATATATCATCAATGAACATTGCAAAAAGAATTGGACTTAAGATACAGCCTTGCGGAACCCCAGTTTCCATCTTAAAAGAATTTGACGAGGCGCTACCATTCCAAACAGCAGCTGAGGTGTTAGATACGTTCGTGAGTATTGAGACGGAGGCGGCTTAGATGGGTTTAGCGGTCAAGGAGGGCAAGTCAAAGTATATGCTGTCATCAATAAAGGACACCCAACACCGATTGAGTAGCAAAGAACTCATTTGAACAAATAAAGTGAAGATGCTCTTTATAAGACCCTAATTATCCCAGTTCTTCTCTATAATGCAGATGCATGGACTCTATCATACGGAGGTTACTCTTGGTCAATGCCTAAGGTGGCTGAGTCATGTGGAGCGAATGGAAGACCTTCGAATCCACACCCGAGGAAGTTGAGGAAGACCGCGACTCAGGTGGTGCACGCAAGTGGAAGGGGACCTTAACCAACTTAGCATGCGAAACTGGTTACAGCTGGCCAAAGATCGTGCTGGCTGAAGATGCTTTTTGAGTGAGGCCCCAGGTCCACCCCAGACTGTAGTGCCACCTTAAGTAAGTTTTTGAAAAAAATACTTTCAATCTTGTAAAATTGCTTCTATTTAACCCCTCTACAAAATACCGTTTTCATATTTTGGCGCTTAAATTATCGTACTCGTGACAAAAGAAACAACTACTAGTTTACATAATTACCTATCTGTACTTAAAAGAATATTCTGCTAGGTTCCACATTTCACTTGAAATCAAATCGGAAATGAAGTTTTGTGTTCTACATTTCACAGTATTCGATTTCGATTTCAAAATTTTCGGAATTAGCTCGAAATGCAGAACATTCACCCTTACCCTTATGAAACGCTAATTTGAATTTGGAATTACGAGTGGCGTTTTTGAGTCGTTGAACGCCATTTGTCACTGAGCGGCACGTGTTCTAAAAAACATTCACCCCTATTCTCATTGGCGTTTGTCGTAAACGACTCGTATTTCACTTCGATTTTTAGTCTGTGTTTTTAACTTTTTTGAGACAAATGAATTAGAATGATGGTGAACGCATAGAAATGAAAATAGAATTGGTAAACAAAAGTTTAAAAACAAACCAGAACATCGTTTTACAACGACACGAATTATGAGTCGTATACGACAAACGCCAACGGGAATAGGGGTGATTATGGAATCCGAAAGTAATTAATCTGAGAATTTCTTTCGAAAAAGATAAACAACAAAACACTGATACAACCAACAACAATTTATCTGTTAGCACTGATTAGCTCGTTTGGATCGTATGTGTAATGTGAACTACTTAAGGACCATTCACATGAGAGCGAACAACATCGACGAACGAACGAATAATCGCAAGTTTTGACAGTCCATTCACATGAACACTTTTCTAGGTCGCGGCAGTTCGCGAATTTCAGCCATCAGTTTCTACCCGCAATGTCTAGTTTGAGGTTAAGTTCGAACGAATGTTTTATTCGCTAGTTTGTGGAACGCGAATGGAATGATGTGGATTGCGAATATACTTACACAATTCGCGCCAAGGGTGTTTTCGTTCGCGGCAAAAAGTTTGGAATTCGAAATTTCGTTATTTAAACTGTTTATAAACTTGTTTTTTTAACACATTTTGATGGGATATTTAATTATCCTCTTCTTGGAATAATAAAATGTGCAATTTTCTGTTCATAAATGCTCAAAAAGTGGTTTGTTCGCATTACATCAATTCGTTCGTTCGCTCTCATATGAATGGTCCTTAAGTCTTCGAATATGAAACGCCTAAATGACGACGTCGTACCCTGTCGTGGAAGTTAGGGAATAAAGGACCATTCACATGAGAGCGACCAACTACCTACGAACGAACGAAAATCAGCGAGTTTTGACAGTCCGTTCACATGAACACAGCAGTTGGTCGCGGCAGTTCGCGAATTTTTGGCATCAGTTTCTACCCAACCAATGTCTAGTTTGAATAAATGTTGTGGATTGCGAATAAACTTTGACAATTCGCGCGAAGGGTGTTTTCGTTCGCGGAAAAAAGTTTGGAATTCGAATATTCTTTATTTTAAGTGTTTATAAACTTGTTTTCTTAATACATTTTGATAAGATAATTAAATATTTTCTTCTTGGAATAATAAAATGTGCAATTTTGTGTTTATAAATGCATAAAAAGTGGTTTGTTCGCATTTCATCCATTCGTTCGTTCGCTGCCATGTGAATGGTCCTAAGTCTTCCAAAATGAAACGCCTCCAATAACGACAAACGGCGTGAAAGTAAAACGCCACTCGGAATAAAACGATTGAAAACGAATTCACTCGATTTACAATTTCGATTTCACTGGATTTCTGGAACCTAGCTGATTATTACTTATTGCAAAAAAAATCGATTAACACGTTAAAATTGATGATGCAGTTCCCTGCTTTACTGTGCATTGTGCAATGTGCCTGCTAAGCTGTACGGAGCGTTAGCATGAATACAAAAATAGAAAAAATATGTACGTATGTAATATTCTCCCAGGTCTCCATTTTTTTATTGAAAAATATTAACTTTTTAGTGATAGAAATGCTCATTAAAAGTCAATATTTTTTGCGAGGTCACTCCTGAGTTTATGATGCTTCGATTTTCTTGAAACCAATAACTGCCATACATTAAAATAGACCGGTACAGCCAATACGGTATAGACCCATCGTAAATCAAAGTGACATACACCAATTTGCCGGTGTCCTATTACTCATGTTTCCTGCCAGGAGACTGGTCCGCTAGTTTTCGCATTTTATTTCAGTGACATTATTTCCACTCCATCGGCATATCTCGTCAGGGCATCGTAATTGAGTCAAGTGTTGTATTACACCGTTATATCATCAACATGCATCAGTTGCGGAAGGAACTGCACTCTTTCGAATATAAATCAGTGTTTGCCATTGTCCTTTCAAAAAACACAACACCCCGAATATATTCAAGCTATTTATAGTCATATAGGTAGGTACTCGTACGTGGCTATGTATGACACATGTAGGTAGGTACACTATAGTTAGGTATGTATGTTAGTTGAACAAGCAGACTAATCGACAAATTTGTGCCATTGTGCATTTAATTTACCTAATAGCCATGAGCGCAAATGAAAATTGGATTTTCCGCTTTGTTCTTAGAAGTCGACATGGATAAACATTTACGACTTTACAACGCACGTTGCCCTTCTGTGGAATATGCTAAATTCAGAAACAAATCTCATTAACTTTCATACATATAGGTACATGTGTATTGTGTAGGTATCTGTTTTACTGTAAATCTGGTCATAAAATACTTGAGGTGCCCAGATAAAAATGACTTCGAAATGATCATATCAGTTCTCCACAATAGAGTAGGTATAATAGGAATTATGACAGCTTTTTATATCCCGAATAACTTGGCTCAGAAGTAGAAGTAGCATGCGTGCATATTTGAGTAAAATACAGGATATCAGGATATAAAAGTATAAAATGGAATGGAACCAAAATGGACGTAGGTAGGTGGATTTACCTATATGTTTAAAACCATTTGGCGGATTAATCATATTACAATTACGAAACCATATTGGGATAGAGGGTCTATAATGCTTCAACAGCGCCCGATGGGCTTCTTGATAGGTGTTGAGGTGGTAGTGCACGGCAGTGTAGAAAGCCACATACGTATGTAGCACTGACAGCCCAAAACTGCCCTCCCTAAAATAGCCCAAGGTTGTGAGCCGTAGCGCACTGCTTCCCGCAAGTTGCTTAATATGCAAGTCAAGTGGCGTGAGGTGTAGAAAGGTGTCCAGCGCTGGCGTAGGAGTGCTGCGAAGTGCACCCGTTATTGCCACGCTAGACGCTCTCTGCACCGACGCTAGTTTGCCGACTGTTGTTTTCTTCTTTGTCGCCTTCCACCACACTAGCGCGCCATATGTGAGTATGGGCCTGACCACCACTGTATATAGCCAGTGCACCATAGCAGGTTTTAGGCCCCAAGTCCTAAAAAAAAAGCCTGCCTACTATTTTTTTACAAATGAAAAGAGCGTTATACGCCTTTTTAATTCTTTCCTCTACTTTTGCATTCCAGTTCAGTTTCCCTCTCGAGGTATAAATACTTGTAAATGTCTAAATGATATGTAAAGTTATGTCTTACCATCCAAGCATCCAATGCCACTTTTGCCAAAAGTGCACAAACACCTGGGAATTCCTTCCTCATTTGTATCGCACACCCCATCTATACCACAGTCCAGTAAACAAGATTCTCTGAAAATATGAAAAATAAAGTTGTATTATAATTAAGCGTTGCATTTTTTCGCCTGTATCTAAAATAACCATATCTCATAATTGTAATAAAATTCATCAAATTTGGCTTTAAAAGTGAAAGGCAGGACAATTATTTCTTTAAAGAATGCTTTTATAAATCAAAAACCATTAAAGGTTTTTTAAATATAAAATTTGATTCTGTTTGAGTTGATTTTTAAAATTAGGTACTTTTGTTCGAGTTCAAACTCAAGTCCACTTAGATTGATATATCTGATATATCTTTGCATGAATGAAGGAGGAAAAGGAAATGAAATAAAATATAAAAGTTTCAGAAAACTCCCAAGAGCACTTTTGGAAAGAATTTTAAAATCGGACGTTAAAACAAATCGGAGACACGCACGATACATACATTCGCTTAAACATCATAGGTGTCCTTTGTTTGTATCCAGAAATGAATATGAAATGAAACTTCGCGTAAATTTCGCCCCTTCAACAATTCAACCGAAATACTCGACATAATAGCAATGCCTAGTAGTTTCCCCTAAGGTTAAAATATTCATTATCATTATAGTTTAAAACATTTAAAACTAGGTATTGTGCATTGGTATTTCCTGTCTTCTATGTCCCAACTTGAGACTCCATTTTATTCACTGGGAAATTTGATATTTACAAAAAGGTCCTTTAAATCACTTGAAATTCCCTTGAAATGCACTAATTAAATTTTTATTTATTTTTATTGAGAAGCGTATAAAATAAACAAATAAGTAAAAGTGTTATCCTCGGCCAGGCCGATGCTTTGATACCCTCCACTGTATGTACTGTACAAGTTAGTGTACACGTACACGCATGTGTCTAATATATGGTTTTGTATGGGAGGTAACACAACTACTACTACTGACGACGGTAAAAATAGTCCTCTCACAAAATTTCATTCGCCTAGGTCAATTCGTTTGGACGCTAATGAGACGTGCTTTCAACAGACAGACGGACAGACGACAGACTCTCCCTTCTTGTGGTGGGTATAAAAAAGCAACTTACACATTTTTATAAGAAAGCTATAAAGACCGGTCATGATCGGCAGCAAACACGACATGCCGGACAGGAACAGCAGATGCATGTAATATGTCAATATTATATATTTTGGCATGCATTTGTTGGTAGTTTGGTTGTATTTTGTATAACCTAAAACACCCTAACATTGACCACTTTTAAACTTTAACACGTTGTTACTAATTACTGTTATGTCGTATTAAGGATCTTAAATAATTGCACTACGGGGACTGCCATTCACTATTATAATGTTTAAAAATCCAGATTTTTTTTATTTTTGTTAACAAAATTATTGTTAAATTAGTAAGCGGTCAAAGTAAAGCATCGGTTGCCCTAACATTGACCGGGGGAATGGCAGTATGCAAAACAAAAATTATTTGTTTTATGTTTTTATTATTTAATAAAAAAAAATACATAAACACAATGCCACAAAATTTACAAATTAAACTCAAAATTACAAATTACTGACGTCTTTAAGTAACAGAAATAATAGAAAAAATAAAAATATAAAGTAAAAAAAATTTAAAATAAATAAATACTTTTAGGTTTTATATGTTTCAGAAAATATTTTTTTCAATCAAACTTGTAGGTAATGTTATCACATCTGTAAAAATATTCAATTCAGAAAAATGTTAAAAAGCTGGAAAAGGAACTTTTTCACAGAAATACTAAATCAAAAAAAAAACCAAAGGTGTTGATCGGCCTGGCCGATGCTTTGATACGCTCCATTGCATGCAAAATGTTTTCCGTGTGAGTTAGTATATTTACACGCATGGATCTAACATTGGTTTTGTATGGGAGGCCCCAAAACTACTTGACCGACATAATATGTATATACCATTTTTAATACTAACCTGAAGAAGGTCAAAATAAGTTCACTTTCAAAATTTCATTCGTCTAAGTCGATTCGCTTGGACTCTATCGAGTTTTCAATAGACAAAGCGACGACGCATGGGTCTAATATTGGTTGACCGACATAGCCCATTTCGACATGAATTTAGCTGACCAAAATGGTAATAAAAATCAAATAGTAAAACATTTTATATATTAGAGTACAACGTACTGCTGAAATCTTGGTTTTTATTCGAGTCCATACTACTATATAAAAAGGAATGGCTGTCTGTTGATTAATCCATAACTCGAGAACCCATATTTATCCGATTTGCATGCTTTTTTTCTTATTTATAAATGCGTTGCCCAATTTTATGGGGTCTCCGGTGCCTCCTTCTTGGAGTTACAAAAATGTAATGGCAAAGTGAATATACCTTCCCGTGGGATGTATAAAAATGAAAGCTAAGCTATAACAAAATAGGTATATTTTTTGAAGAAATTAGCATAATGTGTATCTATAATTCAAAAAAATGCGTTTGTAGAACGTTACAATACGTAGCAGTTAAAGGCATTAAAGGAAATCATTATAAATATCTTTAAACGCAGCAATGCCAGCGCTTGGTCAATGTAAGAAACCCGCCATTTTTAAGCGGTTCCCAACATTGACCAGGCGGTTAAAGTTGGAAACTTCATGGCCAAAGTTAGGAAAACTCATGATTTGTATGAAGCAACTTTTCCATTTTTACTTTAAATTACTAAAGAAATAGTGCTGATTTCAATGCTATTTGATTGAAAATAAAGTAAACTACTTACTTGTTTGGTTATATTAACAAAAAAAAAAATAGCGTATCTTGGTGTTAAAGCAGTTTTTTTTTTGTAAAATTATGCTGACAAATGTTACAATTTGGATTCGAAAAGCACTGTTATTAAACTGTTTTGCTAAAAACTGAGTACGACGTATTCTTCAGGATATAAACATTACCTAGCAGTTACATTTTCATCCAAATCGAAAATGGCGTTTTCGAGATATAAGCAGGTTTTAAAGTGCCATTTTTAGCGATTGGGGTGGAAATGGAAGGACGCACTTATGGTTAAAAAAAAACACTGTTTTGCAACTGTTTTGCTCAAAACTGAGTAAATGGTATAACTATGGATTTAAGCATTACCTGCCAGTTATATTTTTATCATAATCGAAAATGGCGTTTTTGAGATAAGAGCAGTTTTTTAAAGTACTATTATTATGGATTTGGGTGGATATCAAAGGACGCAGTCTTTTTAGAGAAAAACTGAGTTTGCTATCAAGTTAAGAATGATAATAGTACCTTACAAATACGTATTTTTTTAATTCGTTTTTACCGTTTTCGAGAAAAAGCCAATTTACAAAACTGCCGTTGCTGGACTTTTTTGCGAAAAACTGGGTCTATGCAGTCATGTTAATCATGCCTACATTAACTTAACTACAACTACCTAATTGTTAAAGCCGTTTTTGAAAAAATCTTAATTGTTTAATATTTCGTAAAATTTTTATATGGGAAGTACCTACCGTTAATATTAGGGCTAGCATAAAAAAAACTAATCCTAGCGGGAAGCCCACAAACTATAAATACGAAGTTTGAAACAAATCCGTCCAAGCGTTTCCCCAGGGGTGGGACAGACAAACATACGGACGGACAGAATTGCGAGACCTACTTTTTTGAGTTTCCCTATCATCGTAATATCAGAATTGATCAAAATCTCGAGTTCGAAATTTTGTACGAAAACAATATCTCTCTCTTACGAGAAAGTTAAAAATCCCATCAAATAATTAAATCCATAAATTAGGGCGTAATTGAAATGCTAACTGGTCAGCTTATTATTTCCTATGATATCCTAACAGGTAAGCTATGCCGAACAATGTCCACATTTGACAAGGATATACATAAGTACAAAATATATTTTTAGGCTAAAATAGACTTGGAAAAATATCCTTTGTTTCTTAAAACGTTTTGGAAAAATGCCATCAGATTTTCAAAGTCTACTGATTATTTAAAAAAAATATATAATTTATTTTGAAGGAGCATTTTTTAAAATAACAATACTTTTTCCTTTTGAAGGACAACTTCAGAGCAATATACTTTTTATTGGTAAAAAGGATATCTGGGTAAAATATGCATAAATCCCAAAATCAACTACTATTTCTAAAAGCATTTGTAAAATAGGTACATATGTCCTTTTTAAGTATTTTAAGATTTTAGAGACCTTTTGGGAAAAATCTAATTTTCAAGATTCTATGGGCAAAACATCCTTGGAAATATTTTTTTTTATTACGATCTCAGAAAGATGTCCTTTTTAAGGAGTAGCACATACTTCTACCTGTTAGTCATATCCGTTCAGAATAACTGCCCAACGGGACATAAAAGGTTTCACTTTAAAATCGCCAAACGAGAATCACCAAACGTACGTACCTACCTTACCTATAAAAGAGATTTTCCTGACTGACTCAACAACGCCCACCCCAATCCGTTACCGTTAATTTTATAAGTAGATAATGCACTTTTCGAAAAGGCTGTAACTCAGTGAGATAATGGCAGATAGCCTTCAACCTAGCGGCAAAAAGCGATAGAAACAAATTATCAACATTTATGATGATGATGACAATCTGACAGATTAGATGACAGAAAATCTATATCTATACGTTTGCGAAAGATGATTGGTCCAATCACCCAATGGTCCGTCAAATCCACAATATCCTAATATCCGCTTGTGAAATTAATAAATTTATTTAGTTAAAAAGAAAATTAAATAAATTCACCCAAACAATATCAAAACAAAACAAAATACATTTTCATCGACATCCCCGTTTTTCAATA
This sequence comes from Cheilosia scutellata, assembly GCA_955612985.1. NCBI lineage: Eukaryota > Metazoa > Arthropoda > Insecta > Diptera > Syrphidae > Cheilosia > Cheilosia scutellata. Next base: position 29,571,371 of record OY015314.1, on the reverse strand, counting down.
TGATTTCTGTTATGTTTGAAATTCGCGCCGTGACATATCAATTTGTACTGACATATTAATTTTGCATGTCATAAAAATCTGGCATGCAAAACGATTTGTCTACATATGATAGTGTCAAAAATGTGCCGATGCACCCTTTTCTAACATATTCTAACGTCGAATTGACGTCAGACTGGCATGTGTATGTCGAGTTGTGCATGTCGTGTACTCGTAGCATAATATAGATACATTTGGGCCTTCAGGGTGGACATTGGCTGTATAGTATACTACACTAATATGTACTGAATATTTACGAGAAAAGGGTGTGTATAACGTTTTTGTCAATGAAGTAAATAAAAAAACGTTTCTACTAAAACAATTAAAACAATGCTATTATTTCTTGATTGATGTGCATTTTTCAATACTTTGCGAATGCTAGGCGGAATTGGAAAATAAGGGCGTGGCACCTCCCATACAACAAAGTTATTTAAAATACTTCACATTTTATGTTAGCTTTTGCCTAAAACTCGGTAAATTACCTGTTGGAAGTATTTTACAAAATATGGGCGAGATTTGACAAAAAGGCAAAAAGTAAAACGCTATTCCTCGACATTCATGGGAGCTAATGTTGTAAAATTTGGAGCATTCTTCGGTTTCATTTATTCTAAATTGATCGGAAAATTGTGCTCTGTCAATATTATCAGTTATATCTTACCAACAAACTGTTTTAGTTTGCGACAATGATTATTATTGTACTCAAATATTATTCTGGATGCTAATTTAATTATACAGAACCGTTTGAAAGTAACAACACGTTGTGCACAAACAGAATATAGAAAATGTCGCCTAGGGAAAACGAAATTATAATTTGTGTATTACATAAGACTTCTAAAAAACCACTTCAACATTAATATCGCAAAATAGTTTTTCGACTACGGAAACAAAATTTAATTAATGTAGATATTAAATTCTTCCCAGCCTTCACTTTTAATATGTATTAAAACTAAAAAGAAAATCACATTAAGTGTACTTACGCTTCAATCCTAGAATAATTCAAGGAGTTGGATTTCATCTCCCTCAATGAAATCGAGGACTCATCAGAACGTCCTTTGTTAGCTGAAGCTTGAGTAGCAAATGCCGCACTTGTAGACCGCCTTCCTTGACGCTCTTCCTTTCGCATGCCATTCGGTTCCAAAGATGGTGTAGATGTCGTTGTCAGAAACGACGTCGCTTGCAACTGATTGTAGTCGTTTTGATATGTATTTGCATCAAATGGCCGAAGATTTAACTTATTATTATTGACATCGTCATAGACAGACATATCTAGTTTCGAGTAGTAATCATCCTGCAACGTATTGCTGTCAACAATGGGTGATTTAAGAGTGTCCGATAAGACAGATGAATCGTTTAATTGCTGTTGTTGTCGATGCTGGCTTTGCTGTTGCCATTGAATACGTTGGCTAAGTTCACTTGTTATTGAATCCGCATCATACATATCTAAACGATTTGAGTAGTTTTTCGAATTTGAATTAATCTTTTTGAATTCAGGTACAGGGTTTAAGTCTAATTGATCGTCGTTGAAACTTATGCTATCTGAAGATATGTAGTAATCTCTCGAATTGCTATCGATATACGAGTTCGATTTTCGATTATCATCCGTGTCTGTGATGAAATCATCCTCGTCGTCGTCATTTTCATCTTCACCTGACGTTTGCAATTGGTTGCTACCGTTGATACCGTTTGCCAGTTTGGCACTAAACGAGGCACCCTTCTGGTAGAGTACATCTTCTTCAGATTTCGTGGGGCCTTCCAGTGAAAGTGTTGAATTAATGACTGAAATTAAAGTAAGCGTAACTTCATTGTAAATAACAATGTTCATCTAATAAAAGTATTTATAATTTCCGTTTACATAAAATCAGTTAACTATTTGAATCATCAGAATCTCAGTAGTGCAATTTTCTTTGTCAGATAAAAACTCGAAAAATACTGGACAGATTTCGATGTATCTTTTTTAAAATGTTCCTTAAGACTGTGAGACTGCTATAGGCTGTGTCGTTTATAGCCACGTCCTTAGGAAAAGTTTTTCACCAAAATGTATTTTTTGAAGTGAAAATATTATAAACAAGTAGCTAGACCATGGAGAGGGAGCGCGATGCAAAGGGTGCACATTAAATCTATATCTATACTAATAATACAACTACCGGAATTTTCTTTGTCTCCTAAAAGCGCGAAAACTACTGAACAGATTTCGATGTAACTTTTTTTATAATGTTCCTTAAGACTGTGAGACTGCTATAGGCTGTGTCGTTTATAGCCACGCCCTTAGGAAAAGTTTTTAGCCAAAATGTATTTTTTGAAGTGAAAATATTATAAACAAGTAGCTAGACCATGGAGAGGGAGGGAGATGCAGAGGGTGCACATTAAATCTATATCTATACTTATAATACAACTGCAGGAATTTTCTTTGTCTCCTAAAAGCGCAAAACCTACTAGACAGATTTCAATGAAAGACTGAAAATGTAATCTTAAATGGACCAAATATAATTTAGTTTAAAGGCGAGCGGCGCAAGGCAGGCACGGGTCAGCTAGTAATTCTATACAGACAGAGTATAGGGGACGTCCGATACCATTGATCCAAGAAAAACCCGAATTTTAACAATTTAATTGATTATAGAGATGAAAACTGTTTTTGCAAAAGATTTAACAAAATCTAACATCTTACAAATGCGTACCCTACAGTCCGCTACAACATTCAATTTGATAAGAAGTTTGCTTGCTTAAGGTGGGAGCTGCTGAGTTGAGGGAGGTGGGATTTGAAAATTAGTTCTGTCACAAAAACAACAATAGAAATGAAAACACAATAGACATTTTCTCGCTCATAAATCTCGCGATAGTGCTGGTGAAATTTGAGGATACAAATCGAATATATTTTTTAGCCGTTGGAATGTTCCAAATATGCATTTATCTGATCGCAGTCTAATTACAAACAAATAAAAAAAAGAAGTAAGAATTGTAATATTTTTCTTACCTTGACAACTATAGCCATTCTTATTCAATTCGTAGCCTTCTATGCAATCACATTCGTACATTCCATCATGGATTTCATAACAAAGCTGCTCACAAGGACTCGTGTGCCCACAATGACCTAAATATGAACGAAAATTAATTGTAAATTATTGAATGTCAATACAGCTTTTAAAAAAAATTTGAGCAGAAATAAATTATTGCAAATAGATTTTTGAACTACAACTACAGTACAGTTTGCCTAAAGTAAACTACAATGAAAATACGAATCGGTAGGAAACGCTGCTATATTTCGGCCATCAATGAAGATGAAGCATTCGAGGACAATTTAAATACATTTGAGTGTTGATTAGGAATATTCACATTTGCTAGAACCGAGAAGAGTCTTCGACTCCAAGTCAGAGTGCCAAAGCTGCGCTATATACCATAGAGGGAAACATAACACAAAAGAGTTCTATTAGTTGAGTTCCACGCTCAGGTAATTTTTTGCTTTAATTCCAATGACCTAACTAATGAGTTGTAGTAATGGATTTACCTTACATCTCATACATAAAACATTTCGTTCTGACTGATATTTAACTGGTGTTCAAGGCCCATCCCACATGGGCACATGGTGAGCTACTATTACACCATGTCAAAAATCGTGTCAATTTTTGACATACTGACTTGAATATTACGTCAAATTTTGTCTACATAAAACTATAATACAGAATCTGACGTGTGAGTAGCTTAAGAGGAAGCTGACATTTTAAAACAAATTTCCTTTTATGGTGTAAGTCAGCACTAACGAGCGACTTTGGGAAATTGTAATTTCAAGTGGTGGAAAGGGGGGTCAAAGTTGATATAGTAAAATTCTTATTTTTAGGCCGATCTATTTCAAACTTGGTTTATGTAGGTACTCTATATAAAAAATAATATTTCTCAGATTTTCGAAATTTAGCATGAGGCCCGAGTTATTGGTGACTTACCTAGTAGGTATATTTCGTGGTGTAGGTATTTAGGCCTATTCGGCAAAATCTTTTATCCATTTTTCCTGTTATTTTGTTATGAATTTCCATACAAAAGTTCGAACTGTCAAAAAATCTTTTACGATCTCCAGAATTGGTATTCTGCGTGCAAAAATCTTTTATGAATTCTGTTATAAATCATAACAGAATAAAAGACAGAATTTTGTGACTTTTACTATAAAAGATTTTTATTAATTAGAAAGTTTTAGATTGAAATGGATATCTATATAATTTTTCGTCAACGAAATGTTTGCAAAAGAAGACAAATGTATTAATTGTGCATAAACTAGTGGGTATGTAATAGAAAATAATTTTGAAATTTGTATTTTTGCTTTAATTCGCGATGAACTCAATGTCGAGTAGCTACTTCTCCGGACGGAGCGATCCATGTTTCGGTGGTTTGGTCATGTTAAACGCATTCCCCAACCAGGATCCCACGACGCACGTCCTATGGAATCCGTATCATCATCAGGCAGGCGTCCTATAGGTAGACCCAGTGTGAGATGGTTATATCAAGTTCATAGTCCCTCCTCTACCCGTATGGGGATTGCCCTTGATGATTTAGCGACGATGGTGGAGAATCGAGAGCTATGGAGGGTCCACTTGAGCAACCTACACCCGCAACCCACTTAATGGATAAGCGGACCATTGAAAATGATTGAATGAATATTTTTTGGTTTAGACGATAAGTTTAGCTGGAACTAAGATTAAATAGTAATCCATTTGATCTTCCTAATGTGCGTTTTACTCAGCTCTTTAGATTAGATAAGGTGTATGCTAGAATTCTAATGAACAAATTGGAACAATTTACCAAGCACGAATACAACCATTCCATTTCAAATGCAAGTAAATTGTATTTCTAATGATGACGATGTAAAGTTGGATATTTATTTCAAGTTTCTCGCGACACTACATTTTTACGAATACAGTTCATATCAGGCATCAATAGGAACACATTTTTGGTTTATCGCAGCTCAGTGCATCGAGATCGATTCAGTTGGTTACTAATTCGAAATAGAGTTTTCTAATTGGATTTTGCTCCATGTAAGAGCAATATATGTATTTCTTCTTTTTGCCTTGTCGTGGTTTTTTGTTGTCTTTTTCCTAAAAATATGTTCCAGTATTTATTACACAATTATTTAGTTTGTAATAATTCAAAACATACTCTTTTCAGACTGCATTTTAATATGTTTTTTGCACAAATTTGATCAGGTGCCTAATGTCTATGTATATAAAAAAAACCAGTAAGACAACTATCTTCGACTGTGCCTATGCTCAAATACCCGGTACTATATTATTGTAAACTAAAAAAATTATATATTTGTATGGGAGGTATGGGTAGTTTTTATTCGACCAAGCTAATTTTTTGTCAAAAATTTTTAAATATTATTAAAACAATATGTACAAAGTTTAAACTTGCTATATTTTTTCTGTAGCTTTTTAAATTTAATTTTTAACATAACCAGTAAGACAATTATCTTCGACTATGCCGAAGCTTAAATACCCGGTACTATATTATTGAAAAATAAAAAAAATATTTTAGTATTAATAAATGATATCTTTGTATGGGAGGTATGGGTAGTTTTTATTCGACTAAGCTCATTTTTTGTCAAAATTTTTTAAATATTATTAAAACAATATGTGCAAAGTTTAAACTTGCTTTCTTTACTGTTGCTATTTAAATTTAATTTTTAACATAAAAAGCTATATAAATCTGATATTTTTGTATGGGAGGTAGTAGTAGTTTTCATCCGATTTTGCTCATCTTCGAACTTAGCCTCAGTTTGGTGGATAAAATCTTACGTACCAAATTTCAAGTCGATAGCTCTTAAATTACGGCGGTAATCGTGCGGACGGACAGACGGACAGACAGACGGACATCGCTAGATCGATTAAGAAAGTGATGCTGATCAATAATATATATGTTTGTCATACCTACAACGCCTCCTTATGGGCGTTACAAATGGAATGACAAAGTGAGTATACCCTCACCACAGTGTGGTACCGGGTATAAAAACTCTGCGGTTTGTTTTGACAGCTTCGTAACAGATTTTCATAAAAGTTCGAAACCCTGAATACGATTTATAAAAGATCTTTTATGGTCGAGATCTTTTATGATTCATAACAGAATAAAAGATTATGCCGAATAGGCCTAATTGTCTAGACAAATTTTTTCCCATGACTGCGATGAATAACGTTTGAAATGTATTTTTTTGTTATGAGAGGTGTCACGCCTTTTGTCCAGTCCCGCCAGGTTTTGTAAAATGCTTCAATCAGGCAATGTTCCGATATCGTGATTTAAATAACTTTGTTGTAAGGGTGATGCCATGGCCCGTTTTCCAATCCCACCCACTTTAGCTCCCATGGGTGTCGAGAAATAGGATTTAAAATGTATATTTTTTTATACGGTAGGTACCACGCTCCTTTTTTGATGATCAAACTTTCACAGAAACACCTTTGGACCAATAACAAATATTTTCTTAAAATTTGATTTCAATCAGTTCGGTAGTTTTCTAGATATAAGATTTTTTGTTTTTTTTTCGTATGGGAGGTGCCATGCCCCTTTGTCCAATTTTTACCAAATGGATGGTTTAGATTCATCCTTGGACCCACTCAAACACACACACAATTTTTCATTAAAATTGGTCCAGCCGTTTAGGAGGAGTTCGATTACAACACACGTACAGAAAAATTAAATAAGATAGCTGTACCCGCCCGGCTTTGCCCGTGCATAGAAATTGTATTGCTTATAGTTTCTTAGATAATAATGTTCTTTCGGAAAATGCGAGAAATCGATTTTCTGGAAGCGGTTATCGAGTTATAACGTCATCGAGTTTCACCCCATAGAAGATGTTTTTTGTATGGGCCACACCCGTTTTATCCAATTTTGACCAATCTTACAGCAACACTCCTAAGCCAAAACCTCAGATTGTCTGTAAGTTTGAACTCAATCGATTCGGCTATTTTCGAGATATAAGATTTGTAATGTTTTTTTTGTATGGGAGGTGCCCCGCCCCTGTGTCCAGTTAACAACTTAGATATTTATTCACATTAAAAACCTTCTCTGGACTTCCACAAATAATTCAAGACCAAAATTAGTCAAATCGGTCCAGCCGTTCTCGAGTCTTAGCGAGACTAACGAACAGCAATTCATTTTTATATATAACTATAGATAAATAAATTGGTGTGCGTTTGTCTCCCAAAAACTCGAACCCGATTTAGATAGTTCTTCTTGTTTTGTTCGTCTTGATTCAGTGGCGGTTTAGTAAAAAAGAACATTTGGAAAGCTCCAAATGAAAAGGCGGAACAACGAAGAAATATAAATTTCCATTTTGTATGGGAATATATACACCACCAATGATCGCAAAACTCAGGAACCACCGAACCGATTCAGCCCACATTTTGAGAAAGCCTTTGCTATTGGCCCAAAGAAGTTGTGTAAGAGCCCCTTAACCAAGATGAACTTATTTGAATTTTTGAAATTAATAATCGAGTACTTTACAATACTTGATCAGGCAATTTTAAAGGAAATCCTGGAAGCTTTTCTGTGAATCGATGGTAGATACCAGTGAAGCGTCCAGACTAAGCAAAATTATTTCTAAAGGGTAAAGGTAATCCCAAGTTTTATTAGAAAATCCAATGGCGCATGGGCCGAAAGCAGTGAGGAAGTTTAAGAAGCTTTATTTGAAGTTCACTTTTAGGAAAGCAGTACTCCAACGTCTTCAATACCTAATGGATATTACGAGAACCCTGATTTGTCAGTTGAAGAGGAAGTAGAACATCTCTTCACATGGAAAAAGTGCTTTGTGCTATAATGTCCTTCGCACAGTACAAAGCGCCGGCCCTGATGGCATTCTGCTGGCGATGCTGCAAAAGGCCCCGGCTATGGTTACAGGTAGAATCAGGGACATTTTCATTGCCTTTAATTTGGCTACACACCTTCCTCAGCGAAGGCTATAAACCCATTAGCCTCTCGTAATTTGTCCCCCAAGGCACTCGAAAGGCTTCTCGACATACACATAAGAAGCGATTGTTGCAACGGAATTCTTTGCAATGCTCAGCACGCATATTTAAAAGGTAAATCGGTAAAAACAGCTCTACATAAAGTGGTAGGTAAAAAAGAAAAGAACCTTCACCAAAAGGAATTCGCATTAGCTACCTTTTTCGACATTGAGGGGACTTTCAATAACTGTAAAGCAGAGGCAATCAAACGTGCTCTGGAAAGGATAAAAAAAACTCTGAAAATCATTAAGTAGGTTTAAAATGGAGCTGACTAAGTGCCTACATCACAGAGCAGCGATGGGGGATACACACACAATTCAAATTCGATCCCGAAAACCAAATATTGTAGAGCATAGCATCACCAATTGGCTTTGCACGATGATTGTGACTAGAAATATCAATTCCATTCTCGGAGATAGAAAAGACGGAACTAGTACTTTTTAACACAAAATACAAGACACCATCCTACAAACTACCCAAGATCTTGGTACGGTTCTAGGTAAACAATTTAATTGGAAACGTAATGTTCAGGAAAGAGTCCGCACGGCTATAGTGCTCTCTTCATTTGTAAGAGGACAGCGGGAAAAAAGTGGGGATTGGTTTAGGTTTTGACCGTGAAGGTTCACCAGGGATAGCGATGGGCCCAATATGGTGTCTCGTCTTCAGTGATGAACTCACACCCTATTCAACCTATATTAACCTAACCTAATTTTTAATCCACACACCCACCACAATTCGAATATCATTTTTGACCAACTTATAAAAATTAATAAAAGTTCCTGTTTTGTTAAAAATACCCAATACAAATTAATTTCGAAAATTGTTCACTCTTTTAACGCGTGTTAAAAATAATATAAATAAACGCAAAATAATGTGAAATGTGTGTATCTATGTAAATGTAATACTTTCGATCTGCGCCCAGTTACATTTTTCGCATTTGGTCAAATAAAAATGATTTTGAATTTAATGTACATGGTGGACATTAGTATTTTGACAAAACTTAAGTTAATTCTACTTATAATTTGAACTTACTTCATGTAAATTTTGGCGTAAAGTTAATTCTACTTATAATTTGAACTTACTTCATGTAAATTTTGGCGTCAATGGAAAGGTCATTTAAATTTTGTTTGAATGATACAAAACTTTCCTTAACCTATTAAGTATCTACCCATTAAAAATTTAGAACTTTTGTAAAAGTCTACTTTTTTGACTTTTTTCCTCGGTCTCAAAAAAAAATGTGATGCAAAAAGTTTCTTCGAACAATTCTAATAGTGACTGCAACATTTTTTTTTTTTAAAAATCTATTCGCTAATATTTTTTATGATTTTTTCAATGCGATGATTTCAGAAAAATTTTGTATGAAAAGGAGGAAAAAGTGGCTCATCATCAGTCATTTTTAGCAATTTTCCAAAAATTATAAAAAATATTAGCGAAAAGATTTTCGAAAAAATCAATTTTATTATGCATCTTGAGTGTATCTATAGCGGAATATTGTGCAAACATTGCAAGCGTCTAGGTATAGTGGTTTAGAATGCACGGTGTGCTTTGGATTGGTTTTAATTATTTTTTTTTTCATACACATCTACAGTACTCCCCGGATAAAAGCAACCCTCTTAATAGCAAAACCCTTTTTATAGCAACAAATTATTCAGTGTTAGGACTCACAAGCGCCATTCTATGCAATTGTACCCGCTTTATACCAACCCGGTTTTAAGCAAACCCCTCTTATTATCAAATAAAAATCTGAACAAACATTTTATTTTACCTGGTATTTTATCTTTTTATAAGCACATTTGATTTTTTTTTAAATAAAATAAAATTTCACGAAGGTAGATAATCTTGGGATGCACTGATTTTGAACTAAGTAATGGCTGGCTTTCGAGTTGGCAAACATTAGTTTCAAGAAAATTCACGGTGAAAGAAATGATGCTGATGTTTCAGCAATGGACCGAAAATATTTTTTCGATACATATTATTAAACATATTTTCTGAAAATGATATTTTTAATGCGGACGAAAGTGGACTGAATAGGCAAATAATTTTGTTTGTTGACAATGCATATTGCCACAAATTGTTTGCTGGCGTGAAGTTACAAAAATGTTTAGTAACCGGTGGTGAAGATACCCGAGAATGTGGTGAAATTCCTTCAAGAAAAGATGCACACAAAGCTTAGCCACGCTGATGTCATTTGCGCTAAATAATTAAAAATAAATACATAAATAGGTGGGGCAACAGGCAGGCCTAGGTTCTCGCAACCATTCGTTTTGTGTGAGTTTCTATATTTGGGACGAAATGGAAGGGACCTACAATTTTATGCCGAGCCCGAACGGCTGAATTGAGAAGCTTTTTCAGGACAGTCATACTCTCGGTTTGTGTTTTTCCGGGGATCGAACCTGCGAACACTAACCACTGCGCCCATGCGCTAAATAAATAACTTCGGCAAATTTTCTGACACTTATGAAAGTGTTGAAAAGAAAAGTTCAGCGAACCTTAATCTTAGAACAGATAGGTATTTATCAAATTTCACACTATTAATTATTTTTTGGCAGCTGAAACGTTTCCCAACACGATAGCGCCAGAAAATTACCCCAGCATAGTTATTTAGGCCAATTAAAACAGGGCCTAAGTATAAAATCTCTGGATGAATTAAAGGATAATTTTAAGAAAACTACTGAAAAATTTATGATTCAAAGAAAAATTTAAAATGTTGTTTAATTAAATGTATTCAAAGCATATTTAATTTGCACACATATTGTCCAATACAATATTTTTGTATTTTGTTACATGAGATTTAATGTAGCTACTTGTAACTAAGTTCAATTATTTATACATTTTAGAAAACACCCTCATATAAACACATTTATGTGCTATAACAAGGATCCCCGCTTAATAGGAATTTAATTGAAAACCCGGCTATAAGCACTATAATTTCATACCCATTCGCATGTGCTATTATCCGGGGAGTACTGTACCTATTCAAGAAAAAAAAAATCTTGCAATCATTTTTGAACTCTTGGGTATATTTTACTCATGCCTGGCGATGGGTTAACCGGTAGGTACCGGTTACTCGGTAATTAATGACGACGTTTCTCTTTTCAGTGGAAGTACTTTGTTATTAAATACCAATATATTTTAATTAAATATAAAATAATGGAATATCTACTATGCCGCAGCATAGTTTTAGAACTAAATTGAAAAGATTCACAAAACATTTTATCGCAAATAAAACAAACGACGGACGCATGATTCAAAGAGTGTAGGTAAATGATTTCCGTTTCCGTTAAATTCCTCGTTGATTAAGTTTTATAAATAACGGTTTAGTTATTGAAAATATTATTCAAAATGCCAATTTAGTAAAAGCTTACAAAAAAACACAATTAGTGGCACCCTGACATAATTATTGGCACCCCCAAAAACTACAATTACTGGCACTCTTTAAACAGAAAAACAACATGTTTTAGATATTATTTTATATACATATGCTTTCAAAATGTTTTTCAAGGTGGTAGACAGGGACCCATCCACCTGTCGCCCGGTGAGATACCACCACATCATGATATAGCTTCCGTGAAGTAGTCTTGACTACGTTTCGGAGTTTGGCAGATGGGCCGGTGCAACACGGATGGGGCACAAAAGCCATGAAGCTACTTCCTGAGATAAAGAATTCCGGAGGTAAACTAGTCTCCCATTCGGATCTCCGGGGGGGTTCAACATGCAAATAATCACTTGCAAGACGACAGACAATAACGAACACAAGGACAAACGAGACAAATTACGGGCACTAACAGAAGAAAGCTAGCAACAGATTTCTGCAACATTCGAGGTCTAGGATTCAACAATGTCAACGTCAGCTGCATGCACCAGCATCTGCAAAAAAAAAAGCCAGACATCCTAGTCTTAAGCGAGACTCAAATAAACTCAAACACTGACTACACATATCTTCACTGTCCAGGATACGAACTACTTCCTCGTTTTCGATATAAGGGGGGACTATGTGTGTTTGCCCAATCAGATCTGGCGTGTCAAAGAAAAGAAGAGATGGAACCTGCGGATCTCTAAATAATATGGCTAAAGGTAGTACTACAAAGCTGTACCAAATTCTTTTGCTGCCTGTACCGCTCTCCAAACGCTAACGAACCATCTAAATAATTTCGTCATTTATCCGATAAGGTAGACTGGATACAAATTCATTACCCAACCGCTGAAGTTATTATACTTGGTGACTTCAATGCCCATAACATGGATTGGCTACGATAACCGAACGGACGAGGCAGGGAAACAAGCTGAAGACTTCGCCATTTCCTGCAATCTCACTCTACTCGTTTTTGAGCCCACACGAATTCCAGACAATCCAACAAATTACGGAAACACTCTCGATCTGTTTCTCACAACAGAGCCAGATAATTATGAAATAAATGTGTCTGCTCCCTTAGGGAATTCGGATCATGCTCTAATATCTGCTATCCTCTCTATACCGATACCAATAGGAGCGAACCAGGATCGTTATCGTTCGATTTGGAATTATAGTAAATCTAACTGGGACGAGCTGCGTAATTTCTTCGCTTCGTTGCCATGGGCTGATACGTGCTTTAGAGATCCCGATGTCAATATGTGCGCAGAAGCCGTAACCGAAATGATTTTACTCGCCATGGAACTTTATATTCCACATTGCATCAAAAAACTAGGTTAGGTTAGGTTAGGTTAAAAAGGGGTATGAGAGAGATGTCACATACGGCACTAGTCACCATAAGGGCCCATCGCGATCCCTATAGGGGGAACCAATTGCAGTGACCTACAATGCAAAAACACCTAAACACTTGCCCTTGAGAAAGCCCCAATATCCCTGCAAAAACCAAACAACCCCTTATAGTTGGTACTCCTTCTACTGCGACATATTGCCTCACATTCACATATAGTACATGTGTTATGTCCTCTACGGCTTGCAGGTCATCGCAGAATCTACAATTGTCCGAGTCTGCCAGCCCGAGCCTTTTGACATGTTTTCTAAGAAGATAGTGCCCTGATAGTATGCCGATCAGTGTCCTGAGCTGTTCCCTGCGTAGTTTGAGGAGTTCCCTAGATCTTTTACGGTCGTATTGCGGCCAAAGTGCCTTAGATACTGCGTGACCGATGACACCCTCCCACCTCCTTAGTTATTTTTTTCCTAATATCGCTTTTTATGATGCAAGGAGGTGGTTTAATATCCACATCCCCTCCATCTAACATTTCCCCGCCTCTTCAAGTTCATCATTATGCAAGTTCATCAGCTTGCTCATTTCCAGCTATACCGCAGTGTCCTGGTACCCAGCACAGTCTCACTCGGTTCTGACTGCATAATGCCTTGAGCATTGTGCGACAGGTCCTGACTAATTCAGAATTGATGTTTGTAGATTCCAGTGCCTTGAGCGCAGCCTGGCTATCGATGTGGATGGCTATACCCCTTCCAGATACAGATCTTATCCGCATTAGCTCTGCCGCTTTCAGAACAGCCAGAACTTCTGATTGGAAGACACTGCTTGTATCCGGCAGTCGTATAGAAATTTTTAGGTCTGGGTCTACGGAGTAGATTCCAGCTCCTAATAAACCCTGGTTTAACAAAGAATGCAAGCGAGTTACCGCAGCGAAAAACAAGGCTTTCCGTGAATGGCGGTCAAACCCTTCGGAGCAAAAAAGATCTGAATTTATAATTCTTCGAAATAGATGCAACCAAATTATTGAATCGGCGAAGACAACTTACAGCGAAAGAGTGACTAACAAAGTGATTGGGGGTATGGTATAACTCGCGGTTTTTTCCTTGCATTTTGTTATTTCGCTGCGATCATTTCGCATTTTATTATTTCGCATATCAACAACTTACATTTTGTTATTTCGCAGTTTTTATTTGGCAAAACTTCAATTAGCCTTGTAATTATTTCGCCATAAGATATTTCGCATTTATTATTTCGCAATAACTTACTTTGATTTACTTATTTTCGCATTGTTTTATTTCGCGTTTCCTTATTTCGCTTTATTTTATTTGGCAAATAATATAATTTTGGTTTTCTAATTTGTTTGGTTTTCATTTTACCTATCACATGTTAATAAATTTCGCGCTAAATTTCATTGACAACAATTTTATTAATCTAAAATTAAACTCAAACACAAGGCAAAATGGAATTAGAAAAAAAAAACTTTTCGACAATAACATAATAAATATTTAAACATTTTCAAAAAGATTTACATACATACATATTTCATAGTGCGTTCGCTTTAAATTGCTTCAGGAGGCAATCACTGCAATCACACAAGCTTACTAAAAACGAATACTAATTCTAGTCTCGAATTTAATTTTACTGAAGCTCAAAATTGCGAAATTTGTGTAAAGAATATAATTATCTAGGCATAGTGAACTATATTTAAAGTCGAAACTAAAATTGGTTATTAGTATACCTCGATTAGTACCTAAGGCGCAAGAAAACTGCATATAAAACTAGTGAAATTGACAAAAAAATGCATGCTAATAAATAAACAAGCGGCTAAATAGCATGGCGCGAAATAACGTTTTGCAAGATAAGCAAAAGCAAAAACACCAAAAGCCACTTGAAAGAAGAGCGAAACATAGAAATGTTGAAGAAGTAATGCGAGTTAATCTAACGGCGAAATGAACGCAAGACGAAATAACAATTTGCAAAAAGAGTTTTGCGAAATATATTTAGACAGTCACGAATGTAATAGTTTGCGAAATAAAAACAGCGAATTGATAGGCACCCAGTGATTGGATGTCCTAACGGCTCACGCGCATTCTGGTCCATGGCAAAGGCAATCAGTAATAACTTTTGTTGCTCTTCTTTTCCACCTCTAGTAAAAGAAGACGGCACGCTAGCAACAACACCTAAAGAAAAGGCAGATCTTTTCGCTATCATGTTTTCAGAGAATTCCACCCTAGATTCTGCACAACTAGAGCCACCAAATATCCCGAGGGTGCAAACATCGATGGCAGAAGTGAAATTTCGGCCTCGAATAATTCAACGCATCCTTAAAGAACTAGATTGCAATAAGGCAACGGGACCCGACGGAATACCGGCTATAGTAAGAGCTGTACACCAGAACTTGCACCTGTACTTTGTAAGCTGTTTAGCATGTCGTACTCACATAAGACATTTCCTTCTTGCTGGAAGACCGCTCGCATTCAACCTACTCCACAAGAAAGGGAGGAAATGTCTGCCATAAAACTATCGTCCAATAGCGTTACTCCCAATGCTCTCAAAAGTAATGGAAAAGGCAATAAATGTCGAAATAATCAAATATCTAGATTCTAGAAGGCCACCGATTAATAAGCGACAGGCAGTACGGATTTCGGAGCCGTCGTTCCACTGGGGACCTGTTAAGCTTCGTAACGCACTTATGGACGCAAGCAATTGAACAACACGGCGAATCAAGAGCCGTAGCCTTGCACATATCAAAGGCATTTGACCGAGTCTGGCATAGAGCCCTCTTAGGCAAGTTAGCGGCTTATGGATTACCTCAACAACTCTGCGGATGGATGCAAAATTTTCTTCTGGGAAGATCGATCCAAGTTGTTGTAGATGGTGTATCATCTAATTCGTTTGCTATCAATGCAGGAGTGCCTCAAGGATCTATTCTTTCTCCGACTCTATTTCTTCTCCACATCAACGATTTGCTTGGATTGACAAATAATAATATCTACAGCTTTGCTGATGACAGCACTCTTATATCCTCCATCTCTAACAGTGGGCCTGTGAATGCGGCTACATCACACAGTCAGAGATGTGAACAAATTAGTTCTCTAAATGATGATATGGACAAAATCTTGCAGTGGGGAAAAGACAACTTGGGTGTATTTAATGCAAACAAGACACAGCTCACAACATTTTCTAGGAAAAATGCATCAATCCATCCCAAGGACTCAATGCACCTTCTAGGAGTCACAGTCAATTCAGGAATCACATGGCAGGACCACATTTCCTATATCGCAAGATCGGCGTCCGCTAAGTTGAGCTACCTATATTTAGAGCAAAGAGGTACTTTAGCCCCAAGCAACTTCTCCTTCTCTACAAAGCTCAGGTTAGACCAGGCCTGGAATATTGTTCCCATATATGGAGCTCGGCCCCAAAACATTCACTTAACCTACTTGACAGTATACAGAGACGAGCAGTTCGACTAATTGGAGACCCTACACTCACATCGAATCTTGTTTTGTTTTGTTTTGTTTTGTTTTGTTTTGTTTTGTTTTGTTTTGTTTTGTTTTGTTTTGTTTTGTTTTGTTTTGTTTTGTTTTGTTTTGTTTTGTTTTGTTTTGTTTTGTTTTGTTTTGTTTTGTTTTGTTTTGTTTTGTTTTGTTTTGTTTTGTTTTGTTTTGTTTTGTTTTGTTTTGTTTTGTTTTGTTTTGTTTTGTTTTGTTTTGTTTTGTTTTGTTTTGTTTTGTTTTGTTTTGTTTTGTTTTGTTTTGTTTTGTTTTGTTTTGTTTTGTTTTGTTTTGTTTTGTTTTGTTTTGTTTTGTTTTGTTTTGTTTTGTTTTGTTTTGTTTTGTTTTGTTTTGTTTTGTTTTGTTTTGTTTTGTTTTGTTTTGTTTTGTTTTGTTTTGTTTTGTTTTGTTTTGTTTTGTTTTGTTTTGTTTTGTTTTGTTTTGTTTTGTTTTGTTTTGTTTTGTTTTGTTTTGTTTTGTTTTGTTTTGTTTTGTTTTGTTTTGTTTTGTTTTGTTTTGTTTTGTTTTGTTTTGTTTTGTTTTGTTTTGTTTTGTTTTGTTTTGTTTTGTTTTGTTTTGTTTTGTTTTGTTTTGTTTTGTTTTGTTTTGTTTTGTTTTGTTTTGTTTTGTTTTGTTTTGTTTTGTTTTGTTTTGTTTTGTTTTGTTTTGTTTTGTTTTGTTTTGTTTTGTTTTGTTTTGTTTTGTTTTGTTTTGTTTTGTTTTGTTTTGTTTTGTTTTGTTTTGTTTTGTTTTGTTTTGTTTTGTTTTGTTTTGTTTTGTTTTGTTTTGTTTTGTTTTGTTTTGTTTTGTTTTGTTTTGTTTTGTTTTGTTTTGTTTTGTTTTGTTTTGTTTTGTTTTGTTTTGTTTTGTTTTGTTTTGTTTTGTTTTGTTTTGTTTTGTTTTGTTTTGTTTTGTTTTGTTTTGTTTTGTTTTGTTTTGTTTTGTTTTGTTTTGTTTTGTTTTGTTTTGTTTTGTTTTGTTTTGTTTTGTTTTGTTTTGTTTTGTTTTGTTTTGTTTTGTTTTGTTTTGTTTTGTTTTGTTTTGTTTTGTTTTGTTTTGTTTTGTTTTGTTTTGTTTTGTTTTGTTTTGTTTTGTTTTGTTTTGTTAAACGTGTCTTGTTCTGTTTCACTATACCAATGTAATGACCGGTGAATGGAATGGTGATCGGCAGCAAATATGTAGATGTGCTCAGCTCCACATCTCAGAATCGACTGACTTGAGAAATGCGGATCAACGACATCGACAACGATCAAGCTCTTTTATACATAGAGAGGCAACAGATGTTCAATTGTTCATGTTATTCTTTGGCACGTAAACATAATTGTCTTCAGCGTTACCACTTTGCTGCAATTGCAGTAGATCTACTCCGCGTTACCGATGGACAATTTGAAAATGTCTCCAAAAAATGTCGCCCGACCCGACCCAAAAAATGCGTCCCACCCAATTTAACGAAAAATAACTTTTTTCAGGTTTAAATTATATACAGTTTATTAAAGGAAAGAGAATTTATTTTCTAAATAATATAAATGTTAAGTAAAAAAAAAAACAAATAAAGAAAAAATAATAGTTCATGTAGAGAGTTCTTCTATGTAGCGTGTGCGTTAGTCTCGCAAAAACTCGAAAAAATTTTAATTTCCATTTTGTAGGGGAATATACACCACCACTGTTCGCAAAACTCGAAAACCACCAAACCGATTGATCTCAATTTTAGGAGAATCTTTGTTACTGGCCCAAAGAAGTTTTTGGGAAGTTTGGTCAATATTGAACAAAGGGACGTGGCACTTCTCATACAAAAAATTCGTAAAAATCTTACATCTCAAAACCAACGAATAGATTGAGCTCAAATATTGAGAAATTCTTTGGCCTGAAGGTCTTTCTGTGAGATTTGGTAAAAATTGGATGAGGGGCGTGGCACCTCCCATGCAAAAAAACTGGATTTCAAAATTTATAAGACTGTTAACATTGATGCGCATTAGCAATACAAATTAGATTAGGGTGCGAAGCTTTAGCTTTGAAATTTGGTAAATTGACCTAAATTTTTATAGGTAAATAAAAGGCATTGAATGCATTTTAATACGAACGAGTTTCATTTAATCACCAAATGAAACTTAAACTGTAGACAGTGCGGCCAATATGGTCGATCTCAATGAACTGGAGTTGGAAGGTTGATTGGGATTCATAATCGCAGAGATAAGTTTTAGGTGTTACGAAGTTCACCGGGTCATCCAGTAGATACCTATGCAAACATGCGAAGAGTTATTAAAGAAAGTTTTGAAAATGCGTCCCAATGTCGCCTGAATTTGTGAAAGGGGCCCAAAAAACGCTTATTTCGAATTGTGGTCGCTACGCGCCCCGACAGAAGAAAAGTCGCCCATCGGTAACACTGGATCTACTGCATTTTTTTCAAAATGTATGTAAATAGCTATATTGCCACCAAATAAAATCGACTGCATTTTTGTAAAAGCCAAATCCAAAATAGTAAAATACAAGCCAATTTGAGAAACTGAGTTTTTCTGGTTTAAATTCGTTGAAGGAAACTGTTTTCTTCAAAATATGCTTCAAGTGCTAAAAACAATTTATTATTTTCATTGATGGATACAATTCCTACTTATACAACTTCAGGACGCAGATTCCGAACAAATATTTTCTAGCTTGAAAGGTGCTTTTCGTAAATAGGAATATTCCTCTGAAAAATTTTATAGGATTAGCCACAGATAATGCCTCTGTGATGTCCGGCAATATCAGTGGAGTAAAGGTAAAACTTTACTGAAACTCACACAAAACGAATGGTTGCGAGAAGCTAGGCCTTGGGTGTCTACCGCCTGTTGCGCCGCCTATTTATTTATTATTTTTAAAGGTAAAACTTCTTATTGAAAATAAAGACTTATTTTATCTTGAGTGTACGTACAAGTACATTGTACATAACATTTGCATTTATGTGTCTCGGCAGCATGTAAAAAAACTACATTTTTATTTGGAAAAAATATATGTTAGACTTATTATTTCATCAAAAACCGAACATACCCAAATGCATCTACTTGGCGAACACGTAAGCAGTCTTTATAAAGTTCTTATTCAACATTTTAACAATATTAATGCAATAGCTAGTAATCACAAAAAAAAACACATTTTTTTAAAAATGTGTGCCAGGACATAGGGACAGGATTTTATGAGGCACAAAAATTTATTTTAATATAACTTTGTAAGTCTGCAAAAGGGGGTGTAGTAACTGTTATTTAACAACTTCCGCTCAGGAACAAACTTTTTTTTTTCATTGTCCCAGTGTGTACTAACATTTAAAATACATTTTAACCTGTAATCTTATCTTAATCTAGTTTTTGCGGTCAGCTCTCGCTCTATAAACATCAACTTGTCCGCTAAAAATGTCAAAATGGAACTAGATGTACATTGCTGTAGAGGGTCTTGTTAGAAGTGCACCACGAATGTACATATCCTGCATGTTCGTTGGACTTTCTTTAGATAGTTGAGGTGTATGGCCTTATCTATAGTCCACCAAACAACCACTTCGTATATGAGTATTGGCCTTATAACCGAAATATTGCCGGAATTTTATATTTCCTTGTGACGATAGTACCAGTTCCGTTTTTGGGGGTTTATACCCAAACCACAACGTACTCCCCATCGTAAGCTTATTTAAAGCATTTTATAGAAGTCCATCCCTCTGCTTCGAGGTTTATCAATAGTTTATTAATAACCAAATTACAAAAAAGAAGGGATAAGACGTCACCTTGTACCTTTGGGTACCGACTTAAGTTTCTTATCCGAAAACTTAAGACGAAAACCAGTAATGGTGGTCTTGTAACCCCTTAGGGGTAAAATTCAGAAAATGCTGATAAATCTGAATATACACAGCTATTTGCGTATGTAGTACAATTGTACACTCTCAAAAGTTTAACTCTACGATTTGCGATCTGGACTCTGTACTGTTCGTATGGATGAATCAATCAGTCAATCACATTAGCAAGCCAGTGCATATTCTAGGCATATAGAGAGGATTACCGCAAAAAACTACGTCTCTGAAGGTTGACTGGTTGAACGAAACACAAAAGTTCATAATCTTACTAATCTTACTGTCAAACTTGTAACTGTCGTTTCTATTCTTCGCAAATCAAAACCATATGAACAATTGTTGAATGAAAAGGTTACGTATACGCCTAGTATAACTTAAACGTTGGTTCCTTATCGTGTGATTTGATAAATTAATTTCAAATTCCCACTTTAGGCGGGTGCATTGTAATATAGGTTGCATCTAATAACTCTAGAACCCCTATATCTAAATTTAGTTTTAGTCTGCGTAGTTTAAGCATACTTGTTATTAGAGGATCGGAAGTAATAAAAAGTCGATTAAGTATATCTTTCTTTGGGAAATCTTCTTTATAAAAAAGCTTTCATGAATTAAGTAGTATCTTGTACACGGATGAGCTGACTCGAAAGCATAAGCTTCAAAAACTTTCAGTATATCTAGTTAAGTTACTATTGCTTGCATAATGTATATCCTATAGCCATGGCTCCTAGACATTTTTTAAAAAGGTCAACATCAAGTATGCTTGACATTTGTACATTATAACAGAAACCTGTTGGAGTATTTTGATTGCCATATAGCCACGTTTGGATGTGTCCGAAGTAAAACCTTAATGGTTCTCTTTGAAGATCCGACGTTCTGTTTGTTTCTTCGTCTCAAGGTTGACATTTTTCGAAAGGGACATTTGTTCGTACATTCCATATATGTTAACTTAGACTTGGATATAATGGTTGTTTTTTTGCATTTATTGCTATTATTAAAATGATTTGATGGTAATCCAAAAGTAAAGGACCTCATAGTCGAAGATGTTTCCGTCAATACATTTCATATATATTTTCCCATCGACCAATTGTAAATAAAATTTCATGCTGGATTGCAATCCTTTTTGCCTTTAATCTCAATACTGAAATCAGTAGCTGATCCACTTGAAAACTTATTTTTATATTTTGAATGGCTAGATAAACCATCGAAAGCCCATTAAGTAATTAAAAATAATTTTTGAAGGTTCTTTACACTCCAATTATTTCACGTTGCACCTGGATGAGATGTTAAGTAGTGCATCAAGAAATGCTTGGAGCTGAATCTCTGCAGTTGTATCAGTGTTTGCATTCAATGAATTATGTCCTGTTAGGGTTGTAATCGTTTTTGCCTCGTTGAATGCATTTATAAAAAGGAAATCGGGTTCTGTCTTTGCTTCTTATGATATTATATAGATGAGTTGTTGTAAGTTGAGCATCTGCAAACGTAAACAAAGTTTCTTCTATAGTGACAGCTGAATGGGTTCAGAATGTTTCTTATAGTCTATTCCATATTTATGTTTGGATCCGGTAACTTTTTGTTTTGCCAATTTAGAAGCGTTAACGTAACCTGACGATGTAGGGCTTATTCGGGACGCATTCCGTATTCGAATATTTAGACCGCATTTCCTGTTTCCAATCGCTTTGGTCGCTATACTTCGGTCGTTCGACACCAACTGGGCAAACACTACGACGTTTGCCTGGAAGAGTATGGGATAACACGAGATGCTGCCTGGTCTGGTCGCCCCGGAGTAGTCGTTATTTCGTTATTTCGTTATTTATTAATTAATTATCAACATCATTTACAATAGACTAATGTAATCTTTAAGTTATAAATGAAGATACAATGAGAGAAAAACAATAATTTGAAGAATTTACATGTGAAGTGATAACAATTCAATTTGAGGAGAAACAACTATTAAAAACCAATTTGTTTACATTTAGGGTAATCCTACTACATAATTTTGAGATCAATTAAACTATTTTATTAAATTATTTTTATTTTTTTTTTATTTTTTTTTTTTTTTTTTTTTTTTTTAAATACCTGCCATATGCCTGAAGAGAGTGTGGTCAAAAGAATTCGCATAACAAGATCTTCTTATGCTGAGAGGAAGTGCATTCCAAATGCGAATGGCATGAACGAAAAATTGACGGTCTGTGCAAGTATAATAATACCGCGGGAGAACTAATGTTAAAGACCGACTAGACTGTGCAAAAATTAGTTTATTGAACAAGTATGGAGGCTGTTTGGTGATTATAATCCTGTGGAGGCATTTAACAGTACAAAATTGCAGGTACTGGTCTAATGAACATCCAAGAATATTCTTGGCATAAGCAGAAACATGATCAAACCGTTTTAGGGCATAAACATATCGAGTAATGTTGTTGAACGCGACATTAAGCCTTCTTTTAGTACTTGATTTGACGGAGCAGCAAATTTCACAACCATAGGCTATGATGGGAACAAGAAGGGATTTTGCTAGCATGAATCTAGTTCTAAGTGGTGTATAACTTTGAGATACCGATAAATTTCTTAAAGAACCGTAAATTTTACCAATTATTGTAATAATATGATCATCCCAACTTAGCTTTGAATTGAACCAGATGCCGAGATTTTTAGCCTTACTTACATACTCGATTGTACTATCTCCAAGATATAAAGCAGGAAAACGGCTTAGATCTGATTCAATTCTGCCGATAACCATGCATTTCGATTTAAAGGGATTCAGTTTTAAAAAGTTTTCTTGAGACCAATTTAAAACCCTGCAAAGATCGTCATTTAGCTTGAGTATAGCTTCCGCAGTAAGTTCAGGTTTACAGCTGAGGTAGAGTTGAACATCATCTGCATACATTTGTGCTGATGAATATTTAATTTGTGTCGGAAGATCATTAATAAAGAGCATAAAAAGAAGAGGACCGAGAATTGAACCTTGTGGAACTCCTGCTAATATTTCGATGAATTCGGAAAAAATATTATTGTAAAACACTGTTTGCTTTCGAACGAAAATATTCGATTTTTTTTTAGAATATTTAACGTGACATTGTTCTTTACTGAAAAGTGGAAATATGGATACAGATTTTTTTTAAGAATTACCACAGCATCAGTACCTAGTACCTAATAATGACCGCTAGATGACTTGTGGTGGGCCACTGCGCAGTTTACATACAAAGATTTGATATTTATATTATATCTTTCTACCGAACAATTAATTTTAAATCATGACTAAAAAAAATAATATTATGGAATGATATACTTTGAAGGAAAAATACGTTAAAAACCTTCAATACAAATAGAATTAAAAAGGAAAAGGGAAAACCTTAAAAACTAACCAGGTACATTGTAGTGAATAAATTATAAATAACATTGTAATGGGTAAATAATAATCAATGAATAATAAATACTAGATAAATAAATGTAAATAAATAAATAAATAAATAAATAAATAAATAAATAAATATATAAATAAAAAATAAATAAATAAATAAATAAATAAATAAATAAATAAATAAATAAATAAATAAATAAATAAATAAATAAATAATTAAATAAATAAATAAATAAATAAATAAATAAATAAATAAATAAATAAATAAATAAATAAATAAATAAATAAATAAATAAATAAATAAATAAATATATAAATAATAAATAAATAAATATATAAATAAATAAATATTAAATAACAAATAAATATTAAATAACAAATAATAAATAATATAACAATAATAAATAATAAATAACAAAATAATAAATAATATAGTATAAATAATAAGTATAATAAATAACAAATAAAACTTCCTGATACACAAAAAGCATTTAGAACAAAAAACATGATTAAACATTTAGCTGGTTAATAAGTGGATTTTCGGAGATCTCACAGCTGCGGAGAAATTTGGTGGTTAACTTTGTAATTCGATCTTGAATCAAGTCAACATTTGCTCTGGTATGAAGAACAGCGGTTGAGTGATGCAGGGGAAGATTAAGCATCATTTTAAGGATTTTGTTTTGCGAAACTTGTAGTTTTTTAATACGACATTTTGCTGAATTACCCCATACTTATGGCAGCCATATAAGAGGATTGACTGAAAAATTACTTTACAAATTATGATCTTGTTGGCTTTGTTCAGTAAGGACTTTATATTTATAAATGGGTACAACATGTTTATTGGTATATTCACTTTTTGTATTGTTTTAGCAGTATGTTCCTTAAATGTGAGTTTTGTATCCAGACGTATGTATGCCCAAATATCTCTCGGATGGGAACCAGTCAATTCTTGTGTTATTTACAATTAGCGGATTGCTTGGAAGAAAATAAGTATTTCGTTTTCTACTGAAAAAGATAGCTTGCAACTTCTCGGCATTTAATTTAATTTTCCAGCAATTGTAATAACCTAGCAATATTTGCATCGCATTGGTAAGGTTTGTCTCCACGTTGAGACTAAACTCATGCGAAGAATATATTGCCTTGTCATCTGCAAAAATAGCTAATTCACAATAAGGGAGTCTTGGAATATCAGACATACAAATATTATACAAAATTGGACCCAAAACCGATCCTTGAGGCACACCAGCAACAACACTATGACAAACAGAATAACAATAGTTCACGAAAACGAAATATCAACAACTTATAGACGAGACCCAAATGCCATACACAATCAAAAGCTTTCTCAATGTCCAGCAATACCAGGCCAGTTGATTTTCCCAAGGAACGATTTTGCTTAATATGCTGGCAGACTCTAAGTACTTGATGGGATGTACTATGATTTCTTCTGAAACCAAATTGCTCATTTGGAAGTATATTATTATCTTCGATAACTATCGTAAGTTTTTCGTTTAGTACCTTCTCAAACACTTTGCTAATACTACTCAGCAGACTAACTGGTCTGTAGCTGTTTGGTTTATCAGGTGCCTTTCCTGGTTTTGGAATAGGTACATATAACCTTAGCTTTTTTCCAAGCCCTTGAAAGTATTGGATTTTAATACATACATTTAAAATAAATGTTAAGTATCCAATGGCCGATTTGGGGAGTTGTTTTAGACACATATTTTTAATACCATCCATACCATCAGCTTTTCTTGCTGGCAAGCAACACAAAATATCTTCAACGCTCTGTTGAGATATAAGCTCTTCTCGAGGCGTATCAGTAGTTTGTTCAATAAAATTTGCACCTAGATGTTGGGACACAGAATGATTTTTCAAAAACGTAGATGTCAAACTACATATATACATATACAAAAAATTTACATCTTACCATTTGTGCTAAATGACAATCTCTATCTTTATATACATATATAAAACAAAGTGGCAAAAAGTGTATGTTTCTCTCTGTCGACAACCAATTTAGTTGATTTTTTTTAAATGTCGGTAATTAAAGTAATCAATTGATAGGCAGTGCCGAAACTAGGCTTTTATGCGCCCGGTGCGAACTTCTATATTTGCGCCCTCGAAAAAAATACTGATTTTGCGAGGTTCGGAAACCAAATTTTTTTGTTTAGTTACTTGTTAGATTAAAAATATATTAACTTTATGCAATCAAAATAAATATAGTTGCCAAAATATTTATACATACAGGTAGGTATAATAAATATAAAACACCACCAGTAGGTATAATAAATATAAACAAAATAAGGCAACTATTTACTTAAAGATTTAATACGTCTACGGGCTTTCCTCATAGCGAAGTCGTGCTATGTCAGCTTCAATCGACAAAATTGCTAGGCCAGATAACCTTTCCTCTTAAGAAGACTTAGGCTTGATTGACATTCGCATTTTTCAAATAATGAAGCCACATGTCACATCAACTTCTACTATACTCAACAATCTCTGATTTGAGTTTAGGACCCTATTGTGAGTGTCGAAAAATTTATCGTTGAGCGACAACTGTCGATCGTCTATTATACATTTTAGTATTGTTATTGTTGATTGCGATTGATATTTGTCCATTTGACAGTCGATTACAAATGCCTGGTCGCCGCTTTCTCTTGGAAATTAAAAAATGTTACGCGTATACGAATAGCTAAAATCAATCGAGGCATTCGACAATTGTCGTGACGATCGCTGATCGACAAACACAATAAGGGCCTAAGTTCCAAAGATTTTTTTATGCGATAGATAAAATAAACTTGTGATATTTCGTACCAAGGGTGTTTTCCTTCGAGGCTACCATTTTTAGTTCGAATTTCGAAATTTCCTTGAGCAAACTCTTTTCAAACTTGATTTTCCCATATTTTGATGGATTATTTTTTATTCTAGGTAATCTTGCAATAGTAGAATGAACAATTTTTTGTTTATATAAATGCATCAAAATTGGTTTGTGAATATTCCTTTACATCGCCAATTTTAATTGATACTAGGCTCACCCAGTGGTCGAAATTCGACCACCATACATTTAAACACAAAGCAACGCAACATGCATGCAGAACAACAAAAAAAATGAGTATGTGCTTCACCTTCATTATGTACATAAGCACTCTACTGAGGTGAACTTCACAACAACTGTGTTTTGATCCACTATAAACCCACTATAAACATCCATTTAAAGAGGAAATAAATAAAATTCCTGGAACTCGATTGCTGCGCCATCTACCAAGTCCTTAACCATCCAGGGATCCCCTCAAACACACACAAAATTTCAGCAAAATCGGTCCAGGCGTTTAGAAGGAATTAAATAATATTCCTAAAACTCAATTGCAGCGCCACCTACCGGGTCCTTAACCATCCAGGGATCCCCCCAAACACACACACACACCAAATTTCAGCAAAATCGGTGAAACTTCTTAAAAAGTATCGGATCGCCATATACCTACGCCAATGGAGAATGGAAGACAACAAATATAATGTGCACCCTCTGCACCGCCCTCCCCTTTCCTTGACCATGGTACTTGTTCATACAATACTGCTTCTCATTTCCTTTGTTTCCCTCTTCATATGAAATCCAAACAACTACCCCAACCCCAACCCAACCTTACCCTGCTACCTGGTTTGTACGTCTCTTCTTATGAAGATTATTAATATTATACCTACCCCATGCTATACTGCAGCACGCACCCCATCCTGCATTGGACATACGATCACTATGTATGTACATACAGCTGCTCCTGCTGACCATAGCACTCACTGAGAAAACAAATCAACCCTTTTCGAATGAGGTACACAGACACACCACCCCACGTATACGTATGACGATGTGGTTTTGTTTTTGTTTGTCCTGTCGCACGATCGCAAAAGTAGAACTTCGACTGAGCGAAGGGGAAATATTAATTTTCTTTGTTTGTTGTTGTTGTAACCAATGCAATTTAAAAATATTAATTTACCTATTTTACAAATGTTTTTTTCAAATTATTATTCTTCATAACATATCTATGAGTGGTAAGCTTCAATTTGGTAAAAAGAAAAATGGATTTTGTATTCTTTAAGTAGTGTAAATGACTATCACAAGAAATCGGGTCGGCTTTTAATATTATAATAGATGAACAGTTGAACAATTTAAGATTCCCTAAAACTAAACTGTGGTGTGAACGAAGTGTAACTGAAAGAGAAAAAGCCTAAGCACAGTCCCACACTTGACATCCCACAATGGGCCTACGATCATTCAAAGTAAGCGTGCGTTAATGGCGCTCCTTTGATTTTGTACAGCTCCAATACATGGAAAATATTGGGCCCGCAGGCAGCTTGTAGGCAAAGTCCGTTATGTCGACGGTCTATTCTATGTGGTTTTTAATGATGACTATGAATGAATATGTACAGATTATTTTGTCTAATGTGGTTTTCCATTGGGACAAAAAATCAATCTTTTTTTTTATCTAGATCACTTTCCATAATCCATTGGGCAAAAAAATTATTTTTTTTTTATCCGGATCACTTTTTGCAAATCTCGATATTTTTCGAGATTTACACATTTTATCACTAATACGAATCTACTTTGCACATCTGTTTCATGTCATTCAGAATTTGTTTCCAAAATAAATTTACGAAAAGCAATTATTCAGAACAAAAATTATGGACATGGACTTAATTTTGGAGCAATTGCATACCCAAAATAAATTTGTTTCAAGCATATCTAATGTAAGAACCAAATTCTTAAAATCATCACGAAACAGGATTGAAGTAAGATTTTTAAGCTAAAAAGAAGATTTTTTGGTCTTGAAGAAACGAGCTCAAAATAAGATTTTTGTACTTGGAATACAATTTTCCGAGTTTACCATACTTTCCTCAACGAATATGCTTTTAATGACACTGATATTCTTGATTTTAGCTCGTTTTTTTTTCTGAGTGTACATTTACAAAATCAGATCAATCTACTTTCATGTTCCATTTGCCACGAAAATCTAAGATCTGAAATAAAAATCTAAAATCACATAAGAAATTGGATTTTGAAAATTATGAAATACATATAAATATCTAAGCAGGAAAATGCAATAACAACAAACATATTCTGATTTTTTACTTTTGCCATATGCGTGTAATTGAAGTTGGGGAAAAAAAGGCAAACATTAACAATTTCCAATCCAATAGGTATCTTGTACAATGTACGTACCTATAAGAAGTTGCTGGTGCATTGGGTATTGTGTGTGTGATTTTGATTGGTTACTTGTGTAGTGTGTACCTACATAGATTCATAAGAGGTAGGAAAACACTTTTTTCGATCTAATTTCGGTTTCTCAACTGACGCTAATTGGACTGCATTTTAAATCAAAGTTCATATTCAAGACATCTGCAACCTTTCTATAGGCAGCTAATATTTTTATTAGTATACCTATTTATCTTGTTTAGGTTTGTAATGTTGCGAGACTTACGAGTGTCACAGTTTAAAGATCTTTCAACCCGAATTACCTAAAAGTTGGTCCTGGCCATTTTTGCGCCCTCCTGGGCCTACGCCCTGTGCCTGGGCACCGCTGGCACCGCCCTATTTACGGCCGGCTTCTTATATAAAAATAGTATTCAGATTAATATCTCTTGTTTGCAAAAAATAGCACTTGCAACATCGACGTTCTCTACTGAAATGTCAATAACGAATGCATATTATATTCTTTTTCGAATAAGGACATTCCTCTCTTACTATCGAGATAAGGAATGCCGCTCCTATTATGAGTACCTTCTTCACACCATGGTACCTATTGCCTATGTCAACAAAACAAACGCCGTTAACTCTCTAGGTCCGTTTCTACCATTATCCACTTTCAAGCATCAGTTTAAATTATTATCAGTCTCGTTTTGCGTGGCACATCATCCCTACACAATTTGCGAAAGCACGGACCGGACATGGATATGAGTTATGTTCTTAACTATATATACAACGTAATTACTGTTAGCTATCTTTAACCCGAATTCACTTCACAGGGGTATGAATTGCCTTTTTAGTCTCATATTTATCTTCCAAAGTACAAACAGAGTATGCGAGTAGTACATGATGAGACTTTTTTTTTCAAGGAGAAAGCATTTTAATGTACAAAGTACACATGCCACCCACAAAAGGATAATTGCGGTTCGACATCATCGTGTCACATAGCCTATGAGCCTGGTCGTGTAATACCTACTTGTTTCTTTGCTATTTAAACTAAATGCCGGCAATGTCGGAGTGAAATGTAACATAATGTTGTGCAAAGATAATTAACACCCTTGTTACAACATCCTGACAATGCCTGCAAATTAAATTTATAAATGTTTAAGGATAAAACAAAGTTATTGACTTTCAGGCAATGCTGTCTGCTTCGGCGAGTAGTCTAAATGCATTAAGATATTAAAAATCAGAAACAAATGTATTCATATTCATTTTGTTTCATTTAGAAAAACAGTTCATAAAAATGTGCATAACTACCTATGCCTAATGATGTGTACTCGTAGTCGTAGGTGCCTACCACGTGAGAATTGGGCAATTCTGATATTTGATAGGGAAATTCTGGGAAGAAAAATCTGCGATGGATGAGGGAATAGAGCCCAGTTTTTACGGGTTCATTTTTTGCAAAAAATGAATAAAAAAAATAATTAAAAAAAAATAAAAAATAATTGTAGGTATGTATAGGAACATTTCGCATGAACATTTTTTATATATATTCTTGAGGTATATTGGGTCTTAGGTCAAATGAAAATAAAAACATCATCAGGTGAAATTAATAAATATTACATTCATATTTTACATCGATGTTACAAAGGGTTGTAAACGACTGCTTAAAAAGTGAAACTGGCACGTATACCTATGCAAGTATATGTTTGTCTCTTATGTTTGTCTCAACAGGAGTGTTGCTGTGAAGATTGGTTAAAATTGGACAAAGGGCGTGGCACCGCCCACACAAAAAAAAACAAAATCGTATATATCGAAAACCGCCGAATCGATTGAGTTGAAACTTACAGACAATCCTAGGTATTGGCCCGGGAGTGCTCCTCTGAAGATTGCTCAAAATTGGACAAAGGGCGTGGCACCGCCCATACAAAAAAAAACATTCAAAATCTTATATCTCGAAAACCGCCGAATCGATTGAGTTGAAACTAACAGACAGTCCTAGGTATTGACCCAGGAGTGTTGCTGTGAAAATTGGTCAAAATTGAACAAAGGGAGTGGCACCGCTCATACAAAAAAATCAAAATATTATATCTCAAAAACCACCGAATCAATTCAGTTCGAATTTGCAGACAATCAAAGGTATTGGCCCAGGAGTAGTCATTGACCAAATTTGGACAAAGGGGGCTCGACCAAATTGTATATCTCGAAAACTGGCAAATCGATTAAGCTCAAATTTACAGATAATCTTAGGTATTGGCCCAGGAGTGCTCCTCTGGAGATTGGTCAAAATTGGACAAAGGGCGTGGCACCGCCCATACAAAAAAAAACATTCAAAATCTTATATCTCGAAAACTGCCAAATCGATTGTGTTGAAACTTACAGACAGTCCTAGGTATTGGCCCAGGAGTGTTGCTGTGAAGATTGATCAAAATTGGACAAAGGGTGTTGCACCGCTCATACAAAAAAAACATTCAAAATATTATACATATCTCGAAAACCACCAAATCGATTGAGCTCAAACTTACAGATAGTCTTAGTTATTGGAACTGGAGTGCTCCTGTGAATATTGGTCAAAATTGGACAAAGGGGCGTGGCACCTCCCATACTAAAAAAACTGTAAAAGTTTGATCAAAATTGGACAAAGGAGCGTGGTACCTACCGTATAAAAAAATATACATTTTAAATACTATTTCTCGACACCCATGGGAGCTAAAGTGGGTGGGATTGGAAAACGGGCCATGGCACCACCTTTACAACAAAGTTATTTAAATCACGATATCTGAACATTGCTTGATTGAAGCGTTTTACAAAACCTGGCGGGACTGGACAAAAGGGCGTGACACCTCTCATAACAAAAAAAAAATATCTAACGTTATTCTTCGACAGTCATGGGAAACAAATTGTCTAGACAATACAAACGTCCGAGGAAATATCGGTCAAAGCACACGGAGTACAGAATCAGTCTGGACACATCGGTTAAATAAAAATGAAATGAAAATGTACGAGCAGGCAAAACAACGTTTGCCGGGTCCGCTAGTTTTATAAATATAAATAGGTACAGCTTCTATTGACTTTCAATTGAAACAAAAAAACTTATCTACTAATAGTTTGATAAAGAAATCTTCGACTATTTGCCATTTTTACCTGTAAAAAAAATTGCCTAAAGTACGAAGTGGGGTAAATTAGGTCCCCCTTGCATTAAAATAATTTTTTTTGTTAATGAAATGTTGCCGATTATTATTCACGTTGATTTTATATTAAACAGGCCAAAAAACTCGACTACCTAAAAGAAGAACTAAAAGCCAATATTATTGGACGAAATTTAGACAAAAACATGGTCGTGGGGAACCCAAAATGGCGAAAATTTCCATATAAAATTATCCATTGTGACCGTCAAAATATTTAAGTTGAAGACTAAAAATGGTTATTGGTAAGGCCCAAGGCCTTGCAAAGTCGGCTATTTAGGACCATAGGTGATGAAATGGGTTCACTCCATCAAAATCGCCTTTATCAGACAGAGGTCAGATGGCTGTTAAAATGAAAGGTATTAACACGAGTTCTGGATTTTAAAGCTGAATTATTTATGTTCTTACAAGCTTCAAAATCTGGAAATTCGAATCATTTTTCTGATTCCACCTGGCTTTTAAAATTATCATTCCTTGCAGATCTTTTTGACCACTTAAACATCTTGAATAAGAGCCTCCAAGGGAGAGAAGAAAACATTATGCAAAAAGACAACATCATCAAATATGTATGGTTATTTTCCCTGCGTTCACATTATGTCAAACCAACAAATTTTGTGTTTTATTATATTTTGTTTTTTTGGCACAGGACTTTTGTTAATTAATCTTACCGGCTTGCGAGAGCGACCCCCTAAGGAATTCTTGGCGACCCACAGTTTGAAAAACAATGCTTAGACCGTTTAACGGATTGGCTGCGAGAAAACGATCTGCTAAGCGAGTTCCAAGAGGGATTCTGAAAATTTTACTCCACAGTAGACAACATTTTCACGTTGACAAGTACTGCCATACAAAGAAAAGGACAAAGAAAAAACATGTATGCGTTCTTTGTTGATTTTAAAGCAGCCTTTGACACAATTGATAGAAACGCGTTGTTCTACAGACTGAGTAACTTAGGTGTGTCTTCAAAAGTGCTGCGGGTCATACAAAGCCTTTATGAAGATAATAAAGCAGCTGTTTGGGATGGACACAACCTGTTCAACTGTTTTAATTTTGAAATGGGAGTGAAGCAAGGATGCCTCATGAGTCCACTTCTTTTTTCAATATTTATGGATGATCTCGTAACGTTCTTAACAGGTGGAATTATGATCGGCGGCCAGCAAATAAATCTGCTTCTATAAAATCCATACTGCAATTTATGGAACCTAAAAGTGAAGTCAAGTCCAAAGTAATAGTATTGAGAAATGGGTTTGGCGACGATACTCAAGGTATGAAAGGTAGACGTGGGAGAACCCAGGAACTTGAAGTCGTTAAAGAGTATAAATACATCCGATTTTTACTTACATCCCAAGTATCCCTTGAACCCCACCTGAGAGAAAAATTAAAGGAAGAGAAAAAAGCAATAAATTGCAGTTGGCGGGGTATCCTTTGCAAGAAAAATATTCCATCGAGCTTCAAAATTAAGATATCCGAGGCGGCCAAGACGTCAATCGTGTGCAATGCTGCACAAGTTTGGGAAGGTCGGTATGTATTCGAGTACGAAGAGGTTGAAAAACTTCTTCTTTCTTTTAAAGATATTTCTTTAAAAAATGTCCTCTCTACATCTTTACCTACATTAAGATTACGTTTTCTTTACACACTTAAAGTAATGGTACATTCAAGCTACCATCTTCCACACACCATCGCAAAATATTTGATACGGGTGCATGTCATAACGCGCAGTGTCATAACGCTTTGACGCGCTATGACACACATTTTTGTGTCATATCGCCCACTCTCAATGTGTCATAGCGCCCTCAGAAATAACACCCCAAAACCTTCATCTGACAGTAAACCCAAGCAGGGGGTTGCAGGGGGATATCATGCTCCCCCATACATTTCGGGTATTATTTCATTTGGGGCGTTAATGCACTTCTTATAGTGTCATAAAGCCCACAGAAAAGTAACTTAAAGCCCCGCAGGCGATATGGCACTTTTAAGAGTGTCATAGCGCCCGAGGGCCTTATTACACAAAAATGTTTGTCATGGACACTGGGCGTTATGACATGTACCCATTTGATACACCGAAAGCTGTTATAGTTCTTTAGCGAATGGTCAAACAGCGAACACAATATGCAGCTAGACTATAGTGCCGAATCCTGGCGGAATCTACCCGACCGGAGTTTAGATTGAAAGCATAACAAGGTGAGACCACGAGACCAGGTATACTTATCTCTTACTCAACCATGATCTAGCTACGAAAAATTATTTCCACGATCCGTTCACTGTAGACGTCATTTTTAACATCTTCAAGAGAAGAAAGCAGCTAACGCTTTCTACGCATGCAGCCGCATCTTTGGTAGGAGATGGGGACCAAACCCCAAAATAATCCTGTGGATGTACACGGTAATCGTGCGGCCAATACTTACATATGGCTGCGTGGCCTGATCAGATCAGAATCTCAGATCAATGACAAAAATACAAAGACTAGCATGTGGTGTAGGGATAACCAGTGCGATGAGAACCACACCTACAGCTGAACTGGAGGCAATTCTTTATCTGACTCCTCTAGACCTATACATGGAGGAATCTGCTACCAAAAGTGCCTTAAGGATTAGCCAAACTAAAACTTGGAACCCAGGTAATTTTGGCAACGCGCAGATGCTAGGAAAATATGTTGGGAACGCTGTCACTTCTGACTACATGTCTCCCCATTTAATCTTTGATAGACCATTCTCTTGCTCGTTTCCGAGTAGTGATGAATGGACCACAAATGAACCCACTAAGAGGAAATCGATATCCATCTAAACGGATGGGACAAAGATGGACTGTGGAACCCGTGCCGGTATATTCTCAGAGGAACTAAATGTATAATGCTCAATCAGGCTCCCTGATAGCAGCATAGTGTCTTCCAAGCAGAGGTTCTGGCAATCTCGGAAGCGGCCCGACCGTGTAACGATATTACCATTTTCATTGACAGCCAGGCGGCTATAAAAGCAGTCTCTGCTAATGAAATAAAATCTAAGCGCCGCGAAGAGCTCAAGGTTCTCTGCTCGCAGCACACCACGAATCTCTGCTGGGTCCCTGGACGCAGTGACAAAGTCAGCAACGAGAAGGCTGACGGTGGACAATGGACCATGATAGAGCACTACAGTCTATCAAGCCCACACTCTGCAATCTGAGAGAACGAGTCGAGAACAAAATTCGTATGAAAACCAGCAAAAGGGGGAAGGAACTGACGACCTGTGAAGTATCATGGAAGCTTTGGCCAGAGTATGACAGTGGCCGAACTATCAAACTTCTACAGTTTGACAGGCCAGCGTCAGGTGGAGCGTTCTGACTCGATACCTTATATTTATTGTAAATTATTGTAAATAAAAAACCAATGAATATGAGGTTTATTAATAAATTACTTACTTATCTGCTTACTTAATTACAAAAAATCAAAAATTGACGATGCTTGCTATTATTCCTAGATCATATTATCCGCACACAAAACTAACCAGGGGAATAATATAAAAAGGCCTTGTTTAAAGTTTATTGGACCGAAGTCGAAATTATACAAATGTATTTCATCCTAATGAGGGTATCTGTTACTGTTGGGGCGCTGCCTTTTTTCATACTTATGGCCAAGTCAATTAAGTCTCATCGATAACAAGATAATTTAGTGGCACTCGATGAGTATGTGTGTAATACAAAATTATGTTGATAAATGTTATTTAAAGGAGACCTTTGAATGTCAACAAAAGATTTTCGGATTCGTACGTATGAACACTGAAGTCTAAACGTTAAAAATTGTCCTCGGATATGGGATAACTTTTATAGAGAATTAAATGTATTATGTATGTATTTCCATTATTTTTCAAGCACATGAACTGGTTCCCATAATAACTTGCTTCAATGGTTTTCTTAATAAAACCACCCCCCCCCCCTCCACGCAGCGGGCGCACACAACGAAAACGCAAACGTACATCTGTATAGAACGGCCTGTTTCCTTTTCTGCTCCAAATTTCCTAGCAAAGAAAACACAACATTCGCATTATAAGCGAACATATACCACAGTTACATATATTCCCTCGGGCGTCATTTAATTATAAAATATTACGAGGGTTGGTGCGTCACAAATATAAGGGAACTAGTTTGCTGCTTTTCCAGTCAGTATTTTTTTGGGTCAGCATTCATTTCTATAGCAAACTGATAATTGGGGAAAAGAATCGAAAGTGCGATGCTTCGAGTGTAGTACGGAAAATAAATTAATAATTAAAACTAAATATAATTATTTCCAAACTTTCTATAACAATTTATAATAAGGATCTGAAGAATTTAATGCCCCTAACGACTATAATTCAAATGGCTAATCTATAGATAAGGCCAACATTAATTTAGTGAAGTGGTTTATATATTGCATAACTTGATTCCTTTATAAATAAAAATAAAAGACATCAGTGGTGGTGGCTTTTCTGCTCCTTAGAATCATTAGAAAAATTAAATTCGTTTGAATAAGTGAGTTCTTTTTGCAAATGAACTTCATTTGTTTCAGTTCTTTTTAGATTGCCAAATAGGGATAAGGTTAATGACCGGCAACGTTTTAAAAAAAAGTTAGTCGATATCGCCATTTTATTTACTGGGAAATACCTTCCAATATTACGGGACTTGATGGAATCGGCCCCCGTAACGCTGGTCAAATGGGCTAACAAATGCGGCCTGGATATAACCCGAGTAAAACGAATAAGCACCGACTTCCTCAAATCGATCCACCTAAATTAAAGGGAATAAATCTGAGCTTCTCTGACAGCGCCAAATACTTAGGTCTGGTTCTGGATAGAAAACTGAGCTGGACCTGCATGAACGTATTAAGTAGGCCGCTACTGCACTTTACTCCTGCAAAAGGATCTTGGGCCTCAGATGGGCCATCAGAGTGGGAGCCAGGATTTTCTCAGTTCCATTCTCTCTAAACCAGTCTTTTAGTCTACCAACTAACTGTAGTATCTTTCAGGCAGAGGTTATGGCTATGGCGAAGCCGCTGAACAGCTGAAGGTGAGATCGATATCGAATTCAGACATCTTCATCTATACCGACAGTCAAGCAGCCATTAAAGAACTCGAATTACCAATATTAAGATCGAAATTGTAGGGTAGGTGCACCTTAACGCTGTGCTAGGTCCCTGGTCATAGAGACATACCAGAGAGGTAGCTGTAGAACACTACGTAGTAGAACACACATCGAAACTCTAGTCGGAGTACTAAGAGGCCACTGTGTACTAGCAAGACACGCAAGGCTTGGAGGCACCACAAATTTGTTTTGACTTTTGTCGCAATTGCATGGATGATGAAACTCCGTTCCACCTACTATGTAACTGCCCGGCGCTATCCTCGATTAGAAAGCAAACTCTAGGAGAGTACTTTTTCGTTGAGCTTGCTGATATTGCCGAAATGGATATCAGCAAAATACGGAAATTTCTCCAAAATTCGAAATGTTTCCAAGAGTAGCGAAAATAACCGACTCTGCTTGTGGTACAATCACAATGGACCTTTTTTGGTCCAAATAAATTACTGTAATGGATAATTGCCACCTAACCTAACCTAACTTATTAGGGAAACTGATTCTAAAAACGGTTTCTAGCCTTTGTTTTTAGTGTTTCTGAAGTTAAGAATACAGTCTTATGTATACAGGGTGTGCCAAATACAAGTTTATTTTTAAAAATGCAATACAGTCAAACTTCCATAACTCGAACTTCTTTAAGTCGAATTTCTCTATTACTCGAAATTTTATTGAGAACTCTGCGTTTTAAACTTTTCAACTTTTGGCCTCCATAACTCGAAGTTTCTATAACTCGAACTTATTTTCATTCATTTGGAGAGTTCGACTTATGGAAGTTCCACTGTAAAATGAGCAAAATTGAATTTTTTCCATGGCTTTATTAATAAGAGCAAGCATTCTCATTAATTATGGAACACAACGTCGTCTAAGTGGGTGCATCGGCTGGCTTCGCAGTAGTGCATTCTTTCGGGCTGTAGCTCACGGATTCCTTGGATGATATTGGCCTTAAGTGCTTGAATCGTTTCCGGGTTTTTGGCATAACATCGGTCCTTCAGGGTTCCCCAAAAAAAAAATTCCAAAGTGGTCACATCGCAGCTCCGAGGCGGCCAATTGACATCGCCAAGACGGCTGATAACACGATTTTGGAATTAGGCGCGCAAAAGATCGAACCCAGAGGTCGTCCAAATCCATGTCTTCAATTTCAGTAAAAAAAAATTCGGTTTACATGGCTCTGTAACCCCCACCGTTGACCGAAACGTCGCTCCAAGCCTCATTTTCGAAGAAAATTGGTCCAATGATGCCACCACTCCACAATCCGCAGCAAACGGTCACTCTCCGATGAGGCATTGGCACTGTAAGGGGACCATAAGTGTTTCCCTAGCATACCAGTCTCACGAACTTTTTGCACAAACCTGCGTACAGCATGGGTGCACGGGTGCTTCATTTCGGCCAAAACTTCTTTTCAAAAAACGCATTGTTTGGGCTACACAGCACTCACTTTGGAATTAAGTTTTCAATATTTCCCAACGTTGTTCATGTTCAAGCGTAAAGCGACTCATTTCGTTCCGCGGAGGTATGATACTGACTTTCTGTCAAGATTTCGAGCGGGAAACAGCTGTCAGGGTCAAAATGACCTATGATTTAAAAAGAAACAACTAGATGGCCCACCCTTTATATCCATCATCTGCTCTATTACATCTAAGTACAAATATTAACATTTTTCGAGTTATCAGCTATAGTACCTACGAACTACGATATTCCGTCCCTAACTACTTTTCGCACAAATGTAGCGAGGTCATCAATTTGTTAGTTATTCTTTGGCTGACACATCTTCTTCTTTAAAAATGTCATCATTAGTGGAAAACGGTCTTTCATAATACCCAAGAGTTGCATTCACGATTTTCCCTGTCCGAGAAATATTGCTTCAGGAAGTGTATTATACTGCAGCTAAAAAATGTAGAACCACCGAATTTTCAAACGTGATTTTATCAGGTTTGCCATCTACTAATTACTCACACAGTTGTATATGACATCGACACATTATCAACTTGTACTCTGCTTCGGTAAAGTTATAATTTATGCACAGCAACTTTATCCTGTGCTGTCAATCAGACTATTATTTTCACTGAAAAACCAGCAAGATACTCTATTTATCTTTTATCTTTTATTTTTGAGTAAGATTCTTATTTTTCTACTTCTTTTTAATGCATCTTCTGGTTTCTACAAAAAATAGCAATTTTTATTTCTTCTCGGAGCTCATAAACCCTGTTTAAGACGTTCCCACATCCCACTTGACAACCAGCGCGCCTTCATCACAAGCTATAAATAAACTGGTATTTATAGCGCTTTCACTGGCACGAATAGGTATGATTAACAATTTTTACATTTTAATTCAAAGTGCTTAGTAAATTTAAAGGAAGCGTCTTAATACCAAAGTAAAACTGCTTGCACCTGCTGCAACCGAAAGTGCTTAAAATATGCTTATAAGATACGACCTTTTGTTCGATTGCGATGTGTGAACAATTTTGATTAAATTAATTATAATAAAATGTATTATCTATTACCTACCCCCGCATGGGTAATTACACCTGAGTTCCAGAAACTAGGGGTTAGAGGAATGAAAATCGTTATGGGGAATATAGAATGGATTTGGTGGAATCTTCTAAAATATCAAAAATGCATGTGCCGCACACCAATACTGTTTTGAAATATGAAACTCGTAACTACACCTGCACAGCTTCTGTACAAATACTTATAGTTTAGGTATGTTGAATGTATGAAATTGAAAGACTATCAGTTACGGTACGGATACCAATCAATGAAGCCCAGCATCAACCCAACAGTGTACGGATTCAGAAAAAGTTTCACCGTGTCGGTCGCTATGACGCCACAGAGGAGTATCACTATGGAGAAACCTGGCCAAAAGTGAAAAACATGAAATTTGTTAAAACCAAAAACAATTGGCATACTATTGTAGCTTAATACCCATTACGTTACATAACGGATATTTAAATAATGATTCTATTTTTCCTCTGCTGCACAAGTGCACATTGCACAATCAATCGAAAGTTGGGAGTTGTGCTAATCACATGTTTTGCTGAAAGCGATTAGGTCTAAAGAGTAACATTTCACTCGGTTTTTTTTTTTAATTTTTATTGCGTGAAAATTTATTGTGATCAATATATATCTGTAAGTAGAATATGTGTACTTTGAAAACTCATATAAATTTCTGTATTTAGGTACTATTGATACAACTCTATTTCTCCCCGCTTTTACTTAGCATTATAAAAAATGCGTGTTTTGTTAAAAATGTGTTCATATTGTAGGTGTTATCTATACGAGTTAAAATGAGTTCAACTAAAATTCTTTGAGTAATATTAAATTAGGTTATTTCTTTAAAGTTTTCCAAAAAAAATGTCCTCATACTTCCGCGGTGTAGGTTTGCTATCAATTTTAAATTGACAGTATTGGCCAAATTATCTTGCAAAAAATCTAATATAAATTATGGAAATGGAGATAGAGATGATTGTCAAGAAGGGGGGAGGGTACGATAACTACGGCGCCAAAAATTGATAACGGTATTTTGTAGAGGGGTTAAATACAAGCACTTTTTACTATGGGAGGCGGGGTCTATCTTACTCCGTTTAGGCGGGAGGGGTAATTTAAAGAAAATGATACTTTAAATGGAAAAAAATACATTAAAAAACAATGGCAACACCTACAGTAATAGATTTTAGAAAGCCTGAAATCTGTTGTTTCATATTATTTTTAAATAAAGCTATTCCTTTAAATAGTTTTTGAAAAAATCAATTTCAAACTTGAAATTTAAGGACAAAAATTGGGGTGAGTAAAATAATTTTAGCGATGTAAACTAATGACGGATTTATGTAGAGGACTTAAATACAACCATTTTTTACTATGGGAGGGGGGGGGGTCTATCTCGCTCCGGTTAGGCGGGAGGGGTAATTAAAAAAATGCTTGTATATAACCCCTCTACAAAATACCGTTATCAATTTTTGGCGCCGTAGTTATCGTACTCGTGCCCAAGAAGGTCATTATACGACCTTATAAAACAAAGTCCGAATAGGAATATGGCTGGAAAATTTGTATTTTTAAAACAGGAACTAAAAAAAATCACCAAATGCCCGGAAGGAGAAGAAAGTTCGCTTAGACGTGCACTGAAATCGTTTAGGTTTCATTTTAAGCAGAAATGGGCTGCCGCCAGTAATAAAGTGGATCGCTTTTTAATTAGAAATGAGGAATGGCTAACCTCAACCATAAAGCTACCTACCTGGGCAACAACAAAACCCGGTTGACCAATAAAAAACTTTGAGGAATCTAGTGAAAGAAGTAAGCGGCGAAAAACAATGGGGCTACGGTCACAATGGATAATTTTATATGGAAATTTTCGCCATTGTGACTTCGTTAAAGTTAGCGTGGAGTCTGGAGTCTGGACACTAAACATGATTATTAGTACCGCGGAATGAGTTTAAGAGAACAGGTATTAACCCCACGTAATAATAAATGTTTTGTCTATTAAACCGTCTATTGAACTGCACTAAAGGACCATTCACATGGGAGCGAACGAACGAATTTATGAAATGCGAACAAACCACTTTTATGCATTTATAAACAGAAAATTGCACATTTTATTATTCCAAGATATTCTCCTCTTTGAATAAGGTTGAGTTCGAACGAATTTTTTATTCGCTACTTTGTGGAACGCAATTTAAATGATGTGGATTGCGAATAGACTGACAATTCGCGCCAGGGTGTTTTCGTTCGCGGCAAAAAGTTTGGAATTCGAAATTTCGTTATTTAAACTATTTATAAACTTGTTTTCTTAATACATTTTGTTGGGATAATTAATTATCCTCCTCTTGGGATAATAAAATGTACAATTTTCTGTTTATAAATGCATAAAAAGTGGTTTGTTCGCATTTCATCAATTCGTTCGTTCGCTCCCATGTGAATGGTCCTTAACACCAACCAGAGCTTCAAAATATATGAAAATGCTAACTTCCACGGAAAACACCATAGTCAAAAAACATACTCCTTCAGAAGCTCTATCACATTTTGTCGATTGTAATATGACAAGAAAACAATATGAAATAATTCACGCTGCTAAAAAGAGCATTTACCCGCACATGCTACTCTCTTTTGGAAAGGGCAAAAAAGGATTGCTATCCTCGAGAAAAGTCGATCAAAGTGACAGAAACCTGCGCTGAAATTAACCTACAAGATCTCCTCGATCATAAAACTTCGCGATTACTGAAATACCTCGAGGATGTTTTGTAAACTACAGACGAAGAAGAAAAGGAGTTATTATCAAAATGGCGTCAGAGATTTCAGCACGACTCGGATAGCGACGCAAATATCTTCCAAAGTTCTATTGTTCCTTTAAGACTGATAAGTAGTAGTGGTGG
The DNA here is from genome assembly GCA_955612985.1 of Cheilosia scutellata. Classification (NCBI taxonomy): domain Eukaryota; kingdom Metazoa; phylum Arthropoda; class Insecta; order Diptera; family Syrphidae; genus Cheilosia; species Cheilosia scutellata. The sequence continues at coordinate 29,529,205 of OY015314.1, read as the reverse complement.
CCAGAAGAAGACCTTATGGCAAAACACAGTACCATCATCTACAAGATATTGCAGACCGATTCCTATGCGCTTCGTTAAAGAATCAGTTGATATTACCAATGAAGAAATTCAGTTCGTCGAAAATCAAGCAAGAAACCTAAGAAAAACAGAAATACTGATTTAATCAAACTATTTTCAAATCCTAAACATATTTATGAAATGAATAAATTGTTGGAGTGTACGATTGTCATCACAAATTTTTAAATTTGAGTTGGCCTCGACTCCAGTATAATTACTGATAAATAATTGTGGTGTATTTCTTATTCATCATACCTTGGTATTAACAATGGTAGATGGAAAGGTTTGCAATGCTGCAACAAGTACGTCTTCAACTATGAAGTGCTATATATGCGGAGAAACGTCAACAATTTTAATAATTTAAGCAGGCAAGACAGAACAGAGAATCATGATGCTTTAAGGTTTGGACTGTCGATACTTCATGCAAGAATTCGATTTTTTGAGTCACTTTTGCATTTGTCTTATAAACTTCCCATTAAGAAGTGGCAGGTCAGAACCAATGAAGACAAAAGAATAGTAGCAGAGACCAAAAAAAGAATTCGTCCTGATCCTGAAACTGCTTCCCTAATTACTGGAGTAGATATCAATCTTATTAACAAATTTAGTATAATATTGGAAGCCCTATCAATTGGACATAATATTGACGTACAAAAATTTTCAAATTATGCTGAAGAAACTGCAAAACTTTATGTTGAACTTTATGGTTGGTATCCAATGTCGCCGACAATACATAAGGTTTTAACTCACGGGGCCACGGTAATCAGCCATTACTACCTATTATGGCCAACTATCAGAGGTAGCGGCAGAGGCAAGAAACAAACATTTTCGTTTATATAGGCAACATTTTTCTAGAAAATTCTCTCGAGAGGATTGTAATAGAGATGTCTTGAATAGAATTTTGCTAAGCTCTGACCCTTTTTTGAGTAATTTAAGGCCAAAGTCTCAAAAGAAAAGCAAACCATTCAGCAGCGAAACTTTACAGTTATTGCTTCCACAGACAATGTATGTCAACTCAACTGTTGATAACAGCGAAGAAGAAAGAGAGGAAGAAGAAGAGGAGAAGGAGGATGAAGAAACATGTAACGAAAATTTTGATTACGAAATTGAATAAAATTAAAATTGTATTTTTATTAAAATTTTGTTCGTATAGATTACTAAAAATTTCATTTTTGGCATAGCAACTCGATATTTCTTTCTTGATATGAGCCAAAACTCTTTTCAACAACTCATCAGTTTTATTGAACAAACCCTATATATTTTTGTCCACATTTTAAGGTAAAATAGTACTCCTCTGTGATGACGCGTAGTATAAACCACACCATTAGTACATATTTCAGATTTTAAACTCTGTGAAAGTTTGGTCTATGTGAACTCTCCAGGCATAAAACCGAACTAACAAGATTCAATATAGGTTATTCGCAAAAAGTTTTATCCGTTCACATAAAGTTACTTAGATGAAAATATTGGGACTAGCAGAGTTAGAAAGATCCTCCATCTATACCTATCTATGAAGAAAGGAGACGGAATGGAAACACATTCTACTCAAGTATACTTCTGTTGCTTCTAGACACCCACTTTGTGATACTGGTAGGACCAGATGGTCTCTTTCCGGCGGAGATGCAAAATGCCTGTGGCATTCTCAAGCTTTGGATGCTTTTTTGTTTTCCTTTGTTTTTGACCTAGGATACTCATATAAAAATTATGGAGGGAGGTGAAAGTGTTTTTCATATCTAAACAGGGAGCCTAAAGAGTTAACAGTGTATTTGAGTTTGCAGAGAGTTAACGTAATCGAAAGCTGGCGTGATCGTAACAGTTGTATCCATGCGAACTTGACATAGTCACGGATAAGCCGGCCCAGAACAAAGAGTCTAAGCAGAGCGCAATCGGAACTCTAAATTGCATCCCATAATTGCTACCCAAGCTAACCCTAATATTGTAATACCCATCTACAGGAAGGTGTATTTACTTTGTCATTACATTTGTAACAGTAAGAAGGAGTCACTGGAGACCCCATATGGTGTCTTCTGAATAGGGATCAAACTCTGGATCGATTTAGCCATGTCCGCTTGTCTATCTGTCCTCCCGTCTGTCTGTTGAAAACACGGTAGCGTCTAAACGAAATTTTATGAGAACACTTCTTTTTACCGTGCATTGTCCTCTATGTAGACTCAGGATGACATGGTTAGATCAAGTTCATAATCTCTCCTCTACCAGTATGAGTATTGCCCTTGATGATTTAGTATAGAGTGTTGTTCCATCTTTGGCGAAAACATCGATAGGATGCACAGTTTAGCAAGAAATCGCGAAAAACCATTGCCAACCCCTTAAATTGCAACCCATTGCACCCCAGATAGCTGCTGTCGGTTCGATTTATTTTGTCCTCTTTTACAAGAGTTTGTTCTACAATATTCCGCTGTCAGAGTGATCTAACGAATTTTTTTGTTGTTCGAACCCTATTTCTGGTGGACTATCTGTCTTACAATTCAGTGGAATAACCCAATGTGCCAGTAAAATTTAGCCATATCTAGACGGGGTGTAGTGTTTATCAGCGGTCGTATGGCCGGGGGTCATCTTTCTTTACCAAAGATGATCCCATTTCTATTTTAGTGTTAAAATCAGTCATTTCTACGTATGCCGTAGGGCTTACCTAAAGACTCTTTATGCTAATTACAATGATGTTAGTAAAAGTAGCTCTGTTCGCTCACATGACAAAATCCTATACACACGTCTGTCGGCTACCGCACAGTCGGATACAAAAAAGCGTTGTTTTAATGTTCTGATTGAGTTCTTAAATATTCCATAAAACAATGCCTAAATGGACTTTAAATACGTGAATTTATAATTTATTTACTACAGTAATGTGGATGTACAACCACTTTGGTCAGAACGAACGAACTTGTTGAATAAATAATTACCACCTTACAAATAATATACATATAAATATATGTATGATACACGACATAATCATCAGTACATCCTGTAAAATAATTTTATTAATACCTACGTTAAAGCCATTTAGGTTTTTTCCAATTTCCTTCGAAATCAATTTCCGGTGCATTTGTTTCTTCGACTGGTTATAATCTGTATTCAAGATTACGAGTACCCGTATCGGTAGATATACAGGGTGGCCCATCTAGTGGTTTCTTTTTAAATCATAGGTTATTTGGACACTGCCAACTGATTCCCGCTCGAAATCTTGACAGAAAGTCTATATCATATACTACCGCGGAACGAAATGAGTCGCTTTACGCTTGAACAACGTTGGGAAATATTGAAAACTTATTTCGAAAAGGAGTATCCCAATCAGTAGGTTTTTTTGAAAATAAGTTTTGGCCGAAATGAAGCACCGACCGCACTTGCTTTATGCAAGTTTGTGCATAAAGGTCGTGAGACTGGTATGCTAGTGTACAACACTCATGGTCCCCGTACAGTGTCAATGCCTCTACGGAGAGTGACCATTTGCTGTGGATTGTGGAGTGGTGGCATCATTGGACCATTTTTCTTCAAAAATGAGGCTAGGAACAACGTTTCGGTCAACGGTGTGCGTTACAGGGCCATGTTAACCGACTCATTTTTTACTGACATTGAATAAATGGATTTGAATGACATTCTGGTTGATGCATGATGGCGCGCCATCCCACACGGCACATGCCACAATCGATCTTTTGCGCACCAAACTCCTAAATCGTATTATCAGCCGTCTTGGCGATGTACATTGGCCGCCTCGGAGCTGTGATTTGACCCCTTTGGACTTTTTTTTGTGCGGAACCGTGAAAGACCGATGTTATGCCGACAATTCAGAAATGATTCAAGCACTTAAGGCCAATATCATCCAAGCAATCCGTGAGCTGCAGCCCGAAACCATCAACAAGGGCTTGGAAAATTGGAGTGACAGAATGCGCTACTGCGAAGCCAGCCGAGGCAACCACTTGAACAACGTTGTGTTCCATAATTAATGGGAATGTTTATGTTAATAAAGCCACAATACTACATGGGAAAAAAATTAATTTTATTCATTTTATTGCATTTTTAAAATGCAACTTGTATTTGGCCCACCCTTTAATGTGGTTGCTCATGTAGCGTTAACATTTTCATATCATTTCATGTCTCTGTATTAATTTCAACATGTCTGTCTGCTTATTGAAGTGCCTACGTGCGTATTAGGTAGAGTAGATGTAGGTACATATTAATGTTACATAGATACAATGAGATAGATATAGATAACTACCATTAGTTGTGAACAAAATATCGACATCATACTAGTACGTATATTAAATGCTTTTGCTAAAAAAGTCCTTCATTTAATAATATTGTAAAAACGGTAAAAATAAGGATTCAAACTTTTCAGCGAAATAAATGTGTTCGGTATGTATTTTATTCTTAAACTGCATTTTAAATCAGGAAATCAAGGTCGCAATGAATTTCTTTTTCCATTTCCAAGCATTATCTGAATGCCTACGAGTCAATGAATATGAACAATAATTCGGCCTTAGTTGGACATTATTCTATTGCTTTAGCAAAAGAAATACGTAGATTTTTCATAATTAAGAAGTCGACGTTGTTGCGATTTCTGGTCCTTAGCTATGGGTTGGCTACGTAAGTTAAAAAAAATCACTCAGGCACCGTACCGACATAATAGTTTAACAAAAACTCAAAACAAACCGCGCCAGAAGTGGTGTGGCAGTGGCCATGGCGGTGTCATATCATATTGATTTTTTTGCACTTGGCCAAATAAGATCTATTGTCAATTTATAAATCTCACCCTCTATGGACCAGAAAGATGAATCACACCAAAAACATAAATGTAAAAGAAGAGCCAAGTTCTGTTATATAGAACAAAAAGTGTCGTCAGCCACGAAAAGTAATGAGATCTAAATGTACGCCAAGTTCTTAGTTTAAGAAGGTTAAATGTTAAGCAATTGGTAGGTCACTGGTCAAGTTTTCAAACTCTTATATATTGTTCGATATAATAAAGTTATAAACGAAAAACTTGCCAAGTAAACCTACCAATTGCTTAACATTTAACCTTCTTAAACTAAGAACTTGGCGTACATTTAGATCTCATTACTTTTCGTGGCTGACGAATTACACACTTTTTGTTCTATATAACAGAACTTGGCTCTTCTTTTACATTTATGTTTTTGGTGTGATTTCACTACTTTTTGCGAAGTTTTTCCTTATTTGATTTCACAAACAACGTTGAACGTCTTTATTTTTTAATATGCCAACAGACACTGGCTACCACTACCGTCACTTTGGTTTTCTTTCTAATAAACTATTCATTAAAATTTCAATCAGCAGGTAGATTAATATCTATTCATATGGGCAGATTCCACGCCCCTTAAATGGAAAATTTTTAATTTTTGATATTTCTCCTTTCGTACAATGCAAGTCCTGTCGCTCTACCAAATTTCAACATTCTACGGCAATGGGAACTGACCCAAATAAATAATGACCGATTTTCAAAAGTGGGCGGATACCATGCCTCTTGAATAGACAATATAAAATTTTAGATTTTTTTCTTTCTGTACACTGCAAGTCCTACCGCTCCACCAAATTTCAACATTCTACGGTACTGGTAAGTGGCCCAAATAAATAATGACCGATTTTCAAAAGTGGGCGGATACCACGCCTCCTAAATGGAGAATAATACATTTTTAATTTTTTTCTTTCTGCACACTGCTCTACCAAATTTCAACATTCTACGGCAATGGGAAGTGGCCCAAATAAATAATAACCGATTTTCCAAAGTGGGCGGATACCACGCCTCCTGAATGGAGAATATAAAATTTTAGATTTTTTTCTTTCTGTCCACTGCAAGTCCTACGGCTCCACCAAATTTCAACATTCTACGGCAATGGGAATTGGCCCAAATAAATAATAACCAATTTTTAAAAGTGGGCGTATACCACGCCTCCTGAATGGAAAATCTCAAGTTTTGGACTTTTCCCAGTGTATGCACCACAGGATCTAGCATTCTGCCAAATTTCACGATTCTAGGATGGCCGGAACTGCTTCATAATTTTGATGATCATCATCTAAGTGAGTGAGTGAGTGAGTGAGTGAGTCAGTTACGGTTTTTGCGATTTTTGAAGTCCTGTATGTTGAGAACCACTAATGCTATAGAAATGAAATTTGGTGAAGTGAACCTTTTCAATGAGCACAGTAAATGTTTCAAGTTTGAAGTTTTTGGCTTAATTGGATCCAAAGTTAGAGGGGGGTCGAAAACCGCCTGAGTTTGTTCCTGTAAAAAGGGTAAGTGCCTTTACTAGAGAACTTGGCTGGGGCACTACCGTGCCCTTTGATGTTAGCTCAAATACTCGGTGAAGTATTGTCTAACAATTAAAAGTATATACATAGATTTATGAGTATAATAGCAAGTTAAGCGTAGAAGGTCGAAATAGAAAAGTTAAAAAATAAATAAATAAATAAATAGTTGGCGCAACAGGTGTGTATACACGCTAGGCCTAGCTTCTCACAACCATTCGTGTGTGTGAGTTTTTATTTTTGGGACGAATGGAAATAGAAAAGTTTGCACACCCTTTTTCCAACCCTTATAGGAGGAATTTAAAAAAAAAAGATTAATGAGGCATGTAATAATTTTAACTTATCTATCAAAATACAAAGTTACATGTTCATACGGCTAACGATTCGTGAGACCCCCCTTACTCCCCGCGACCCCTTTAATTCTCAACAATTCTAACCCACCCTACGTCTTAATTTGCCCACACATCTATATCTATAAGTCAGGATAAAATGCATGACAATCGGACGAATGGTTTTCGAGTTATGGGGGCACGAACAGACGGACGGTGCATTTATAGTACATATTACATATATGGATTCAATGGGCATATACCACGCGCCCTTAATAAAGAATATGAAATGTTTGATTTTTTCCAATTTTTACACTGCAAGTAGGTACACTACCGCTTTGGGATCATGACGTAATCTCGAATGACAAAAATCTCGAAGGCTAAAAATCTCGAAAAGTTTTTTTTTTAATCTCGAAAGCAAAAATCTCGAATGTACAAAAATCTCGAAAATAAAAAGTGAATTCGAAATTTTTTTTGCTCCCATCCCATAAGCAAACAGTAAACCCAAGGAGGGGGGTTGCAGGGGGGCAACATGGGCCCCCATATACATCTCACTTCTTAACACCATTTTTAATATTAATTCGAGATTTTTTTTTCGAAATATCGTGGTAAACCCTACCGCTTTACCTAATTCCAATATTCTACGGCAATTGGAATTAGCCCAAATAAATAATAAACTATTTTCAAAAGTGGGCGTATACCACGCCCCTGAATGGAAAATTTGACGTTTTCTTAATGTATGCACCGCAGGATCTGCCATTGTGCCAAATTTCACGATTCTATAATGGCAGGAAGGGGTCTACCACGATATAAAAAAAATCTCGAATGTAAAAATCTCGAAAGCATAATCTCGAATAACAAAAACCTCGAAAAAAAATCTCAAATCAATATGTATTAAAAATGGTGTTAAAAAGTGAGATACGTATGGGGGGCATGCTGCCCCCCTGCTTGGGTTTACTGTTTGGATATGGAGTGGGGGTGGGTGCAAAAAAAATTGCGAATTTACTTTTTATTTTCGAGATTTTTGTAATTCGAGATTACGTCATGATCCCGGCAGGAAGTGCTTCATACTCTTGATATGATTATCATATAAGTGAGTGAGTAAGGTAGTTGCGGTTTTTGCGATTTTTGAAGCCTGTATGTTGGGAACCGTGGGCGCAGTAGCGCAGTGGTTAGTGTGCTGGACTACTGTGCGAGGGATCCCAGTCCCAGGTTCTATCCCCGGAAAAACACAAATTACATCTTAAGGTTTTTTCTACTGCGCCACCTCTCGCGAACGTCTGACAAACATCCGAGAGAATGACAGTCCTGAAAAATGTTCTCAATTCAGCCGTTTGGACTCGGCATAAAATTGTAGGTCCCTTCCATTTGTCCCAAAAATAGAAACTCACACAGACGAATGGTTGCGGGAAGCTAGGCCTAGGGTGTCTACCGCCTGTTGCGCCACCTATTTATTTATTTATTTGCATGTTGAGAAACACTAATGCTACAGGGATAGAATTTGGTGAGGTGGACCCATTTATTGAGCTTGCTACAAGTTTGAAGATTTTGAGTCAATTGGTTCCAAATTAAGAGGGATTTGAAAACAGGCTGAGTTTGTTCCTGTCAAAAGGGTGTGTGCCTTTACTAGAGAACTTCGCTATTTGTTAGACCATTTGGTTATGGACCACTTTTCCTGGGCCCTATTTCATAAAAATTGACAATTGCGACAGGTGACAGGCGACGATTTGTAGACTGATACCTGGACAATTGTCAAATTTCTGTTTCATAAATAATTAGACAATAATGGTCAAGTTTTGATTTCATAAACAAATTTTCATGGCTTGTCAGGAGGTTTCCGAGAATTGTCATGACTTTTCTGACAATTTTTTTTTTGGAGCGGACAAAATTTTACAATTTACCATTTTGTCAGTATGTATTGACAATTCCGACAGGCGGATTGCTTGAAGCGGAAATAATGAAGAATCTCAAGTCCATTTTCGTGTAGTACCCACTGGACACTTTAAAGAAAGAATAAAATATAATTTTATTGAATTATGTGATTTAAAATTTAAGGCAAAATCACATGTCCGGGAAACAGGACCGATGTATATTTTGTTAAAAAATTGGTGGACCTGGTCATCTTCCAAAAAGCAATTAGCTACTGTCTTGATGATAAGGACCCTGAAAAATTTGTCAAAATATTTTTTTTTGTGTGGACAAAATTTGTCAGAACATAACAATGACCAAATAGTCCTGGTAAATTTGTCGCTCTATTTAACTGATAATTAAGTCACCTGCCAATATTTTATGAAATGAAAATTTTCCAGAGAAGTGCATCAAATTTTTAGAATTCCAACCTATCAATGTTAATGAAATAGGGCCCCCTGGTACTCGTATGTCTCAATTTTAAAGACGTTTCACGTCAAACAAAATTTAACTCATGAGCAAGGCCTTTCTCTTGTTGCTTTTTTTCCTCATTTGGAATTAACGGTTTGTTTTGTTTCTGTTCGTAATTATATTTATATCCTGGTAGAGACAAATATGTGCTCTCCTACTATTGCAAACAGTTTAATTATAATTCAGATTCATTCAGTTTTTCAAAAACTATTTGTAAAATTAAACCATTTTGCAGTTGTTGGTACTTGTGCGTACCGAATGTACCTAGTACTGCCAAAAATTCTGTTACACAATTAACAGCGCCCATCTGTTAAAACTTCCACTTGGAATAGACCCGTTAACTTTTTTTTCTAAACATGTGCATTGTTTACTAAAGAATAGAAGCCAGTTTGGTTTCAGCTTGCAGTAAATTAACATGGAGTGGGGTGCCAAAGAAAATAGGATCGCGGTAATAGCGTTGCATAAGTGTGGAAAGAGTGCTGGTCAAATTTTTAACTTGCTGAGACTTCTCGGAATATCGAGAATGTTCGTTTATCGGGCTATTGGTCGCTTCAGTGAATTGTCGGAAGTGGAGGACAGGCCAAGAAGTGGTCGCCCGCGTGTCGCACGTACGAGTGCGGTAGTAAAAGCTGTGCGTGAACGAATTCGAAGAAATCCCCTTCGGAAGCAGAAGATCATGTCCAGGGAGCTGAACATATCCGCCAGATCGATGTCTAGGCTGGTTCGGGATGATCTGCATATGAAAGCCTATCGTCGATCAACAGGTCATCTTTTAACTCCTCAATTAAAAAAAATTAGGGCGGAGAGATGCAAGAGACTTTTGCAGTGGCACGCGAACAATGGGCATGAAAATATTCTTTTTACGGATGAAAAAATTTTTACCGTGGAAGAAGTTTATAACAAGCAAAATGATAAAGTTTATGCCTTGTCATCAAAGGAAGCGAAAAAAGTTATTCCAAGGGTTCAGCGTGGCCATCATCCCGCTTCCGTAATGGTTTGGTGGGGGGTGTCTCACCAAGGTGTCACATCTCTCCATTTTTGTGAAAAAGGTGTGAAAACAGGTGCAAAAGTCTACCAGGAAGATGTGCTAGAGGGTGTTGTAAAGCCGCTAACAAATTCTCTTTTTAATGGAGAAAGATGGGTTTTTCAACAAGACTCTGCTCCGGCGCATAAAGCGAAAACCACACAGGAGTGGCTCAGGGTCAATATTCCTGCTTTTATAGCCGCAGATGATTGGCCGTCGGGAAGTCCGGATTTGAATCCATTGGATTACAGTTTGTGGTCAGAATTGGAGAGCAAGGCTTGCAAAACTCCCCACAGAAATTTGGAGAGCCAAAAAAATTCGTTGCCCGTGGCAGCGTCAACGATGTCCATGGACACTGTACGTGCCGCTATAGCTCAATGGCCAACACGTTTGAGAGCTTGTGTTAAGGCAAAAGGTGGTCATTTCGAGTGATGTATTTTTTTTTTATTAATCAATATTATTGTCTAATAAATGAAGAAAAAATCAATACAAAATGTTAACTGGTTTTTTTTCTATGCCGCTTTATATTTGTAACAGAATTTATGGCAGGACTAGGTATAAACGTTCCTACATTGCATGCATAATGCAGGAGGAAAAAAATAATTACAATGAATTCGGAGAAGGACTTTGTGCTTGGAATGTGTTTCGGTTGCACAATCATCTCTTGAATTTGGTTAATCTGTTTCCATATTTCATTTACATATTTCTGTTCGTTTGAGTTGCCATAGCTTTAAGTCATTATCCTTTAGCCTCTAATATTTTCCTTAATTGCTGGATAGGATATGCTAACTAAGGAATTATGTATGTACCTATTTAAAATGAAGCTACTATTACAATAAATTGTGTTTTAAAGGGGATGTTCACTGTTCAGTTATGTATAGGTTTTTGAGTTGGTTTACAAGTAAGAATAGGTACATTATTTTGGATCTTTTGTTTTATTCGTTTTACGTTAAAAATGAGTACAAAAATAAAAGTGACCTTTTCCCACCTCTTAAAAGCAATTTTTTTTTTATGGATTCTGGTGGCATGGGATTTGGCACGACTTTTTATTGTAAATTGTGTCAATTCGGTGAATTTGTTCCGCTTTGGAATTGTATTTTAGCAGAGATCTTCACAAGTCTTTTTTTTTTTGTTGAAAATACTTTTGGACAATCTCGTTGGATTTCTTTCTTGGGAATGCCTTTCAAGGGATACCGATATAAGGTTCTTGCTGTAAGCTGATGACATCGTAATACTTGCAGAAAAATCAATCATGGCTACTAATAAGCTGCAACAATAATGAATAATTTTAGCTTGCTTAGGTGGCACTACAGTCCGGGGTTGCCCCCGCTTTCTACCAATAGGCCTCTCTAATTAGTTTGGTCTTTTAGTCCTGTTCTTGCACTCCATGTTGAGGTCTCCTTCAACTTGTGAGTGCCAACTAAATTTTAATCTGTACTGCGTTCTTCTCCAGGTTGTAGTCAAAAACTCTTCGGGCCAGAGCGTTACGTTTGTGTCACATCTATGATGACTGATGACTGATGGCTAGGTCTATGTCACTGTAGTTCGTATAAGTGGCTGTCTCCAAATCCCGTCAACGCATGCGGGATTAAAAATCACTCAAAAAAGTTTGCCGAATGCCGAACATTTTTTCAGAGAGGCTTTTCCATCCGCATCCCAACTTGCCGAGGACTTATTTGAAGTTGAATTAAGAGCTCCAAGAACTTCATTGAAACAAACAACGCGTTCCAATCCAGAAACCTCTTCTACTGATGCCTATTTTAGAGTGTCTATACATATACTGATTCCTTGTATTGCATAGATTCGTTAATACAAAATCTTACGGACAGATCCATGGTCAACGAAGACGTTCTACTATTGTTTCAAACTCTTCTCCCAGGTTTTGCTGCAGTAGAGCGAGTGAACGAATCGGAAAGCTAAGATGTTGCTTTTGAAGTTTTGAAATTGCTTGATTATGTGACAAGACTTACTTTAGCTATAAACTTCTTGCTTACGGGTTTGGCCACACTTCCAGTTAAAAGAACATATGAAAAGGATTAAAACAGTGACCAAAAGCGTTATGGAGAATGTAAGATTAAGCTCACTTGCTATGATATCTGTTCATTCGGATATAAATGTCAAACAAAAAAAAATCAAGACCTCTGTCTTCTGCTTTGAAGGAAAGGGGGCACGAGCCCAGGGATTTTGTTTGCTGGAGTTTGTACACCGTGGGCGCAGTAGCGCAGTGGTTAGTGTGCTGGACTACTGTGCGAGGGATCCCAGGTTCGATCCCCGGAAAAACACAAATTACATCTTAAGGTTTTTTCTACTGCGCCACCTCTCGCGAACGTCTGACAAACATCCGAGAGTATGACTGTCCTGAAAAAGCTTCTCAATTCAGCCGTTCGGACTCGGCATAAAATTGTAGGTCCCTTCCATTCGTTCCAAAAATAGAAACTCACACAAAACGAATGGTTGCGAGGAGCTAGGCCTTGGGTGTCTACCGCCTGTTGCGCCGCCTATTTATTTATTTTTTTTTTAGTTTGTATACCGATACCTAAAGGTGTGAACTTAAGTACAAATTTAAATGGGTGTATATGCTTTTAATCGCTCTTCTAACTTCTCACTCGCAACAAGAGAACATTTTGTTTATTTTTTTTTTTTTTTTTTTTTTTTTTGGCTTTGTAAAAGGGCGCCTGCCCCTAATTTCCATAACTCCATAACTCATTTCGGGGCTCTAATACTACATAGTTTGAAGAATATTGTGATCGATTTTGATCGCAGTTTAGCTATCACTGTGGTATATAATTTGCATTTGGGCTATATTGGTCCATAGTTTTGTTCAGTCTCCTTAGCATCGCATATAAGATCCTATCAGACGTACTGTGTAATCGCCTGAAACCATTCGTTAATGAACTGATTGGTCCCTACTAGTGTATGGTTTTAGGCCCGGTAACAACCGACCATATATTTACACTACGACAGAGCCTGGAGAAACCCCAAGAAGTCCAAACCGATACTCACCATCTATTTATCCATTTTAAGGCCGCATATGACAGCATTTATAGAGACGAGCTATACAGTGCCACGTTTTGGCATCCCTATCAAACTTGTCAGATTATGCAGAATTACGATGGAGAACGCTGCCTGCTCTATAAAAGTCGGAAACAATCTCACAGAGACATTTGATGTCAAAAAAGAATTTGAACAAGGTGATGTACTGTCATGTGTCTTTTTCAACATCATACTTGAGAAAATTGTGCGAAACTTACAAGTCAATACCAGGGGAACAGACTTTCCAAAAGTTTGTGCAACTACTTGTATCGACGAATCGGACAAACGTCACGATTTGTCTACCTCGGTATAAACGCTTATAATAACACCACAGCAGAATTTAAACGAAGAGTTACACTTGCCAACCGCTGTTTCTTATCATCGCAGTCCTATACTCTATGGCGCAGAAGCATGGACGTTAACAAAGGCGGATGTAGATCTTCTTGGTCGTTTCGAACGCAAAATTCTTCGAGTGATTTTCGGTCCCGTTTGCGTTGACGGGTTTTGGAGGAAGATATTTAACAAGGAACTCTACGAGCTGTACAGCGACATCGATTTGGTCAGAAAAGTACGTATCAAGCGACTAAAATGGCTAGGACATGTAGACCGAATGGACACCAACGCCCCGGCCCGAAGACAACGCAGTAGAGGAAGACCTCGCCTTAGTTGGCGCGCACAACGAGACCTCAACCAACTTGGAATGCGCAACTGGAGGTGGTTAGCCAAAGATCGGGCTGACTGCAGAGGCGTGTTGGTTGAGGCCCCGGTCCACCCCGAACTGTAGCGACATCTAAGTAAGTAAGTAAGTTTTATCTGCCTTCGATTATTGCGAGAAATCTCACATCATTTGGAAGAGTTTTAGTTTAGTTTAATGGACTATTTTATTTTACGTTTAAAAATGCATACATTTTGTTTTTTGACTTAGTCTATAGGGTTTGGCCTTAGGCCGTCTACCAGATTGACATTCAAATAAAAAGAATTAATTCATATTTCTTATATCATGTATATAAAAATATGTGCGTAGGTACATAAATATATAATTTTTGTTTTTTTTTTTATATTTTGTTTTTCTTTAAAACATTTCTTCAATTATGCTATTTCTGTAACTAAGTGCGTTGACTGTGTAGTTGTAGAGCAAGTTCCAATCTCTACCACCATTCAATATATGTATTGCTTCCTCCAACCCAAGTGCCGGAACTCCGAAAAAGTTTATGCGGATTTCTTTAAGTATTGGACATTTTGCGATGAAATGTAACACATCCTCTCGCTCCTTGAGATTACAAAGTTCACATAAAATTGGAAGCTCTGGGCGGTGTGGAATATAGTTCAGTTTTAGAAGTTCGCCTCTTACTTTGGAGATGATGCTTATCTTGTCTGCCGAATAACTGCTCAAAAAATAAGTCCTGTCATTTAGATAATGGTTTAGCTTGCTGTAGTAAGCTCTGTGTTGGGATGCTTGGGCTTCATTTGTAAATTCGTCACAGATTCGTCTTCCAGTTTCCGTCAGTAACCGTCTTGCTTTCTGCCTAATTGAAGCCTGTGGCTCATTCGCCATAAGAGTGAAGTTATAACCGCATTTCCGTCCCAGCAATTCCCAGTCTTGGACACATTTGACCCTGTAGCGCAGCATTTGTGTAAGCAGCAACCTTGGAATTCTTTCTTGGCTCATCCCAAAGACCTTTACGATGTAGTCTAAATGCAGTTTAAGGGTATCCATGAACAGGGGTGCTACTCCAGTCTCCAAGTGTAACATATAGTTGGGGGAACTGTTTAGAATTTTAAAAACCCTCCTAAGGAAATATCGAATAAACTTTTCCACAGCCTCAAACGAGCAGTAACCCCAAACTTGTGCTGCATATAGCAAAATTGAAGACGCTGTCGCACGGAATATTTTCTGCTTCGAAAGATGAGAAACATGCTTATTATTAATACAATTTCCCTAGACTGCGCAAATCGCCCGTTTAGCTTCTGCAAGCTTTGCCTTTAGGTGTTTGCTCATGTTCAAACTCGGCGTGACTAGCACTCCCAGATATTTGTACTGCTTAACTATCTCAATCATCTCCACCATCTCGGAATATCATCATCTTTGACTTCTCTAGATTTACAGTCAAATTCCACCTTTTGCAGTAGGTGTCCAACCTATTTACCATTAGTTGCATCGTATCTATTTTGTCAGCTAGGAAGACGATGTCATCTGCAAACATCAGTGCTGGAATATTGGTTCCACTGAGCTCAATTCCACCCCTAACGTTTTCCGATATATCATTTATATACAATATAAATAGCAAGGTGCTAAGAACGCAGCCTTGTTTGACACCCATGGAAATTTCAAAATCCTCCGATAACCGGTGTCCATCCCAAACACATGCCTTATTGTTTTCATACAAAGCTCTTAAAACGTTGATGATCTGAGACGAGATTCCGTGCTTATACAGTTTATAAAAACTGCTCAGCTTGTAATCCTAAAGAGATTGAATTGCTTTTTCCATTTATAGTTTTAACCGCTTTCCAAAATTCAGCTGATGATCTTGATTCATTTATCAATGCTACATTTCGCTCGTCGAAATTTTGCTTCTTAGCATAGCAAAGTTGCTTAAATGTTTTGTTTGCGGCAGCATTTAAAACTTTAAAAGTATCACAGTTTTTTATCCGCAATAATTTAAGAAACGAAAAAGAAGTTTTCCTAGCTTGCTTACGCTCGCTATCGAACCACTTCTGCTTGTTGATTTTATGGATCAGTTTCTTCGGCTGGCTTATTGGTGCAGCTTTTTTAATTATCTCCGTCAGATCGTCTATCCTTGGAACAGTGTTCATACAGCGCAGTTTTTCGAGTTCCGTGTTAAGAATATGGGTATATGATTCCCGATGGGCATCTTTCCATACCAACTTAGGGATAAGCCTATTTGTGCTACATTCTCTTCTATTTGTGCGTCGGAAATCCCAAATGAAACTTCAAGGGGCATATGATCGGAGTACGTTTTCATTCCAACTCGAAAATTGGTCATTTGGAAGACATTGATAGTATCCGTAGGTCTGTATCTTTATGAGGGCTTCCAAAAACAATGCCCGCACCGACTCTATACCCAAACGCTCTCTACTCTATACGACTCTATACTCCATCTTTTATAGCTGTCAGTGTAAATTGTTAAATCAAATTCCCTATTCACCTGTCACCTGTATGTCTTGTCATTCTGATCTTAAAGGAAGTTGTGTTCATTTATCGCTGGCTGTGGTTTCGAAGAATCCCTGTATCTGACCGAGACAAGTGCTACAATGATTGTTATATGTATGGCTAAGTGTAATAGATGCAGAGGGCATCCAAAGATGTTGACTATGCCAAAGGTGTCTATTCACCGTGTTCTTTGTTGTTGCCTTTTTTAAAATTATATAATATTCTTGGGACTTGGCAGCGGGCACCATACTTTTTGGCGTGCTTCAGCTTTGTCCATCAAACCTGGCATGGAATTTTATGATGCTTATTCTTTGTTGATTTTTCATTCCGGAAATTCCGATGCACATTGGCTTTAAATTTCTGTAAATTATACTGAGGAGGAAAGACAGAGCTGGGCAAGGCATTCCAAATTCGTCTTGTACGGGTTATGAAACAATCTCTATATATCAAAGTACGACCGAAGATAGGCTGGATGGTAAACTGATGGGCATTCCTAGCAAGGCGAGTATTGCGATTGAATTGCTGAAGGGGCGGAATGTAGCTGGCGATTTCGTTTGAGCACTGTTTGGAGAGATGGAGAGATTGGTTCCACTTCTCGGTGAGATAAGTCATCATTCACCAGTGGATCTGTTGCCACGAAAACCATACTGCCGGTCCGGTCATTGAGGAATTCCCGCGATTCAAGATATTTCATAAGCTGACGATTTATCAGCTTTTCCATGACCTTAGAAAGAATGCACGTAAGTGCTATGGGTCGGTAATTGGTGGGAGAAGAAGATTCGCCTTTTTTAGGGACGGGCTGGACAAATGCTGTTTTCCACCTTCTCGGGAAGAGTTCAGATGAATAGGAGAGATGAAAAAGCTTATACGCAGTAGTTTTGCCAGCGTGGAAGAACACCTCTTCAGAACGATGGGGGAGATACAGTCTGGACCAGCGGATTTATTTATTTTGAGATCATATAGTACCCTTGCAACTGTGCGAGTGCGAAAATGGATTATTCCCATCCCATGGTAAATGCGACGATCTCGAACACAGCTGGCGACAAAGCGCAATCTGGGAGCATCGAGCTGGCTGCAAAATGTGCAGCAAACAGATTGTCTTTGTCTATAGAGCTGACAACTGGAGTGTCATTGTAAATGAGAGTGGTGATCAATGGTGGGGTCGAATTCTTAACATTTTTTACAAATGACCAAAAGTTTTTACTACCCTTGGGACATTGTAGTATTTTCTGACTCAGCTTTTTTTTATATGAGAATTTAACATGCTTAATAATGGCATTGCAGTCATTTCTGTCTCGTTTAAACTTATTTCGGTTTTCCTCTGAAGGGTTGGCTTTATAATCTAATAGCCTCTTTACAGCTCAACTCGTAAGGCTCTGCTGCAAACTAAGCACACACAGCATAATTCCATACCAAATAAAATCTGCTTTTATGGCATATTTAATTTACAATCTAACTGCAAGAGCATTTTTTCTTCCAATCGTTTATTTATATAGTCCTGGGTTTACGCTTTATATACATTGATCATGTTGGTATTAGGTATGTATGTACATTCAATTTATCGTGGGTTTAGTTAATTTTAACTTCAATAACTATACGATAAATTTGGTATAGGTATTGTAGCTAATTATAATACCTAGCATTTAGTTGCTGCCATTGTGCTAAATTCAAATGCCCAAGGCAATGTCGTTTTACCATTTATATTCGGATATACGAACCATGCAATATAACTAGCTAAGTAATTAAATAAGTAATCAAAATTATTTCTCCACCCGGAAGCAATTCTCTCCACAATTCATTTATCTGCACTGGTTTTGCGGAGTGCAACAAGTAGCCACAAAATAAGCTGCTAGCAAGTTAATGATCCTCCCAACATTTATGTAGGTACTCATCGAGGTATTACGGTGAAAGATATATTTTCAATATAATTCAAAATCAATTACCTGGAAAACAAAATCAAAACAAATTAGCTGCTTACCTTGAAAAGCTGCTTCCACATTTAGTTCTGCCTCAGCGCTTTTGGCTGCAGCCAGTACTGTTACAAGGATTAATCCATTTAGCCACATTTTGTTATCCTTATATTCGATTTATTCCAGAAACCAATCGCACATCCAAACGCGCATATCTATAGGTACCCCTGTAGTTGTATACACATAAAAATCGAGAATACACCAAAACGAAAGAAAATAATAAAATTTTGGAACGGTTGAAGGGTGTTCAGGATTCAGGCAGAATAGGAGGTTGAAAGAAAGGAAATAGACAAAACAAAAAGTACTCTTATACACAACATAAACAAGACTACAGACAAAGAGTACAAAAAAAATATATGCCACTGTCAAGAAATCACAAAAAGGCAAACTGCTACTGCCGCGTTGTAGTCTACGTAATGTGTCTCCTCCTTACATTCATATCAAATGTTTTCCATTTCCGTTCCTTTTTTTATCCGTTTTATTTTCATTTGGTGAGTTTTGGCTTTTGGGTTAGAGTTCCTGCCAGGGACCGATAATTTTATTTTATTTCATGGAACAGTGGAACTACTTTATATATCGACGCGAATAATAAGCTTAATTTTCCACTACAGACTACAGACTACAGACAAAGAGTACAAAAAAAATATATGCCACTGTCAAGAAATCACAAAAAGGCAAACTGCTACTGCCGCGTTGTAGTCTACGTAATGTGTCTCCTCCTTACATTCATATCAAATGTTTTCCATTTCCGTTCCTTTTTTTATCCGTTTTATTTTCATTTGGTGAGTTTTGGCTTTTGGGTTAGAGTTCCTGCCAGGGACCGATAATTTTATTTTATTTCATGGAACAGTGGAACTACTTTATATATCGACGCGAATAATAAGCTTAATTTTCCACTCTTTTCTTTCCACTTCTTTCACATTTTTTGTATTTTGCTCCTTTTGTGCTGTTTTCTCTGACTTTACATGAGAGCCAAACCAAAGAACAATACACTGGCAAATCGATTTACTTATAATACACATTTGATTTTAAGCACCAGCCAAAGAGCCAGGATACATCTGCACACGCACTAACACTGGGGGGATTCTCCCATCTCCCACCGATTTTACAGAGAAAACGAAAGAGGACGATATTTGCTTTCTTCTTATCGGCACGAATTTTCTTATGTACGAAATGGAGAGGATTTCCCGTGAAATCGAAAAAAAAATATCAAAAAAAAAAAAAAGATTTTTTGATTCAAAATTTATATCAAGTTTGAATTGATTTTTTTTTTCTTATGAGCCAAATTAGTTCATTAAAACGAGAGCACAAAGGACGAAAAAGTACCTTTGCAATGTTTTCTCCATCCGTTGCCAACAACAATCAAATTGTTCGCACTCAAGAGTACCTAAAATGGTGTTGTGCTTCCGTCCATTTGAGCACTGATGGAATTGAACGACATAAGTGACTAATGACTGTGAAAAATTACACAGGTGCACATTAAAAGGACATTTTCAGAATGGCAGCAACTTGTAATGGATTTTTATTTGCCAGTGGAATATTTTTCTTATTTTTTTCATTAAATATATGAGGGTGGATGTATTCAATCCTAATAGTGAACTGAAAGTCACCCCAACGATTTTTGCACTCACTTCACTTCCCACACACCACCGGATCTGGATGCAAAGGCGTAAAATCAATTTATACAATTATAATGCAAAAGGACATTTTGCGGCGTATCCTCTAGTTGTAAACGTGACTATGATTGTTAAATTTTATCTCAACTTTTTGTTACATTGAAAATGAAAAGAAAAAAAATGTCTGTCCTTAATTTGAAGTTTTCCAATAACCGAAAATGAGAGACGCTTTCCACGGGTACCGCAATCTATCGCAAACGTTCTTAAACTGACGTCCCGACCGTGTCTGTGTTGAATGATTCAGGCGAATTTTCTCCACTTTTACAACTCAGCGTTTTCCCTCGTGCATGTGTTGAGTTCTGACTTTACTGTATCAAGGGCTGCCTTACAGGGTGGCCGAGTGGTGACTGAATTCTACACAAACACCAGCAAAAATTCACCCCCCTGAGAGAGCGGTCAGATTGTGATTGTGTTCTAATCTAATACGGCGCATGACCAATCCGGCCGGGGAGCAGTACAACTCCAAAGCAGGTAAGAAAGATAAGGCGCAGCTGATCAGCTCGGGCGCGAGGGAAGGAAAGTGCCTGTTCGATTTTCGTCTCAAACGACACGACCGACAACGACGACGACGACGACATGAGAGATAGTATCACATTTTTCCATTTCGATGGGAAAAATCGATATTTCACAAAAAGAAGCAAATACGTACGAGTACCTTATTCACCACTTGGAAGTTTATGCCTTTTCTTGGTAACTTCTATTCATGGACTAGGTATAGGTAGGTACCTATAACAATGGGGGGTAGATGACAGGCTGGCATAGTACATGCGAGTCGTTCATGTCTTGTATGCTGTCCGCTCCTGTGTAGTAGCTAGTCTATTACATTTGCATAATGCTTTAGCGAGGGGTTGAAAAAGGGGGGGCGTTTAATGAGACGCTTATGGAAAACATTTCCCGCCTTTTTCTTGGCACAGTAGAGGAACGTTGCGTGCCTTAGGCCGATGGAAATGAGATAATCATCAGGAATATACAAAATAATGGACAAGGGGAGCAAATGTTTTCTTTTTTATGGCTGGGCTTCATATGCCCACGAAAATATGTTTTAACCTTTATTGAACGGCTCACCGTTGCGTGTCAGACATAAATTTGTGATATGTGAATACAGCTACAAAATAATCGTAGATATTTTGTAGATGAATAATTCATGTAAATAGTTTAATTTCTGTGTAGATAAGAATTTTGAGCAGTAATTAAAAAAATATCAATTCGGATCGAAAATGATTTATGATATGTATATGGTTTTATATGTATACTTACCGCTAAGCAATCCGATCAACTCAACTTGGTAGATTTTTGCGAATGCCCTAAGTGGCTATCCAGGCGGAGGTAGAATTATGCTCCTCAAGCCCTAGCCCAATATGCCTCTCTGCAGTTAGCAATTAAGAGGTTTTCATCGACTCTTGCACAGCATTACAGGCCCTACGAACTAAGTCCCAACTGGAACTAACTCCCACTAGCCAAATGAACTAGGTTAGGTTAGGTTAGGTGGCAATTATCCGTTAATACGGAATAATTCACTTAGACCAAGTAAGGTCCATTGTGATACCACAAGCAGAGTCGGTTATTTCCGCTACTCTTGGAACCATTTCGAATTTTGGAGAAATTTCCGTATTTTACTGATATCCGTTTCGGCAATATCAGCAAGCTCCTCAAAGAAGTACTCTCCTAGAGTTTGCTTTCTAATCGAGGATAGCGCCGGGCAGTTACATAGTAGGTGGAACGGAGTTTCCTCTTCCTCCTCATCCATGCAACTGCGACAGAAGTCATTAGCGGTAACTCCAAGCCTTACGGCTTGAACTAAGTCCCACCAAATATGCAGTGGGATTTAGTTCATATGTTTGGGAGATAGTTCGGGCTCCGCGAAATAAGGCCCCAGGAAATAAGGCCCCACTACGATGAAATAAGGCCCCAACAAAAATCAAATAAGGCCCAAATCTAAACCCTAGCAGGGGGGTTTCGTTTGGGGTCTTATTTTCATTTCTGGCACGAGTACGATAACTACGGCGCAAAAAATTGATAACGGTATTTTGTAGAGGGGTTAAATACAAGCATTTTTTACTATGGGAGGGGGGGTCTATCTGGCTTCGTTTAGGCGGAAGGGGCAATTAAAAAAAAATAATACTTAAAATGAAAAAAAATAAATTGAGAAACAATGGCAACACTTACAATAAAGGACTTTATGAATTTTGTAAGCCAGGAATCTGTTCTTTGATATTATTTTTAAATCAAGTTATAGCTGTTAATAGTTTTTGAAAAAAATACTTTCAAACTTGAAATTTAAGGAAAAAAATTTAAAAAAAAGTTTTATGCTGATTTTTTTCAATGTTGAGCAAATAGATACTTAATTTGTTTGTAGTTTTTACTGCCTAAATCAATTCTTAATCGAACACTCAAAACCAGATTGATTTATGTCTTATAATTTTTGAGAAAATTGAAAATTACTTTTATATGTTGCTCCGCTTAGAGTACAAATTGCTACCCTTGCGCCTTGAAATGCGTATGGGGGGCCATGCTGCCCCCCTGCAACCCCCCTGCTTGGGGTCACTGTTGGATTTTGGGATGAATGCAAGGCTGAGTATATGCAAACTTTCTTTTAATTATATTAGTTTACCCAATATCAACAACATTCTTCAGATACAATCTCTGGCCAGAAATTTCACATTGGTAGACAAAATTTTGCTGATTTGCATTTTAGACAATTTAGAACGAATTCCTGGCTTTGAAAAATACTATAGTTCTTTGTGGTAAGTGTTGCCATTGTTTTTTAATATTTAATTTTAATTTTATTTATAATTTTTTTTTAATTACCCCTCCCGCCTAACCGGAGCGAGATAGACCCCCCCTCCAATAGTAAAAAATGTTTGTATTTAACTCCTCTACATAAATCCGTCATTAGTTTTCATCGCCAACATTATTTTACTCACCCCAATTTTTGTCCTAAAATTTCAAGTTTGAAATTGTTTTTTTCAAAAACTATTTAAGGGAATAACTTGATTTAAAAATAATATAAAAGAACAGATTCTGGGCTTTCTAAAATGTTATAGTCTTTTGTTATAAGTGTTGCCATTGTTTTTAATGTATTTTTTTCCATTTAAAGTATCATTTTCTTTAAATTACCCCTCCCGCCTAAACGGAGTAAAATAGACCCGCCCCTCCCATAGTAAAAAGTGCTTGTACTTAACCCCTCTACAAAATACCGTTATCAATTTTTGGCGCCGTAGTTATCGTACTCTCCCCTCATTTCTTCTTTTGGGGTCTTAATTCATAATGAAATTTTACACCAAACTGAAAAATGAAAAAAGGCCCCAAAATATGAATTTTACGCACTTTTCTATTGTTGTTGCCTTTCATGTAAATTTTTGGGGTGATTTTTCATTTTCAGTTTGGGGCCATTTTTCATTGGGGCCAAATTTCATGTAGCCCTGACAGTAAACCCAAGCAGGGGGTCGCAGGGGGGCAGCATGCCCCCCATACGTTTCCGTTTCTCGTTTGGGGCCTTATTTTATTTCTTCTTTTGGGGCTTATTTCTTAATGAAATAACACCCCAATTTTCATTAGGAAATAAGGCCCCAAAAAACGAAATAACACCCCAAATTTTATTAGAAATCGTTGTTGCTGTTTCCTGTATAATTTTTTGGGCCTAATATAATTTTTTGTTGGGGCCTTATTTCTCGGAGCCGATAGTTCGTAGTTCATTAGGAAGAAATTCCCAATTAATTAAGTCCCAAATTGAGAAAAGTGGGAGTTAGTTCATTTAACTTGTTTCGACGAAAAAATAATTCTTACCCATCCTCGCACTTATCCAAATCCAACAGTTACCCCAAGCAGGGGGTTGCCATACCCACTGTGCCTAATGGGAGATAAATTTTCGTAGGCACAGTGGTATATGTATGGGGGGCCATGCTGGCCCCCTGCAACCCCTCTGCTTGGGGTCACTGTTACATTTGGAGGTTCGGAGTAAGTTCATCAGATGTGGCGATATACGTAGTCTTGAACAGGTCGTCGACTTAGAAGCCCAACCTAAAGTGTTTTTCTCTTGATAGAAGAGATATTGCACGTTTGACCGCAAGCTCTTGGCGTTGGCAGTGTATTAACTCGATTAATTAAAGCCCGAAGAAAGTATCACCGAGAGGAATTAGACCTTGAAACTTACGAGGTCAAAAAGGCTGGTGCGTTATCTATGACAATTGAAGTCAAAGCCAAATCATGCATCGGTAGACGCACAAATCAAAGCTTCAAAGTATAAGAACATAACGAAAACATGAAAGGCGCATTTATCTCAACATCATTAACTGTAAAGTTGGTTTACCTTTCTGTAGTAGACTAGTGGGCCCGGCAAACGTTCTTTTGCCTGTTCGTACATTTTCATTGTCCGTCAATTGTTCTACGGCCGCCTTTTTTTATTTGAAATTTTATTTATGATTTTTTTTGAGTGTTTATTATTTCAAATTTTATTCATGATTTTTTTTGTTGAATGCATAGATATTATTTGAAATTTTATTCATGAGCTTATTCTTGCTTTTTAAATTTTTATTATTGTTGAGTGTTTATTATTTGAAATTTTGTGGAATCGGATCGCAGCGACACCTACCGGGTCCAATTGTGAATCTAAACCATCTTTAGACCCATTCAGACACACATACATAATTTCATTAAAATCGGTCCAGCCGTTTAGGTGGAGTTCGGTTACAAACACGTACAGAAGTATTATATATATAAAGATACTCTGGCGCTATTAGGGCTGTGTCTTCAACAAAAATTCAACCTATTTCACTCGAAATACCTTACCTAAACAGTGCATCATGATTATGAAATCAAGCCAAGCCATCATCGTTTAAGGACATTCAGGATCGCTACGTTTGGCGAGGTATTCGTCATGCCGCGTCGAAATAGATGGTTTAAAATTACAGTGAGCGTCAAAAGTAAGTAAACACGAATAGTGTTTTCATTTGTCTTTGGGGTTTGGAAACAATTTTTCTTAAATATCTATGGTTTGGTTGAAAGTGGTTGCCAGCTAGGAAACGCCAACGCACTTTGACTAGCACAGGTCCATTGTGATACCACGAATCATGTAGCATCTCACGACTAGTTGAACCATTTTAAGCTCTTTATAGAGCGTAAGAGACTTCTGATGCCTGTGTTTCTTTGACCACCTAAGTCGTTGTAATGAAATGAAAGACTCTCAAGTGAAGCTTCCTTCAACGGGAGAGAGCTGGGCAGGAACAAAGAAGTTGAGAAATAGTTTTCTCATCTTTTTCATCCATACAGCTTCTGCAAAAGTCGTTTGCAAAAAGGCCTAGCCTTACGGCATACTTTCCTAACGGGCAGTGCCCATTTATGACACCCATTGTAGTGCCGATGTGCACTACACTTTTGAGAGAAATAAAATTCGTATAGAGTGTTTCAAATCCAGCTTAGGCCAAATTGGTTTTGTCGCTAAGACATGTAGTGCCACTTGTCCACCTACTTTTTTTTTCAAGTAGCGATTCGTATGCCCAGGGTGCCTTTCTCCGGCAGGATGGGTATAGCCGTTCCTCGACCTTACAATTCCCTGGGACATAGAGGTTCCCCGGCACCCAAAAATAGTGAATGTTGAACTGTTCGGCCATCTCCGTTTCAAGACTTTAAGTACTGTGCGAGTACTGTGTCCCAGGTTGGATCCCCGAAAAAATAAATTCTTTAAATTTTTTCCACAAACATCCTAGAGTATAACTATCCTGAAAAGGCTTCTCAATTTAGCCGTTCGGACTCGGCATACAATTGTAGGTCCTTTCCATTCGTCCCAAAAATAGAAACATAATATTCCTAGGGTGTCTACCCGCCGCGCCTGTTGCGCCAACTACATATTTATTTTATTTATTTGCTGACATATAAAATGAACAAACCTCACATGATGGCGTTTGCGTCAGTTAACTTATCAGTTTGCTAACTGGGGCTAAATTCCTCTGATCCACGATGATGCATTAGTTTTTAATTAAAGTATAAGTTATAACCGATAATCTAATAATATTTCTTTTTATTTCGAGGAAAATTGTTACTCTTCGGTAACAGACGATGGAATAAGGCAAGATCCTACATCGGGCGAAGTTCCACATTATTATGCAACGGAAAATTTTGTATCCTAGATGTTTACAAAATCTGAAAATGATAGACAGCATTAGCAGCTGTTTTTCCAAATGACACTCTACTAAAATGTGAATTACTATTATTTTTATTTTATTTTTAAAAATCGTTTCAAGTGTGTGACTTGGTTGTTTGTGTATATGGTGGATTTGAAAGCAGGCTGTTTTATTCCCGTAAAAATAAATTTAAATTGCCGCAGATGATGATGAAATGAAATAGTACGTCTGGCAAATAACCGAGAGCTCTTAAATACAAAACAGTAAGCCTGAACGCTTAAAAATCAAATGAGTGATTTGATGTAAGTGCCAAACATTTTTGTAAATTAACAAGAAAACTCAACTTTTCTACATAGCCATGAGGTATAGACTTACATGTCTTTTTATTTTTAAAGTCAAAAGTACACCCACAGCCCACACGATGTATATATTGTTAATCCCATCGCAATTTATGTCACCCTTACACAGAAATATGATATCCACCATCTCATGTTGACGCATTGCATTAGCAGTCTGCAGTCGTGTACATTTCATTTCTCACCAAGCATAAGGTTAAATAAAAGTGTTTGCTTACCTACCAAACTCCAGAAAATGAAAATTTTAATATGCAATTTTTTAAAGGAAGTATTACAGGGCTAATCCTTGTCGAAATTAAGTGGAGAAAAAAAAGCATAGCTATAAACAGCTCATAGCACCAACTTTGTAGGTATATTAGAAATCATAGATTTAAATGTTGGCTTGTGAAAATGCCTCAGAATGTTTAATAACTTATGTAAGATAATAACTTTATGGAATATAAAAAAAAAATATTAAAACTAACTTTAAAAAATGTTAATTTGTTACAAAAAAAAAATTTTTAACCATCTGCAGGGAATAAAAGCGACAGTACCGTGAGACTTTTGGCCGTTTTATGACTCGTTGCAATTTAAGAAAACTTAAATTATTTAAAATTGCTTATATCTTTACTTTACTTTGTTGTTAATTATCTTTAATTGTATGTACTTTAACTACTTAATGCTTAATGAAATATCTTGCCTATTTGATATTATATGTAGTATTCTGATATAACAGGTGGCGCAAAAATAACCTTCCGATGTTTTTTAGCTGTAATTTAAAAAAAAAATGAAAAACTTTGATTCTTCTTGTGGATTATTTTTATTTGGTCTTTTAATTTTTTTTACATCAAGTCGAGAATATGATGTCATGTAAATGGCCGCCACAGTTGATTGTCATTTGAGCCATTTTTATGGCATTTTCCATCACTTTGGCCAAAAATTCCGGCGATAGGTCCTCACATTCTTGACGGATATTGTCTTTAAGAGCTGCAAGAGTCTGAGGCTTATTGACGTAAACCCGCGACTTCAAAAAGCCCCACAAAAAGAAGTCTGGAGCGGTCAAATCAGGCGATTAGGGGAGATTAGGCGCCCGGGAAATGCATCCTTCAGCATATCGGTTGTGGTACGTGCAGTGTGTGCCGTTGCACCGTCCTGTTGGAACCACATGTTTTCCAATCCCAATTCATCAAGTTGCGGCAAAAAGAACTCGTTGATCATTGCTGATTGCTCTGTAGCGCTCACCATTCACAGTAACCGTTTGGCCCGCGACGTCTTCGAAGAAAAAAGGTCCATGACATCTTCGGCTACAGCAGCAATATTCTCTGCAGAACGGCTTAACTTATAAAATTGAGCTTCAAATACATGTGTTTCGATTTTAGAATCCAAAAATAATGGTTTATTAAAAGAAAGGAAATAGCTGGCAATACCTCTTAAGTATTGGTAAACATTATTCAAAGAAATGTAATTAATTGATTAAGCTAAAATTAAATTCATTCTTATTTTTTTCATTTTTATTAATAACCAGCTGACCCGGCAAACGTTGTTCTGCCTAAAATAGTTACCTATTTTAAATATTTCAAGATTTATTTTGATATTTTTGTTAATTTTTTAATAGGAATGAAGGCGGATAGCTCCAGCGGCCATTATCGGACTTATGTACATACGCACCAACGTTTTTATATAACATAGCTGTACCTGCCCGACTTTGCCCGTGCACAGGAATTGTATTGCTTAGGTCTTAGATAATAATGTTCTTTCATAAAATGCTAACAATGAGAATAAATCAATTTTGTGGAATTTTATTTCTGCGTAATCCTGAAATACAGCAATACGAACAAAACAATAAAAGAAACATGGGAATCGGCCCAGCGTTTATAGAGTTATAACGACATCGAGTTCCACCCCATAGAAGATGTTTTTTGTTCAATTTTGACCAATATTCATGGGAACGCTCCCGGGCCAATACCTAAGATTGTCTGTAAATTTTAACTCAATCGATTTGTCGGTTTTCGAGATTTAAGATTTTGAAGGTTTTTTTGTATGGGCGGTGCCACGCCCTTTTGTCCAATTTTGATCAATGAGCACTTCTGGGCCAATACCTAAGATTGTCTGCAAATTCGAACTCAATTGATTCGTTGATTTTCGAGATTTAAGACTTCCAATGTTTATTCTTGTATGGGCGGTGTCACGCCCCTTTGTCCAATTTTGATCAATGAGCACTCCTGGGCCAATACCTAAGATTGTCTGCAAATTCGAACTCAATTGATACGGTGGTTTTCGAGATTTAAGATTTTGAAGGTTTTTTTGTATGGGTGGGGCCAATACCTAAGATTGTCTGCAAATTCGTACTCAATTGATTCGTTTGTTTTCGAGATATAAGATTTCGAATGTTTATTTTTTGTATGGGCGGTGCCACGCCCTTTGTCCAATTTTGACCAATCTTCAGAAGAGCACTCCTGGGGCAATATCTAAGATTTTCTGTAAATTGTAGCTCAATCGGTTCGGCGGTTTTTGAGATATAAGATTTTGAAAGTTTTTTTTTGTAGGGGGGTGCCATGCCCCTTTGTCCAATTTTGACCTGGATAGCAGCGCCACCTACCGGGTCCAATTGTGAATATAAACCATCCCAAGACCCATTCAAACACACACACAAAATTTCATTAAAATCGGTCCAGCCGTTTAGGAGGAGTACGGTAACAAACACGGACAGAAGAATTATATATATAAAGATATAGATTGATTTTAAAGTTTTTCTGAAAGAAAGAAAGAAAGAACGACTTACGAGGTTCTGCACATCAACCGTCGTTATTCTTTCTTGAAAAGGAAGGCTTGGATTATAACGAAATGACGCAAAATAAATATCGCAAAAAAAAACAAAAAGAATATTAAATAAATAAATAAATAAATTTTAATTTTCAAATGCATGACATACATGTCGAAATGCATGACATACGAAAATATCACCGGGAGCTGTCGTGCAACGGGATTGAGTCCGTTCGATATTGACATTATTCCGAAAACAGCATTCGCTTCTTTTGAAATAGTCCGGAAAATATTGAACATGTTTCTGCCTTAACTATCTTTACAAAGAGATCAAGAGCAACAGCAACAGGACCCTTAGTCGGCTCTCACATTGAGGCAATAATCAATAAGCAACTGGCAATAGGAAACACGCAATATTATCGCTCACAGTTATTTTACTTTGAGTTTGAATTAAATTAGAGGTCTCGTCACATCAAAGCAACTCATACTCAATATCGCTCGAACGAAAAATGTTGCTGATTGCGGCAGTAATTATCGCTAGCGATACACAGCGCATATTGAAAAGCAAATAATATTCCTAGTAGCAATATTTGCGATTATTGACACTTTTGCGCACACTACGTTCTATACCTACAGTTTTGGAAATTATTTTGGACGATCCTGTTTTCAACACAAAATTCGTAGAAGTTGTGGAAAAATATCCCAGCATCTATGGCTTGGAAAGCCATCGAAGCTGAAGTAAAACTTCCAGGTAAGTTGTAATAAACTACATATCTTATATTTACATACACTGGTAGCGGTAGGCATAAGTATTTTGACAAAACTAACGTTAATTCTGCTCATAATTTGAACTTACTTCATGTAAATTTTGGCATCAATGGAAAGGTCATTCAAATTCCGTTTGAATGATACAAAACTTTCCTCAACCCATTAAGTACCCATTTAAATTAAATTTTAGAATTTAGAACTTTTGTGAATGTCAATTTTTTTTACTTTTTTCCTCGGTATCAAAACAAAAAATGTTTTGATGCAAAAAGTTTCTTTAAACAATTCTAATAGTGACTGCAAAAAAATCTCTTCTCTAATATTGTTTATGATTTTTTGAAAATTGCTAAAAATGACTATTTTAGCAACTTTTTCCTCCTTTTCATACAAAATTTTTCTGAGATCATCCCATTCAAAAAATCATAAAAAATGTTAGCGAAGAGATTTTTGAAAAATTTTTTTTGCAGTCACTATTAGAATTGTTTGAAGAAACTTTTTGCATCAAAACATTTTTTTTTTGACCGAGGAAAAAAGTCAAAAAAGTAGGCTTTTACAAAAGTTCTAAACTTTCAATGGGTACTTAATGGGTTAAGGAAAGTTGTGTATCATTCAAACGGAATTTAAATGACCTTTCCATTGATGCCAAAATTGTCATGAAGTAAGTTCAAATTATGAGCAGAATTAACTTTAGTTTTGTCAAAATACTTATGCCGACCAGTGTAGATGCCACCACATTCCATAATATCGAATCGGCGGAGTCGTCGGATGTCATGATATAGCTAGAAATTTCAGACAATACTGTTGCTTCGATGTGAGAATAGGTTAAAATAAAGTTGCGTTGCGTATTGCATATTGAGAGTTGCTAGCTGCTTAGTAACTTATTGCTTGTTGCCTAAATCTGAGAGCCGCCTTGCAGTTCCGATTCAGATTCTAAAGCTTCCTGCTTTAGTGCCGATTTCAAGCGTCGTAGAAATAGAATCGAATTCTGCAATGCTAGGAAAAAATCTCTCTTTTAAAAGAGATCTCCGAAATTCAAATTCAACAAAACAGCACCGCGAAGACGGCCCTTAATTTCAAAGGCCAAGAATTTACAAGATTTATTCCATGACAAATGCCAATCGATGTCACACGCTCTAGCTAAAAAAGAAAGCGATAAGACCGGAGCAATGATACTGTCATGCTCATGAGTGTAAAGCAGAGCGGATGGATGACATGAGACGCTGTCAAAATTTTGGCGTCTGCTGTCACGAGCATTAACTGAAGATGACAAATGATTTGATTGTCCTGGTGGATGTAACTTAAACTTTAAATTTAATTTGTTACTAGTTTTTAACCTAATAATATCTCCTTATTTTAAATGAACTGAAAAAAAAGAAAATTTATTGAGATCAATCTTTTTAATAATATTTCTACCTTCCTACATATGTATTTTCGTTTTTTTTTTGTATAAATAAATGTCCATAATTACATAATATATATTTAAATAATGGGATCTTTAATGACAAAAATCTCGAAGGCTAATAATCTCGAAAAGTTTTGTTTTTAATCTCGAATGCAAAAATTTCGAATATACAAAAATCTCTAAAGACTAGGTATATCTCGACAAAATCACGAAAATAAAAAGTAAATTCGAGATTTGTTTGGGATCCCATAATACAAACTTTGCATATACCCAACCTTACACCTACTCCAAATCCTACAGTGACCACAAGCAGGAGGGTTGCAGGGGGGTAGAATGCCCCCCCATACGTATCTCACTTTTTAACACCATTTTTAGATTAATTTATTAATTAATTCTGTCGCGCGCAAATTGTTACCATTGTTTAAAAAATTAATATTAATTCGAGATTTTATGCTTTCAAGTTTTTTTTAATTCGAGATTTTTGCTTTCGAATTTTTTTTTTTCGGGATATCGTGGTAAACCCTTAAATAATAAACTACGTTGCTTTATCTGTTTCAGTAGAAAATACTTCTTATTTTAGCAGAATAACCAAAGTAATTTAAAAAAAAAGTACATAGCTATACACTGCTGGTCAATAAAATAGGTGTGAGGAGCTTTGTTGCTAGTTGATTTGTTCTTGCTGCTAAATAACAGTTGTTTTGCCAACAAGACTTGCAACAAAATACATGTTTATTATGAAATGCTTAGTTCTGTTAGTATGACGTCAAACTTATTGCATTTACTAAGTGTACTTTTAAGTATTTTATTAATTTTCGTTGCAATACCATTTTGTACGTTTTAAGAGTTGGACATAAAAATAGGTGTGCTTCTTCAAATTATTTAAATTTTGCGATATTTTTCAAAAGTGTTATTAAAAAGTGATTAACTTGAAAGGTCAGTTTGTTTTTTAATCACTTTATCACAATTCTTGCTTAAGTTTTTTGTTAAATCATATTTTAAGATGGGTCGAAAAGTCCACTGCTCTGCGGAAGAAAGGCAACTAGTTCAGCGGTTAAGGGGTGAGGGTAAAACCTATAAATTCATAGCAGATGCCCTAGGAAGGTCACAGAACCAATGCTCTTAAGCCACCATTAGAGGTAGAAAATAGAGGAGGGCCGAAAAAAATCACAGCTACTACTGACCGCCGCATTTTACTTTTAGCGAAGTCAAATCCGTTTGTTTCGTCACGGACTATAGGCGCACAAATTGGGGATGGAATCAGTGCACGCACAATCCGCAGGAGACTACAGAACTTCAATCTCCCAGGAGGAGTCGACAGAAAAGTTCCACTCCTAAGAGCTAGAAACGTAAGGTCCCGAAAAGAATTTGCCTTAAGCCATAGAAGTTGGAACGGACCTGAACGAGTGAAAAAATGGCGGAATATTCTGTGGAGTGACGAAACCAAAATAAATTTATTCTCCTCGGATTGTGGGCGTAACGTAAGGCGACCAAAAAAGAATACCATCACAGATAATAGAGTTATAGTTGGAACTATAGTATCTGTGATACCATCCTCGCTATACACTGAAGACCGTTAAACATGGTGGTGGAAATATAATGGTATTGGGTTGTTTTTCCTGGTATGGTGTCGGTCCTAAATTTCGTGTCAATAACATCATGACAAAATATGGATATAGGGACGTCTTGGAAAATGTCATGCTTCCATTTTGCGAGGAAAACATGACCCTCCGATGACATTTCCAACAGGACAACGATCCAAAACATACGGCCGGTATTGTGAAAGATTGGTTTCGAGATCAAAACAACTCTTTGGTTTCATGGCCAAGTCAATCTCCAGTTCTCAATTCCATTGAGAACTTGTGGGATGGACTGAAAAAAAATTAAGGGGTCAGTTCTTCACAAATGGGAATCAACTGTGGGAAGCAGTGCAAAATAGAATGGTATTACATTCCTCCCGAAACGTGCCAGAAATTGGTAGGATTAATGCCACGTCGACTCCAAAAAGTTTTGGAAAATAATGGAGGATACTCAGGTTACTAGATTAAGTCCAAGCGGAAAACATAACTCCAAAAGTTTTTGTTATTTTTTTTTAATTATTCGAAAAATAAACAAATAACTATTTTCCATAGTTCCTAAATAATGTAAATTTTATTAATATAATTGTAAAAACAAAAAACAAATTGAAAAAATATGAAAAAATTGAGTTTTATAAAAAAATTGATCTCACACCTATTTTTTTGACCCAGCAGTGTATGTAGGATCAGGTGTTCCTTTCGTAAAAAGGCCCAAGATAAGGCCCAGTAAGACAATTATCTTCGACTATGCCGAAGCTCAAATACCCGGTACTATATTATTGTAAAATAAAAAAAAATATTTTAGTATTAAAAAACTATATATTTGTATGGGAGGTATGGGTACTTTTTATTCGACCAAGCTCATTTTTTGTCAAAATTTTTTTAAATATTATTAAAACAATATGTGCAAAGTTTAAACTTGCTATCTTTACTCTAGCTTTTTAAATTTAATTTTTAACATAAAAAGCTATATAAATCTGATATTTTTGTATGGGAGGTAGTAGTAGTTTTCATCCGATCTTGCTCATCTTCGAACTTAGCCTCAGTTTGGTGGATAAAAGCGTACGTACCAAATTTCAAGTCGATAGCTCTTAAATTACGGCGGTAATCGTGCGGACAGACGGACAGACAGACAGACAGACAGACGGACAGACAGACGGACAAGGCTAGATCGACTAAGAAAGTGATGCTGATCAATAATATATATAGTTTGTCATACCTACAACGCCTCCTTATGGGCGTTACAAATGGAATGACGAAGTGAATATACCCTCATGAATAGTGTGGTACCGGGTATAAAAATATATTTCAAGTTAGGCTTTAACAAATAAATATTAGGTATTATTACGGTGACCATCCGTCCCGTATTTCCCGGGACAGTCCCGTATTTCAATCGACTGTCCCGTCTTTTTTTTAAAGACATACGGGACGTACAAATGTCCCGTATTTAATTTTTAGTCCCGTATTTTCATTATAAACTTTTTATTTTATTATTCAAATTCAAATTTTATTAACATTAACATGCACTTCCATTTTCCCTATACATAACTGAGGCCTATCGCTTAGTCTTCAACATGAAATGCAGTTTTCATACAACATAGTAAACGTATGCAGCATGTCTACGACATGTTCCCGCAATAGTCCAAATAACGTTTTTACGAAAGAAATATTGGAAAAATTTCCCGGACAATTCGAAAATTCGAGAAAAGCGGAAAGTGTTTTTATTTTTGTTCATTTTTGTATTAACTCGCGACATCACGGTAGATTTGCGTTCACAAAACGACCATAAACAATTTAGACAGGGCAACTAACGAGTCAGTTAGTAAATATTAATAATTATGAAGCATCTGATTGTATCCTGTTTTGGTTCAAAGCTACGACGTGAATACCCTTGAGATGTAAAAATTAAGCTAAGGAAAATGAAGGTATCTACATTTGGATGGGGGCTTAAGTTTAGTGCGGACAGGGTACCTACCGACTTAAAAGAAAATCGATTTTTAGGCCTTATATACTGGGGGGTTATTCCCAAATGTGCAGCAGATAAGTATATATTGGGGTCGCGGATCGCATACTGTATACTGAAAGGGTGTTTTTTCTGTACATATTTACACTTTAACATGGAATCATTATAGCTTGATTCAGGAGAAATATTTTTGAAAGACGCGTCTCATTTAAAAAATCGATAAGTTAATGAAAGACAGTTTTCAAGTTGGGTTGGTTGGTTCAAGTCATGAAGGAATCAAGTTTGTAGATTATTTGTATTCCATTCAAAAAGTAATAATTTATGGAATAATCCAATAGTGTTTTGTTTTTTTTTTGTCTGTTTGTTTCTATAATTTTCATATTTCTTTTTGTCCCGGGTTTGGCTTCTAAAAATATGGTCACCGTAGGTATTATGTAATGCCGCAACAGGCGGTAGACACCCAAAGCCTAGCTTCTCGCAACCATTCGTTTTGTGTGAGTTTCTATTTTTGGAACAAATGGAAGGGATCTTCAATTTTATGCCGAGTCCGAACGGCTGAATTGAGAAGCTTTTTCAGAACAGTCATAGTCTCGGATGTTTGTCAGACGTTCTCGAGAGGTGGCGCAGTAGAAAAAACCTTAAGATGTAATTTGTGTTTTTCCGGGGATCGAACCTGGGATCCCTCGCACAGTAGTCCAGCACACTAACCACTGCGCTACTGCGCCCACGACCACGATACGATAAATACGATAGACGGGACGTATAAAACGTTACGGTATTGTAAATTGTTTGATAAATAAGCCGGGGGTCATCGCAACTCATCCGGTCATCAAATAAGCCAAGCAATTCATGAGCGCAGTAAACATTCACTCATGCATAACTACACCCATTTTACTTTCTACTATATTTAAATGCTTATCTATCATTTGTAACTTAATAACTTTTCCATGAGTTTAAATTTCTTTATTCATAATCAGCGTCAAAATGTACCTACATAGAAAATTTTATTGTTACATCCGATTTGTTGCCGCAATCCGTCCGTTTAATGTCAAATTTTGCACTTGTATCTATGCATATTTCATAAATGCAGAAACTAACTTTTGCATCTCACCAGAAAAGGCACAGAAGACTGACACTCAATAAAAGTGGAAAACTTATTTTTCTGATAGGTAGCTACCTACACTTGTTGTCAGGCACCTAATTTCCCGAAAGTTATTCGTGACAACTGACTTTTATCTAACGAAACATAAATGCCAACAGTTTCAATTGCAGAACGTGCACCCGAATTTGTTTGAGTTTTGTTTGAGGTGCTTTAATTGAATATGAAAATGAATGACATGCAGTAAATATAATACGTAATTGAGTTCACAGAAGTTCGTGTGCTATGCCCATGATATATGCATCCCAATGAATGAGGCCATGACACAGCCATTTGTCTTTTTGGCTAGATTGAAGTTCTATTGATATAATGGGACGTGGCTTGGCTCTGTACCGAAGGTCGTTGGATAAGGTATGAGTTTGAGTACAACTATAACTAAACTACCACACGTTCGGTCATTAGCATTCCGCACCCAACACCAAGGATGGATAGTTTTAGTTTCGTCCATAAATCTTAATTTCGAAATAAAATTACCACTTCCGTGTGCTCATTAGGTCCGCTGGTCATGAACAGACGGGAAGAGAAGGCATTCATGGCCATGCTGAGAGGGGTTTGACACGTACATCCTTAAGTTGAGTGGAGCAAATTAAAAGTTCTTAAATTTGAGTTTTTGATCTTTTCGCAATAAGCAAATAGATTGTAATTAAAAGAAAATGAACTTAATAAAAATTAAATAAATTTGTGTAACTAATCTTTAGTATCTACTGTAGTATCGGCACTGTGCGATGCCAATACTTGACTATATAAAATGTAAAACAATGAAAATAAAGTCGCACTATATATGTATGTAAAATAAAAATACGGAAAATAAAAGTCAATTGATAGTAAACTATAGAGAAATCGGTTCTTTAATATTGGGACTCTACAATTGGCGACGAGGAAAAACTTATATAAAAAACAAGTAAAAGTGTTATCATCGGCCTGGCCGATGCGTTGATACCCTCCACTGCATAAAAGTCATGCAAAATGTTCGCCATGCCATATTGGCTTGGTATAGGAGGTACCAGAACTACTTGACCGACATAGACAATTTTCAATACCAACCTGACGACGGTAAAAATAAGTCCTCTCACAAGATTTCATTCGCCTAGATCGATTCGTTTGGACGCTATCGTGCTTTCAACAGACAGAGAGACACATGGGTCTAATAGTGGTTTTGTATGGGAGGTACCAGAACTACTTGACCGACATAGCCCATTTTCAAAACAAACCTGACGACGGTAAAAATAAGTCCTCCCACAAAATTTCATACACCTAGGTCAATTCGTTTGGACGCTATCGTGTTTTCAACAGACAGACAGACAGACGGACTTGGCTAAATCGATTCAGAATGTGATCCTGATTCAGAATATTGTCGGTTTCTAATAAAAATGGTCCATGTCGGTAAAGTAGTTCCGTTACTTTCCATACAAAGTCAATATTCGACCAATTTATCTCTCTAGCTGTTGGAAACACCATAGCGTCCAAACGAACCGACTTAAATGAATAACATTTTGTGGGAGGACTTCTTTTTACCGTTGTCAGGTTGGTATTAAAAATTGTCTATGTCGGTCAAGTAGTTCTGGTACCTCCCATACAAAAACAATATTAGACACAGGCGTGTACCTGTAGGTACAGTACATACAGTGGAGGGTATCAAAGTATCGGCCAGGCCGATGATAACACTTTTACTTGTTATTTTTTAATTTAAACAAGAAAACAAGAAATTCCACGCGTCAGGAAAATCATGCATCTGTTGAAATCTTTCCTTCATAGGTATAAGTACGGTGTCCAAAAGAGCATTAAAAAATCGACTTCAAAAATTGTTTTTTATCAGTTATTGGTTCATCAACAGATTCTTCACCAAGTCTACGTTATTAATGAGTCTTAATGAGTGGGCCTCTCTTTCGCCCCACATAAGTTAGAAAGGAATACGACAAGACAAGCAAGACAATGACAGGTCGTGGTAGATAAATGCTGAGTACTCAACTCATACTCACTCCTACAATATAAGTTCATAAAATGTAATAGGTACGTTGAATTTAGTTTAGTTTAGTTTTTCTTTATATCGATAGAGATAGGTATTCAAATTCAGTGAAGTTAAGCTAGCGCGCGTACACTTCGGCGCCCCCGGGCGACCGCCCCGGTCGCCCACCCCTAAAGCCGGCACTGGTTGTATATCAAAACACTACAAAGAAAGCGGTGGTTGTTTATAAGTTGTTAGTTAGTTTGGGTTGTATGAAAGTTGAGTTGAATT
This sequence comes from Cheilosia scutellata, assembly GCA_955612985.1. Taxonomy (NCBI): domain Eukaryota; kingdom Metazoa; phylum Arthropoda; class Insecta; order Diptera; family Syrphidae; genus Cheilosia; species Cheilosia scutellata. Next base: position 29,490,982 of record OY015314.1, on the reverse strand, counting down.
GAAGACAACTCAACTCAACTAAGTTGAGTTGTGTTCTACAATAGGGGCATTCATTTTAGACCCCATAGAAGCGATTTGAACCCCGGGCGTGCAGTATGTAACCTCAACCAAGACGAGAATGTTTTTCACTTCCTTGTATTATATCCAATTATTCAGGAAATTCGTAGACTGTACTTTGACAAAAGCTTTTTAACCTTTGAAGAATGTGCTCAGATTTTCAATGGATGTAACGGGTGGAAATCGCTTACCTGTTTTGTCGCGCATGCTATAAATTATTGGATCGCCACAAATACCCTCTAAAAACACGTTAAAAACGTCACTAAAACGCCTCTAAAAATGCCACAAAAAACGCCTCCAAAATTTCAAAAAAAAAAAACGTCTCTAAAAACGCCACAAAAGACGCCTCTAAAAACCCCACTAAAAGAACCTCTAAAAACGGCCCCAAAAAAGTCTCTAAAAACGCCACAAAAGACGCCTCTTAAAACCCCACTAAAAGCGCTTCTAAAAACGCCACAAAAAAAATCCCCCAAAAATGTCAAAAAAAAAAACAGCACTAAAAACGCCTCTAGGTGGTATCCTTAGTGGAGTTTTTGGGGAAAATTTTGACGCGATTTTGAATTTTGGAGGAACAAAGTATAACATATTCTCGATATCGCCATTAAAACATGGAAAGATTTTCTTAAATCATCCGAATAGTTGCACAGATAGGCCACTACACTACTGTTCTTGTTAAAGAGAAGGTGCCTCCGATGTGCTGTGTAAGTGTTATGTCGGCCGACCACCACAAAACAGAGGCACGACCAAAAACAATCATATTTTTCCATTTGGTTTAATTTCATCGTATCAGATTTTGCTCTACACCTGAGCTTTTGGCGGATAGCTTAAAATATTTGAGTTAGTGTTAGCTCCCTTAGGTATTTTTAGTACAGATTATTAATTTGAGAAAAGTGTGTAAAAGTAAAAAATATACAATTTTGTCAAAATCTGTCACAAAACAATTGTAAATAAACTACTTAGCCTAAAACCATCTCGCAGGCTTAAGATCTTTGAAAAAAGTTCCATTGAAATCTGTCCGGTAGTTTTCGCGCTTTGAAGGAACAGCGAAAAATCCTGCAGTTTTATAAATATCTATAGGTAATGATGATAATTTTGTACAGGTTTCCATTCATCGTGGTATATTTAATTCATGTCGAATGGGGTCTCTTGTGACTCCTTCTTGGCGTTACAAATGTAATGACTGTGTGAAAATACCTTCCTGTGGAGGGTATAAAAATAGAAAAGGAGGAACTTAACCCTCGTCTGAGATTAAAATTCTTGTTCGCTAGGGTCATCGTAAACTGACTACATAACCAACAGGTTGATCTGAATAATGTGAAGTTTGAAGTGCCGCTTTTGGAGTACCTAATGCAGTAATGCTGACCCAGAAACGGCACGAGTACGATAACTTAGGCGCCAAAAATTGATAACGGTTTTCTGTAGAGGGGTTAAATATTAAGCATTTTTTGCTATAGGAGGGGGTCTATTTCGCTTCGTTTAGGCGAGAGGGGTAGTTTAAAAAAAAAAATATATACTTAAAATGAAAATAAAATATTAAAAAACAATAGCAATACCTACAATAAAGGAATTTAGGATTTTTGAAAGCCAAGAGTCTGTTCTTTCATATTATTTTTAAATCAAGTTACATATTTCTATTAATAGTTTTTGAAAAAAATGCTTTCAAACTTGAAATTTAAGGAAACAAATTAAAAAAAAAGTTGTATGCTGATTTTTTTCAATATTGAGAAAATAGATATCTACTTCATTTGTTTGTAGTTTTTACTGCCTAAATCAATACTTAATCGAACACTGAAAACCAGATTGCTTTATGTCTTCTAATTTAGAGCTTAGAGTACAAATTGTTACCTTGCACCTTAAAATGTGCAACCCCTGTTGGATTTTGGGACGGGTTCAAGGCTGAGTATATGCAAACTTTCTTTAAATTATATTAGTTTACCCAATGTCAACCACATTCTTCAGTAACAGTCTCTGGCCTAAGACTTCACATTATAGACAAAATATTGCTGATTTGCACTATAGGCAATTTAGAACAGATTCCTAGCTATGAAAAATGGTATAGTAATTTGTTGGTAGTATTACCATTGATTTTTAGTTACCACCCCAATTTTTGTCCTTAAATTTTAAGTTTGAAATTTTTTTTTTTTTTTTTTCAAAAACTATTAACAAAAATAACTTGATTCAAAAATAATATTCAAAAACAGATTCCAGGCTTTCAAAAATGATATATGTAGTCTTTTATTATAAGTGTTGCCAATGTTTTTTAATAATTTTTTATTTTTTTTTTATCATTTTAAGTATTATTTTTTTTTTAATTTCCCCTCACGCCTAAACGAAGCGAGATAGTCCCCTCCCATAGTAAAAAAAATCAATCAATTATCAATTTTTGGCCCCTAATTAATCGTACTTTCCCCAAAAAAAATTAAAACCTATATTTCGAAAAGAGCTGCCAACTTTCAAGGTGCATAATTTGCAGATTACGAAATAATTTGTTTGGAATTATGTAATATACTAAAATTATGTTATCCTTATCATAAGAAACGTTCAGATCCTTTGCTGGCCGGCCAACGTCTGACCAAAGACTGATTGTATACAAATTTTTATAGATAGATAGATAGATATTTTTATTTCGTATAAAAAATTGTATTTACAGAGTTATTGTTTTTGCACATTTTATAGAGATTTGATTTTTGGGATTTTATCTTTCTACTGAAATATTTTTCTTTATTACAATATAGCATTTAAGGAGAAGAAAGAAGATGAGATTTTGAAGGAAAATACGAAAAAAAAAACCTTCAGTATAAGGATTAAAAAAAATTTACATAATTGTATTAAAATAAATAACTAAAAGAAAGGAAAAACAAAAGTTTTTTTACGTGGTAGGTACATACTATGTATGTATATAAATAACAAAATAATAGTTCAATAAATAGCTAAGTACAAGTAAATTTATATGCTCCCGAGCTGTACTAAATAAAACGAAGATCGAGCAGGGCTTTTCCGAAGATTTAACAGCAAAATCGAGCCCAAGCTCAAGCATCCAGCTGTCTAGCCGGGAGTCTTGCAGAAATGAAGCAGGAATTAAAAAATAGTAAAGTTACATTCGGTGCTAATGCTTTGGAAACAATATGTAGGTACTTCTGCAGACTCCGCTGTAAGATACACTATTATTACAAGGGGATGCGATGTGGTATTTACCTGACCTACATAATTTAGTTTGTCAAAGTAAGGCCACGTTTTTGTTACGTTCAAATACCATGCATGAGTTCCATGTTAGTTCTTCAACTGTTTATCGATTTTTTTTAACAAATAAAATTCACATTTAGGATCAGCAGTTCACAATTCATACTTATCCTTGGGTACCTTTCCTGGTCGCTTTCATTGCAGAAGAACGCACTACTGCCACATTGAATGCTGTAAACAAACTTCCTTGAAATCATAAGCGTAATATTTCTACGTTCAAAGTTGCAAATGTCACTCAAACGATGAATAAAAGTTGGCGAACATTTTTATTATTGCCATTTTCTTCCTTGTTCCTTTCACTTGGAAAATGTCATTTTTTTTTATTTCTGCTATATGAAGGTGCAGAAAAATCAAACCACCAGCTAGCTAGTGCTTTTAGCTATGAATTCTCTGAAAGGAAATCTTAGGGCAACAAAAGCACTCAGGCAGAACAAATAGAACTACGAGCTCGAGCATGCATCACACCACCCTATTTGTATGATGTCAGCCCATAAGCCATAACTGTAAACATCAAGCAGTTCTCAATATGGACTTACATGAGAAATGTCATTAATAAGACACAAAGAACCAACTGGAGCAGCTTCAGCTCTATGCAGATGAAAATCTCATGCCATTTAAAAATTCAATCCATGCCCCATGAATATCCCGGAACTGAGTTTCAGTTTAAGATACATACAATTTCATGAATAGACTGTATATACCACAACTCAAGCTATATAGATTGTCAATAATAAAACACCATTTGTTGGGCATCCAGTGAAATCATTAAATTTATTAGGAGTAAATTTATTTCAATTATCCTTTCTCCTAGGCGAAGGCGTGGGCGCCGCGCTGAAACTCGAACGTTTTGCACTTGTCTTTCATTTGCCGCTTGCCTCTGGGAGTACGTATTTGAGATGTTGGTTCGCAATCATTTAGTTTGTTGGTTTGCTATTTGCCTGCTGCTGAAGTCCCCTGGGACGAAGTGCACTGATATCGCGAAAAGTTTAACAAAACTCTTGGATAACTATAAGGATGCGAATATTCTGCCGAGGGATATGTACTTCGGTTTGAATTTAGCCTACAAAATATTATCGGGTAATAGAAGTTGTTCATAAAATATCAAATAATTTCGATTACAAAACAAGAAATTGTTAAGGAAGCCGCCCTCACCTCGCTAGCGATGATAATAATCGAAATGAGTTTTATTGGAAAACTTTGGAGTATCTGAAAGTTCTGAAGAATGGCGGCCGCACTCGAAATGTTTCAGTGTACGGCGAAATAAGTGAGCGAACGTATATCTTTCCCCCTGTGTAGTGCTTTAAAATGTTTAAAACTTTTCCAGTTTTGGAGGGTATTTCCGAAAATTCTGAAGTATGGCGGCGGCGTACAATTAAGCAACGACAGTTGAATGTACTGAGGTCTAACGACACTTTTCTAGAATACGAATGGATTGTGGATAAGGGATCGCCAAATACAATAGAGTCAGGTAATTTGGTTTGAATAGTTTGGTGTGCAGTGAGAATACGTTTGTTGTTACAGATATTTGCATGGCACAGTTAGGAGCAACGAAGTCCTGTGTAATTAGTTCAAAGTGCATAGCAATGATGATTTCTGGTGCACCGGCATATGGATATCACAAAACTCATCAGTATGTGGGTATACCTACTAGTTTTATGTATTTTTATTTCTCAGTGCTACAAGAATAACATGGGTCAGATGCAGGGGCGTAGCGAAGGTTCGAGCAGTGGGGGGGGGGGGGGTGACTTTCATTGAAATGCCGACTTATTTCAGGAACTTGCCGACTGTATAGAAATCATGAAAATCTGCCCAGCGGTTATCGAGTTATATCTAACGTCAACGAGTTTCACTCCATAGAAGATGTTTTTTGTATGGGAGGCGCCACGCCCCTTTGCCCAATTTTGACCAGAATACCCCTGGGCTAATACCTAAAGGACCATTCACATAAGAGCGACCAACTACCAACTACGATCGAACGACTATTCACAAGTTTTGACAGCCCGTTTACATGAACACTTTTATAGGTCGCCCACCCACAATGTCTAGTTTGAGGTAAAGTTCGAACGTATATTTTATTCGCTAGTTTGAAAGCTAATTAAATGATGTGGATTGGGAATAAACTTTGACAATTCGCGCCAAGGGTGTTTTCGTTCGCGGCAAAAAGTTTGGAATTGGAATTTTTTTTTTTAACTGTTTATAAACTTATTTTCTTAATATCTACATTTTGATCGGATAATTAAATATCTATATCTTCTATCACCGCACGCTGGGAGCGACCGATGATGTCAATATCGTCCGCATAGCCCAGCAGCTGGACGGATCTGTTAAAGATAGTGCCTTCCGTGTGACACCTGCCCTGCGCACTATCTGCTCCAGTACGAGATTGAAGAAATCGCATGATAGCGCGTCTCCTTGCCGAAATCCGGTGCAAGTTTGAAATAGATAGCGCGTGTTTTCCAGCGTCACGCGACACAGCTGAATCAGTTTTGCCGGGATTCCGATTCCGAATGCGGCCATCGCCATATAGAGCTCCTGACGATGTATACTATGTATCATCCGCGGCTTTGTAGTCGGTGAATAGGTGGTGAGTTTCGACTTGAAATTCGTTGGTCTTTTGCAGGATTTGCCTCAGTGTGAAAATTTGGTCTATAGTCGATCTGCCGGGCCGGAAGCCACACTGGTACGTGCCAATTAGTGTGTTGCAGACCGGTTTAAGACGTTCACACTGTATCTTGTATGCGATATTAAGCAGGGATATGCCTCGATAGTTCTTGCAAGACATATGGAGCTGATAGTCCAGTCATCGGGCATGGTTTCTTCCACCCATACTTGGTTGATGATTCGGTGCATGCTCCCTACCAAAACATCACCACCGTATTTAAAGAGCTCCGCTAGTTGTTGGTGTTTGTGGTAGGTGAGTGCACAGAGGAGAGTTTCATAATCAGGCGCTCCTTGTAGGCTTTGATGGCTACTCCAGGTGTGCTGAGGCAACACCACCGTATTTAAAGAGCTCCGCTAGTTGTTGGTGTTTGTGGTAGGTGAGTGCACAGAGGAGAGTTTCATAATCAGGCGCTCCTTGTAGGCTTTGATGGCTACTCCAGGTGTGCTGAGGCGTCCAACGTCGAATTTCTTCTTCTGGGCGGTTCGCACCTTCTTCTCCTTAGACAGTCGAGCTCTAAATTTAGCCGCGACAAGAAAATGGTCAGAGTCGACGTTTGCCCCTTGGAATTTGTGCACGTCGAGGATGTTGGATGCGTGCCTCGCATCGATTAGCACATGGTCGATTTGGTTGGCGGTTCGACGTCCGGAGAGCGCCAGGTTGCTGTGTATATCCTGTTGTCGTTTCGTGGATTCTGTGCTAACGAACTAACCCGAACTTCCGACTTTAGCATTGAAATCCCCGAGTACAACTTTTACATCATACTCCGGACACGCTCCGTAGGCTCCATCCGCAGGAGGTCATAAAACTTCTCCTTGATGGGATCTTCAGCCTCGTCGGTAGGGGCATGTGCACATATTAGGCTTATGTTTTGGAAAGTAGCTTTGATGCGGATCACAGAAAGGCGATCACTTCTCGGCTTGAAGTCAATGACTTTTGTCCTAAGCCGATTTCCCACGACGAATCCGCATCCTAATACATGCAGTCTTTTGTTGCCGCTGTAATAGATAAATGTCGCAATTTTTTCTCTTCATCATACCTCATCCTATCCATCGTATCTCCTCGCGGCTGTCATACACGGCTTTTAAATCGATGAAAAAAAATGGTTAATATCGATTTGGACTTCTTGAGTTTTCCTGGATCTATCTAAGTGTGAACATTTTATTGACAGTGGACTTTCCTGAACTAAAACCACACTGAAAGGGGTCCATCAGATTATAATTATGTGAGGTACTTACCTATATTAACAGACTTTTGAAATGTAGTATTAATATAACTCCGTCTTTTTGAGCTACGACTTTATACAAATTATAAGAACATTCGGTTTATTTTTCAATTATCCAAAGTACGTATGCCTACTTATATAGTGAATTTTTCTTTTGATCGTAGAGATCACGAGCGGTTCTGCTGACAAATATCCACTAGTGAAACTGTCCTGATAAAGTTTCTCAATTCAATCGTTCTGATTCGGTATAAAATTATACAGTGGCCGGCATAAGCATTTTGACAAAATTAAAGTTAATTCTGCTCATAATTTGAACTTACTTCATGTAAATTTTGGCATCAATGGAAAGGTCGTTAAAATTCCTTTGGAATGATACACAACTTTCTTTAACACATTAAAAATCATAAAATATATTAGCGAAGAGATTTTTGAAAATTTTTTTTTGCAGTCACTATTAGAATTGTTTGAAGAAACTTTTTGCATCAAAACATTTTTTTTTTGGACCGAGGATAAAAGTCAAAAAAGTAGACATTCACAAAAATTCTAAATTCTAAAATTTTTAAATGGGTACTTAATGGGTTAAGGAAAGTTTTGTATCATTCAAACGGAATTCAAATGACCTTTCCATTGGTGCCAACATTGACATGAAGTAAGTTGCAAATTATGAGAAGAATTAACTTTAGTTTTGTCAAAATAGTAGTGCCCCCCACCCCCACGTAAGTCAAACTCGTTCTCACACTGTCACAAACGAATGGTCGTGGGTCTTATTATCCTGTCAGAACGCGGCATGTAGGTGCTGACATTGTCAATAAAATGCCAAAAATCGATGTTATCGCTTCTAATCTAACACGAAATTAACTTATGTCCGTTTTGAATATGCACTAATCATTTTGGCGTGGTATTATATTTATATTTCTCTTTTTTACAGGTTATTGTTCCTACTTCTCATTTTGCTTAAACGATGTTTCAATTGCTTGCCAATCGATCAATCAATTGAGTTTATCATTAACTCAAAGTGTTCAGATATCTACAGAGAACACATAATTTTACTACAGTGGGGTGTTCCCGATGACTATCGTGACTTGTTTATGGAACAAAGTAAGACTACCTAGCAATAAACCGAATTTTTGTTTTCACATTATTATTTCAAAGGTTTGTTTTGTGGAATAGCTGGACATTCGGAATTTTTAGCCACGGCAGCTATAAAATCAATACCCCTATGGCAGTCCCATGATGGTTGTTTTGACAGTAAATCTACAAATGTGGAATACTTGGGTTCACGGTGCACAAATCATATAAATAGTATAGGAGTGGCATTCTATTCAAATCTAATAAACGTTTAGTAGGTTATATATAACATACACTTGTACCTAAGTCGGTTTGAAAATAAAATTACTTTGTCATGTAGGTACTATTTATGACATAAATATGGGTATTCGCAAAAAATTCAACATTATTCAATAAAAAATTCAAATTTTCATAGGAAAAAAAACATATTAAATTCCAGTCGATCCTTCAACTGGACTTGGCTTCCAATGTGGAAAACAGACTAATTTTTTTTTTAATAATAAAAGCGAAATAGAGCGAAATCTGCTCTAGCACGCGGACAACATAACACAGGTGCTATAGCTGAGCAGGTTGCTGTTCTTTCAGCGGAATATCCGCAGGAGATACCTACTCAGCAACTTATACGTTAGACCTCACAGCCATAGGGAACGCCATTGTAAGGGAAATGGTCCTGGGCACAAATTCTAAGGAACACCCCAGGAGGAACAATAGCTCGATGACCTCAGTCAGCAAAACTAAAATAACGCAGGTAAACATTTATCATGTTAGTTAGTTAGTTTATTATGACTTTTATTTTTATCTTTAATTCAATACATTCTTCGAAAAAAGAAAGAAATAAATATAATATACTTAAGTCTACTATGGTTTGGCCTATGGCCGTCTACCAGATTGACAAAATAGCATAAACTTTAAAAATCTTCTTCAACTATACATTTTCTATATCGCAGCGCATTTGTGCAATAGTTAATCCCATCCTCGTTCTCCATTTATAATTTGAATTGCTTCATTTATTTCTAAGATATATGAATTAAAAAATCTTAAACGTATTTCCTTTATAATTGGGCATATGCAAGAAAGTGAAATATATCTTCTCGTATCTTCATGTTACAAAGATTACACAAGATAGGTAGTTCTGGGCGGTGTGGAATGAAATTCAGGTTCAGTAGCTCTCCTCTGATTTTAAAAAGTAAACTTATCTTCTCTACTGGATTGTTGTTCAGAAAATACGTTTTTTCTGTCAGTTGATATTTCAGCTTACTGTAGTATGTCCTATACTGAGAGGACTGTGCATCTGCTATAAAACGATCATACATATTTCGACCTACTTTTTCCAATAGGATGTTGAGTTGTGTTCTTAGATGTTCGGGTTGCTCATCGGGTGTTATCCGTATGCTCGTTCCACAGTCTGCTGCAAGGCGCTCCCATTCTTGAATGAAACTTACTTTGTTTCGTAGTACACTCTTGAGCACAACTTTTGGGAGTCTGTCATCATTCATACCCATAACTTTTACTATGTACTCAAAATGTAGTCTCAGTGTCTCCAAAAACATAGGCGGTGCACCAGTCTCCAGATGTAGCATGTAATTAGGCGTGGCACTCGGTAAACGAAACATTCTCTTTAAGAAATACCGAAGAAACTTCTCAACTTCAACATAGGAACAGTATCCCCATACCTGCGCTCCATACAAAAGAACTGAAGCTGCGGTTGTGCGAAAGAGTTTCTGCTTCGAGCTATGGTTTATATACTTATTGTTGATGCAGCGTCCCCATACCGATGAGATTGCTCGTTTGGCTTCAGATAGTTTGGCCTCTAGATGCTTCTTCATAATTCAAGTTTGAGGATACTAAAATTCCAAGGTATTTGTACTCACGAACAACTTCCACCATTTCTCCTTGATACATCCACCTTTCACTTTGAGTATATCTGCCACCGCCACCTCTGAACACCATTACCTTCGACTTATTCAGGTTGACGCTTAGGTTCCAGTGTTTGCAGTATGTGCTGAGCCTATTCATCATAAGTTGCAAAAAAACTATATCATCTGCATATTTCAGAACCGGAATTTTTATGTTGCCAAACTCGACTCCACTCTTTACCGCATCTGATATGTCATTAATGAACAGGATAAACAGTAACGCACTCAAAATACATCCTTGCTTCACACCCATCGTCGTTGTAAATTCTCCAGAAATGGATTCTCCATCCCAAACATACGCCACGTTATTTGATTATTTTCGTTGAAAAACCAATATTATACAACTTGTAAAACAGAGCTTCGCGTGCTATAGTGTCGAAGGCCGCTCGGATGTCAACGAAAAAGGCATATAGTATCTTATGTTTCTGTTTATATATCTCCGCAATATTAGGCAATGCAAACACTTGATCGATTGTTGAGTAGGTCTTTCTAAATCCGGCCTGAGACTCGTGCAAAACTTTTTTATCTTGAAACTTGAACCCAACAGGTAAGTCTATTAAATATAAGCGCAGCAAATAACTTGGCAGAGGTATTTAGAAAAGAGATTCCTCTGTAGTTTGTAGGATCATCATAGTCACCCTTTTTGTGCAGTGGATAGATAATTGCTTTTTTAAAGCTGTGTGGAATGTTTGCGGATTCAAAAATTCTATTGTATTCCGCAACGAGAGCAAACATAAATTCATCTGTGCAGTTTTTATAGAACTCGTATGGGATTCTGTCATCTCCGGGGGCCTTTCTATTCTTAGCCTTATCAATGGCTTCTTTAATCAATGGATCTGCGTATTGGAACGGTGGTGACATCTGTGGTGAATTAAGTAGATTAATAAAGTGGTCCCTTAGCTGTGTTGCTTTAAGCGACGTGGCGATGCAATTCGTTCGTCCATTTATATGTTTTACAGCATTCCAAAATTCTGCTGAGGATGTAGAGTTGTTTATAATAGCAATACGCTGCTGTTCAAATACAAATAATGAAAACTAATGACGGATTTATGTAGAGGAGTTAAATACAAGCATTTTTTTACTATGGGAGGGGGATTCTATCTCGCTCGCTCTATCTCGCTCCGGTTAGGCGGGAGGGGTAATTAAAAAAAAATTATAAATAAAATTAGAATAAAATATTAAAAAAAAAAATGTTTAATTTAGCGTAGAAGTCTCGACCAATTTGATTTTAATAATAATATTAAAGGACAGCTGTCCTTTTTTCCGGCTTTTTTGGTCAATTGTGTGTGGAAATGAAACAAATTAGTTCATTTGTTTTCCCATCCGACGTTTCGACAGAGGTTTCTGTCTTCCTCAGGGATCTTTATTGGAGAACATATACATATAGCTTACATATGTGTTTGAACGTGAATTTTGAACTATTTACTTACATTGAAAAGTACTACAGTATTACAATAGTAGGTATAACAAATGAAAAACAATGCGAAACATTGGGAGCAAGTTAAGTTAAACTGAAGTGACAAAAGTTAAAAACAAAATATAAACACCGCATCATTAACACCGCTTCCAACTTGGTATACAAAGTTTTTGCGTTGAGTGACGTCGAATTCCACTCCGCCAATGAGAAAAAGGTCACCAAGATACTAATGGACAACAACTACCCTGGCGAGGTCATACGAAGTATTATTTTACTCCAAAAAAAACAGAGCGCCACGACTAGAAGAGACGGAAAAAGCAAAGGGTGTGTACAAGAGCATGGTTTATATTCCAAAGCTAGCCGAAAACTTCAAGGACATCATCACCGAAAACACCAAGGATGTAAACTTGGCAGATAAGTCCAACAAAACTGTAGGATCCATGTTCTCCAAATTAAAAACAAAACCGGAGAAAAACAAACAGACAGATGTGGTCTACAAAATTGACTGTCAAGGAAACAATGACGTAGCTTGCAATCTTTGCTATATAGGAACAACAGGCCGGTTTCTAGCCAACCGAATTTCAAACCATCGCTCCGATATAAAATCAAAAAATTCTGGAAAAACAGCACTCGCCCTTCATGTCATCGAAAGTGGTCACAAACCAGACTTTGACAATGTAAAAGTGCTGCAAACCGTAAAACACAAATACAAACGATACACCCTAGAGACCCTACATATACTTAACAATAGCAACAACATGAACAGAAAGCAAGACACACACAACATATCATCGGCCTATAGCTCTCTCGCCTCCACAAAGACGTTTCAAACTCTAAACTAAAATAATATAATATCCGCAACTGACTAAGCTTCTATCGAAGTGGTTCGTGTTTTCTTTGGTTTTTGTTTGTTTTTTAGTTTTATATTTTGTTTTTAACTTTTGTCATTTCAGTTTAACTTAACTTGCTCCCAATGTTTCGCATTGTTTTTCATTTGTTATACCTACTATTGTAATACTGTAGTACTTTTCAATGTAAGTAAATAGTTCAAAAATCACGTTCAAACACATTTGTAAGCTATATGTATATGTTCTCCAATAAAGATCCCTGAGGAAGACAGAAACCTCTGTCGAAACGTCGGATGGGAAAACAAATGAACTAATTTGTTTCATTTCCACACACAATTGACCAAAAAAGCCGTAAAAAAGGACAGCTGTCCTTTAATATTATTATTAAAAAAAAATGGCAACACTTACAACAACGAACTATAGTATTTTTCAAAGCCAGGAATCTGTTCTAAATTGTCTAAAATGCAAATCAGCAAAATTTTGTCTACCAATGTGAAATTTCAGGCCAAAGACTGTATCTGAAGAATGTTGTTGACATTGGGTAAACTAATATAATTTAAAGAAAGTTTGCTTATACTGAGCCTTGCAACCATCCCAAAATCCAGCAGTGACCCCAAGAAGGGGGGTTGCATACGCATTTCAAGGCGCAAAGGTAGCAATTTGTACTCTAAGCGGAGCGACATATAAAAGTAATTTTCAAGTTTCTCAAAAATTATAGGACATTAATCAATCTGGTTTTCAGTGTTCCATTAAGAATTGATTTAGGCAACAAAAACAAAATTAAGTATCTGTTTTCTCAATATTGAAAAAAATCAGCATTCAACTTTTTTTTTATTTTTTTCCGTAAATTTCAAGTTTGAAAGTATTTTTTTCAAAAACTATTAACAGCTAACTTGATTTAAAAATAATATCAAAGAACAGATTCCCGGCTTCCAAAAATCTTAAAGTCCTTTATTGTAAGTGTTGCCATTGTTTCTCAATTTTTTTTTTATTTTTAGTATTATTTTTTTTAAATTGCCCCTCTCGCCTAAACGAAGCCAGATAGACCCCCTCCCATATTAAAAAATGCTTGTATTTAACCCCTCTACAAAATACCGTTATCAATTTTTGGCGCCGTAGTTATCGTACTCGTGCCCAGTGTTCCCAGGTTGAGGGGAAAATCGCCATTTTTGCCGATTTTTTAAGACGAAAGGGGAAAAAAAGGAACAGGGATAAAAACGGGGAAACAAATCCAAAAAGGGGAAACATTTTAAAATCCTATCAAAAACAGTTTTTAAGAGAATTTTTTAGAATGATTAAATGTTAACAACATACAAAAACAAGAAACGTGCCCATGCAACATCTCACTTTTTTGTTTGGATTCTGAATGCATTCATTCTTTTGACATTTCATAAAACTATTACAATGTCCTAGCCATACAGTCCTTACCATGAACGTCGTATCAGAGACAGGTAGATTTTGAGTGAGTATAGAAAGGAGAAAGGTAGACCATAGAGAAAATGGACCAAAAATCCACTTTCAGAAATAATTCTCGCATGGGCATGACATGACGTATGAAGGTTCTTTTTCAAAACCATAGCGCTTTCGATACAAATCTTCCTTTGGCATTTGCGTTGGTAGAGTGAGGACGTAAAAAGCAGGCGTCCGCTTCGGCTTTACCATAGAATTTTTGTATTTTCGATTTCATTATTCCTGTCAAACTTTATTTCATTGCAATGAGGCGTTGCTTTTGACTATAGCCAAGTCGTTCATGTGAATGAAAGTCATGTCCGTGTACTGGGCCACACATCCCTTCCTATGAAAGTCGTTTTGGGCGAGACAGGTCGATTTTAAGTGAGTAGAAAAGAGAGACGCGATTTTTCCAACTAACCTAAAAATCGACCCGTCTTACCCAACACGACTTTCATGGGAATGCATGCGTGGCCCATCACGTAGTGTGTCCTTGCACTATGTCTAGATTCAAAATATTACGCGAATTTCTAAACAACGGCGGCACAACTTAATGGGTAAGTGAAAATAATTTTCATTTTATTTAGGATTTTGAAATGAAGGAAGACCCAACAAAAAGAATACAAATAGTATCTCACGCAATTTGAAGCACTGTCCGAGTTCAAAAGCTGGTTACGCAAAGATTTTTTCTTCGGGGACAAAAACGGTTTTTTTTTGTTTTTCAAAGGGGAAAAAAAGTCATTTTGGTGTTAAGAAAAGGGGATTTATTTTCTTAAAACCTGGGAACCCTGCTCGTGCCTAGTCAATTACTGAACATGCTTTTCCACGGATGAATGTGTACTCTCCGCGATAATCGCCTTCACAGACTGTAGAATACTACAGTCATACGCATCCGCAAGATCAAGTACCTTTCTTCCCTTATGATCACAGATTTTGTCTTTTGAAGTGCGATTTACTCGCAGGATGGAAGTTTTGTAACCGCTCACAAGATTATTTTGAGAAAGTCCTAGCCGGCCATTGACATCACCAATGAGCATTTATCATGTTATTAGGAGCCTCTCTGCTGCTATAACCAGAATGTGTATCACCAGAGGCCTGATGGAACACAAAAGCAACGGAAAAAACAAGCACTAAATAGGAAAACCCCGATGTAGCACGAAGCAACATCATGTAAAATCAATGCGTCGTCGTCGCATTATTCTTTCCGAAGACGGATACCTACCTCGCTAGGGCCGAGTATCATTCACAAGAAAAAGAAAACTTCAGAGACTGAAAGCAATCCGACTATATCAGGCATGGCATGACACTGATACTAGTCAAAGTTCGGAGTTTGGCCAATAACTGGTTCATATGGGACTACAGTTGTTGACACTGTCAATAACTACTGTACTTTTAATGGTGCCAAGAACTGTAGTAGGTATACGACGGTTATTTTTTTTCAGATTTTTATTTATTTATTATTAAATAGCAGGTACTTCAAAGTAGCCTGGTAAATATAAACATTGGAGCCTAGCTGCGAGGACTATTAGCTCTGAAGTTATTCTACAAGTTCAAATTTTACATTGAAGATTAGACAAGAGTTTGTTTACTTTTTCAATATTTATAGGATTGGGAGTTCTAAGAATTTCATATAATTATATTTGAGTCTTTTAAGTGATTTTTTGCAATTGTACAATTTTTTTATCAAGTGGTCTAGATTTAATGTTATATTGCAGGTGCTGCATAAGGCAGGGGGTTGATTGGTGAGGAGATGTTCGTGGGTGATTGCAGTATGTCCAAGTCCAAGGCGGACAAAGTTTGTTATTTTGACTTTCCGAAGGTTAGGGTATCGTGGATGGGATTTATCACGATTGATTTCCTTATAATGATGATGGTATTCGCTCCAATCGTTCAACTGTTTTGTTCTCACGGAGTTTTTTATAGTGTTAATCAAGTCCTGTTTTGTGAAGATGTTAAAGTAGTAAACAGGTGCATTCTTTGTTGAGCTGGCAGCTCGATCTGCTGCTTCGTTGCCGCAAATTCCAGAGTGTCCGGGAAGCTTTATTTTGTTTGAAAACCTCAACAGTTGGCTTCTTATTTCGATTATTAATTCGACATTGTTGTTTGGGTTGGCAGTAGCTTTCAACACAGATTTACTATCGGAGCAGATTATGGTTTTTCTACGAAATTTTGATGCTGCTATTAGCCGTTTTTTATTATCAGCTATGATCCATATAGATCATCGATTTACATGCACTTACAACAACAACATGTGATCCTGCTTTTCATCGAGATCACGAAATATGATCTGAAAATTAATTCAACTATTTCTCGTTGTTGTTTCGTGGCGTTGTTTATTTCATTCACTAAAGGTTGGTGTCCCTGTAAATTATAGCCACACAGTAATGTTGCCAGACCAAAATGTTAACCACAATTAACAACACAAAAAATCAATTAGCATTTTTTTCAAATTCGAATAAGTTACTACTCCGACTTTCGAGATGTTTTGTTTCGCTATATAGCACAGAAATATAAATGGAAATATTAGCAGTACAATACGGTTAATTATAATGCATATTTGAACTTAACATTTGAACATAGTTTCCCCAAAAAAAATATTCAATGTTAAATGTATGCAGATTTGTATCCATATGGTAACACCCCGACACAACAAGCGAAATGTCAAACTCAAATATGAGCAAGTGCTATGGAGAAATCATCGCATTGTGACGTCACATTGTACCGTGTGGCTGCAAGATGGCTGGTGGCAATACGAAATTTGTCATAATTGGTATTGGATTTTATATGTTTGTTGCCACAACTCAATCAATGATCCAGTTTGTTTTATTTTCATGATCTGATCCGGATCAGATCACGCTGATAATAAAAAACGGCTATTATCGCTTGAAGAATTCCGAATGCTTCGGCCGTAAAGATAGATACGAAATTGGTTAGGATCCCAATTTTCACTATTCGGCCATCTTCTTGTGTACCTAACTGCAAATGAAGTATTTTCTGGAGTCTTTGAACCGTCGGTATACATAGATGAATGCCCATCCTTGATGACGAAGTTCTGATGTGATATCTGAGAAGAGAGGTTGATAGATGCGATGATTGGTGCTATTTTTACTATATTGCGCCAGGTCCATCATTATCGAATCAGGTTTTGTTAGCCAAGGGGAGATGATGTTTTAAAATTATACCCTCGTTTTATAGGAAGATGGAATTCCTTAGCTTTGACTAAAATTAGTTTTAGTGCTGATGGGATTCTTTTTTCCGATTTTTGGTTTAGAACATGTGCGATGTCCTCATCGATCACCGAATATTTCGAAAAGACTAGCTTCGCCGATAATTTTAATGTGATTTCTTCTATTCGTTGTTCTACCGATGGAAGTCCGGCTTCGGTTAGCAAGTTTTTGATGGGTGTTGTTGGAAAAGCGTTGAGGCATTTTCTAGCTGCTTGATGGTATGGTGGTTTAATAATGTTGAGGGTTGATCTTGGGCACCAGCCGTAAACATAAATTCCAAAATCAATTTTACTCAATAGCCGTTTTTTATTATCAGCTATGATTCATATAGATCATCGATTTACATGCACTTACAACAACAACATGTGATCCTGCTTTTCATCGGGATCACGAATCATGATCTGATAATTAATTCAACTATATTTTTTTTTCAAATTCAATTCATTTCTTCAAATTCGAATAAGTTACTACTCCGACTTTCGAGATGTTTTGTTTCGCTATAATAGCACAGAAGAGAAATATAAATGGAAATATTAGCAGTACAATACGGTTAATTATGATGCATATTTACATAGTTTTACATACTTACATAGTTTCCCCAAAAAAAATATTAAGGGTATTCACTTAAACGCGTAAAAGCCTCATAAGCTGCGTAAACTGCAGAAATTTACCACCTCGTAAATGAACTGTCAGATTTTGTATGGAGAATAGTTTATACGCAGACCTCATAATTTTCCGCGACGATTTGGACTCGGAAATCAACAGCGGAAAGTTACGCAAAACAAATGTCAAAGTTTGAGAGACAGTCATATGAATTGTTTGTGTGATTCCAGATACAGTCGATTTACGCGATTTACGCAATAACAATTTCCGACGGGTGTTCACTTAAAGTATCGCAGAAATTTATACATTTACGAGCTGCATAAATTTATTTGATTAAGTGAATACCCTTATTGAATGCTAAATGTATGCAGATTTGTATCCATACACCCCGACACAACAAGGGAAATGTCAAACTCAAATATGAGCAAGTGCAATGGAAAAATCATCGCATTGTGACGTCACATTGTACCGTGTAGATGCAAAATGGCTGGTGGCAATACGATATTTGTCATAATTGGTATTGGATTTTATATGTGAAAAACAACTGTTGCCACAACTTAACCAATGATCCAGTTTGTTTTATTTTCATGACCTAATCCGGATCAGATCACGCTGATAATAAAAAACGGCTAATATTAACATTTTTGTTAAATGTGACAGTGTATTAATGTGGACATTACTTTTGTTGCTACTCAAATATTTTATAATGTTGGCTCTCGCAGCTAAGGCTTTTGGCTTTTCTTAATACTGAACAATGTTCTCTCCAATAATACTTACTTTATTACTAAAGATTAATCCTAGGATGCTTAAACTATTAACATTTGAAATGTGAATATTATTTACAGATAAATTTAGATTAGGACATTTAAGTTTTCGGCAAATGTGAAGAAGTTTTCAATGACAATTTGGCTCCGGATTCGGAAGACCATGTCAAAATATCGTTAACAGCATTTAATAAAAGGTATTTACTTACTTTTAGTTAGGTCGGACATTTTACTTTAATTTTTTTTTAGACCTGAAGTTTGGGTCGAAGTTTGTGTCATTTGAGTATGTGGACCATGTTTGTGCAAAGTGATCTGCCATTAGTGTTGAGTCTGTGATTATTTCGTTTTGCGATTGAATGCTTACTATTTTAGATGGGGAAGAATTATCTGTTAGACGGGGAATATTTTGCCATACTTTTTTTGGGTAGAATAGGGTTTATTTGTGCGGTGAACTCACCGAAGCTTTTAGTTTTACGCTAACTTTTAGAGCGTTGGATTTTTTATAGAGAATTAAATTTGTTTGTGTTCGTCTTTTCTGGAATGCTTTCAGAGATAACATTTTTACATTACGAAGTTTTGTGAGCTCTGAGTTCCACCAAGGAACGACCCTCTTAATTTTTGGACTGTGTGAAGGATTGGTTTGGGGTATAGAGGCGTTGGCAGCTGATCGTATAGCTTTTTGGAGAATAGCTGCTTCTTTGTTGTAGGTAGGTAGGTAGGTAGCAGTGGCGGTTCACCTTGAACCCAATTAGCACTAAGATGTGCCGTTTTGTTACCACGACTCGTGTGACCTATTTTTGGTGATTGTTTAGGATGTGGTCCGGTCGGTGCCTATAGCCAACCTGTGGAATTGAGAAAACGGATAAGATCCTGTATCCCTTTGCCCGAGATGTCGCTGAGGTCGTCAAATAATGACTGGTTTAGTGCGCGCAGTCTGGCTCTCGCTAGAGCTGGACATTTGCAGAGGAAGTGAGAGAGAGTTTCTTTTTCATTTGTATTACCGCAACTGCGGCAATGCGGGTTGTATGGGATACCTAACTTGGCCGCATGGTCTCCAATTGGCCAATGCCCCGTGATTATTGCCGTGATTCTGGCGATATCTGGGCGGGTTCTGTTTAGTAGGTTATTTGTTCTGTTTTGGTTGTAGGTAGGCCATATCTTCCTTGATATGGTACAGTTTGTCAGCCCCGACCATCGGGAATTGGCTATCTGCAGAAAATGCGAATGTATTTGTCCCTTTACCGCTCCTAGCGGAATGTGGACCCTCGTTGAGAGCGAGGCGTGTAGTGCTGAACCCTTCCTGGCCAGCTCATCCGCGCGCTCATTGCCAGTTATGTCACTATGCCCTGGAACCCAGAGAAGTGTGACCCTGAAACGCTCGCTCAGACAGGCAAGTTCGTTCCGGCACTCCTGCACCAGTTTAGAGGATATGGTAGCCGAGTCGATGGCTTTGATGGCGGCTTGGCTATCTATAAGGATGGCAATGCTTTGTTTGAGCGTAGTGTCACGCCCTAGTTGCGTACAAGCTTCTCGGATGGCCAGTAATTCCGCCTGGAAAACGCTGGCAAAATCCGGTAAGCGTACTGAAATTGATATTTGAGGTGATTCCGAGTAGACGCCGGCCCCTACACCGCAGCTCATCTTAGATCCGTCGGTGTATATGACCGTGTCGAAGCCCTTCACTACTTCGTCCCTCTTCCACTGATCTCTTGTTGGGAAACCAACGTGGAAGCCTTTCGTGAAGTTTAATTTGGGTGTTATGTAGTCGGTTGGAGACGTGACCATGCCGTTTGGTAGCGAATCCAGGATGTTGCTATGGCCATACGGCCTTGCAGTCCAGCATCTCGACTCCTTGAGTCTTATAGCACTGCATAATGCGGTATATTTTGTGTGTAGGTCAAGAGGTAGAAGATGCAAGAGCACAGTAAGGGCATCTGTTGGGGCCGACCTCATTGCCCCCGTGGTACCTATACTTGCTGTTCTTTGCAGTCTTTTCAATTTCGTGAGGTTGTAGACTTTGCTCAACGCAGGCCACCATACTAGTGATCCATATGTGAGAATTGGACGCACTACGGCTGTGTACATCCACAAGGTCATCTTTGGTTGAAGTCCCCACTTCTTTCCAAAGGTTTTGCTGCAGGCATAGAAAGCGACCGACGCCTTCCTTACTCTGTGTTCAATGTTATGTTTCCAGTTAAGTTTTGGATCAAGCATGATACCTAGGTACTTAGCGCTGGATGACAGTGTGAGTGGTTGATCGTTTAGACGGGGTAGGGTAAAATCGGGTATTTTGGTTTTGGTAGTGAACAGCATCAGTTCAGTTTTGCTCGGGTTGACACCGAGGCCGCAACTTGCAGCCCAGGTGCTTACCTTGTCTAGAGCGGCCCCCATAATTTCACTAATCACGGTGGGAAACTTCCCTGACACTAGTATCACCACGTCGTCCGCGTACGCGACAACTTTGACCCGTTCCCTGTCTAGTTTCACCAGAATTTTGTTTATAACCATTAGCCATAGTAGGGGCGAGATGACGCCACCCTGCGGCGTTCCTCTATGGGCGAATTTGGTTATGTGGCTGCTGCCTAGTGTTGCCTGAATAGTTCTTGTCCTGAGCATAGAGACTATCCATTGACTAATAAATTCCTCTATGCCCAGCTCAATCAGAGATTCAAGAATAGCTTCAGTGTGTACGTTATTGAAGGCTCCCTCTATGTCTAAGAAGGAGGCTAGTGTATATTCTTTATACTGTAGGGATATTTCGATTGTCCGCACTACCTCGTGGAGAGCCGTTTCCGTGGATCTGCCCTTTAGGTAGGCGTGCTGTGATTTGGATAGCAAAGATTCTTCTAGAAAACTTCGCATGTGGATGTCTAGAATACGCTCTAGGGTTTTGAGTACAAAGGAGGTTAAACTAATTGGTTTGAAATCCTTCGCGGTTTCATGCCCTCGTTTGCCTACCTTCGGTATAAAGACCACTTTAGCGCGTCTCCAAGAGTAGGGTACGTGGTTTAGTATTAAGCAGCTTCTGAATATTGGCGCCAGCCAAGGTAGTGTTAAGTCTTGCGTTTTCTGTAGCATGACAGGTAGTATGCCGTCAGGGCCCGGAGACTTAAACGGGGAGAAGCTGTTAATAGCCCAGGAATTCTTTGTTGTTGTTGGGACTCGGTTATTTTTCTGATAAATAAGTAGTTCTGAATTTTGATTTAATATTCTGACCAGTCAGCTAAATCAGTTTTGAATTTTAGAATTGGGGGTATTTTTCCGAAGAGTTGCCAATAGTAACATAAGTTATAATGGGGTATCTAGTGATCACTGTTACAAAAATCATCCGTAATTTTCCATGAATTGGCGTTGAGCCGAAGGGTACGTGAGTTTCTTGAAGTGATACAAGATTTGGATTGTGGTCTTTTAATAAAACATTTAACTCATCAAGATTATTAAAAAAAACCTTGCAGAATATTGAGAGTCATGTTTTTGGCTTAGCAGTGTTCGCACTGATTAGTTTTGCTCGAGACAAAAAAAATTGTGTTTACTTACTTGTGCCCCGGTTAGAAGTAGAAGGATTGTTTTTTATTTGAGTAGAAAGTTTTTCAGATGCTGTTATATAATGATCTGGTGAAGGCCACGATCCACCAGGTCGCCAATGGCGCCTGTCAATCTGTCATCGATCAGATAAACAATTTTTGAGAAAATTGAAAATTACTTTTATACGTCGCTCCGCTTAGAGTACCTACAAATTGTTACCCTTGCGCCTTCAAATGTGTATGGTTTTGGGATGGGTGCAAAGGCTGAGTACCTATATCCAAACTTTCTTTAAATTGTATTAGTTTATTTACCCAATGTCAACATTCAACAACATTCTTCAGCTTCAGTCTCTGGCCTGAAATTTCAATTGGTAGACAAAATTTTGCTGATTTGCATTTTAGACAATTTATAACAGATTCCTGGCTTTGACAAATACTATAGTTCTTCGTTGCAAGTGTTGCAATTGTTTTTTAATATTTTATTTTAATTAACAATAAATGCTACCAAGATCAGCTATTCAATATCGACTTGGTGCTATTTTTAAGAAAGGCGACGGGAGTAGACTCAAAAATGCATATTCATATGTATTTTTTTATTTTTTTTAATAATAAGTTATCAAAGTGCCGCATTTTTTTATTAATTTCATTTTTATTAATTTAAAATAAAGGAGCACTAACAATCCAGTGTGAAACTGGGGGTAAATGCATTTTAATAATACGGTAAATATTATTTTATCATAAATTTTGGGTGCCAACAACTGTAGTTACATAGAGTGCCATGCCAACTACTGTACAGGGGTGCCAACTGCCATTTAATATGGATGCCAACTACTATACCCTTTACGCTAACCTTGGTATTGAACCCATTGTATTTACTAGAAATAATTACATAATGCAATTTGTATACGTTTTGGCAGTTAATTCCGCGGCCAACCATGAATTTAGGTTTCCACTGAACTCCACTGGGTGTGGTATGATTCTGAGTCTGTTGATGACAATCAAACGAATTGGCTATATTTTAGGAATGATGCAAAAATTGTTCGCTCGATTTAACGAATGATTTGAAAATATTTTTAAAATAATTGATATTTTATAGCACTTTCTAATCTCAGCAATAAAGCCTCAGAATATAATCTCATTAGACTTCCACCTTAAGGGTATTTTTGTCATTACTGTACAATTACGTTCTACATGGACTTGATTAGTTAAATCCACAATAAATTATAGTTCACTGTTCTCCCACGCATATATCTGTCCCTTTTCGACAATGTCATTTTGAAATCAGCCGTCAGATTTTCTACAAAGTCCCTAGTCGTGTTTTTATTGAATTTTTACTGTGTATGCCCTGTGATTTTACAGAAGAGAAAAATTAATTAAAACTTTAACTGCGGACTTTTTTTTATTTTCACGTAAAAATGTCAGAAAACAAAGAGGAGATATTGGCCAATTTCCAAGTAAGTAATTTAGATTCAATAACAAAACATTTTCTTTGCCTTAAAGACCGAGGTTAGGAAATGTCTCGTCAATGACATTTCACAGAGACTATTGAAGATTTTCAACCCAATCAAAAATCGCCTTGGTTCTTTTGTTTATAAATTAAAATTCGATTACAGAGCATCAGCGGGATAGACGATGTTGGGGAAGCCTTTTCGCACCTCGAAGAATCGAACTGGGACTTGATGGTTTGTAAAAATATGAGAATAATGAATTAAAGTTTTTCTATCGTCGTCATACAATTTTTGGTTCTTTTTTTTAGACGGCGATTCAACGCGTCATACCACAGGAGGAAACCCCAATGGATGAGGCTTCTTTCAGTTCTAGCAGAGCGACAACTATTAACAATTTCACAAACTCTGTTCCCAATTTCAACAGGTGGGATTCTAGTGGTGCTGAGAGTGCTTTTGTGCCAGGTCTGTATTACAAACAAAGGAATATCTCGTATGACTTGAATGCGTAATAACTTTTGCTTTGTGTTTTACAGTTGCTTCAACATCTGCGGATGCAGACATTATTGATCTCACATCGGATATCGATTTAGATTCATCAAAGAAAGAAGTTCAGGCATTATCATTCAACATACATTTCAATCAACAAATCTATACCATTAAACTGCCGTCTGATGCAACTGTTGGTAAGATGTTTTTTTTTTTTTTTTTTTTTTTGTGCAATTGTGACTAAATGTTAATCACTTTTTTTATTGTCTTCAATTGTGCAGGTCATCTGAAGGAGAGGATATTTAAAAACACAAAAGTTCCCATATGTCGTCAAATCATACGGGGCTGGCCTCCGGCGAAACTGCAAGATGCACAAAACTCATCAACCCAGTTGTGCAATTTAGACTTGACATCTGAAAATGAACTGATCCTTATTGACCTTACGGAAGAGGGTTATATGGACGATGAAAGGTAATTGTTAATTTATATAAATGTGTGTAGTATACACATAAAAAAAACTAGATCGGCCAATTGATTCCTTATCTTTATGAATAATTGTCTACGAGCAGTGATATGTAACAGACGAAGAGACTAGCCTCCGTTAACTTTGCGATAAGATTATTTGTATATAATGATACATAGGTATGTACCTACTTCACTTTCTTTTTATATTCACAATGTCTACTGATTGGCGATTAGGTGTAGTAAAGTTGAAAGCTATACAGTTAGCATTAAAAATTCATTAACCCGCGATTAAATTTTGAAAATTGATTTGTAGGGTTCAACGGAATCGCATATCTCTTCCTAGGCTGCCGTTATTCTGTTCTATGTTTCGTAATATTTTTTTTTATAACAAAAGAACCCTGACCACCTTTAATTATCGATTCAAATAAGAAATATTTAAAATTCAATTTATTTATGTTGTTGGTTTGTACATTTGGGACTTATGAATAAAAATGAATATGTATTTAGTTTATACTCGATAATTTGCAGCAATGGTATGAATCCACGTGATATGAATAAAAATCAGAAGCAGATGCTCCGCTAGATTCAGTACACTTATGTATGTACAATTTGTTGTGAGTAAATTCTCACTTTACTTACTTTACTTGAGATGGCGCTCACAGTCCGGGGTGGACCACGGACTCAACCAAAAAAGCCCTACAGCCAGCTCGGTCTCTAGCTCTCAAATTGTGCGCGCCACCTGACGTAGAGTCTTCCTCTGCTTCGTTGTCCCTCAAGGTGGACTCAAAGACTCGTCGGGCTGGTGCGTTGTTGTCCATACGCTCCACGTGTCCTAGTCAACTCAGTCGCTGTATTTTGAGCTTTTTGACTAGGTCAACGTCACTATATAATAGCCCGTAAAGTTCGTCATTGAATCTCTTCCTCCACACTCCGGCGATACAAACTGGACCGAAAACCACTCGAAGACTCTTTCTCTCAAAGCGTGCCAAGATGTTTTCATCAGCTTTCGATAAGGTCCATGCATCTGCACCATACAGCAGGATGATTAAGGTTTTGTACAATATTTCCTTGGTTCTGCGAGAGAGGGCTTTACTTCTTAGATGCCTTAGCAAGAAAAAACAGCGATTGGCAAGAGTGATTCTTCGTTTGATTTCTACGCCGATGTCATTTTGAGAGGTAATTATAGAGCCTAGGTAGACAAAGTTCTTATGCCCCTATTATGTAAGACAACCCAACTTAGTTGAGTTGAGTTGTCTTCAATTCAACTCAACTTTCACACAACCCAAACTAACTAACAACTTATAAACAACCACTACCATCTTTGTTGTGTTTTGACAGACAACTTTTCTATCAAGGTTGTGTATTACAATACGGACAATACCGAATTTTGAATTAAATAAAACCAAGTGACAACTCAACTTCAGTTGTAGTTGTCTTACATAATAGGGGCATTAACTACTTCGAAGTTATATCTGTCCACTGTGACGTTTTGTCTGATTCGCCGATGTTGAGATGACATGTTCTTAACTACTTCGCATGTACTTGGTTTTGTAAATTCTTACATTTTTAATGAATAAAACATTATTGATCCTCTTTGGATTGGTGAGAATATACTCAACAAATTTGGAGTCTGATAGGCAGCAGACTTAAGTTTGAAGTTATGGCTGAGTTCAGACTTAATTTGTTTTCTGAAAAATATTACAAACCTAGAAGAAGAACGTGTGGTCGTGACTTTAAACTTTAAATCATTGTATCGATTTACTAAAGAAAATGTCGAGTAGATATCCAATCACTTTTTAGGTGTATAGTCTGGAGAAAGTAGAGGTGGTATGAAAATATTTTTGAGACATGTGAGTGACCCGTGTTTTCAAACAGGAGTAGAAGAAGATATTGGTGTTCAACAAAGTGCTGTGTCAGAAGTTGCTGATAAGTTAAGCAATTTTTCATATACAATATAATAGAAGCGAAAGAAATGTGGCAAACAAAATTTACTTATATCGTTTATAGTATACCCGATTTCACACTGGAAGCTTAAGTGTCGATCCAAGGATAAACTCAGGATTAGCACAAATATGGTTTTCACAGCACAGGTTTGAAGATACTCTTCACTTAAATATTGGCTTAAGTATCAGTCCATAGAATACATAATTGCCATTAGTGCAATGGCCGCTTTGAATGTGCTTAAGTGTATCATTGAACGAAAAATTGCCTAGTACATAATGTCGATTTCCATTGGGCAAGAAAAAGCACTTAAAGATTCAGACTAGTTTTTCTGCTCTAGAAATCAGCTGTCTGTCAAATTCGTTTTCCATTGGGCGGTTGGTCGTCCAGAACCGTCCGGAAGAACTCTCCGATTCGGGATGCCAATCGAACAAGCAAATAGATCTTATTTGAGTTTGAAGTCGATGTATCGTTGTGTTTGTGAAATTCAAGCGCAATTGCATCATCATCATCACTGCTTGATGACGGGGAAGATGCTGAAGACGATAAAATTGAATTACAAAACTCCATCGGAATATCCATTTTAATATTATTTTTCGAATTAATTACTTTTATTGGATTTAAAATGAAAACTATCAAATGCGACACAAAAAATGTACATTCAACGATTTTGGCGTTTATAGTGCATGAATGTATTAGTGCTTCTGGTTTCGATTCTGAATTCAAGTCCAGAAGCAAAATTCTTTTCAGGAGAAGAACTGTCATTGAGTGCCAATCGAAAGCTTTCAGAAGCGTCCGGATTGCTTCCGGACGATTCTGGATTAGCAATCGAAAACGACATAAGATTCAGATCACTTTTGCGAATTTCGATGGGAGGGCGAGATTCACACATACTTCTTTCACCAATACCAAAACAAGAGACATTTGTAAACACAAATTGCAATAAAAAAATAGCTGACTGTTAAATAACATACCAACACAAATATAAACAAAAAGTAATCTCATTTCATGTTCCATTGGGGCAGGAACAAATCTGAGAACTGAGATTATAATATAAAAACCACATACAAGTCTCAGCAAAGTTCAACAATGGAGTGAAAATTTCTTCGATTTCAATCAGCTGTTTATGACATTTTTCAAATTGACTAAGAACTTAGTCCGAAATTCTTGCCTAACTTTCCAGTCACCACAACTGACCACACTCAAGAAACTTGCCTAGATTTGCAGTCAAATTGACCAATCAGAGGCTGTTGACTAGCTAGGCAAAAGCGTATTGTCTGGTTGTTTAAAATAACGATTTTATACTTTAGTTAATATTTAAGGACCATTCACATGGGAGCGAACGAACGAATTGATGAAATGCAAACAAATCACTTTTTATGCATTTATAAACAGAAAATTGCACATTTTATTATTCCAAGAGGAGGATAATTAATTATCCCTTCAAAATATATTAAGATAACAAGTTTAAAAAAAGTTTAAATAACGAAATTTCGATTTCCAAACTTTTTGCCGCGAACGAAAACGCCCTGGCGCGAATTGTCAATCTATTCGCAATCCACATCATTTGATTCGCGTTCCACAAAGTAGCGAATAAAAAATTCGTTCGAACTTAACCTTATTCCAAGAGGAGAATACCTTGGAATAATAAAATGTGCAATTTTCTGTTTATAAATACATAAAAAGTTGTTTGTTCGCATTTCATCAATTCGTTCGTTCGCTCCCATGTGAATGGTCCTTTAGTTTTGAGAAAAATGTCTTTTTCAGTTTTGAAGTTCATTCGATTTAAAAAATTATAAAAGAAAGCCAATCAGAAAGATGATATTTTTATATTCCTGAAAGAAGGAAGAAATGGTTTCACCAAAGGAGAAAATGTGTTATCGAACACTGGTCAAGAGAACTGTCGAAACATCCATTCGTGTATTGGCCGAAATATTCCCTAACATTGAATATGCAACAACATCGACATGCTTCGCTTCCACTACACTACACTCGTAGTTTTAGATGGCACACACATTCGCAGCTGCGCAGCTGTCTCCAAGTTTCGCACGCTAAGTTGGTTAAGGTCCCCTTCCACTTGCATGCGTCACCTGAGGAACTTTCTCCACTGCGCCGTCCATCGGGTGTGGATTCGAAATTCTTTCGGGCAGCAGTATTCGTGTCCATTCGCACTACATGACCCAGCCACATCAATCATTGGAAATTCACTCTTCTGGGTAGGTCGATGTGGCTGTATAGCACGTACAGTTCGTCTTTGTATCTCCTCCTCCATTCACCGGGGGGTTATTCCCAAATGAGCGGCGGATCGTATTGAAAGCGATACCTCCATTTCGACCGTCTTCGCTTTTGGTTATTCTCAAATGCGAACGAGGGCGAAAATTATATTTCCAGTGCTTTTCAGTTTTTTCCATTCTGAGTTGCAATTTTCCATTTATTTTTCCATTACATTGACAGCTTTTTCCCGCCACAGGAATTTAGTTTATTTTTTATCCGCAAACAATCCGCCAGCAATCCGTCACCTATACAGCTATCGCTTTTGATTCGATCAAATCGCTTTTGAAAATACAAATCCGCCATGAAAAGCGATCCGCCGCGCATTTGGGAATAATCTATGCAGACGGGACCGAAAATTACTCGAAGAATTTTCCTATCGAAACAACCAAGAGTTAACCTCATCCGCTTTTGATAGAGTCCATGCATCTGCTAGTCAGATGCTTTCTTAGCCCAAAGATACGGCGCGCGATTGGCAAGAGTTATTCTTCGTTTAATCTCACCGCGCGCTGGTGTCATTCACCCTTATTGTGAAATGTCGTCGACTCTAAAAAAGAACGACGCGACTGTTTGGTATTGACGACGAAAAATAAACGACTTCTGTCGCGGGGGCGATCGACATATGTCATCTGAAATGTCAAAGAATGTATTGTATTTTTCGACGACGATCGTCGGTATTCCGTGGAAATTTTGTCGTTTTAATCGTCGATAATTTAGCGGACAATTGTGTGATCAAGTGTTCAAGAAAAGTATGTGTACTTAATTTTTAATTAACTAAAAGATAGTTATGGTTATTTTTCAGAATATAACAATTAAAAGACAATTTCAACATTAAGTGAACGAAATGGAGACAAATATTCCTTTGGCAAAATCATTCACCAAATGGGACAAAATAACCTTGTCTCCGAATTGTCTTGGACCCCCTTCGAAAGTCTAAAATACATTTTAAATCTGAAAATAATTGTGATTAAAACAAAGTTTGTAAATTTAAATTAGTTGCGTTTTTATGAAACCTCCCCAGCCAGTGGTTGCCAGTAGTTGCCAGTTGAGGCACATTTCACGTGCTAATTAAAACAACAACCTGCTGGCAACTCCAACTGGTGGCAACAACTCTTGATTTCCTCCCCAGTTGGAGAGCGGCTGGCTGGCAGCTGCCTAAATTCAATTCACAATGAACAAACAGGTGGCGCTGAAAGCAACAAGTGGCTTAGAATTTCCGTACAATTTGCTTAAATCATATGGCGTTCTTATCTCATGCACACAACATTCCAGAGGAAAATGTCAGAATTTATCATATATTTCTACCAAGTCATTCGGCTGGCTTCATCTTGCTGGCAACTGTCCAAATGAACGGCTGGCGGGCACAGGCAGGTTTCAAAAAAACATGCCTATTGAGTATTTCTAACACTTAACATGGAGTAAATCAAATGGATTGAATTTTGTTCAAATATCCTTCTTTATAC
Source organism: Cheilosia scutellata (assembly GCA_955612985.1). Taxonomy (NCBI): domain Eukaryota; kingdom Metazoa; phylum Arthropoda; class Insecta; order Diptera; family Syrphidae; genus Cheilosia; species Cheilosia scutellata. Next base: position 29,460,911 of record OY015314.1, on the reverse strand, counting down.
ATACATACATACATACATACTTATAAGCTCTTTTTTTCTTGTTTTCTTCTTCATCGCTGCTTTCACAACATTTCAACGCTATTAATTTTTAAATTGTTTTATTAATTATTTCACCAAGTAACAAAAATAGCAGACAAACTATAAATTCGTCGACTGAAATGCCAGTCCACATGTGTCATAGTTCTTGAAATGTATGTGGTATGTAAGAGTTCAGAGAGTTGTGTCGTTTCAGTTACCCAATGCAAAATTCCAAACGACGCGACACGACAAATGTCGCCAGTCGTTTTCGACAACGACAATAAGAGTGATTGTCTGAGTTCATAGCGGAGCCTAGGTAGACAAAGCCCTTAACCACTTATTAAGTTATATCTGTCTCTATAGTGACATTCGAACTAAATAACAAAAAACTATGAGAACAAGCCGGATTCAGAGAAGAATTTTCTACAATGAACCATCTACAGACAATAAACCAGCTGATCGAAAAATGCAACGGGTAGGTACAGAGAACCCCTGTATCTTTCATATCATTACTTTAGCAATGCATTTAACTCAATAGAACATGACAAAATATGGACAGCCTTAGAAAATCAAGCAATTTATTAATGCACAAAAACAACAGAGTTATATAAAAATAAGAGAATAGGATGAGAATTCAAAATGAAAAGAGGAGTACGCCAAGGCGATCCAATATCACCACCACTATTTTCTACAGTCGTCGAAGAAATATTTAAACAACTTAACTGGAGGCGATTTGGAATAAATATATAAATAAATAAATAGGTGGCGCAGCAGGCGGTAGACACCCTAGGCCTAGCTTCTCGCAACCATTCGTTTGTGTGAGTTTCTATTTTTGGGACGAATGGAAGGGACCTACAATTTTATGCCGATTCCGAACGGCTGAATTGAGAAGCTTTTTCAGGACAGTCATACTCTCGGATGTTTGTCAGACGTTCGCGAGAGGTGGCGCAATAGAAAAAAACTTTAAGAAATAATTTGTTTTTTTCCTATGATCGAAGAAGGTTAAATGTTAAGCAATTGGTAGGTCACTGGTCAAGTTTTCAAACTCTTATATATTGTACGATATAATAAAGTTATAAACGAAAAACTTGCCAAGTAAACCTACCAATTGCTTAACATTTAACCTTCTTAAACTAAGAACTTGGCGTACATTTAGATCTCATTACTTTTCGTGGCTGACGAATTACACACTTTTTGTTCTATATAACAGAACTTGGCTCTTCTTTTACATTTATGTTTTTGGTGTGATTTCACTACTTTTTGCGAAGTTTTTCCTTATTTGATTTCACAAACAACGTTGAACGTCTTTATTTTTTAATATGCCAACAGACACTGGCTACCACTACCGTCACTTTGGTTTTCTTTCTAATAAACTATATTCATTAAAATTTCAATCAGCAGGTAGATTAATATCTATTCATATGGGCAGATTCCACGCCCCTTAAATGGAAAATTTTTAATTTTTGATATTTCTCCTTTCGTACAATGCAAGTCCTGTCGCTCTACCAAATTTCAACATTCTACGGCAATGGGAACTGACCCAAATAAATAATGACCGATTTTCAAAAGTGGGCGGATACCACGCCTCCTAAATGGAGAATAATACATTTTTAATTTTTTTCTTTCTGCACACTGCAAGTCTCACTGCTCTACCAAATTTCAACATTCTACGGCAATGGGAAGTGGCCCAAATAAATAATAACCGATTTTCCAAAGTGGGCGGATACCACGCCTCCTGAATGGAGAATATAAAATTTTGGATTTTTTTCTTTCTGTTCACTGCAAGTCCTACGGCTCCACCAAATTTCAACATTCTACGGCAATGGGAAGTGGCCCAAATAAATAATAACCAATTTTTAAAAGTGGGCGTATACCACGCCTCCTGAATGGAAAATCTCAAGTTTTGGACTTTTCCCAGTGTATGCACCACAGGATCTAGCATTCTGCCAAATTTCACGATTCTAGGATGGCCGGAACTGCTTCATAATTTTGATGATCATAATCTAAGTGAGTGAGTGAGTGAGTGAGTGAGTGAGTCAGTCAGTCAGTTACGGTTTTTGCGATTTTTGAAGTCCTGTATGTTGAGAACCACTAACGCTATAGAAATGAAATTTGGTGAGGTGAACCTTTTCAATGAGCACAGTAAATGTTTCAAGTTTGAAGTTTTTGGCTTAATTGGTTCCAAAGTTAGAGGGGGTTCGAAAACCGCCTGAGTTTGTTCCTGTAAAAAGGGTAAGTGCCTTTACTAGAGAACTTGGCTGGGGCACTACCGTGCCCTTTGATAAGCACTAGCTCTTTTGGTTCACGGTGGAGAGAAGCGAAAACACTCAAATGTCATCGAGTAATTCGTGCGATTTTGTTTGAATGCTTATTGGGCAATCTGTTATAGAAAGTTCGAAATAATTTCAATAAATCGTTATTTTGCGCAGTTGTAATGTTTCTACAATGGATGGCACTGTGTTCTATGTAAAAAGTAGCATTGGCGCGCAGAGGTTTCATACTTTCGCCGCACTGAACCAAAAAGGCTAGTGCTTATGTGTGCTTCATTTTTCCTCGCACATTTGTATGAAACAGACATTTCACTAGTCAATGACTCAGAAATGATAAATCAGCTTCAGTTTGCAAAAACTATGTCATTAGACATTAATCAGTCTAAAACGAATGTAATGATAATGACGAATGTCCAACTCTGTTCAAAATAACATTACACTAGAAGGGATAAGCATTAATTATGGCCCTTATTGTGATTGTCGATCAGCTATCGTCACGACAATTGTCGATTGCGTCAGCTCTTTAGACAAAGCTAATCTGCTCGCTGCACATTTCGCAGCCAGCTCGTTGCTCCCAGATTGCGCTTTGTCCCCACCTGTACTCGAGAGCGTCGAATTTACCATGGGACAAATCTATTTTCGCACTCGTACAGTTGCAAGAGTACTTATTGATCTCAACATAAATAAATCCGCTGGTCCAGACTGTATCTCCCCCATCGTTCTGAAGAGGTGTTCTTCCACGCTGGCAAAACCACTGCGTAAGCTTTCTCATCTGTCCTATTCTTCTGGACTCTTTCCGAGTAGGTGGAAAACAGCATTTGTCCAGCCCGTCCCTAAAAAAGGCGAATCTTCTTCTCCCACCAATTACCGACCCATAGCACTTACGTCCATTCTTTCTAAGGTCATGGAAACGCTGATAAATCGTCAGCTTATGAAATATCTTGAATCTCGGAAACTCCTCAATGACCGGCAGTACGGTTTTCGTGGCAACAGGTCCACTGGTGATTTGATGACATATCTCACCGAGAAGTGGAACCAATCTCTCCATCACTTCGGTGAGTCGAAGATTGTTGCGCTTGATATTTCAAAGGCATTTGACAGAGTTTGGCACCAAGCTCTTTTGTCGAAACCTACGTTGGAATGACCATGTACACGAAGTCGCCAAGAATGCTACCCCTTCTGATCTGGCTACAATATACAAGGCGTTCATTCGCCCAAAACTTGAGTACAATTCTCATATCGGGTCTGGTGCGCCCAAAACCATATTGCGCCTACTGGATAATATCCAGAATCGTGCGTTAAAACTTATCGGAGACATAAATATCGCGAACTCTATTAATTCACTTGAACATCGCAGAAATGTTGCGTGTCTCTCGCTGTTTTATCGCTTTTTTAACAAACAGTGCTCAAACGAAATCGCCAGCTGCATTCCACCCCTTCAGAAATTCAACCGCAATACTCGCCATGCTAGGAATGCTCATCAGTTTACCATTCAGCCTATCTTCGGTCGTACTATGAAATATAGACATTCATTCATAAGCCGTACAACACGAATGTGGAATGCTTTACCAAACTCTGTTTTTCCTCCTTGTTACAATTTACAAACATTTAAAACCAATGTGCATCGGTATCTCCTATCATATCTATCCTCATTTCCTTAACGCCCGCGCTGTGTAGTTCACCCTACATTAAAAGAGTAGTCATACCCTCTTTAGCGCGTGTTTATTATAAAAAAAAAAAAAAAAAAAGAGAAAGCATCGACCAGAAATTTGTAATCGACTACAAGCGACTGTCAAATCGACAAATATCAATCGCAATCAACAATCACAGGTTTCGATCGATCGACAGTTGTCGAACAACGATCAACTATCGACACTCACAATAGGGGCCTATGTTGAAGACTATATTTACTTGGGACAACTGAAATCATTACAAAAAAAAATTGTTTAAAAAACCAATGAATCGCTCTTATAAGTATTGCACTAAAAAACAAAGAAAATAAAAACTAACTAAACTATTTTAAGGTTTATCCTGGAAGGGTCTTAGAGTAAGCAATGTTTGTGTAGAATATACTACATATTTACAAACATGGCTTACACTAAACCTCTTCCAGGATAAACCTTAAAAATAGATTTTTCATTAAACTGTGCTGAAATTGGTGAATTATTGAATCCGTTAGTATGATTTCTCTCTTAGCCATTGTTTCTTATTTATTCTGTGTATCGATTTTGAAATTTCAGGGTTTTCTTCAAGGTCTGCCGCAGTGTGAATATTTTGGTCAATGGTGACCAATCAGGTTGTTGACGAAAGGCTTCAAGCGTTCACAGGCAGTTAAGATCTTGTAGGCGATATGTTAAGAAGACTTATGCCTCTATAGTTGGCACAGTTCAGAGGGTCTCTTTTCTTGAGGATCCGCCAAACAATGCCGAGGTTCCATTCTTCGGGCATACTTTCCTCCGACCATATTTTACAGATGAATTGGTGCATGTTCCTAACCAACTCATCAACTGAACAGCTCGGCGGTTAGGGCAACGGCTCCAACGGCTCTGTTGGCCTTAAGCTCAGATATGACTATCTTCACTTTGTCCAGGTCGGGTGGACAATTTATTTACGCTTTCGAATAAATGTGCTGATCACTTCGCTAACCAAACGCTTCAACTAGTTCACAATTGTGATACAATTACGTCAAATCACTCAAACCATTTAGTACCTAACAGCATTTTCGTTGAAGAAACCAGCACCGCAGAAATGCATGATATAATAAAATTGCTTGGTCAAAACAAATCTCCTGGAATTGATGGCATAAGAGCCCGGGATATAAAAACTCACTCTGACATATTTGCCCCTATAATATCAAGGATAGTCAACCTAAGCTTAAACCATGCTAAGATCCCAGATACTCTGAAAACAGCAGTGGTGCGACCGATCTTTAAAGGAGGAGTTAAAAGCACCATAACTAATTGTAGACCTATATCGATTCTGCCCGTAATAGAAAAGTGTATGGAAGAAGTTGTAACGAGACGAATACTTAACTTTGTTGAAAAGCACTCCATCATTCACGAAAAACAGTATGGTTTCCAGAAATATAAAAGCACGGGTAAACTTTTAGGAGAATTTGCAAATACCATCAACGAAAGTCTCAATAAAAGCCACCATGTCTTGGTACTTTTTATGGATTTTAGTATGGCATTTGACACGTTGAATCACGCAAAACTCTTAGAAGCATTAAGCAGACTTGGAATCCGGGGAAAAATTTGCTGACTGGCTTCAAAATTATTTAAATGGTAGATCCTTCCAAGTGAAGATTAAGGATTTTTTCAGTGATGATACACCGGCTCCTTTTGGAGTCCCACAAGGATCAAAATTGGGCCCAATTTTATTTATCCTTTACACCAATGAACTACTACGTGTTTTCACTAGGAGCATCCCATTTGCGTTCGCAGACGATACAGCGATAGTCGTTAGACATAAGTCTCTTGAAACAGCAATGCAAATACTCCAAACGGAATTCGACAAAGCAGTTAAATGGTGCCACGATAACGGACTTATATTGAATGCATCGAAAACGAAAATGATGCACATTCGTGTACCACAACATAAAGTCACTCAGCAAAGGATTTTTATTAGAAGCAACATCTGTCAAAGCACACTTCCAGATCAAGTCATTGAAATTGTTGATAGCTACAAATACCTAGGGGTAACAATTGATACTCACTTAATATGGGATAAGCACATCGACAAACTTCGTGCAGACTTAAGAAAATCACTCTTTGCCCTTGTATATCTAGGATATTATTCAACGTCGCAAGTCCAAAAGCAAGTGTATTATGCATTAATAGAATCGAAATTGAGATATGGCATACTTGCATGGGGCAATGCATCAAACACACATGTCAACAAGCTCCAAAATCTTCAAGATTCTATTATCAGGAAGATAAACAAAAATATTCAATCCACCATGGAAAGCAGCTTTAAGGTACTAGGAGTCCAGGGTATATACAAAATGACGGTAGCGATCGAATACTACGATGACACGCTTTTTAAGAAGCTAATTGATCACCAGTTCAACACAAGAAGACGATCACAAGGCATGCTCCAAATTCCGATGAGTTACAATATGTATGGCAGAAGACAACTGAAGCACAGCGTCCCGACAGTGTTAAATGAAATTCCACGTTCACATAGAAACATTGTAAATCTTAATTTTCGCAAAAAGCTTTTAAAAAATTTCTATCTTTTATAAAAACAATTTTTAATATGCAATATCCTAAATTAAGCTCACATTAAATGGTTAACATTTGTAAATTATAACCTCCTGCAGATAAGCCTTAAGGCTTCGCGGGAAACTCAACAATTGTAAAAACATCATTTGATATGAAAATAAAATTAATTCAATTCAATTCAATTCATTCTGCCTGACAGCGGGGTTTAATTCGTCATCGCCGTTAAACAGTCTGCAGAAGTAATTCATCCATATCCTCCTCGGCATCGACTGTGATTCTACTACGATGTTCTCTTGTTCGCCTTGCAGGCTTCGGTTCGGGGGTCTGTAGCCTTTGAAGGTTCTTTTTACCTTTTGTTAGAACTTCCTAACCTCATTCCTGCTGTAACATCTCTCTATTTCCTTGATCGTGCACTTTCTCGTCGTTCGTCTTTTCTGCGCGTAAAGCTCACGAGTAGGTCTGGTCCTTCTTTGCAGCGCCGCTTTATACGCCTCTTCTTTTACTGCGTGTGCGCCGGCACTCGTCGTTAAACCAGGGGTTTCGTCGTGGTAGTCGAATGAAACCAATAGAGAAAAAGCTAGCAACGTTTTTTTTTTTTAATTTTAGCAAGCAAGTAACTTTTTTAGCTTAGTTGGTGACTACTGAAGACGAACATAAAATTCTGTCAGCGCTGGTTTATATGGCGGTGCCATAACCAAACAAGAAATTAGAGAAACTTACATCATTTTAGCAAACTTAAAATTTTGGTATTTGTTAATTTACGACTAATATAGACAGAAAATGCAATCAGTTTTGACTTTTGTCATTGACGTCATTGAAAGTGAAAAAAAGGCAAAATTTAAGTCTTATGTAATTATCACAATACTATTTATTACAATTATCACATAATCACAATTACATATCGCATTATCACAAAACTCCGGTTGTATCTCCCCAATATTGGACCCATGTGTATACGTACAAACTCACATGCCTAATATATTGCATGACTCGCATTAACATTTTTTTCTCTCTAATTTCTAGTGACGAAATAATTAGACGTTTTGAAAAACAATTCAATCTGACTATAGTACAACAACCTGAGGGTAAGGAAATATCCTTAAATATGTCTGGTAAGGAAACGATTCTAAAAGTAAAAACAGCCGTATTCAAACATACAAACATACCGGTAAGACACCAGGAGTGGACCGGTTGGCCAGCCGGAACCGAAAACGGAACCACCTTAGCTGTAAGATTGATTTCCTTGTAAAAAAAAAACTTATTTTCTACATTCTGTCCTATTTTCATAGCAATCCGGCATTGAGTTCTCTCATAATCTCACCCTTCAATCGAACGCTGATAAAGTAAAGAACAACTCCAAATCTAATAAAGCGAACAAGTCAGTACTTCCTCTAAAAGTCGATTGGAGCTATCAAACTAATGTCTGTATTACTGATTTAATTTCAGCTCACTAGTAGTCGACAGCGACAGTTCGGCAGATGAATTTGAAGATGCCTCTGATTTTAATCCATGTGAAGAATTTTTCACAGATTCACCCCCCATTCAACCGCAGTCTCGTCACTTAAGTAAATCTGTTCGATATAACCTTATAACTAGGCTCCAACTAGTTTACTTGTTTCAGTTCCAAATCACACCGATGATGAAGCTCGGGGCTCAACACAGTTTGTCGAAAACTATATCCAACGGTTTGAAGAACCGCATCCAGTATTTTACCGCGGAAGTTTAGAAGATGCTTTAAAAGAAGCGTGTCACAAGCCGGCCAAAGACGTAAGTTTTGTGGAAACTAATGCAAAAGTATTTAAAAAAAACAGAAATGCTCTTTTTTCTGAACAGAGAAAACTTTTGGCTATTTACCTTCATCATGGCGAGAGCATACTTACCAACGTATTTTGTGATCACCTAATGAAACACGACAGTGTTATTCAAACGCTTATGCAAAACTTTATACTCTATGGATGGGATCTAACATTCGATAGTAATAAAAATCTGTAAGTTAGTGCGGGTCTGCGTTCCAGAACATTTATCAACTCTTGTTCACTCTTGTTCTCAGATTCTTGTCCTCGGTATCGGCATGCGTTGGAAACACAGCTTCAATGACTGTTCGAAATATTCCTTTAGATAAATTGCCAGCCATTCTGATAATAGGCAAGAGCCGCTTGTCAGGCCGAAGCACATGTGAAGTCTTATCTGTGATTCATGGTAATTAATAATAGAGCCTTTGTTTACACTCCAGAGATTACATTGCGTATTGTTTTTTTTTTTTCTTTTGCAGGGAATGTTGGACTAGACGATCTATTCTCTAGACTAATAGAGGCCGTGGAAATGTACTCTGAGCATATTCAAGGCGAAATTCGGGAAGAAGACGAACGGGCAGCTCGTGATCAAGTAAAAGCCGAACAGGATTTGGCCTACCAAGCAACATTGCAAGCCGACATGGCAAAGGAAGCGGCCAAGAGGCAAAAAGAAGCCGCTGTTGCAGCGGAACGTCAACGCTTAGAATCGGAGAAAGCCGAACAAGATGCTAAGAAAGAGTCGATTCGGTTTATAGTAAATATATTATTTTGTTCAATCATTAGACATAACGAATATCATATTTTATTTTTGTTTTAAGGCCGAGAATGCGCTGCCATTTGAACCGGAGGAAACTGAATCAAATATCACGAAAATCCGTATTCGAAAGCCTACTGGCGATTTTCTGGAAAGAAGATTTTATACTCAAAACACGTTACAAGTAAGTAATTTTTTTTGTATTGATTATGTTCTCTTTATAAATTCTTATTTTGTCATCCACAAAAACCAAAACCAAAAAGGATTTGCTAAACTTCATAACTTCCCACGGTTTTTTGGTTGAAGAATTTAAAGTAATTGCCAGCTGGCCACGAAGAGACTTAACAGCCATCGAAACCAACCAAACATTGCAAAGTCTAAAGTTATACCCACAGGAAACAGTCATTCTCGAAGAACGATGATTCACAAACGTTTTTAATGAATAAACAAACGAATAACTCACGCCTATTTTGCTAAAATATATTCTTAATAAATTAATATTATTATCTTTTTAATTACTCTTATATTATTAAACACAAAAATAAGTTTATTTAATAATTAAGCAAACGAAAAAAGAAATCAGTAGCAATGAAAATAAATCTAAACATTTCGTAAAAGGGTAATATCTGCCTTCTGCGGCTGCTTTTCTTTATTTTTGGTTTAATCATCAAGCTATTTAAATTAGTTCCCTATGATGAGGGCTCGCACAATGAAAGAGTCAACATATTTGTATTAGGTAATGTTATATTTGGGCAGTGTTAAAAGGGTACACGCGAGGGACGGTTGTGCAGTTACTATGCTATTTTCACTATGTAAGGCGTCGTTTATAGCTATCCGTAAAATGCATCATTAAAAAAAGGAAACAGGGGGTCTAGCACGTAACTTGATACAATCGAGTTCAGTCGATACAATCGAGCTCCGGCAGCACCTAATTTGTCTCAATCGAGGATAATCAATCGAGAATAATCGATTGAGACAAATTAGGTGCTGCCAGAGCTCGATTGTATGGACTGAACTCGATTATATCAAGTTACGTGCTAGACCCCCAGAACAAAACTGAAACATTTAACCATCATAGCTTATCATAGGAATTCAGTGCAAAATGTTGTGGAATTGACAGAAAAGTTGAGCAGGAAAAGTTGTACGTACGGAAAAATGAATACATTTTTTTTTTTTTTTTAGAAAATTTAGAGATCAATTGCTTTATTTTTTTGGATGAACAAACTTTATAATTCAAAAGCAACCTTTCCAATATTGAGTTCAACGAATAAGTTTAACCCCCAGTTTCACAGGGGAAGTTTAAACTACACTTTTAGTTTAAACTTCAGTGGGGTTATTCCCAAATGCGCGGCGGATCGTATTGAAAGCGATACTTCGATTTCGACCATCTTCGCTTTTGCTTATTCTCAAATGCGAACCGTGCTTTCCAGTTTTTTCCAATTATACTTCCAATTTTCCAAAATTTTCATTTATTTTCCCAAAAGTTTGACAGCTTTTTCCCGTCACAAGAATTTATTCCCCTATTATGGAAGACAACTACAACCAAACCAAAAGGACAAAAGGACAGAATCGTCTGGAAGCAATCCGAACGCTTCTGAAAGCGTTCGATTGGCACTCAACTGACAGTTCTTCTACTGAAAAGAAGAGAAATTTGCTTCTGGATTAGAATTCAGAATCGCGGAGAGTTCTTCCGGACGCTTCTGGATTACCAATCGAAAACGACATTAAACGACTCGACTCAAAAAAACGCCAGCTGTCGTTTAACATCAACGCCACGTAGAATAAGGGTGAATATGAACGGATAATAGAATGTGTGTTTTTAAATTTTAAAAGTCACCAAACCAGCACAATTTGATCGGCACATTGGGATTCTCCAGGAACAACTTGATCTGGCTAGGGGTAGGTAGACACACATACATGAATGCTTCCTTAGTAGGCCGGAAATAACTGAAAATCTGAAACCGAAAGAAAAACTTAAGGTTTAGTATGCTTTCTTTGTATTTAGGAGTTCTAATGGATCGGAGTGATCGCAAATACTTTTTCTCATTCGTAAAACATTGACATTGGACACCAAATCATCAAAAAACAATTACACATTCATTTTTATTGTTTTTTTTTTTAATTGCAAATAGTTTACTTCGTTCAATTTGAATTTCATAAATAATTAACTCACAAAATTGACGTTTAACCTAAAAGATGGCAATTTATTTTTTAAAGACAACTGAAAAGAGTTGTATTGTATAATACGAAAAATTTGTTTGGTTGTCTCAAAGTTGAGTTGTCATGAAGACAACACAACTAAGTTGTGTTATTCTCCATAATTGGCACTTTAGTATATTTTTTATCCGCAGTATCGCTTTTGAATGGATCGATACGCTTTTGGAAATACTAAAATACCAATCCGCCATGAGAAGCGATCCGCCTAGCATTTGGGAATAAGCCCCAAGATCAACTATTAATTCGGTTTCACAGTTTCGTTTAAACCTTGAACAGAGTTAACTTTGTAGTTTAAGTTAACCGACAGTATTTCGCCGTTTAATACTCAGATCACTTGACACAGTCACATTTCTATTTCAAAGCTGGCGATTGTCAAAAACATAAATATTTGACGTTATTTTGCGTGTTTCTTTGAAAGCTAAGTAATGTACAATACTGCCAAATTCTATTCATTAAATTTAGTTAAACTGAGTTCAATTGAACTGAAGTTCAGAATATATTGTGAAACCGGAGGAGTTGAACTTCAAATATAAACTCAAGTTCATGTTCAGTTGAACTTTAGTTTAAACACTGTGAAACTGGGGGTAAGTGGACCCAAAAAGCAAAACAAAATTTCTTCGGTTGCATTTTACTGATGGCAATAACCGACGTCTAAGCTCGTTTCGATAAAGCCAATGAGATGTACTCCTATTTGAGAAGTCAAGTTGTAATTTCCGAGTTATTCGGATAGGTATGCAATGTTCATACAACAATTAAGTGGTCCGAAAATATTGGTAGAATGCCGTAGAAATGATGAATACGTTGAATCAACTCAAGGAGAGGCTCGCGGTCAACATATCCCCCGATATTAAAACTTGGTGCTACCCTCCTAGCTGGAGGTGGCTACCAGTGGTTGACTCGAATTTCTTTTGGCCATAGTACCATGTACAGAGTTATTGGTTATCCCAGGGGTTCCCAATATGTACATACAGCGACTCCCTATGTGCTTCTAAAAGAACAGAACGGAACAAAGCACAGATATGTGAATAGAAGGTGAGCTTACTGAAGATTCACAGGCTATTGGTCGATTGCGGTTTATTCGCATTGAGATGCGACTTCAGGCAACCCCACAAGAATGACCATACCCTCAACCGTTTATGCAGAATGTACATCATGGCCACTGCTGTGTGACACCCAGCGTCGTCTTTCTCGAACCACATGTTGTCTACTTCCATATCGTTCTAGGAATTGACTGCCTCGGGCTCTCTTGTACACTTTCACGCCACCAAACGCTAGAGACCCGACTTTGAAGAGCCACCGCGTCTGCCGTAAAATGGGCGCAACTTTTGCACTGACCAACATTCATTTTAAATCGTGTAACTTGCCATAGTGGTTTGGCATAAGTGACTGAACAGTAAACCCACATATTAACCAGACGCCACCAAAACACAATGGCCGCACAATCTACCAACATCAACCCGACCCTTATTTTACCTCCCCGTTGTAACCACCGGGTATTGGTCTCGCTAACCCGGGCTTGACTTGCTTGAACTTATAAGCGCGATTATTGAACACGAATAAAATAGCAACTATAATGCTCTGTCGGAATGACTGACTGAACGAGTTTCACAAGTCATGAGCCCCTCAGAAGGAGGACGTACGGTGGATGAATTCACTAGACTGAATCAATGATGACGGCTACATTTATGCCCCTATTATGTAAGACAACTCAACTTAGTTGAGTTGAGTTGTCTTAAATTCAACTCAACTTTCACACAACCCAAACTAACTAGCAACTTATAGACAACCACTACCATCTTTGTTGTGTTTTGACAGACAACTTTTCTATCAAGGTTGTGTATTACAATACGGACAATACCGAATTTTGAATTAAATAAAACCAAGAGACAACTCAACTCAACTCAACTGTAGTTACACAATAGGGGCATTAATTTGGCAGATACCTTACTTGATCTACTTCGACATATTTGGAGCTGAGGTCAGTGAGGATTTATCAGGACTAGTCAGGGCCTTGAAACAGAGATGGTGGCAGATGAATCCTTTATGGGCCAGCTCTCACATCCCCGAAGTGGCTTACTGACACCGTAAGAATCCGGCCCTTTTCGTCCTCGCCAGTGTAACTGCGTAAAACTTGTTTAGTTGAGAAGCAACAACAAGTTTCGGACACGGAGGATTTTCATTTTACTGTTGATGAACCTGGCAAACGAAACAAGGACAACGAATGGCGGATCTGTACGTGGAATGTTAGGTCCCTTAATAGACTATAATTAGTTTCCCATTTTTGTACATATTATATTAAAGCCTCCAGCCGAGTGAATTTGTTTAAAAATTTGTGGATTTCTTTCCAACCGTCGATTCAACGTCCTACCTAAGTCTATGCTTTGGCATCTATCCAGTAGATCCACCTTATCATAACGTTGACCTAAAAACTGAGTTGTATTTTCTATTTTCTATTATTTTCTATATTCTCTCGATGAAAAAAAAAACATTATTAAATCGTTTAGTCTCATCTCATCTTCGCGATGTTCATCGATGTGGAAATTGATACTTTCATAATGGTATGAGAGTTTTAATCCAAAAAATTACCATCCCAATTTGCCCTTAGTCGCTATAGGATCGTTACAACCAGCTAATCACGTCCTGCTAGGAACTGCAAAGTCTACTAGAAAATCCCGAATGTTATCGTATTTTTTGGCCAGCTCTTTATAGTTTAATGTTTAAGTTCCTTTATTGTGTGAGCTTCAGGAATGGCATAATCTCTAGCATCGTCGTGTATACTTATACAGGAGATTAGCACTAATATCTTTGTTGACTCTTCTTAGCGCCGAACATTTCGTCGGTTTAAAAGCAAAGTGACATAAGTCGAAATCAACAGTTTTCCAGAAAAGCCATTGAAGTTATTTGCGGCACAGAAAAAAACGATTTCATTGTGAATTTACATGAAAACTTAAAAGTTGTTTATTTAAAAAATTTTGTTTTTTTTTCTCTTTAAATTGGTTTAGTAAAACTAACAAAAAAATAACAATTAAAAAATAATAATTTGAACTTGTGTCATTTAGCCAAAAAAATACAAAAAAAATACTATTTTGGTTTCAAAGCAAAATGACTTAATGCAAATGTGACGTTTTACCACAAATATAATTGATTAATCTATCAAATCGAAATGACGCAAAGTAGGAAGTGTCACTTTTCCAAAAAAAAAGCTGTCATAATTTCAAACATTTTCTTCAAAGAACAGCGTCATTAATAAAAAAGTGTCAAAATGAAAAAAATTAACTTACCGGTTTATCTCGGGGTGGTCCGACATTTCTGTATTATGTCTTTGTACGGAAAAAAACACAACCACTTACAGTGACGACCGACAACTCAACTGAAATTATGACACTTTGCTTCACAAACAATACAGGGATGTCAGTCGATATGCAAAACGACACTTGGCCCTCACGATGTTAATATAAGAGATATAAATATGACGATTTGCCACAAAAATAAAGCATATTTTTTTTACATTTTCTGTTTACTTAACTGAAAATGGCCAAATTTCGACTTATGTCACTTTGCTTTTAAAGCGACGATTTGTTGTTCAGTTTAAACTGAAAATTAACTTATGACTTCTTAAACGTAATTGCTCAACTATATCCTCTTTAATACGTGTGCCGCTAGATCCACCATCAAGGAATGCGATTAGGTTAGTTTAGGTTTGTGGGCTGCGTGACATACTCGCAGGTCAATACTGACCCATTGTGCTGCCCGTCGGGGGAAAGAGGTTGTCCCTTACCCATTATAACTCTGTCTAACTAAATGTTGTAATTAAATACTTACTGTGCTGTTACATCCTGCGACTGATGAAGTTCATTACCTTGCCCAATACTTTGTCGTTTCAGTTCCTTAAGAGACCATACCTATCACATGCCTATGCATGCCCCTTGACATTACAGTAAAACAAATTTATTTTAATTTGTTATTTTTTATGAAATAAATTAAACATAGACTTAAAACTATTAAAAACAGTTAATTCTATGTACACGCGGCAAAACAAAACTGTACAACGAAATTTATCGGTATCAAAATATACAAATTAACCAGATTACAAAACTATAGATGGAAGTCATCCTATTTGAGCAATTTTACTTCTGTAGAATGTACAATAAACATACATACATAATACATATATTAAACAAACAAATTTACAAGTTGAACAGTTAACTTAAAAAAAAATGCATAAGAAAAATATTAAACGGGATTTGTACTTATTACATTGTTAGCAACTTATTCAGATATTTTACTTCTGAGCTCATTGTAAGTTCGATCGATTGGAGCCAAGGCAACAATAACATCTAGCGCCACCACATAAAAGATCAGCACAATGATGTAAATGCTTAGAAGTCCTTTGCGGAAGCTAGCGAACTAAAAGTTAGAAAATAAAAAAATGTATAAGTTCGCATTTTTTTATACTTTTTATTATTGACCATACGATTGGGTTAGGTCTTAAAATTCTTACCGGTGCATCCATCTTTCTTTCCAATTTCATGCCGTTCCTATTACCAGTCATTTCTCCCATAGGGAAAGAGTTTACTCTCTGACTCGCATGCCGATCGGCCATACAGCCTCCAACCTGTGAACAATAAAACACCTATTAATAAGGACATAGAAGCAATCTGTTTTAATAAAACGTGTACACACTTTAGTATAGGAAACGAACTTTAAGCAATATACAAGAAAATCATGCATGTTCAAGAGAAAAAAAAATAGATATATCGTTAATCACTTGTTTCTTTACAGTGTTGGACCACTTCCAAAATCCAAATTTATTATATACGAGAGAGGTGGGAAATGAAACATATATTCATGTGTTGTGTATTGTTGTATGTAAGAAATCACTTTTGATTTGCTCTATTGTTGTTAAAATATGTTAATTTTCGGTGTACATAATGTATACTATGGGCCTTACTACTTAATATTTATTCTTAATTTCGACAGTACCTACATAGCTATAGCTACATAATAATTTTCTTTTCAAAATGTCTCAGTTGGCAGCTTCCGTGAGTTATCTTTAATTAGTAAGCGCTATGTTTATACAGCACACAGTCAACTTACACTTTAGTCGGCGTAAGTATTTTGACAGAATCTTTGTGTAAATGTTTTTACACTTTTGAGCACGTGAAAACCAAACAACAAATTTTTTTTAAGATTGCCAAAGGTAGACTGGCCACCTAAAAGTCCAGATTTCAATATTATAGAAAACGTCTGGTCTCTTTTGAAACGCAAAAAAACAGTTTCGTTAAATAAGATTCTTCAAAAATTTAGTGGGTTCAGTACAGAGACGCTTTGAAAAAGTTATTGAAGTCAAAGGAGGTTATACATTTCACAAAATTCTTCTTCATTTCTTTACTTTTGTTAAGTTAAATTTTGTTTTCTTAGTATTACATACTTGTCAAAATACATATGCCAACAGGTGCCGTGAAATAACGCCGAGCGAAATAAGACCGCCCGACTTTGCCCGTGAACAGATGTTCTTTCGTAAAATGCGAGAAATGATAATTAACTGGAACTTACTTTCTGCCTAAACCTGAAATACAGCCATACGAACAAAACAAATAAAGACTTATGAAAATCGGCCTAGCGGTTATAGAGATATAACGTCATTGAGTTTCACCTCATAGAAGATGTTTTTTGTATAGGAGGTATACGATTTTGAATGTTTTTTTTTATGGGAGGTGCCACGCATCTTTGTCCAATTTTGACCAATCTTCACAGGAGCACTCTACGGCCAATACGTAACATTATCTGCAAGTTTGAGCTCAACCGATTCGGTGGTTTTCGAGATATACGAATGTTTTTTTGGCATAGGAGGTGCCACGCCCCTTTGTCCAACTTTGACCAATCTTCACGGAAGCACTCTAGAACCAATACCTAAGATTATCTGTAAGTTTGAGCTCAATCCATTCGGTAGTTTTCGAGATATACGATTTTGAATGTTTTTTTTTGTATGGGAGGTGCCACGCCCCTTTGTTCGATTTCGACCAATCTTCACAGGAGCACTCTACGGCCAATACGTAACATTACTTGTAAGTTTGAGCTCAACCGATTCGGTGGTTTTCGAGATATACGATTTTGAATGCTTTTTTTGTATGGGCGGTGCCACGCCCCTTTGTCCCATTTAGAATTTGTTTGGCATATCGTCCGATCACCGTAATTACCGACATTGTAAAAAAAAATAAACTGAATTGGTTGAAAATTACGGGCGGCGGAGGGAAACATAGTTTTGCCACTTTGTTTTATATGTATAGAGAAGAGAAGAAGAGAAGAGATTGTTTGCTTATTTTTTAGTTTGTAATATTTATATATTAAAAAGGAAATAATAAAGAAGAATTCTTTATAAAGCCATTTATAAGTTAAACTCAAAAATGCACTATTTTTATTTCGTCAAAATACTTAGGTATGATGACTAGACTAGTGTAGTTATGTATCTTTTCAAAAATGTTGTTACAAGTTATTGTCTGATTTTTCGAATTTTCGGAACTCTAGAACAACGTTTTGAATTTTTCATTCGGGCCTAATTTTTTATTTTTTTTTTTTTCATTAACCCCCAGTTTCACAGCGGATGTTTAAACTACACTTTTAGTTTAAACTTCATTGAGTTCAGTTTAACTAAATTTTATGAATAGAACTGAAGTTCAGATTACATTGTGAAACCGGAGGAGTTTAAACTCATGTGCGAAGGTACGAAGAGGATAGACCTATTTGGTCGGTAACAGTTAAGAACTTGCCAAAGAAATTAAAGAAGGCATTAATATAAAAAAGACCCCAAGGTAAGATTTGATTACAGGAGAAATTTTGAAACAGTTTCCACGAAATGTCTGAAAAAACTAGAGCAGATTATAAATGCTGCATTTAAGTTGAGATATGTTCCAAGCATGTGGAAAGTCGCGGAGGTAATAATGATACCAAAACCAGGCAAACCACCTAACGAGGTAACCTCATATCGCCCAATATCTATACTACCAATGTTGTCAAAGTTATTCGAGAAAATGCTGGTAAAACACCTGCAAAAAATAATTGACGAAAAATCACTAGTCTCAAATCACCAATTTGGATTTAGAAATAAGCACTCTACAATCGATCAGGTGCATAGAATCACGGATAAAATCGAAAAAGGATTTGAAGAGAAAAAAGTGTGCTCTACAATATTTCTTGATATAGCACAAGCTTTCGATAAAGTCTGGCACAAAGGTCTGATCCACAAACTGCAAACGCAACTGCCAAAGCAATATTCGACAATATCTGGAGCCATATATAACAGATCGATTCTTCAGAATTAAACAAGAGACAGAGTACTCAACTTAAAAAGAAATTAAAGCTGGTGTACCACAAGGCAGCGTGCTAGGTCCAGTTTTATACCTTCTGTGCACTAGCGATTTGCCTAATGGGGAAACCACTGTGGGAGCAACTGTCGAATTAGCAACAAAAAAGCTTCAAAGGGCAATAGACAATATCTTAGATTGGACAAAAAAATGGCAGATTAAATTAAATGACCTTAAGTCAGTCCATATTAATTTTAAGTTTAAAAACGTACCATATATTCCAGTATACATAAACAACAATGTAGTGGAATACTCAAATACAGCTAAATATCTAGGCATGACTTTAGATGCTAAACTGCTTTGGAAAGCGCATGTGAAGAAAAAAAAGAGATGAGTTGAACATGCGATACAGTAAAATGTATTGGCTTATTGGGAGATATTCATCTCATCTCTATCCAATTACAATAAGTTATTGCTATACAAGCAAGTTCTAAAATCAGTATGGACCTACGGGCTCCAGCTGTGGGCATGCACATGCCAAACAAATTTGCAAAAAATTCAAGTTTTCCAAAATAAAGTATCTACTAAGGAACATAGTCAATGCACCTTCGTACATACGCAACGCTGATCTACATAGAGATCTAAACATTGAAATGGTTGAGGAAGAAGTTAAAAAAGTTGCTCTTAACCATGTTAACTTAGAAATAACAGAACTTTTAAATACTGACAATGTAATCAGGAGACTAAGGCGGGTAAAACCTCTTGATCTATAAGAGTTAGCTAAGACCAAGAAAGTAGGTAATATTTTCAATTAAAAAAGTATAGAAATCCGACAAACGTCGGATTTATCCTCTAAATTTTTTAAAATGAATCAAAAATAAATTGCCGATTAGTCGAACGACTAGGTGCAATCCAATTCGGGATGACCAAAGTCAGTCCCCTCGGGAGTTTTTTTAGATCGGGTTAAAGTCCCTCACTATTGCAGAAGCATCCCTCGCGTAATAGCTCTGCAATGTCTTTCGTTGATTTTTCCTTCCAGCAACGTCCCAACAAAAAAAAAAGATTTGCTTGTATTGGTTTTTCCTTGAGTTTCCCAAATGCTTTCGGGTTTATGTGATTTTTTTCATAAGGGCTTGTTTAACAGTAAATCGAATACTTTTCACAACTCTAATCAGAAACTCTTGCAAAATATTAAGCAGTTTCCTATCTACCCTCAGCATGTTACCTCTTGATCTCGACCAGACATTTTGTGACAAATTTAAAAATTTGTATATCTCTGTGATTTCGACACAATTTACGCCTTCTGCCCTAGAGTCTTTCAATACAAATTATTAAAATTTTTGGATAAAATACACTTACGGAGAATATCAGATGAACTATAACGTGGAATGCAACAAATCCCACCAACATCCAGTCCATCCATTCTGGAAGTTCTGCTTTCGACAATTTAACCGCAAAGAATATCGTAACAACTGCAAAACATTATATAGCTCAGAAACCGATCCAATAAAAAAAACAAAAAACTTACTTGCAAGAATGTGGGCAAGATTTCCACCCAGCCAATGCAACCAATTGAAAATTGGACGGCTTTTCGCGTTCGGTCCAGGTCGGAACAGAGCCCCAATAGGTTGTATAAAGCACAAGAATGTCGTTATCACACCCAATATAGCATGAGGATTTCGAGCGGCTGACCAACCTCCAATCTCAACGAATATTATAACAAATCCGGCCATCGTTAAAGACCATGTTGTCACCATGCATATTCTGTGCCACTAAAGAAGATTTACATAGACTCATACGTGCATTAGCAATTTTTATTGTTTCTTACGGCAAACCATTGATCTTTTCCGCATGTTTGACTTCCGACCCAGGTTTGCTTAAAGTAGCGAGCCAGCAAAATTCCAAGCGATGTTGTACCAATCCATGCAGTCACCATGAAAGCACCATGAAGACGGAGCAGAATGTTTGACGATCCCGAGAGGTCTTGAACTTCAGATAGGTTTATTGACTTGGCTGACGCAATGCGACCAATATCGTGAAATCCAGCACCATTTTCTATATAAAAGTTGAAAATTATAATATGTACAGTGACGTACCGAATCTTTCCAGAGAACACCCTTACCCTTTAGGGAAGAGCCTACAGCAAGCAAGAGATAGTATTGATTGTTCATCAAGTCGAACATTTGACCTTGTACAGTAGTCACAATATCTCTTTGGACGCGGCAATATACTTTGCCATCTTCTAGAGATGATTCCAAAAGTCTACCAGTGTTCTGAGGCTGTAAGCAAGGTAAACTTTAGCTTAAACGTCCACAAGTCGCTTGATTTACTTACAACTCCAACTCGGGTAGTTCCGTAATTTGGCTTTCCAGAAGTTAACGATGTGTACATCGCAGCGCGTCCTCCTTCCACTACACATTCAGTCACCAGATCGTCACCCATCTTTTGGTCATTCGATAGTCCGAGTGCAACATATTGCGGTTGTGCTAATAAATGTTTTATTAGCCGATTGCTTAAAGTCAGCTGCAATTACTTACATGTTGTGCTCTTCAGCTCGAATTCGTAGACATCACCGCGAACTATGACTGCGGCCATGGCTAGGCAGTTCTTAGTTTTGATGCATCCATCAGGAAATCCAAAACATGTTTTGCTTCTGGCACAGCTGTTGTAGAAGGGGTCGTCTGCTTTGGGCTATGGTTTTTCAATTGACGTATTATATATGATACCGAAATTCCGTAACTTACCACTGGTGCTACTTGTTCAGGCACTGGGACATATGATTTTCGAGTAGTTGTAAGGGGTGGGCGTGTGGATGATATTCCAATGACTGATGGTGGTGCCACATCACGCTTCACAACTTGAACAGGATTGGATGGGATACCTACCCAAAATGTGTCGTATTCCTGTGCCACTGTGGAACTAAGAAAATAGTTTGTCCAAATCCGAACATTAATTTATTTTGAAAAATGTCACTTCGATTATAGAATATTAAAACATAGCCCTTTCGTAGTTTTTAGGGGTTATTTATGGAAACTTTTTGTTTAATTCAAATTAAGCTATACATCTCGATTTATATAGCCTTTATGTCGTTGAAAATTTTGAGAGGATGGATGGATGTGAAACGTCAAGAAACCTTCAGCGACCTTTTGCTAAAAAAAAAAGTTTCTAAGAAGCTTTTAGTAAGACATTCTTGAAAATGGCAGTTTGTAAATATGCGCACTTTTTCACATTGTCAAAACCATTTTTTTTAAATATGTACAGCATTTTGAAATACAGAGTCTTGTTCATACAGAATTTTGAAATACAATCAAGGCCCTATCATGGTATCTAGTCGGAGACTGAATTTACGTTCATAGTATCCGTTTTCTGAACGTACATCAACGCATTTTGTTCACTAAAATATATTTCCGCGACGAAAAGATGTCGGAATTCGGAGGCCATCGAGAGAAATTTACGTGTTGCTGTCAAAAACAGATGCAAAAATCGTAACCCATCACAATGAAACGTAGACTGCCGTTACGTTTTGTCGGAGAAATGTTCCGAACAGCTGATCGGATCGATTACCATGAAAAAAATCGTACATACAAAATCGGAGAATTTTTCTTTCGGAACGGATACCATTTTTTGAATTTTGACCATACATTTTTTCAACCCCAAGCTATGTAAATAATTACACACGATGATGATGATGAGTCATAGTGTCGCTTTTAGGTCTAAAGCGGGCCGTGTACGTAGCCACTCGAGTGGTACAAGCAAACTTGGTTTGAATAAATATCAAACTTTTGATTTTGGTAAGATACAATTTTCGATTTACTCAAACCTCGAATTTGATACCTACTCGAGCAGCCCGCAGATATGGAAAATCAGACACACCCAAGCCCGCCTATAGAAGTGTAGAAGGATTTCACTTTCAACAAAGACTGGCGTTTGTCGTATACGAATCGTGTGTCGTGTCGTTGTAAAAACGATATTCAGATTTTTTTCGAATTTTGTTAACGATTTTTCTTTTATTTCAATTTTGTTCACTGTTTTTGTCTCAAAAAAGTTACAAAAACATTATCTTAAAACGGAAATGAAATATGAGGCGTTTACGAAAAACGCCAACGGGGTGAGTTCTGGACGACCAACCGAAAACGACATTAGAATGCCAACAGTTGTCAGTATTGTTGTCACTCACAATTGTACATGAATACAGATGAAAGTTCTACAAAGGGATGTCCACATTATACCTATAGTCTGAATAGAGGAGACTATAATAGTTGTTGTTTTTTTCTGGTTCATATGTTTTAAAATTAGAATTATCGGAAGTTCACGATATCGAGGTGCTACTGTATAAGGTACTTAAAAAAGCTAAGTAAAAAGATACTTACTTAAACACTATTTGACCAAGGAAATCCACTGGGCATTGCCATTCCAGGCTAACGGTGGGTTTCGGACCAGCATTCGAATGGGTGGCACAATTATTCACCGAGTTCTCGCAGTTAATTAACTTCGCAGAACCGTCCGTAGTGGGATTGAATTGACCTAGCTGCAAGTAGATAGTATCTTTTATAGAAACGTCTTCAATTTCAGGCTTATACTTACTATTTGGTAGGGTGGATTCCTATTCCTGGCTTGAATCATGAAACCTCCAAAACTAAGCCCCTGTGGTGCACCAACAATTTCCACCCTCATCGTTTGTCCTTGTCCAATCATAGCTGATGACGTTTGTATCCGAAAAGGTGGCGCTGAATTCGATGGCAATATACCACCCCCATGAAATGGTAACATAGTGTCACACACTGTCTCGGGGGCACCTTGTGGCAAACTTGATATCGGTGTCCATGAAATTAATAATACCACCACAGTAGCGACCAAATACTTCCGGTGAATCATGTCTGCAAGAGAAGAAAACAATACTAATATCAATATGAGTAATAACAACCATTTAAAGCGATTAAGTCATCAACAGCAAAAACAATTATTATCTTTCCAGTGAGTAATTGCAATTACGAAGATGTTTCGGTTTTAGAAATGGTATCTTGGCACAAGGCAAAGGTAGCGTACACACAAAGTGAAAGCTGGCCCAGAATGTGCAACCAAGTGCGCTGATATCTGAGGTAAAAACAAAGGTTGCCAAATGTTGCAAAGTTGCTTTAGTTTTTCTATGGGGCAGATTTAAATATGCAATTAAGTTGCTTTGTGGTTACAACAAATTAATGTCGAGACGTTGAGTTTTGCGTAAATTTGGGAGTGACTTGGGGACACATGCGAGACCACAAAGTGTGACCATGAATGCATGCTTCAGTGAATACAAAATGACTTACTTGTGCAACGAACCATTGCATGGGATTTTTGTTTTGATTAACTTCCACCAGAAGGACATACATTAACATTATTGTGTTAAAGCAAAAGCCGGCTATTGACACTTTATAAACGTGTGTTTATAAAATCTGTTTGACACTTCATAATATCATTGAAATGAACACAGTTTTTTATTAGCTAGTTAGTTAAGGTTATCTCTAGCCATTAATGAAGTTAAGTTAAGCCTCATTCATACGCATACCTACTCCATTTTAAAGCGCTCGTTTATGTAATCAGTTTTTTTTACGACGATTAGGTACTTCCATGCAGAGGTAAGAGAGACTAAGAGCCCACAGTAATTTTTGGGTGTGATTGATAACACCAAATAACTCACATAATTAGGTAGGTCTTAAGTAGTTGTTCCTAAATGTTACCGTCTTGCATGCTGTAGTGGGGGCAATTGTGAGTAATACCATGTCAAAAATGCATTTTTTTCTGAATTACAAATAATTGGTATAACAACTTTAATATAATTTCAAAATGTATAGTTAAGTGCCCTGATTACCAATATAGTGGTCCAAGACGTTTTGCAGGCGGCCTTCTGCCTGCAAAACGTCTTGGACCACTATATTGGTAATCAGGGTACTTAACTATACATTTTGAAATTATATTAAAGTTGTTATATCAATTATTTGAAATTCAGAAAAAAATGCATTTTTGACATGGTATTACTCACAATTGCCCCCACTACAGCATGCAAGACGGTAACATTTAGGAACAACTACTTAAGACCTACCTAATTATATGAGTTATTTGGTGTTATCAATCACACCCAAAAATTACTGGGCTCTCGGTCTATTATAAAAATCATTATTTCTTCCGCTACATTAATTAAATAAATTGGGTTATTCGCCACTAATGTAAATTATAATAATCAAAACAGAATTTATATTTGTATTTCTCATATTTTCAAACGTCTCGTATTTTATTCAAATTCAAATTTTATATTTTTGGAATTATAAGTGAAAAGTAGTTATACTAAGTGCTTTAGTTCGATGGCAAAAAGAAATGTAATGTACTATATTTCTTTAGAATTTGTTTTTAAATATGAAATTACGCGTTTTTTTAAAACAATTAAATTGAAAATGTACTGATATAATATACTTAATCGGTTTTTTAGTTTCTCAAAAAAAAGGTCGATCTCATAATGCATTTGGTACTACAAAGTTTGTAAATGAACTTCTAAACGCTTAACGACCTATTCTATATTGTAGTTTGCAGTGAGACAAACTTAGGGATACCAAATACTTGCGGTTAGCTTACTTGGAATCCTACGAGCAAGTGAAAATAAATCATTGTTTTGATTTTATTCTTATCGCTGATATTTCATTTGCTTATAAGTTGATTTTAACCAATAAATTATTCATTTTTATAAATTTGGAAAGAAAAAATTTTACACGGATAGGAATAGACGTACACGGATAGGAAAACAAAATGGCGGATTCTTGGCAAAAATTGAGGGGACCAGCGGCAAGAGGATTCCGAGATGGGTATCTCAGTCTACCTTACTGATGTATTTATTTTCAGTTTCGGCTTTAAATTTAAGGTGTTTAAAATATATAGGTACTTCGCAATTGAAGGCTTCCGGAAATTTAAAGGCGAGACTAGAATTTTTCAATAATAAGTCTCTTCCAGAGGACATCTATTGTAGTGATGATCTAAAGTGGTATACTAGGGCAATCGTCCCTTTTTGTTAAAATGGCTATGAGAAACTCTTTCAATGATAAGGAATCGTAATTGTTTTTAAGGCTTTGCTAAGATGTTGAAAATGCTTTCCATTTTTCTGGTTTTATTGGATTTCACAATGAGCGAACTGCGAGTTAAACATAAATCCAGATTCTCGGCCAAGTTCACCACCACAACTCTTTTCCCGCTTTTTGATAAAAAATCGGAATTTAATTCTCTTACGAATTTTCCTTAGTCCTTTTTTTTTTACTAAATTTGAAGATTTTTTTAATTAAAAAACATATAACAACCCTGATGGCAGATCTAAGCTGCGTAGACAACTTCAGTTGGCGTAAGTGCGCGAAAATTGCAAATGTCATGAGTCAAAGTAACACCCAATGTTATTCATTGACATTCTCTGTAAAAACGACGGTAAAATTTATAAAGATAAAGAGAGACACACCAACTCCGAGATGAAAAATCCAAAAATTAAAAAATATGTAACGCTTACGCAAGATTTGGAAGCAGTTTTTCCATTAAAAAAAACTGATGACGTTTATTTTTAAAGAATTATATTAGATTTTATGACAATACGTGAAATAAACTGTTTTCTACTATTTTGCACGAAATATTTTTGGTCAGAATCTACTTTTGGGAAACCCGCCAAAACACGCCAGCTTTTTGCCAAAAAATAAATGGTCACGTTAAGTATACTAATTACGTCATACGGTCTAGAATCTAGATGAATCGGCGATGGGATTATGGCCTTTCCAGTTATCCATACACAACCGATAAAAGGTTGTATCCATTGTCTTCCGGCTTTGAGGGCTGCTATAGCTCGTGGTTTGTTCACATAAATATACCTACCTTACTTTAAATAGAAAGAAGTTTAGGGTGTTCAAATCAAACATCTTCAAGTCTTTCATCAAAATGCGCAAAGACATGCGTGTAATGGCCAGTTGAGTGGCACGTTGTCTGATAAGCGTTGGTGGATCCTCTACGACACCATCAGTCATTGTCGCGATATTATCGGCCAAACGAGAGATCGATCATCGTTGACATATTCCGATAAGATCAAACCCACGGAATAATGTCAACCCACCTTGTATTATATGTAATTGTAAAATAAAGGAAAACAGAAATAATTAGATTAATTACACATTCAAACAATTCAAACGCTACACACATTACATAATGTGTGTTTCATTTGTTAGCTTTCCCAGAGCAATTATACTCGAGGATGTTTGTCAAATGTTCTCTAGAACACCTTAAGGGGTCATATACTTCTCCAGGATTCCTCTTTTCTAAACCCTAGAACATTACCATGAGTCAAATTGACTCACAAGCAATGTTGCCACATGTTTTTTCCAAAAAAAAAACTGTATTTTCAATCAAAAAACTGTAACCTTCCAAAATGAAAAGATTTTTGTGAGATTCCGTTTTTTTTTTAAATTTTATTAAATAAAAATAACACAAAACAATTAATTTTAATTAAAATAACAAGCTTAAATAGAATAGTACTAGGATTTAAATCACATTTTAATTTATTCTTTCAAATCTGAAATAAAAAACAAGTAAAAGTGTTATCATCGGCCTGGCCGATGCTTTGATACCCTCCACTGCAAGTCCTCTCACAAGATTTCATTCGCCTAGATCGATTCGTTTGGACGCTATCGTGCTTTCAACAGACAGAGAGACACATGGGTCTAATAGTGGTTTTGTATGGGAGGTACCAGAACTACTTGACCGACATAGCCCATTTTCAAAACCAACCTGGCGACCATAAAAAGAAGTCCTCTCACAAAATTTCATTTGCCTAGATCGATTCGTTTGGATGCTATCGTGTTTTCAAGAGAGAGAGACACATGGGCCAAAGATTGTTTTTGTATGGGAGGTACCAGAACTACTTGACCGACATAGACCATTTTCAATA
The DNA here is from genome assembly GCA_955612985.1 of Cheilosia scutellata. Taxonomy (NCBI): domain Eukaryota; kingdom Metazoa; phylum Arthropoda; class Insecta; order Diptera; family Syrphidae; genus Cheilosia; species Cheilosia scutellata. The sequence continues at coordinate 29,433,391 of OY015314.1, read as the reverse complement.
CCAACCTGAGAACGGTAAAAAGAAGTCGTTTCACAAAATTTCATTTGCCTAGGTCGATTCGTTTAGACGCTATCGTGATTTCAACAGACAGAGAGACACATGGGTCTAATAGTGATTTTGTATGGGGGGTACCAGAACTACTTGACCGACATAGCCCATTTTCAATACCAACCTGACGACGGTAAAAATAAGTCCTCTCACAAAATTTCATTCCCCTAGGTCAATTCGTTTGGACGCTATCGTGCTTTCAACAGACGGACAGACAGACAGACAGACAGACGGACATGGCTAAATCGATTTAGAATGTGATCCTGATTCAGAATATATATACTTTATAGGGTCTCCGGTGAATCCTTCTTGGCGTTACAAATGTAATGACAAAGTGAATATACCTTCCTGTGGAGGGTATAAAAAACTGTAATTTGTACTAGGAGGTCATTTTAAAAACTGTAAGCTTGTCTAAAAAACTGTAATTTACAGTTAAAACTGTGAATATGGCAACATTGCTCACAAGGTATACATAGCTGAGCATGCGCAGCTGGCATGATGCGCTAGCGCAATGTCGCGCCACCTAAGGTTCCACTGTTTGTTTAGTGCCTGTCGAGACGCCGCCGGCCGGGCGCCGTGCACGTTGTGTCGCTGCTGACAGCCTGGATCCTGTGACATCATTAACAGCAAAGATAAGTGAGTCAAAATGACTCATGGTTAGTAATAAGAGAATAGAAATATACAGAGGTAGAGGTAAGTAAACCTAGGCCAAAAAGAAGATTGCGAGGGCCCAGCACTGGCCCTGGCCGCTCACACGTTTGCTTTCACTGAAACAACAGCTTCTGACTCTGAGACTTCAGCTGTCGCATTCGACTCGTCTGATTCAACTTCCAGCATAATAACTTTTCCAGGGAGTACAGTAGCAAAAACTATACCTAAATAAAGTATTGATGTTTACGAAAATTGCTGAATTTATATTGTAATGATCAAAAATGATTAGGTTAGGTTAGGTTAGAGTGGCAGGCCGCATTAAGTGCAGCCTCACTTAGGCCAGAGGAGGCCCATTGTGATACCACAGGATCTAATGATCTCACAACTACCCATTGAACCAGGAGGAGCTGAGAATGAAGCGTTGGAGGCAACTTATGCTTGTGTTAGCGAGTTCGCCAATATTGTCAAGGAAATATTCTCCGAGGTATAGTTTTCTGCGTACTGAGAGGGCTGGGCACGTGCATAGGAGGTGAAGAATTGTCTCTTCCTCCTCCTCGTCCATGCAGCTTCTACAGAAATCATTGGAAGGGAGGCCCAGTCTGAGAGCATGTCTCCCAATAATGCAGTGTCCCGTGATGACACCTACTAATGTGCTTATGTTGGATCTTTTTTGTTTTCCAAGATTGTTGGAGCGCTTAAGATCCAGCATGGGCCAGATCTGTTTCGTGATGGAGCACGTGGTGCAGTTTGACCACCTACGATTAATGGCGGTTATTGCATTTTGTTTAATTAAGAGTTTACACGTAGCGAGAGGCATATATAGATTCTCCTTTTCTGGTAAAATCGACAAAGTTGTGCCATGCCTAGCGAGTTCGTCGGCCCTGCAATTCCCCGGAATGTCCCTGTGGCCCGGCACCCATATAAGGTGAATGTTGAATTGTTCCGCCATCTCGTTAAGAGATAAGCGGCAATTGAGGGCGGTTTTGGACTTGAAGATGACCGAATCCAGGGATTTAATCGCGGCTTGACTATCGGTAAAAATTACGATATCCTTAACGGATATTACATTATACCGTAGCCACGACAGGGCCTCCTTGATCGCCATGATTTCCGCCTGGAACACGCTACAGCAGTGTTGTTATATCGTGGGATTTATCCCTTTTTGTGGGAATTTCGATGTCCGAAAAGCCTTCCGTGGGATAAAGGGAAAAAGCACCACAATCGTGGGAATTTCAGGAATCTGACAAAAAAAATTGTAAAACCAAATTTTTGTGAAATTTCATCAAATCAGCACAACAATTATCAGCAGAAATAAAAAGAGCTCATGTAAGTAGCCTCTTAACAAAAAAGTTCTGACGGCGCAGCGACAGCGTATGTAACTAGACCTCTAGCGCCAGCGGCAAAGTGACATTTGAATGGAACCAGTTTGCATATTTATTACTTTATCTTCATGAGCATCAAAAATGTATTTTGTTTAACTTCTACAATTCCAATTTTCCTTGTTCTTTACTAAATTAATTTAGACTTGATAGATTTGTTTTGGCAGTTCGTTATTTTTCTTTCAATTTACCAGTTAATTTTGTGGGCGCAGTGGCTCAGCGGTTAATGTGCGAGAAGCCACAGGTTCGATCCCCGGAAAAGCACCACCTCTCGCGAACGTCTGACAAACATACGAGAGTATAACTGTACTGAAAAAGCTTCTCAATTCAGCTGTTCGGAGTCAGCATCAAATGGTAGGTCCCTTCGATTAGCCCCAAAAATAAAAACTCACACAAACTAGAGAAGCTAGACCTATAGGGTGCCTATACGGACTTGTTGCATGAACAATTTATTTATTTATTTAGTTAATTTTGCGCTAGATTGAAACATTTCCCAGAAAAGCATATTTCACAGCTACAGCTGAAATGTCAGTTTTTTTTATATGGAGTTTGGCATACCGCTAGTCATCTAGCGGTCAATGGAACGCGGCCATTGTGATTTTCTTTCAATATAATAAAAATGATTTAAAATGTATTATTATAATTTTTTTTTTATTTTTTCATTTTAATGCATCGTGGGAATTTCGTGGGAATTTGAGTTCGGTGAAAAGGAAAAAAAGGGAAAAATGACCACGTTTCGTGGGAAAAATGAAGAGAGAGACCTAACAACACTGCGCTACAGTGATTAGGAAGACGGAATGAGATCGTACAATCTAAATCTTGGGAGAAAACACCCCCCCCCCCCCTACTCCTGTTTCCGTTTTGGACCCATCTGTGTAAAAGCAGACGGATCTTTTTTGAGACACTACATCACTCTCCCAGTCAGTCCTGGAGGGTATGCAGGTTTCAAAATTCTTACTGAATTGGAACTTGGGGAGGGTGTAATCAGTGTCTTTTGGGATGCATTCTGTTTTATCTAGAATAGACGAGTGACCAGTTTGTCGACTAGTCCACAGACGGATTGCTTTCATGCGGATGGCTGCATTCGCTGCCACCTGTTTGCAAATGATTAAACACCCCTATCGTGGAATCCGCCGGGGGGAATTATTCACGGAAAAGAATATTTTGATATCGTCAAAATCGCAAAGTGAACAGTTCCCCGTGTGGGTAATGTGTAGGAGTTTCACTGTATCGTTAAAAACGTTCAAATCGAATTTTTCCCGAACGGGAAACTGTTCATATTGCGATTTTGACGATACCAAAATATTCTTTTCCGTGAATAATTCCCCCCGGTGGATTCCACGATAGGGGTGAAAGTTTCTTTTACTGTTTTACTTTGTTTAGATAAAAAATTTAATATTGAACTAAAATGCCTTTGATTTACGCAATTACTCTTGTTTTTGGCATGGGTGAGTCGATTCGACTCATGGTTAGTAATAACGTACCTAAAGTTATGGTTAGTGTTCTAGGGTTAACAACTGCGCCTACCACTATATACATACATAATATTTGTACAGACACTTAATGAAACTTATTAGCCCGAACTTTGCTCCATCGCATGATTCAGAAACATTTCATGCAGTAAAATAGTTCTACGATCACGACACCAATTTCGAAAATTAAATAGTTAGTAGATAAGTTATAGGTACTAGACCAAAAATTCAAAAAAGAAAATATTTTCCGATAAGCGCATTATAACAAAGGTAAACTACATTCTTGCACATCCGTAATCACACCTACTTCTTTTCATCATATGCGATTTATTGTACGTTGTAGACTGGTATCTATTTTAATAATAATATATGTTGAACTTTAGCCATTGGTAGTATAGTTGTATACAATCTCTTGTTTTGAGGCTGTAAAAATACGTTAAAAGCCGATGTCTTCACACGTGAAGTTAATAACTTCAATTCTGTCTGGAACTCGAAGTACATTTAATAACATATTTACCGCATTATCATATATATATTATATATACTCGTACTAACACATAGACCTAACCTATCTTCTATTTATTTTGACTACATGATATAGGTGCCTACCTCTACTTTGGCGCAGGCTTCTTTCATTTGATGTACACATCATGCAGATCCCTTGTCTTTCCAAGTGAACCTACCAGTTTGATAATATTGAACCTTCTTAAACTAAGTGCTTGGCGTATATTTAGATCTCATTACTTTTCGTGGCTGACTAGTTAGAGTTACACGCTTAATATTTTTTTTATATAAGAGAAACTTTCTCATTTTTTACATTTAACATTTAAAAAATGAAGTTTACCACTCACTGATCATCAACGCCCAGCCCAAACCCTTTCCTCCAGAAAGCTGAAATTTTGCACAGAGGTTCTCTTTATGATGTATACAAGGAATAAAGAAGGATATTTCGAAATTCAACCCCTAAGGGATTTGATTAAGGATTTGCTAACTAAGAAATATGTTGTGTCCCGTAGATAGTGGCTCAGTCTGCTATAGTATGATTTGTGTTGATATGCCAGCGCTTCACCAACAAAATATTGATCACTAGCTGTACCCGCCCGGCTTTGCCCGTGCCCAGAAATTGTATTGCTTAAGTCTTAGATAATAATGTTCTTTCGTAAAATGTTTTCGAGATATACGACTTTGAATGTTTTGTTTTGTATGGGTGGTGCCACGCCCCTTTGTCCAATTTTGACCAATCTTCACAGGAATACTTCTGGGCCGATACCTAAGATTGTATGTAAATTTGAACTCAATCGATTCAGTTGTTTTCGAGATATAAGATTTTAAATGTTTTTTTTTTGTATGGGAGGTGCCACGCCCCTTTGTCCAATTTCTCACCTTTTAAACCTTCTCTAGACTTCCACAAATAATTCAAGACCAAAATTAGCCAAATCGGTCCAGCCGTTCTCAAGTTTTAGTGACACTAACGAACAGCAATTCATTTTTATATATATAGATATAATTTTTGAAATGTTTTCTCCAATGGGGCGTTAGACATATTTTTCAGAGATACTAAATTAAGTACTGTCTTAGGTAGGTTTTCTGCACGATATATAAATATAAAAAAGGCAACTAACTGACTCTGTGTCCAAATCCTGAGGACTGCGCGAAGCCGCGGGCAAAAGCTAGTATTTTATATTTCAGTTACGGTTTTTGTAATTTTTTAACCCCTGTATCTTGAGAACCCCTAATGCTACAAAGTTGAAATTTCGTGAACCTCTTTCATGAACTTAGTAAATGCTACAAATTGTTTGGTCAATTGGTTCCAAAGTTTATTTATTTACTTCATATTACAAGTTCAACTTATTTTAGATTACTTACCCCCAGTTTCAAACTGGTAGTTTTAACTACAGTTCAACTGATCCTGAATGTGAGTTTAATATTTGAAGTTCAATTTAAATTTGAAGTCCAACTCGTCCGGTTTCACAATCTAATCTGAACTTCAGTTCAATTAAACTCAGTTAAACTAGATTTACCCCCAGTTTCACAGTGGGAGTTTAAACTACACTTTTAGTTTAAACTTTAGTTCAACAATTAATACTGTTTCAGAATTTCGTTTAAACCTTGTACAGAGTTCATTCTATAGTTTAAGTTAAACTACAGTATTCTGCCGTTTAAACTTCAGATCAGCCGATTGTCAAAAACACAAATATTTGACGTTGTTTTGCGTATTCTTTGAAAGCAAAGACAAGGAACGATTTTAGAAAAGTCGTATAAGTACTGTACAATACCATCAAATTCATTCATTAAATTTAATTGAACTGAGTTCAATTGAACTGAAGTTTAGATTATATGTCAAACCGGACGAATTGAACTTCAAATTTAAACTCACGTTCAGGTTCAGTTGAACTTTAGTTTAAACTTTCAGTGTGAAACTGGGGGTTAGGTTAGGTTAGGTTTGAGGGAAGTGCACAGCTTTAAAGGTGCTGTGCTACCACGGGGGCCTTTTGGTCCATTGTGATCCCTTTGTTTTGGTCGTGGATAAAAATTTTCATTTTATTGGACAACACAAAAAACATGCATAAACACTTTACCTGATTTCTAGGGGTTATTCCTTGGCGGAGTTGGTCTACGAAAACCAACCTGTACTTTTAACCCGCCAATGGTGACGTACTGGTCTGTGAGAACGGGTGTGTTAAAAAATGCGAATAACTTTATTCTCCGTCATTGTTTCTATTGCCTTCCACCATACAATGGACCCATAAGTAAGTATGGGTCTTATAATTGCCGTATACATCCAATGGATTATATAAGGGCGCATGCCCCAGCGTTTACCAAAGGTTTTCTTGCATGCGTAGAAGGCACATAGGGCTTTCTTTGCTCTTTCTTCTGTGTTGCGTTTCCAGGTAAGCTTAGAGTCCAGGATGATGCCCAGATACTTGGCTTCTGAGGAAAGTTTCAGTCGAATTCCGTTCAACTTCGGCAGATCGAATTTCTCAATTTTTCTTCTCCTAGTAAATAGAACAGTTTCGGTTTTGCTTGGATTTACTCCGAGGCCGTTTGGTCCTGCCCAAGAGGATAATTCCCTTAGAGCCGATTCCATGAGTTCGCTAATAGTGGGTAGGTACTTTCCACTTATTAGGATTACAATGTCGTCTGCGTATGCTACAATTCTTGTCCCTTTTATCTTTAGAGCCGTAAGGATCCTATTGACCAATCGGCTGATCTGAGGTTTAAACGGCAGAATACTGTAGTTTAAATTGAACTATAGAATGAATTCTGTTCAAGGTTTAAAGGAAACTGTGAAACCAAATTAATTGTTGAACTAAAGTTTAAACTAAAGTTTAAACCAAAAGTGTAGTTTAAACTTCACTGAACCAAAAAGGTACGTCATATTAACAATAAAGTTCGTCATATTGAAGAAAAAGTTGTTATTTTTGAGCCAACAACCGTAGTTGTCAATATGATGAACTTGGGTTGTCAATTAAATTTGAATTAATTAAATGTTCATATTAGGCGTATTTTTTTGGGAATCTATAGCTAGCTCACTTTTACTTTTACATGCAAAACTGGTATACTTACTTTTGGTTTTGTTATACTCACTTTTGGTTTTACATGCAAAACTGGTATACTCACTTTTGGTTTTGTTATACTCACTTCCCAAAAAAATACGCCTATTGACAATCGCCGTTATTGATTTGATGAACGCAGTAGTCAAATTGGAGGAATTGATTTTCACAATGACTATCGCAATTGTTAAAGTGAAGAACTCGATATTCATAATGAAAATCGCAATCGTCAATTTGAAGACCGGGGAAGCAAAATTGAAGAATTCGGTTTTCATAATGAAAATCACAGTACCTAGTCAATCTGAACATCACAGAAGTTTAATTTTAGGAATTGATTTTCATAATGAAAATCACAGTTAAGAATTCGATTTTCAAAATAAAATCGCCATGATTTAAAACACCTGCTAGATTAAGGAATTTATACTTATACAGTGGAGTGTCAACATATTATATTGATAATGTGTGGCATAATACTCCAGGATGCGTTTCGACCCGATGACCCACCATATCGGGCTCATCAGTAGACGAACCAACACATCTGCCTAGACGCACAGTTTACTCGACGTTTACCGAGACTATCATGTGTCTCACTTTGCATTCTTCAATGTGATTACAATGAAAGTGCGTACATCATATTGACAATACTGCAATTGTTAATCTTACAACTTTTTTCATAATGTTTGGTTCTAAGAATTGACAACAGCCCGTTCTTCATATTGACTATCAGGTTGTTAAATGTGTTTGATATTTTCAAAAACTGATCATCATATCGACAATTTTGTTCGTCAATTTGACAATTTCCAGTTAACCAATATTTTTTTAGTGTTCCAGTGTGAAACTGGGGGTCAGCAATAATTCATACAAAAATGCGATCGTTTTTATAAATTATAATTCTAAAACTACAGATTTACAATGTTCCCTACTCATCATATTGAAATCAATTAGATCATTCCGACCATAATTTGTTCTGAAGGTGCATAAATACATTAAATAATGACACTATGACAGTAAAAACGAACAGTCAATGTGGCCAGTTAAGACGTCATTAGCAAACATTGCGGAATAATATATCCTTCTTTTAGAAAGAGGTTTCAAATTTATTAAGGAACTACCTATTATCGTAGGTTGGAAGATTATTATTAGTCCAGTTGAATTTTCGTACAGCATACCTAGTAAGGTTTACTAGGTATGCTGTACGAAAATGCTGTTGAATTTTCTCTATGCGAGATTCAGCACTGCGGTAAAAAGGATTCCAAACAACACAGCAGTATTCTAATATCGAACGAATCGAAGTTTTAAGTGTATATGGATCATTCAAATCTTTAGAGCTTCGAAAAATTAAATCTAGCATTTGATTAGCTCTGCCAACTATGTACAGTACATGTAGTCAATATGCAATGAAAAGTTTAGTTCAATGTCAAAAATTACCCCAAGTCTTTTTGGTCAGAAACTCTACTCAATGTCGTGTTTTGTATTCCATAATTAAAAAATTTAGGGAACTTTTTTTCTTTGGTATACACGCCACATTGCCAGTAACATAATGATCGCCTCATTTCGAAAGAAATATCGTACATTTTTCGGGAGTGGCATTTGGAATACATTTTTCCAATTCACTGTTTAGTCAGAAACGCCATCGTTTTGTATTGAAACAGAGAGTCAAATTGCAATACTGGGCCTGAGCCAATTCTATGAAGATGTGAGTGTAGGGTCTGCAATAAGTCGAACTGCTCGTCTCCGTATGCTGTCAAGTAGGTTAAGTGAATGTTTTGGGGCCGAGCTCCATATATGCGAACAATATTCCAGGCCTGGTCTAACCTGTGCTTTGTAGAGAAGGAGAAGTTACTTGGGGCTAAAGTACCTCTTTGCTCTAAATAGGTATTTGCCCAACTAAGCGGACGCCGATCTTGCGATATAGGAAATGTGGTCATGCCATGTGATTCCTGAATTGACTGTGACTCCTAGAAGGATTGAGTCCTTGGGATGGATGGATGGATGGACGGCGGACCCGATTTAGGTGAATTTTCGTCCGTTTCCTCACATTTCGGAGCAGTATCGAAACATTCTTTTACTGAAATTCTATACCCTCTGTCATACCGTAGCAGGGACCCAAACGAATGGTGGCTTATTTCCTTACTATATATAATTCATAGCAATCTGTGCTGTAGGACAAAAAAAGAATAGTGTCTTCTGGTGCATACCAAATAAAAAAAAAATAATAATAAATAGGCGGCGCAACAGGCGGTAGACACCCAAGGCCTAGCTTCTCGCAACCATTCGTTTTGTGTGAGTTTCTATTTTTGGAACGAAGGGAAGGGACCTACAATTTTATGCCGAGTCCGAACGGCTGAATTGAGAAGCTTTTTCAGGACAGTCATACTCTCGGATGTTTGTCAGACGTTCGCGAGAGGTGGCGCAGTAGAAAAAACCTTAAGATGTAATTTCTGTTTTTCCGGGGATCGAACCTGGGATCCCTCGCACAGTAGTCCAGCACACTAACCACTGCGCTACTGCGCTCACAAATAAGATAGACAATTAATGACATGGATTAATTGTACCTTACACATGCGTACATAATAAAATAATATCTATGCATTTTCATATCCACTTACTTAGTATGTAATTAAGTTAATAGCAGACTATTTATTGACCATATCATAAGGGCCATAATTTGACAAAGGCAGCTAGTTAAGGAATGCGGCTTTGGTCAGATAAGCAGCAATGAAATTGTGTTTTTTGATTGTTTTGATTGATTGATTTTTCGAGTGTCAAGTGACAGTTACATGTTAAACCGATTAAATATACTTACATACTACCAATATCGAATTAGTTCACTTACTTCAAGTAAGACGATGTTATGTAAGCTTTATAAATTAAAAATCGACCCCTGGAAAAATAAACAATGCCGTGGACTAAATTTGGAAATATGTATATAATTAGTATACTTTGTTTTTGTAACTGTAACTGAACTCGTTACATATGAGATGCACCCTACATAATTCGCCGTAACTCGTAACCAATCCAATTTTTTTTCGATGGTATGATATACACTGGTCGGCATAAGTATTTTGACAAAACTAAAGTTAATTCTGCTCATAATTTGAAACTTACTTCATGTAAATTTTGGCACCAATGGAATGGTCATTTAAATTCCGTTTGAATGATACAAAACTTTCCTTAACCTTTCCTTAAGAGAACGTTGAATTAAACCAAAAGTCGAGACTTAGGTACCAAAAATGTACCACTTTATCATAAATGACACTCTGAATTGTTTTATTGACCATTCGTACCCTCTACTTTAATTTGCTGAGATAGATTTTCAATAATACAAACCTGGCCATAGTACTTAAAGGAAACTAAAAAAAACGTTGTAGTCGAAAATTAAAAAAAAATCAGGAGCTGACTTTATAATAGATACGCTTCTAAAGGGTGTCCCATAATTCACGCAAAATGATTTATCTATTGATTTTTTTATTGAGTATACAGATTGGGCTTATGTATGGAATAGCACATCGGATAAATGGCCGGCACGGCTTTACTGGCAAGTAGGTACTTTATTGAAATGTTCTATGACCGTTATAAATGTGGCTGAATTTAATTAATACACCTCCCAATTTCCTCTTGATGGTCGTGGGCCTGTTTGCATATACATACTTTTGACTTCAAAAACCCCAAAGAAAAAAATCCAATGGCGTTAAATCCCTGGATGGCCAATTCTGATCGCAAAAACGGCCGATTATTAATTGAATTGTTTCTTTGGCACTGGCTGTATGGCATGTGGCACTGTCTTGCTGAAACCACATGTTGGTCACATCCATATCTTGTATTTAGGTACTCAAAACTGGGTTATAATGTCACGTTAACGAACACCATTAATTGTTACTGCCTGACCAGCCGCATTTTCGAAGAAGAATAGCCCAAAATCCGCACCGCAACAGTCACGCATTGTGGATGCATATGTTTCCCAACAATTACTCATTGGTTTTCTGAACCCCAAATGCGACAATTTTGACGATTAACGAATCATCAAGATGAAGATGAGCTTCATCAGTGAAAATTATTCTATTCGAAAACCTTCATTATTTTTAAAATATTGCTCAAAAATGAAAATGCGTTTTATATATCCATTTTTACTAACCCCGAATTGTCAGCTGCCACATTGTTATCTTTTTTTTGCGTTGGCATCACTGTAGCTGTAGGTACTATTAAATGGCGCAAAATTAAAATTGGACTGGACACCCTTTACTAATGAAAGATGAAATGTTAATCCAAACCGTTATCGTTCTATAGGTACTACTATGTCGCCTTCCGATTCGACATCAAAAGGTATCTGATAGGTATAGATATAAAAATTGGTAAAAGTTGTATTCCACAGGAACAAATTATTGTTTTATGATTGACGATTTTTGAGAGTTTTTCTGCCATAATTGTTTTTTTTTTATCAAAAAAAAATAATATAATTTTAATCAATAATAAAAATAACAGTTCGAGACTGTTTGTTCAACTATTAAGAAGAAGAACTAAACTTTGATATAAATGTGTGCAGCTATTCTTTTCGTGTGAATTCATATACATACGCATACCGATAAATAAAAAAAAATAAAAAAATCAATTTGTTTACGATTATTGTACTTTATTATATCCCTTGCCTTCACGTATTGCCGACACGTATGAATGTGTTAGTTAAATACAAATATCTACCTTGTGTACATATAACTTCAACAACCCTTACTATAATTTCGACATTTCCCCGAATTGGGTCGCCAACAAAAACGGTTTTAAGGAAGGAATCTAACATTCCATCTAACACGCACTACCTGTTCCATTTTCTTGACCGCTTTCTTTTCTTGAGTAAGGAATGAGGTATTCTACTTTAATTACATACTTCAAACCCCATTGTCACGATATTCAGTTTATGTTTACTTCGGTTTAATGTCAAGTTAAAGAATTTATTTTCGCGGTTTCACAAAATAAACATAAACCAGGTTTATGTAATAAAACCAAATTTATAAAGTTATAAACTGATTTATTTATGTTTTTATGTCCTCCAGAAGAAGTGGACACTGGACAGGATAAAATTCAGAATCGATTTAGCCATCTCCGTCTGTCTTTATGTTGCAAACACCATAGTGTCCAAACGAACCGCCTAGGTCGGTTGATGACATTTTGTGAGAGGACTTATTTTTACCATCGTCAGGTTGGTATTGAAAATAGGCTATCGGCTATATCAGTCGAGTAGTTTTGGTACCTCCCACAGAAAACCAATATTAGACCCATGTGTTGTGTATACGTACTGACTCACGTGCTTAACATTTTACATGACTTGTATGCAGTGGGGGTATCAAAGCATCGACCAGGCCGAGGATAACACGTCTACGCATCATGTTTTATATTTCTTTGAATGATTTGAAAATAGCTTTAAAGATTTTGCTGTTTTTTTTCTAATCGCATTTCATTTCCTATTTGGTATTCTCAGGATGATTCACAAAAAAAAAATTACAAGGGTTTTTATATATTAAAGACGGGATATCCTTATGTAGCTTTAAGGTTACATAAAGCAGCATTCAGTAGGTAGCTATGATAGCACTAAAACAGCTGCCTATGGCCATATTTCAAAATAGTTTGCTATCATTATTTTTCTGTCATAGTCACAATTTTAACATAGAGCCCTACACGGTCTTTTTGGTTTTACCATTCTACGATTTATGAAGAAAAGTGGTTTAGTGGATGATCGACCAGTCTCAGTAGATACGTCAACTAAACGCGCGGTTGGCCGAAAATATTTCTGCAGTTATACAACACAGAGAACTAAATCGTCTCAATTTTGCATCGTTCTGAGGAACGGGCTTCGCGATTCTTGAGGATTCCTTTGTAGGAGTAAGGATTAATTAAACTTTTGGATTTTCTTAAACCCGGAAAATGTTCCCAGTGGTACAGAGGAAATTGTTGTTCCCAATTGTTAATTAGACCTAAAACAGTAGTCCAATGGACTCTGCAATAAGGTTCTGGTCCACAAAACGCGGATTCAGATCCAGCCCTAGCTAGTTGGTTCGCCAATTCGTTGCCCGCAATACCTTGATGGTCAGGCACCCATCCAAGTTTGACCTTGTTGTGTTTGGATAGGTCTTGCAAGGTATCGTAGGAGCACTTTACTGTTTTTGAGACCATCATCGTATTGGATGATAGATCTTGTAAGTCCGCTTGACTATCTGAGAAGATTTGTATTTTGGCGCCTTTAATTCCCTTATTGGAGTTTAAAACGTCGCAGATCTCGATGGCATAGACTTCAGCCTGAAAAACAGTGGGACATACAGTTATGCCTATATGCATACTAAGAACCGAGAAAATTACTGGTTTGGTTGGAGTAGATATGGGCCAACGGCATAATCAGACCTTTTTTTCAAAGTTGACCGTGGCGGTGACTGTTGAAATGTCCTGTTTCTGTCCATCGTTAATAAGAATTTTAAAATTTTCCACGAAAAAGAGCAGCATATGTATAAGTACATAATTGACCATGTGTAAAATTGGCTGCTTGCAAATTTCCTTCGGCATTAAAAGATTGTCTTTGAGCCTTGTTAAGGGTAATTATAAAATCTGGAATTATAGGAGAACTACGTGCGTCAAACCATGCCAGTCGGCGTAAAAATAAATGCTTTTGACATTTGGAGATCTCATTTTGATTTTGAAATAGAGAGTACAAAATATTTGCGTTCGAAAAATTTCACTTTCGAAATGAGATACCAGAGTAGGACCCATGGTATCAACTGATAGTTATGAAGTTCTGTGATAAACTCTTAAGTATATAGGTATGTACCTATACTACCCTTATGAAAATTCGAATTCCAATTAACTTTTTATACAAGTCCGATTGGGTTTTTTTTATTTTACAAATCAATATAACGAAAATGATGAGAAGTATTCGAACGAAATTCATAGCAAGATAGATATAGTTAAGCAAACTTTTTTCTAATGAACTTCACACGAATTATAAAATTATATTAACATGTGCATGTTACACAAACCCACGACAAAAGTTATTCCAAGCTTAACCTTAAAAATAAAGAAATAATTCGTTGCTATTTTCGCGAAGTGAGAAAACTCATTATGCAGCACTGTTAGATGTTTTATAGGGTAAGAATATTCCCGCGATACTTGTAATAGATAGGTGGGCATTGAGAATAATTAAAATAAACTTATGAATAAAATCCACCGTTTATTGCGACCAGAGATTCATGTTAAGCCAATCTCAAGACTAGTCCAGTATCGGCAATGCGCAATTTGGTGCCATGTTAGAAGTGGTTAAATTCTGAAAGTCATGTTATGCCTATCGATAAGGTAAGATTTTACTACGTCGCGTAGATATAGCATATCTCTACCACGCTTATTATTTTTAGCCAGCATAATATGTTTTTGTATCTTGTAAGATAATCAGTTCAATGTCTGACAATTACTGCTTAAAAAAAATTAAAGACTGCTGATATGAGACAGATAATTTATTATCATTTTCTAAGTTATGAAGTTAACTTTAATCTTAATCTCGAGCGTTGTTGAAGTTATAAAAAGAAAAATTAAATTTCTGAAAAAGGGGATAGTAGATAGGCATTAGAAATTTTTTTCGAACAGAAATACATTGCAGTTATGTTATCTTAACTATTCTGTTTGTACTTATTGCAAGTAGTAGCCGCTCTGACAATTTATTTAAAGTGACAGAGTTCACTTTCCGGAAAAGGAAAACAGAAATGCATTTAAGAATTGGTAAAATTCAAATGTTCAACCAATTACTTAATTGAATCTAATAAACAATTAGTAATGTTGTTGGTTGTATCTTTTATTCAAACCAAAGTTTTTGTTTAAATATTAATTTTTTTTCTTACAGCAATAATATTTAATTATTATTATTATTATGTAATCTTTATTTTCATTTTAATTGAGGTTACAAATATTGTTTAAAATAAAGTTTGATACACAGCTTGGCTTATCTGCCGTCTGCCGTTTTAACTTATGAACATTAAAATTATTAAAAGAGAGAATACAGTTATTAGAAGTACATTTTTATACCTATACTCGGAATGTACATATATGAATTAAACAAATTATTGGTGAGTTAATTTTAGATATAAGGGCTTTTCAACTATATCCAAAGTGAAAAATATAAAATAGATAAAATATATGAGACAAAAAGTTTTGTATAAAATAATCCATAAGCTTTTAGTTTAGCTTACAAAAAAATTAAAAATCAATAACATAATCTTAAAAAAATTTGACAGGCTTTTAGTTTAGCTAAAACAAAAATTGATAAGTGAAAACCGAATCTTGAAAAATTGACAGGCTTTTGGTTTAGCTAAAACAAAGAATTTTTCGGTAATTCATGGTATGCACTACAAATCGAATAAGCGACAAGGATTTGAGAACATTTGGGCATAATGCAAGGAAGTGAAACACATTCTCGTTCTGATCAAGGTTACATAGTGAACACCTGGAGTTCAAATCGCTTCTATGCGGTCTACCATTTCTGTTCGAATTTTGAAAATCAAACTCATTTCCAGAACTGTTAGATTATTTTTGAAGTAATTGTTTGGACCCAAGGTAAGATCAAGCTGCCTATATGTTGATCTGTTATAGATGACTCTTTAGCTCTATCCAAGCAAAGCTTAAAGAGATTTCTGTCGACAGCAGCGATGCAATCATAGACAGTGCCCCTCCACTCACAAGCGTTGTTCTCATTTAGCTCAATAGGTACATTGTTTGCTACGGCTAACTCTAACCAGTCTTTAATTGGAGAGTAGCTGCATCTTAGAGCTATAAGAAGAACTTTTTTTGTAAGTTGTTCCTAGATCTTTGCATAACTTTGCTGATGTAATCGACATTTGCCTTTAGGTTCTTTGTAAAAATATATGGTAGAGTCATGTGGGGTAACTGTACGCAGTGGGTAAGTGTGCGCACAGCGATTTTCTCATAGAACCAATTAGAAATAAGGATTTGTGCAAATGCACAATGCAGTAGATGCCTGACCCTTTTTGGAAGCTGTCTTGATAGTTTCCGTGTTGTGTTTTGTATGACAATTAAAGACATTTAAAAAAAACGGTAAATTTCAATAAAATGTTTTCTTATTTTTAAAAGATGATAGTGGCTTGTGTGTGTGCTGTAGTGCAGTGAACACTTATTAATTATTAAATATCTAGTTTTGGTATTACGTTTGAGTGAAAATTGTATTGTTTTACCTTTATTTTTGTTAAATTGTAACTAAAAGAATAGAAAAACACAATTTGGGGTAAGTGTACGCAAACATTCTGGGGCAAGTGTGCGCATAAGAACTCCTACCCCGAATGCGTACACTTACCCCACAAATCATTTCAAAGTGATAAAATAATATTTTTATTTTACTAATAAATTTTCCTGTAACTTAGGCGCCGAAAATTGATAAAGGTTTTTTGTAGAGGCGTTAAATACAAGCATTTTTTACTATGGGAAGGGGGTCTATCTCGCTTCATTTAGGCGGGAGGGTAATTTAAAACAAAAAAAAATAACTCACAAACTTGAACAAAATCAACACGTTTCGCCAAAAAAAAACTATCATATTTAATGATAAGTGATGAACCACAATTACCATAAATTTGTTTCATAAACTGCCACAAACTGTAACAATTTTTTTGGTGAAGTTGAATTTATTTATTTTATTTAAACTTTGTCTTCTGAAAAGAAAATTAAAAAAGTTCCTTATGATTATTGTTACCTACGCTAAATTTGTACTCGTATGTCCTTTTTTTTATCTGAAGATTTATAATATGCTGATTTTATAAAAAAAAAGCAACACAATTTAAATCTACACTGGTTTTAAAATTTGTTTAGGCTTTATAAACTTTGATTTTCAGATCCTGCGCACACTTAACCCATATTGTGCGTACACTCACCCCCACATAGGGGCAAGTGTACGCAGTTTGACTAGTTTTGATTTTTTAATAAAAAACCAAGCTAATTTGTTTATATTGGTTATTATTTACTTGTTAATAAGTAACCAAAACATGAAATTTTATGATGCAACTAAGCGTTAGTGTAAAGAATCTATATTACACTTGCAATACTGCTTCAAAGTCAAAAGTGCGCACACTTGCCCCACATGACTCTAAGCCTGATTCTACATGAATTGCGTAGCTAGGTGTAGATTGTGGTAGCCTAAAAATCCGTTTGAAGAAATATCTCTGTATGCTTTCGATTTCATCACGCTGTTGATAGCCGTAAACCTCGTTCGCATAGCAAAAACAAATATTAATGGTGGCATTGAAAACTCTGAATTTGGAGGCAGGGCCCACGTCTTTATTTGAAAAGAACTTAGACCACATGGTGTTAATCGCTGTTTTAGGTACAATAATTCCTTCTTTGATGTGAGGTCTTATGTTAAGATTGTATGTTAGTACAAATCCCAAGTACTTGAACTCATTTACCACCTCAATTCGAGTACCATCCAGTGACCAAACATGTTCTCTACCAGTACGATTCTGCGCTCTGAAGACAAGTATTTTTGATTTAGCTGTATTTATTTCTAGATCCCACGTATCGTAATAATTCTTTAATTTATTAATTTGCAGCTGGAGAGTATATGAATTCTCCGAAAGGATGTCAAGATCGTTCGCGTAAAGCAAAACCTTAACATCTATATCTCCGAACTTAATGCCACCTGGGATGTTGTCACACACGTCATCTATAAAAAGAGAGCATATCAAAGGACTCAGAACACATCCTTGTGGAACTCTAGATTCTGTAGGGAAAGTGGATGATTTTATTTGACCATTGCAAACCGCCGAAGACGTATTTGCAAGAAGTTGCTCGTTGAGTCTAATCATTTTTGTCGATAGGCCTAACGCTGCTAGCTTAAATAGCAGTGACCTTCTGTTGACGGTGTCAAAAGCAGCTTTAAGGTCAAAAAAAAGTACGTAGAGTTTCTTTTTTTTTCTCTATAAACCGTTGTTAATGTAAAAATCCACTGTCGACTGATTGGCTCGAAAATCAGCCTGGAAAATGCTAAGGACCCTATTCCGTTCGACCCAAGTCATTAACCTTACCATAGGAACTTGATTGAATAGTTTTCTTAGCGAGCTTAGCATTGAGATTCCTCTACAATTTTCTAAATTTGTTTAAATAGATATCAAAGTGACCGAATATGGTCACAAAACTATAAAGAACGGTTAAGGTGTTTTTTTTTATTCCATCAATTCTTTTTAACTTCCAACTGGATTTACCTCAGCCACGTAGGTTTCATTTCAATCGTTAATTACTTATAATATGTAATAGGCTTAAATAACTTCTTGCTACAGGCAACAACACAGTGTAGATACTTATCCGAAGGTTTAAGCTAAAACAAAAAAAAACAGTGCTGAGCTATATGTATTCCCATTAGAGAGCCCGAACATACATGAATATTGGAAAGGTGTCCTGATACAACAAAGCGCTTTGATTTGCTTTCGGATTCGAACCTTGAACTTGCTCTCAGCTCTTAACACGTTCATTACGTACCTATTTATTTTTTGATTATTATTACAAAATCTAAGAAAAAGGTCAGCCTGTACATGTCAGAGATTTAAAACTTCACCACAGTATCATAGGTAGACTACGATTAGATAGTTAATTTTGCGAATCAGCTATGCAGTAAGCGTATACCTATCCACCTGACATGTATTCAACGAGCACATTCTTCATTTCAAGGTTAGCTATATGGATAGACTTGTTGCGGAATTAGTTGTCTTGTCAGTCAATCTTTGAGCGAATACTACACATAGATACTGCTTTTAAAACTCCAATCACTCAATTGGAATTCGGTTAATACATACTTTTTAGACATAGTAACTGAGGGTCGCTGTCATAAACGTCATACAATAATTATTATTGGCTTATTGGGAAAGCTGAACATGTAGGTATGAATACATCGTACTTGTCAATTAAATTGGACTGCCAATACGTAGATATTAATTTTTTGAAGTTCTTAAATGTCATTTGCCTCTGCCTTGAATATTTCGATATCGAGACGAGACAATAATGCGGCTTTTAATTGGTGTGAATCAAACAATCACTTAAAACGACCACGACACTGTCTTCTCAGATTAGCTTACTCATGTGCATAATTTTCGTCATGGACACAAATGCGTAGTAAATGGGCAGGTACAGAGGCTTTTATGGGAAATCCGTGCGTTCCCATAGTCATCTGGTGAGTCAACCTTGTTCTGCAGGTTACAGAAATGCTTTAATAACGTTTTACTGAGTCATAAGTCATCCGAAGGCAATGTTGGTGTTGAGGCACTTAGTAGATACTATCCACTCTGACTTGTTTTAAGGTGGGGAACGGATTTAGCATATTATTGCGACGGAAATGAATGAAGCAGAAACCTGTTGTGTATTAACTTTTTTTTATTTACGGACTTAAGTCAAGTTTAGCACTACACTATAAGCCAATCAACTTTTACAGGTGTAGGTATTAGCCAGAACATTTTTCACGTGGAACAACACGATTTTGTACGGGACTAATGTTCTAGCTCTAGTTAGGTTTAGTTTTGATACAATTCTATCTTTTGGAATTACCCATACGTTTGTGTACATGTACATATTTTATATAACCTTGAATTCATGCGGCTTAATTGAACGTTTTTGGAAGTTGTTAATCGAAAAAAAACCCTTTTTCTACTTTTAATGGTTTTCACTTTAGAATGGAGGTACCTATACCTATTACCTACACACGCATTTATCAGAAATATATTCTTATAATTCTAGTTCCGTGTGTCGATTTTATAAAGTAATGATGTAAAAGTGAAAGAAGTAAGTTATTTTCACCGGTATGGAAACCAGAATTCCACTATTATGCAGGACGAACCATACAAGAAAGACGACGATAGATAAAACTTCTGTCCACCTGATCAAATCGAAGTAAGAAAAGCAATATCCAAGATAAACACCAACAAAGCTGCCTGTTGGTTTACCGCTGAGCTTTTTAGAGCAGCAAGAATTGGGTTGGACGGTAGTATGCACAAACTCATTTCCAAAATTAGCCAGATGAATGCATGCCTGATGAATGGATTCTCCAGCATCGTTTCCCCATCAGAAAGGATACCTCTTCAACTGATGCTACAGAGGTATCAGTCTCCATTACATCGCATCATATGTGCCATATTGTGTGAACGTCTAAAAACCTTCCTAAATAACCTATCAGTGTCCGTAAAATGTTCACACTTAGACATATCCCAAAAAAAGAGTTCAAATCGATACTAAACATCTTTTAATAGATTTTAAAACCATCCATGACAGTAGCTATAAATACGAGCTAAACGAGAATTTTGTCTATAGTTTTGGAATCCCTGCAAAACTCATTCGCCTGTTTAGTATGACAATCTTTCAAAAGTCAGTTAAATTACTTGCAAATGCCGAAGATTATGACGATAATTGAAGGAACATACAGAGCTGCGTGCTAGCTCTGATGCTAGTCTATAATGTAGAAACGAAAGCAGACAAAATGGGTTTAATGATCAAGAGGACAAAACCAAGAATATGATGTCAATAATAAGGGACAGACGACTTAGACGAATAGTCAAATCGACAGCTATAACTTTCAGATTATAAGGGACTTTGTCTTTGTCGGTTTTGCTACAAAACTTTACAATAACATCTCATTAGAAATAAAACAATAGCTGTTTTTTAGGCAGTGAGGGCAATTAAGTAGATAGTGGAGCCCTATCCCGAACAATACTAAACAGAAGTGGAAGGGGGCTTCAGCCAACTTGGAGTGTTCGACAGGAGGAAGTCAGCCAAAAACCGATATATGTTAGGTTAGGTTGAATAGGGTGTGAGTTCATCACAGTGGACTAGGCACCATATTGAGCCCATCGCCATTCCTGGGGAACATCAACGGTCAAAACCCTAAACCAATTCGCTCATGCAATTAATTTTCCTACAAAACCTAATACCCTATTCACACCAAGCCGAAAACCGAGTTTTAAACAAAAAAGTTTAGAAAACTCGTGGATGCTTTCACACCGAACACCAACTCGTTTTCGTTTGACGTTTCAATTAGCTGTGCAACTGTGCTATGAAATGTTTGTGGCGACTAGACTTTGATTTTAGTTACTAAACTTCGATCGTATTGGCATAATATACAAACAAAATTATTGAAACAACTTGATAAATGTTGTTATGCATAAAATAATTAACATAAGCAACAATCAAAATCAAAACATATAAAATACCATTTAGTTGTGGCAGGTAGTGCTGCCGTTCTAAAATTATAGAAAAAACTGAATAATTTGCTCTTTATGGTGCAAAGATAACAAGAGATTCCACATTTGTAAACAAAAAACTAGAAGAAACGACAGCACTGAGAGAGAGAGCTATCCTGTCAGCAGTTCTGCTGAGCTCGCTGAATGTTGCAAAAGGTGTGTCTGCTTCAACAACCCAACGATTGTACTCGTTTTCGTGGCGTTTTCATGGAAAACGACCTCAGAAAACTCGTTTTGAAAATTGCAATATGTATGGGAAAACTTCTGTTTTCGATGAAGTTTTCGACAGTTTTCGCGAAAACCCAGTTTTCGGCTTGGTGTGAATGGGGTATAAAAATTGTTTCAATTTTGTTATATTTTAAATATTATATTTGTAATATTTTAAAAATAATGAAGGTTTTTCAGCTACAGTCCGAAATTTTCGAACAAAATCATCTTCAGTGATGAAGTTTATTTTTATCTTTTCTTGATGGCTTTGTTAATCGTCAAAATTGTCGAATTTGGGGTTCAGAAAATTCATTTTCAATGGTCCGCATGTCCATTAAGTGGGTCGCGGGTGTAGGTTGCACAAGTAGACCCTTCATAGCTCTCGATTCTCCGCCATCGACTCTAAATCATCAAGGGAAATCCCCATACAGGTATCGGAGAGATTATGGACTTGATTTAACCATCTCATCCTGGGTCTACCTAAAGGACGCCTGCCTGATAGTAAGGATTCCATAGCACGTCGTGGGATCCTGGTTTGGGGACATGCGTTTAAGATGACCAAACCACCGAAGCATGGACCGCTCCGTCCGGAGAAGTAACTGCTCGACATTGAGTTCCTCGCGTATTCTGGTATTTCTAATGCAATCTCTACGGGTCACACCAGCAATACAAGAGATGATAATCTCATTTCGGCAGCTTGTATTCGCGATCTTATTTTTTCGGTAATTACCCAAACCTCATGACCAAAGGTAAGAGTTTCAACAAACACCGAGTTCAGAAAACCCACGAGTTATTGTTGAAAAACAAATGCATCCACAACGTGTGACTATTTGTTGCGGATTTTGGGCTGGAGGCATTATGGGACCATTCTTCTTCGAAAATGCAGCTGGTCAGACAGTAACAATTAATGGTGTTCGTTATCGTGGCCATTTTGTCGATGTGCTATTCCATACATAACCCCAATCTGATGTATACTCTATGAATCAATAAAATTTTAAATAATCTGTATTTTCTATTAAAATTACATACTTAGTACCTACTTGGTACTTGGTACATACGCAACGCTGATCTACATAGAGATCTAAACATTGAAATGGTTGAGGAAGAAGTTAAAAAAGTTGCCCAAAGACACAGAAGTAGACTTCTGAACCATTCTAACTTAGAAATAACAGAACTTTTAAATACTGACAATGTAATCAGGAGATTAAGGCGGGTAAGACCTCTTG
This sequence comes from Cheilosia scutellata, assembly GCA_955612985.1. Lineage (NCBI taxonomy): Eukaryota > Metazoa > Arthropoda > Insecta > Diptera > Syrphidae > Cheilosia > Cheilosia scutellata. The sequence continues at coordinate 29,410,602 of OY015314.1, read as the reverse complement.
ATCTATAAGAGTTAGCTAAGACCAAGAAAGTAGGTAATATTTTCAATCAAAAAAGTATAGAAATCCGACAAACGGTGGATTTATCCTCTCAAATTTTTAAAATGAATCAAAAATTAATTGCCCATTAGTCGAACGACTAATTCGGGATGACGGTTAAAGTCCCTCACTGTTGCAGAAGTATCCCTCGCGTAATAGCTCTGCAATGTCTTTCGATGATTTTTCCTTCCAGCGAATTCCCATCACAAAAAAAAACTTAGTACTTCGTACGGCCGTTCTGTCGAAGTCTAATTCACCCAAACTTTCAACCGTTTTATCAGGGATGTTGGTGAAGGATTCCCTTAGTATGGAGCTATGTCCTACCTATCTGGTTTTGAAGAACCCTGCGACCTGCGTTAGTTAGTTAACCGAAGCGCACTATTATGCCTGTACCCGCTTGTAGTTTTATTTGTAACGCCTCATGTTCAGCTGTGGGTGTTGTGCGTAAAGCACCAGTGATGGCAGTGGAGGATGTTCTTTGTATCCTGGTCAATATATCCCGAATATATAACTTATTATTGGTGCGGCTCAGGATGGGTCTAACCGCACCATGATGTATAGCCAATGCATCATTGTTGGTCTCAATCCCCACTTTTTTCCCGCTGTCCTCCTACAGATGAAGAGAGCATTATGAGCATATCGAGCTAAGTGGAGAGGCTTAATGGTTGAGGCCCAGCGTCCAGGTCCTCCGCGGACTGTAGCTAAGTAGGCAAGTAAGTAAATGATGAAAGTACCTAGTAGCAGTGAATGGTTTGTATTTCGGCTTTTGTTAACACTTTGTTGGACTTGACGACAACTTTACTGTCATTAAAAATACTGTTCACACCTAATTTGGACAACTTAATAACTTAAAAAAACCGGAATTTATGGACAATTTTTAGACAATGAACAAATTTTAATTTTTTTATGAAAATACGTTGTATAACGTCTTTGTATCTGAGAGAAGTGTCTACGCCAATAACATAGAAAACAAAATAGTGACATAAAGATACAAACAAAAAACGAACAAAAAACCTTGCTCCATAAGAAAAAGTTAATCTTAACAATATTGTATGATATCAAGGTTGAATTATGCATTTTTATCTAAGTATAAAGTGTTTGTGTGAATTACATCTTTCGTGAATAATAAATTCTTCACTAACAACCAATACGATCACGGCTGAGATATTTATCTCATTCTCAGATGCGATGCTTGTGCTATGTAGATACAGACACATTGACTTTGCAAACTTTTACGAATTGACAGACTTGGTCCAAAATTTGGCAAATTATGAAAGCAAAATTATTGAACACTTTGTATATTGATTTATATAATGTATAGCTGATATTGTCGTTTTAATTATTTACAAACGCTTGAACTGAATATCCAATTAGTTTCCTCAATGGAATGCTATTTATCGGTGTATTTCTGTATAATGACGTCAGATATTAATTTTATTGGGAACGAGGTCATGTCAAGCACAAGTTGTGTTTTTTTTTTTTGCTATGAACTCAAACATTAATTTACACTGCCACTATAATGGAATAGATATGTATTCTATTTGTTTGCACTTAGTGCAACTGCTGAGCAGATGTAATGATAATTTCTAATCACATACAAAGTCTGCCATATACAGTGTTTGGAAAGTCACTTTATGTTTGAGTACAAAATCACACTTCTATATTAATAATGACACTTTAAGTACGTTTCCATAATTTTAATAGGAAGTGGGCTATGATGAACGAAACGATAATGATGACAGTGGAGGTTATACATTTTTTCAATCCCAATTTTGCTCTAAAAGGTATGTTGGGTTTTGACACTAATTAGTTTTTTTATTGACGAGGGGAACGGTAAAAATTAAATATAAATTCCGAGGAGAACCCGACTTTCGGGTGTGGTCCAATCACGCCGTAATGGTAAACAACAACATTCTAATTTTTAATTTTGTTTTTCTTCTTTTTTTTTCGAAATTACCTTCTAAAATTTAAATCACTGATGTGGGATGCTGATTTAAATTGGTGAAACTTCAATCACCTGCAGATCTATCCTATATTTAGGAGAAATCCGAATATATATGTTTCGTGGTACAGAAAAAAACAACTTCTGACCTCTATAACAGAACTGCACTTGTTAAAAATTATTTTGCCACTCCGACACCGAAAACATGTAAATTGCCGCGTGAACCAACAAAAAAAACGACCCTACTGTTTTGATCGTAAGTTTCAAACTAAACTCGTACTTTTCTTTGGGACCAAAGACGAGTTAGCTGCGGCGCGGCGGTAGCTTGTTAGCTTAACTGTCTATCTGCTAGCAGAGTCTGTTACTACTTTCCCCTACCATAACCATTACCAACCACGTCGTTCACCTTCTCTGTTGGCCTGGCGTCCAGTGCCAGTCCCAGAGTTTAGTATAGTATACAATATACCATTATACGTTCAACATTCCACTCTGTCATCTGTGGCTGTGGTATTTTCTCGTTGCTCTCAGTACGAGCATTCCAAAAAGAGCAGGTAAAGCTGTTGAAAAAAAAATACAGAATAGGTTAGCGTTAGGTACACAAAAATCTGCCGACACAACACACTCTTGGCCATGGAACATTATTGAGTATATCTACGACGAACGAGTGCTCTATTCGTATCTAATGATAGTAGATAGAGATACCCAAACCCAGACGTAGATTATGAGCTCCGAGACTCAGCACTTTGGTTTGTTGTTTAAAGCTGCTTGTTCTTGTACAACAGGTTGTTTATAGCATGTCGATTGCCGATGATTCATTTCGTACGTAACGTAGAGAGTATCGTGAGTAGCGATAGCGACTAGGAAGAGAAGGGCTAATAACCGCATTCAAAACTGACCCATATAATGGCTTTTGTGGTAATTACGTGTGTACAAGAGAGTTGTCATGGTTTCGCGTTTTTTATTCCTTAAGTACAGTGAAACCTGCGTAAGTTGGCCACCTGTGGTGCAGACATTTTTGCCACCTGTGGTGCAGACAATTTTGGCCAACTTAGAGAGGTGGCCAACTTATAAGGGTAGGTAGATACCCATTATTTTTTAATAGCTATTATAAAATAAATGGCGCTTTTATCCATTTTATTAGTTTATTACAACCATTATTAAAAACCAAAAAAAAATCCACAAAAAGTATTACACAATTTATAAAAATTTAGTTTTTTTCCTGATTTTCTACGAAAGGCAAAGGGACACAGAAGTTATTCACAGACACGAACGAACATTTCGTTACATTGGCCGCGTTCAATGTGCTTAGGCTACGGACATAGTGCATGCGAAAAGCTAAGCCAAAACTAACGCTAAGGTTTGACACTCTGTCCGTAGCCTTAGGCACCTAAATATTCAGATGACAGTTTATCATAGAACATAGGCAGAAAATGGCCGCTGACTGACATTTCAGCATTTGCGCTAGAGCTCTAGCACATTTTGTGAAATATTCTTTTCTGGGAAATTTTTCAATCTAGCGCAAAATGAACTGCTAGATTGAAAAATAATAACGAACTGTCAAAATAAAAGTGAAAGTGCAGAAATCAATTATTTCCAATTTGGTGTAAAATGGGAATTAAAACTTCCTTTTAATTAATATACATTAGAAAAATCGCAAGCTAAAATCAAGTATGCTCAAGCTTGATTTTAGATTTCTTCATTCTTACGTGCTAAATCTTAATATGACACCAATTGTTCTTGAAATAAGCCGAAACAATCTTAAAAGAGGACATTGAAACACAAATGAGCTCTTGAGTTGGTTTTTTTGTTCTTGAAATAAGCCGAAACAATCTTATTTCAAGCTTGTTCATGTTTGAAACAAGCGCAACAATACTTAAACTGCATTCGCATGTACTTTATTTTGATTTCTATTCGTTCCTAAAATTCACACTCACTTACTGAGTGAATTCTCATAAGGCAACATTGAAAATTTAATATTATTACCTATGATATCTACTGATGTGAAATGTGAATGAATGATGTGATTATATATTATAAGATGGTAGGTAATTAACATCTTAGGTTTAGATCTTGAATACCCAAAATAAATTTTTTTTCAGACATCGCATAATGTAAGAACCACATTCTTAAATCAATCCCGAAACAGGATTGAAGTACGATTTTTTGGTCTTGTTTTAAGAATTTTCGAGCTTAAATCAATCCCGAAACAGGATTGAATCTTACTTCAATCCTGTTTCGGGATTGATTTAAGCTCGAAAATTCTTTGGTCTTGAAAAAACGAAGTCAAATTAAGATTTTCGTACTTGAAATAAGATTTTTCGAGATTACCATACTTTCGTCAACGAACGAGCTTGATCTGATACTGATATTCTTGATTTTAGCTCGTTTTTCCTCAGAGTGTATGAATTCAAATTGGTTCTAATTTCACGTTCCTCCATCAGGGATATTATGTGCTAGACGACTAGCGGTCATTGGAACGTGGCCAATGTACACACGAAACTTGCCTCAAATCGACCAATCAGAAGATGTTGAATAGCCAGACAAACGCGTATTGAACGCGGCCATTTTGTTCTGTGAATTTTTAAACACCCACACAAAAAAGTGCGAACGGCAGGCCAACTTTTGCAGGTTATTTAGTACGAAAGTTGAACTGAAATATATAAGTGTGGCCAAGTTCCAAAATAGACAGGTGGCCAACATACGGAGGTATTTGGTCGAATATTTGTAGGTATGAAATTTTCTTGGTGCTACTATATACTGGCCAACTTGACAGGTTTTACTGTATTTGAATATGTGTATGTGTTATACAAATTATGTATAGTGCCTTGAGTGAATGGGTTCAAAGAAGAGCGCCATTTATAATTTAAGATAATGATGACTAAAATATTATCGGGGAAAACCTATTGGAAAAATCTTATTATCTTGGTTTTCTTTCATTCAATGGTAGGTATGTTTACTATGCAAACACCAATTACCCTTTTGGATTCGCATTGCTAAGCTGTTTTTTATGCGCTGCGATTTGTTCAACAGACATTAAATTAGGATCGTTAATTTTGTGTTTTTAAAAATATAATTGCGCAACAAATGCTCAACATCTTAATTGGAATTAATAAAGTGGGCCCACCATAAATGTAACCGGATGTGATGAACAAAAATATAAGCAAATCTTGAAAACTAAAGCCTGGCAGCCAATTGTTCTCGCACAAGAGCGAAATGCATTTTATACCCTCCAGAGGAAGGTATTTTCACTTTGTCATTCTCTTTACATTTTTAACGCGAAGAAGGAATAACCGGAGAACCCCCAAAAATTTAATATACATAATATTCTGAATTAGGATCAAATTCTGAATCGATTTAACCATGGCCGTCTGTGGCCCCTATTGTGAGTGTCGATAGTTGATCGTTGATCGACAACTGTCGATCGATAGACAACTTTGATTGTCGATTGCGATTGATATTTGTCGATTTGACAGTCGCTTGTAGTCGATTACAAATGTCTGGTCGATGCTTTCTCTTGGAAGTGAAAAATTTTTGTGCGTACGAATAGCTAAAATCAATCGACGCAATCAACAATTGTCGTGACGATCGCTGATCGACAATCACAATAAGGACCTGTATGTCTGTAGAAAAAACGATAGCGTCCAAAGGAATCGACCTAGGCGAATAAAATTTTGTGAGAGGACTTCTTTTCGTCAGATTGATATGTCGGTCAAGTAGTTCTGGTACCTCCCATACAAAACCAATATTAGACCCATGTGTTGTGTATACGCACTGTTGCAGAGTACAAGAGTAGATAATGTTCCGCTAAGTCTTCCGGTTAACTGTGGACTGTTTGCTCGATTTGTGTGTCGTATTGAGAACCTTATACCAAGTCCCTGCGTTCCATACTTCGTTTATTATTATATGTTATATGTATGAGCCTGTAATAAGTTAATTTGAGGAAAATAGAGGGCGTTGGAAGCGGTAAGTGGACAGGAAGTGAGGATGTGGATGGGACTTAAGGATTGGAGAGGAAATAAGAAGGGAGAGAGTGTCGAGAGCGAAGAGCGCGGCATGCTTGTCACGCACGGCATAGCTCGCCGGACGGGGTGGTCCTTGTCATCGCTACTCGACCTAACCTACTACAAAACATTAAACATGCCAAAAACAAAAACAAAATTACCTTGTGTTGAAGCGGACGGACGTCCACCACACTGAGGGGGGCTGCTGATGTAGATGCAGCCTGGCCAATTCCCTCCCCTCCTGGAAGTTTGCGGCCAAATATTAAAACTTCCCCAAAATTTGGACCGTTGCCTTAGCTCAGCCCATGTTCGCCGAAAGTACCGTAGCTAACCCTCCGCACCCCTGAAAATTTAATTTAGTGGTCCATCAAGTTCTGATGAACTTCTAAGAAAAACCATAAATTCTTATCATGTGACGTGATCATGTCATTCTTTATTTTAAGATGCACTTTAAATTTAATTAATTGTTTAATGTAAATTAAACTAAAATTAACCTAAATGCAAAAAAAAAATCATATAAATTAACAAAAACACAAAAAAAATCAAGTAAAGAACAGCTAAAATTCAACTAAATCAACCATACATTACTAATAATAAATAACAAAAAAACAAATGAATATCAAAAAAAAGAAAAAAATTTAAAAACTAAATTTGGTTTCACCCTGTGTTTATAAAAAAAATGTCTTGGGTAACCTTTTTGTTACCACCCCCCCTTTTTCCAATCTAATTTAATCGCGGAGCGCCTACCTATCTAGAGCTCTAATAGATCGCTTTTTGTTGTTTTAAAATAATTTTTCGTGGGCTCAATAAACAAAAAAAAAAAGGCGAAACAAAACTTCACAGGCAAAACAAATTATAAATAAATAATACTACGCAAAAAGAAAAAAAAAATGGAATAAACAAAAAAAAAAAATAAACAATGATTCACGTCAAAACTTAACACTATATTACAATAAAGATTGCCTGCTAATGTTTTGCAGAAACAACCACTATAAAACAGGCCAGAAATTTTATTTACGGGCGGCGAATAATTTGGTTCTTGTATTTTGGTAGGTACTGGCAGCCCTTAACTATATAAGTAATAATACGCTTCAATGTTGGCAACACCGTTCTTATGTTAAGTACGGTATGTAGTATGATGTAGATACCGCTTTTAGGTATATAAAATTTTAGCTAATATTACCACACCATTAATTATTGATAAGATGTATGTACATATATATTTTTTTTTTTTTTTTTCAAGGTTCGAAGCACTTTTGCTGTAGTGTATATGTCATGCGTTGTCTTGTCAGCGGAGCACCCTTTCTTTTGGCAGAGCCCCCTTTCGCTGTCACTTTTTTGTGCGAAGATTTCAAAAAAAATCACTCTATGTAGTGCTCACTTGGTTACCTTGAGTAGGTACATATATGTATAATGAAGTTCGCCGTCACCAAGTAGTTTTTTTGGCGGCCACGACTGTGCCGTCTGACCGCCAATAATTTCTTCGAATTCGAATTCGATTCCGGGCCACCTCTCACCACCTGCATATAATTTTATGGTGAATACCATTCAGCCTGTTTCTCCAGTGCTCCCAGTTCACCGGCCACTATGTTTTTTTTTTACGTTTTTCCTTTTTATTTTCTATAAATTTTCTGCCGTTTGATGGGATGAATAAAAAAAAAAAAACAAAATATACCAACGGCAACGATCGCACGTATATGTCGAAGCTCGTTTTCACAATGGCAAAGCAAGGCCAACTTGCCTGTTGCAGAGCTATGTGAATCCACAATACGTTCCATCATCCGATATAACAGCCGTTTCTAAGGTTCCGTATTTTAAATAATTACTCTCAGTGCACGCAATTATAGTGTCCTTTTCTTTCAAAACATTGCAGCTTATAGGTTTGTGCCTGAGATAGTATTCACCCTGAAGCTTTTGGGACACGTACATCCCTGACATTGGATGCGTTCACACAAAACACAAATGGTCTAAAGCCAACGTTCAGGCGGCCAGCTGACAAGTTGTCAAAAATGAAAATTCGTTCAAAGAACGAGCAGGGTGGATTTGGTGAACATTTATTTTAATTTATTTATTTTTCCCAGATTACCTTCAATTTTTTTTTCCTTTCCAGGTAACCGCAACAAAACTCCGGATCTGTGGGCACATGTTTACCATCAGAGACGGAGAAAACGGGTGCATGGATGTTTTGGTTTTTGCAACATTAACAACGTGGTGAAGAATCCCACGATATGAGCCGGGCATTCGCAGGTAAGTGCGTCATAATCGGGATAATTCTTAGGAATATGTTTTCTACCAGCAGATTTCTCTTTTCTTTAGGAAAATCAGTGTTGCTATTTCTCACATAAGAATGAAAGACAACACGAAAGAGGAAGTAACAGAATACGGGTATGCCTTGTGTACATACATCTACGTGTATCTAATTGTACGGACATTCATTATACACAGATGATTTTGGTACAGAGGGCGAATAAAGGTGCAGCCGATTATTACAGTGCAAATGTTGTATAATACTTAGCTTAGCTCTATCTTCTATTTAATAAACATAAACTAACGTAATTCTTTGTTGCAGATAAATACTTACTTCATCACTGTTCTCCTGTATCATCATAAGTTGTTGGATTTGGATACTCTGCTCGGCTGGCGAGACAAATGCTTGCCTGGAACCCGAATTGCTGGTTGCAGACACTAGTCAGTGGAAGGCTGAAGCTGTGACTTATTTTTGATATTCTGATTGCCAGTTTGGAATGTGCGGCAAGAGCAGCAGATTCAAACAGCTTTGTCATCTATGTAAGTGTAGTGATTAAGATTATGTATTTACGTTTATGGTTAACACGTAGTGGGTAACAATAGATAACTAAATAAATAACATGCATGGATAAATAACATTGATAAGCAAAAATAAATAAATAAATAAATAAACTCAACTAAACAGAATAAACAAATAGCTACATGCATGAATATAAAAACATATAAATAAGTAGATAGATGAACAGATCTGTGAATACATAAATAGATGAATAAATAAATAGGTACATAGATAAGTAAATAAATAGATAAATAAATAGGAAATAAATAACACAAACCTATAGCTAAATAAATAAATAGGAAATAAATACATAACACATCTTATGACTAGATAAATAAATAGAAAATAAATAACATGTACTTATAACTAGTTAATAAATATAATAAATAAATAAATAACATTTAGGGACTTAATTAGTTTAGATATATACATAACATACATGCATTTACAACTAAATAAATTAACATTAAGTTGTACTATACCTACATATAATTAATAAATAACAATAATAAACATAGCACTCGAATCGAACTACTGCTCTTTTATTGCACTTGAGATTTGTGTTGTATGTTATTGTTTAATGTCTTTCGCATGGAATATGCCTACTGGTTTGCCTTTTAAGTTTTCCAGTTCATACATGTTTTTACCTACAGATTTTATAACTCGACACTTAACAAATTTAGGACACAGTTTGGACGTCAGGTACTTGGTGCTATCACTAAGGACGAAATTTCTTCGGTACACTTCCTGTCCAGGCATGAAGTGAACTTTTCGTGCACGGGTGTTATACACCCTTGAACTTTTTTCTTGCGCTTGGCGGATGTTTGACTTGATTTTATCGCGCATGCATTGCATTCTCAAGTGTCTTGGTATTATGGATAGTTCCCCATCGTTTAGGACATCAAGTCGAGTTGCTAAGTCGTAGCAGCTACCGTGCGTCATCATATTTGTACCGAATAAGGCATAATATGGTGTCACACCAGTTGCTGTATGGTTCGATCCTCTCAAAGCACACGCTATCTCATTAAGGTGCGCATCCCAATCTCGCTGATCATCCTTCACATATGATCGTATAGCGGCCAGCAGAGTCCTGTTGACTCTTTCTGAGGCATTTGATTGTGGCGAATAGTTCGCAGTCTTAAAATGTTTTATGCCGTTTTTGGCTAATAAGCTTTGGAACTCGTTTGACAGAAATTGTCTACCGTTATCCGAGTGGATTATTTGTGGTACTCCGAACATATAGAACACCTCATTTTGCAAAAATCTAATAACGCTGGATGCAGTGGCTTTTTTAAGTGCTTTGAGCAACACAAATTTTGACAAGTGGTCAAGGACGACAAAAATATAAGCGTTTCCTGCTTTCGACCTAGGGTAAGGACCAAGGAAATCAATATATAATTTTTGGAACGGACGATCTGAACAATAATTGGACGACATTTCAGGACGCAAGACTTGATTCGACGCCTTACACTTTTTACATATTTCACATTGCAGTACGTAATTCCTAATCTGTGTTGTCATATTAGGCCAATAAAAAAATTGACGAACACGACTTAATGTTTTGGCTATTCCGCCATGAGCAGCCTGTGGTGGTTCATGCGCACGCGTGATTATGTCGTTTGTCAGCCCTGGTGGTATCCATAATTTCCACTGGTGTTCTGTCAGGAAATCGTCTGGAGCTGACAAAGAACGTTTGTACACAAAGCCGTCCTCCACTTTGAGGTCGGGTAGCTTTTCGGAATTTCCCTTAATGTTGTCTATTAGACTTAGGTACTCATCAGACTGGAATTCATTGGAGTCAAGGTCAACTAATGGTGCTATATTTTCTAACTCTAGGCTCTCAATATGCATTCGTGACAGTGTGTCTGGAACAACATTTTGTGAACCTTTACGGTGTTCTATCACGAACGAAAATGCCTGCAGCTTGAGGCTCCACCTAGCCAATCTACCACTGAGGTCTTTGAGACTCATTAGCCACTTAAGGCTTGAGTGGTCAGTGATGACGGTGAAATCCATACCTTCCACGTAAGGACGAAACTTTTGAATGGCCATCACTGCTGCTAAACATTCCTTTTCAGTCACACTGTAATTTTTTTGACACGAATTGAGTTTTTGGGAAAAGTAGGCAATTGGAAACTCTTCTTCTTTGTCGTTTCTTTGAAACAATACGGCCCCAATTCCTGAATCGGAGGCGTCACATTGAACATAAAACCGCTTTTTAAAATCGGGATGTGTCAGGACCGGTGCACTGACTAAAGCATCTTTCAGGCTCTTAAACGCTGCTATTGCCTCATCGCTCATACTAAATTTCGTTTTGCTCTTCTTTAAGGTATCCGTGATTGGTGCAGTCAGGCTAGAGAAGTTTTGAATGAATCGCCTGTACCAACCAGCAAGGCCAAGGAAACGCCGCACCTGTTTTGGGCTTTTTGGCAGCGGAAAATTCTCTATGGCTTCTACTTTTGCTGGGTCGGTCTTCAAAAGTCCTCCACCAACCACGAATCCTAAATATTTTAGCTCTTTGAAGCAAAACTTGGATTTAGAAAGATTTATTGTTAAATTGGCTTTCCGTAGACACAACGCAACTTCTTCCAACAATGAAATATGGGTTTCGAAATCGGGAGCTATTATAAGGAGGTCGTCTAGATACACGAAGACGCGGTCTTTTAGGCGGGAGGGGATGACCTTGTCCATCAAGCGGCACATTCGCTGGGCCGCATTGCACAGCCCGAAGGGCATTACAGTAAATTGGTACAAAGGCCTCCCCGGTACCGCAAACGCAGTTTTTTCTCTACTCTGCCTCTCCAACGGTATCTGCCAAAATGCATCCTTCAGGTCTACACTACTTATAAAGTAGGTATCCTGAAGGCGGCTGAGAAGCCCGTCGATGTGGGGGAGAGGATAAGCGTCCTTCTTGGTCAAACTGTTTACCTTACGCGAGTCAAGACACAATCGGTTCTTCCCCGGCTTGCGTATTAAGACCACAGGAGAACACCAAGGACTTTCGCTCTCCTCCACAACGCCAAGGCTAATCATCCGGTCAATTTCCTGATACAGAAGGTCTTGCACCGCCGGAGAGACAGGATAGTGACGTTGTTTTACGGGTGCCGCGTCTCCTGTATCTATGACGTGCTCCTCCAAATCTGTTTTGCCAAGTCCGTGTTGGGAGTAGCATATGAACTTGTTCTTCACCGACTCTAGTTTCGACACTTGATCTAGGGACAGCTCGTGCGTGTCACTGCTGTGTTCTATATTAGGGATACTAATGGAGCTGATTACATCTGGGGCGAGGTGGAAAGCCTTCCAAAAATCAACGCCGAGATACAATTCTTGATCCAGGCTGGGGACTAAATAAAATGTTATTGTTTGTTTTTGGTTTTTATATTCTACCTCTGTCTTCACTCTACCGACTATGTCTTGATTTTGTCCATCAGCTGTTTTCACTTTGGAGTGAAACGACGAGATAAACGGGACTTTAGCTAATTCCAAAAAGTTTAAGCAGTTTTTTCCCAATATACTGATACTGGCTCCACTGTCTAACAAACCGAGTATCTCCTTGTTTGAAATTTTAATTTTCGCATACGGTCTTGGATCAATGTTGGTAACTACTGTTGTTGAAGCTATGCTTTTTCTTATTATTTTTCTATTCTTAAACCTATCTCGAGTTTTCTTAATCCTATTAGACATAAACGGGGTAACACTTTGACTAAATATTCTATTTCTTGCAGCATTATATTCCCTCAACCGAACGTGCAAGGGCCTTAAAACTAACCTATTACTAATATTTAAACCTACACCTGTCTTATCTCCAGTATCTTCTTCTCTTACTAATATTGTCACCTTTTTGGACACTTGCTCATCTATTGATATTGGTGACTTTGGTACGGGTAAGTCTGGGTTTGTGTTGAGCGCGACTCCCCCGGGTGACTCGCGCTCCTTTGCGGGTTTTCCGGGTTGCAGCGCACACATTTCGGGGTAATCACACCCGGTTGACCGCATCGGTAACAGAAAGTGTTACGCACGCTCTCTGGGCAGTCAACAAATGAGTGCCCTTGCTGCCTACAGTTCCAGCAAGTATATGACCTTGGGTCTACCCTCGGTCTTGGTGGCTGCGAACGGTTGCCTGGTGGATGTACTGCAGCCAGATTTTCAAGGTGGCCGTAATCATCGTCTTCGGTTTCTACTGCCACTTCGTGTACCGCGTGCCTCATTGGTGGACCTGGGCGTTGGTTTCGTGGTACTTCTCTGCCAGGAAAAGTACTTTCAGCGTCCTTGCAAGCCTGTCTCAACTGCTCAACCGTAAAGGTCGCCATCGGAAAAACCAATCTGCCGATGCTATCTTTTAGATTCCGTTTCATTATCCGGATCAACTCTATTTCCGGTATTGGGACTTGCAGTTGAGCTTTCATTCTCGCAATGACACCGAAATAGTCATCCGTCGACTCCCACGAACCCTGCCTACGATCCATCAACTCGCGAATTATTTCGAAATCCGATTTCGAATTTCGGAATTGTCTAAACAAGGCATCACGCAATGTTGGCCAGTCCGGGCGATAATTACTGCGCTGGTATTGCCAGTACCACTCGTAGGCCCTTCCAGACAACAATAAATGAAAGTCTCTGAGAATTTCAGCCCACGGACAGCCATATTGACCTCGAAGAGTTTCGAGACGAAAAACAAAATCTTCAACGCTGAGCTTATCTGGTTGACCTTCAAAAATAAGCCCCCACTTGTCCACTTTTATAGGTGCTCTATCTAACACTTGATTGGAACTACGATGATGACGATTGTAATTTACTGTTGGTGGTGGATGATGGAAAATTGGTTGCTCTTGGTAGGTATTATTAACTTCCTCGCGGTTTGCTTGATAATTAACCGAATTAACTCTTTGCATGTTCACATTATTGGAGGGCACAAAAGGCATTGAATCTGCTCGAAGCTGAGACGGATGGTTCTGACTTGCAACCGATTTGGGTTCGTTACTAGAAGCTGCTGTTGATGGTCGCAGTACTTCTTCTGCTGTAGGTGTTGGTTTGGTAAGTAAATTGATATCTTTCAAAAAGTCCATCAAACTGTCTTTCAAATCTTTTCTCAGGTCTTCGGAGATATCTTTTTGAATCGTAGTCTTGTACGATGAAAATGCGTTTACAACTGCTAAATTGATATAGGCCTTTAATTCGGCTATCGTATCTGAACCTGCTATTGCAGACTGATTGTCATTGGCTGGACCTTGAACACTTTGAGGCACACTGATGACAGTATGCAAACTAACATCTTGCGCGTCCAGGGAAGCAGCGCCCATTTCGCTTAAACTGCTATACGACGGTGCTTGAATGGAAGAAAAAGAACTATTTGGTGCAAAGGAAGACGGCGGACGTGCTGGACCTGAACTAGGAACGCATTGTGGAGACTGTGGAATACCTACATCGGACTGGTATGCATAAGAAAAGGACTTCTTTGGATTAGTCCCCATGTGCGTTAACGGGGTATGTGCAACATTTGTTATGCTGGTTGGTGGTAAATGACTCGATGTATTCAGTGATGCCATCGGAGATAAATTCGGTGGAGAGTGATTGCTGGGGTTCACAATTCTAGGAGGTGGAACGTTGGTTTTTGCAAGAGGTGGTGAGTGCATTAGATTAGCCATGTCGATTGGTACTGTATCTTTTGAGGAATTTGTAACCGAACGTGTAATTATTCTCCTATCGTCTATAATTTTCGCTCTTCTATCTTTCTGAATCGCTTTTTTATTTTCAGACAAACTCATTGGGACTTTATTGACTGAACGAAGAATTGGATTATACGAATTTGCGTTAAGAAATTGACAACAAAAAAAAAACAGAATTATAAAAAAACAAAAAGAAAAGTATATGAAAAAAATATGTATGTGTAAAGTAAATGTACCTAAACCAAAAAAAAACGAAAAACAAATAAATAAAGTAAATAAAGTGTACAGCAGTAATAAATGTGAGAATAGAAATTTTAATTATATGGTAGATAGTATGAGTATTTTTTCAGTGTATATACACAAAAAAAAACCTAATTATATATAATTTCCTATAATAAAAATTGTATTAATTAGTATATTTCAGGGATCGAAAATACCGGGTATTTTGATTTTTTTCTGCAAAAAAGGCCAGTAGTAGTTAAGGTTGTAAAATAAAAAGAAGTACATCTGGTTGATGCTGATGAAGCTGCCTGTCGATTCCTGTTATGCCTTTAAGAACTTAACCCATTTTGAAAATGGGCCACATAAAATTAGTATTTTTGGCCACATAACATAAGTGGCCAAATGAACCAGTTATTTCAACCATTTATTTTTTCTAGCCGAAACAAAAAAGTTTATTTGACCCAATATTATTTCTAGTGAAAATAAATTGATTTATTAGACCCAATATTTTTTTGGGCCATAGAAAATGGGTAATAGAGGCTTTTAATTTTTTTGGGTGAAATATTAGGTCTCTTATTATTATGATGATATACAAATTTTCATCTGCTAAGTACATCACACATGTATAATACATATTTTAGGTTGTATAAAAGGGTATTTTACACTTCAGTGCCTGGTAGAGGGAACAAGGAAAGAATTTACGTTTTGACAATTTAAAAAAATTAAAAAATGTAATACTAAAGCTGCCAAACACGACATATGCGACATATTGTAGAATATGCCACGTTTTATACATTGTGGCATGTGCGAAAAGTATGCCGAGTACACGGCATGCACGTTTTGTCTCAAAGTTGGCATATTCGTATGTCGACGGTGACTGGCATGTGTTTTGCCGCAGCGGAGATTCATGTAATATGTTATAATATGTAAGGTGTTGAACAAAAATATTATTTAACTGATATTAAAGCGTCAGTAAATGTGACGCAATTCCATCGCTATTGGCTATTTCGGAGAGCAAAAAATTGCCTCAATTGAAGATTTCTTAGACGTTTTTTAATCCATTGACATCGTAGCCATCCTTTGATGGAATTTGTTACTTTATGCATTGATAGAAAGAAGAATAAACTTGCGGCTTAACCCAAAAAAATATTGTGTTGATTGGACCCAATATTTTAAACCCGAAAAATTATTGGGTCAAACTAACCCATTTGTTAAGCAAAAATGTACATTATATTTTATGTACCAGGTTTCATTGGCCCAAAAAAAAATTGGGTCGAATGAACCCATTTACTTTGCCCAAAAAAAATTGATTCTAGAGAAAAAAAGCACTATGCACCACTAATTAAATTGGGCCACAAATACCTGTTTCATCAGACCTTTTTCAACAAATAGGTCAATTGGGTTCGGTCCCTGGTATATTTGAGTAAATACACTTAAAGAAAATACTTGTATGTATCAAGAAAATTGTTTTATTGATTGGTTGTAGTTTTTGTTCATATAACATGCGGGGTGCATCAGGTTTGCTTTCTTCGGCGGCGTTGGTTTTGTGAGCTTTATGGGCTGATCTGTAGGCAACTTATCGGATTGTAGACTGCGGACGGACGATGTGACTGATCCCTCAGTGCGGCAGAATGAGCAAAACATAAAGCTATTTACAAGGACAAACGACGTTGTGTTCAAAATGTTTCCGCAATTCCATTCCGGCCATTGGGCTTCTGATGGAAGACATGAAACGTTGTGAACAGCAACACATAAAAGAAGATTACAAACTACAGATGTACTAGTGCTACTTGACTTGACGAAACCACATCAGACTAGGCCACTAGACACATATCAAAATTAGACATTGACATCAGGAAATGAAAAGTAAAAGGTGTGATAGGAAAGCAAAAATGAACATTGAAAAGATGGATAGAGTGAGAGAGAGACTAAGACTGACAAAGTTTTAATTGTTGTCGCTGTCAATATCGAACGTCCTCGTCGCAATTCGAGATGGCATTCTGATAAGCTATCCACTCGAAGACTTACGATATTTCGATATTGACAGCAAGGACAATTGTGGACAAATACGACGTAAAGGACAGAAGACTTGGACATACAAAAAACGTTGGGCGCCATTTGTAATAAGTTAATTTGAGGAAAATAGAGGGCGTTGGAAGCGGTAAGTGGACAGGAAGTGAGGATGTGGATGGGACTTAAGGATTGGAGAGGAAATAAGAAGGGAGAGAGTGTCGAGAGCGAAGAGCGCGGCATGCTTGTCACGCACGGCATAGCTCGCCGGACGGGGTGGTCCTTGTCATCGCTACTCGACCTAACCTACTACAAAACATTAAACATGCCAAAAACAAAAACAAAATTACCTTGTGTTGAAGCGGACGGACGTCCACCACACTGAGGGGGGCTGCTGATGTAGATGCAGCCTGGCCAATTCCCTCCCCTCCTGGAAGTTTGCGGCCAAATATTAAAACTTCCCCAAAATTTGGACCGTTGCCTTAGCTCAGCCCATGTTCGCCGAAAGTACCGTAGCTAACCCTCCGCACCCCTGAAAATTTAATTTAGTGGTCCATCAAGTTCTGATGAACTTCTAAGAAAAACCATAAATTCTTATCATGTGACGTGATCATGTCATTCTTTATTTTAAGATGCACTTTAAATTTAATTAATTGTTTAATGTAAATTAAACTAAAATTAACCTAAATGCAAAAAAAAAATCATATAAATTAACAAAAACACAAAAAAAATCAAGTAAAGAACAGCTAAAATTCAACTAAATCAACCATACATTACTAATAATAAATAACAAAAAAACAAATGAATATCAAAAAAAAGAAAAAAATTTAAAAACTAAATTTGGTTTCACCCTGTGTTTATAAAAAAAATGTCTTGGGTAACCTTTTTGTTACCACCCCCCCTTTTTCCAATCTAATTTAATCGCGGAGCGCCTACCTATCTAGAGCTCTAATAGATCGCTTTTTGTTGTTTTAAAATAATTTTTCGTGGGCTCAATAAACAAAAAAAAAAAGGCGAAACAAAACTTCACAGGCAAAACAAATTATAAATAAATAATACTACGCAAAAAGAAAAAAAAAATGGAATAAACAAAAAAAAAAATAAACAATGATTCACGTCAAAACTTAACACTATATTACAATAAAGATTGCCTGCTAATGTTTTGCAGAAACAACCACTATAAAACAGGCCAGAAATTTTATTTACGGGCGGCGAATAATTTGGTTCTTGTATTTTGGTAGGTACTGGCAGCCCTTAACTATATAAGTAATAATACGCTTCAATGTTGGCAACACCGTTCTTATGTTAAGTACGGTATGTAGTATGATGTAGATACCGCTTTTAGGTATATAAAATTTTAGCTAATATTACCACACCATTAATTATTGATAAGATGTATGTACATATATATTTTTTTTTTTTTTTCAAGGTTCGAAGCACTTTTGCTGTAGTGTATATGTCATGCGTTGTCTTGTCAGCGGAGCACCCTTTCTTTTGGCAGAGCCCCCTTTCGCTGTCACTTTTTTGTGCGAAGATTTCAAAAAAAATCACTCTATGTAGTGCTCACTTGGTTACCTTGAGTAGGTACATATATGTATAATGAAGTTCGCCGTCACCAAGTAGTTTTTTTGGCGGCCACGACTGTGCCGTCTGACCGCCAATAATTTCTTCGAATTCGAATTCGATTCCGGGCCACCTCTCACCACCTGCATATAATTTTATGGTGAATACCATTCAGCCTGTTTCTCCAGTGCTCCCAGTTCACCGGCCACTATGTTTTTTTTTTACGTTTTTCCTTTTTATTTTCTATAAATTTTCTGCCGTTTGATGGGATGAATAAAAAAAAAAAAACAAAATATACCAACGGCAACGATCGCACGTATATGTCGAAGCTCGTTTTCACAATGGCAAAGCAAGGCCAACTTGCCTGTTGCAGAGCTATGTGAATCCACAATACGTTCCATCATCCGATATAACAGCCGTTTCTAAGGTTCCGTATTTTAAATAATTACTCTCAGTGCACGCAATTATAGTGTCCTTTTCTTTCAAAACATTGCAGCTTATAGGTTTGTGCCTGAGATAGTATTCACCCTGAAGCTTTTGGGACACGTACATCCCTGACATTGGATGCGTTCACACAAAACACAAATGGTCTAAAGCCAACGTTCAGGCGGCCAGCTGACAAGTTGTCAAAAATGAAAATTCGTTCAAAGAACGAGCAGGGTGGATTTGGTGAACATTTATTTTAATTTATTTATTTTTCCCAGATTACCTTCAATTTTTTTTTCCTTTCCAGGTAACCGCAACAAGCCGCCGCCAATAGTGGAAAACTGCAGACGACAGCGATTAAATAGAATACAAACTTGCCATTGTAATTACGTCCAGGGTTGTCAGATGTGGCGAATTATCGCCAAACAGGCGATTTGAAATTTCATTTGGCGACACGAAAATCGGTTTGGCGACGCAGCCTAAAAAAGGCGATATTTTTAGATTTTGGCGATTTAAGTTTTTTTAACCAAATTGCTAATATTTAGGCCTATTCGGCAAAATCTGTTATTCTGTTATGAATTTTCTGTTTTGAATCATAAAAGATCTCGACCATAAAAAATCTTTTATAAATCGTATTCAGGGTTTCGAACTTTTATGAAAATCTGTTATGGAAGTTCGAAACTTGAAAATCTGTTACGAAGCTGTCAAAACAAACCGCAGAGTTTTTTTTATGCATAGACGGTAGGCACCTGATCAAATTTGCTCAAAAAACATATTAAAATGCAGTCTGAAAAGAGTATATTTTGAATTATTACAAACTAAATAATTGTGTAATAAATACTGGAACATCTTTTTAGGAAAAAGCCTGATATGAACTGTATCCGTAAAAATGTAGTGTCGCGAGAAACTTGAAATAAATATCCAACTATACATCGTCATCATTAGAAATACAATTTACCTGAATTTGAAATGAAATGGTTGTATTCGTGTTTTGTAAATTGTTCCAATCCAATCTAAAGAGCTGAATAAAACTCATACATTAGGAAGATCAAATGGATTACTATTTATTCTTAGTTCTAGCAAAAGTGATCGGTGTCTTCGTCTAAACCAAAAATATTCATTCAATCATTTTCAATGGTGCGCTTATCCATTAAGTGGGTTGCGGGTATAGGTTGCTCAAGTGGACCCTCCATAGCTCTCGATTCTCCGACATCGTCTCTAAATCATCAAGAGCAATCCTCATACGGGTGTAGAAGAGAGATTATGAACTTGATAATATAACCATCTCATACTGGGTCTACCTAGGGGACGCCTGCCTGATGATGGTACGGATTCCATAGGGCATGCGTTTAACATGACCAAACCACCGAAGCATGGATCGCTCCGTCCGGAGAAGTAGCTATTTGACATTGAGTTCCTCGCGAATTAAAGCAAAAGTAGGTACAAATTTCCAAATTATTTTCTATTACATACCCACTAGTTTATGCACAATTATTACATTTGTCTTCTTTTGTAAACATTTCGTTGACGATAAATTATATAGATATCAATTTCAATTCAAAACTTTCTAATTAATAAAAATCTTTTATGATAAAAGTCACAAAATTCTGTCTTTTATTCTGTTATGATTTATAACAGATTTCATAAAAGATTTTTGCACGCAGAATACCAATTCTGGAGATCGTAAAAGATTTTTTGACAGTTCGAACTTTTGTATGGAAATTCATAACAGAATAACAGGAAAAATGGATAAAAGATTTTGCCGAATAGGCCTAATTGTTTCTTTTTTTATAATTGTCACTCAAACCTTACATCTGTGAATACTGTTACGAAATATTAAAATTAGTAACGAATGAAGACAACTTTAAAGCTTGGAAAGATATTGATTTAGGGTCGGATTTTGAAAGAATCGCGATAGAAAACAGTGGTAGCACAGAGCACGTGAATGAAGTTAAGAAGGAAGTTAACGATTTCATTCTTGCTTTACTGAGAGAAATTCGTAAAAGATTGTCTGTCTGTAACACCACTTTTGTTTCTTTGGGATATTTTTCACCAGGCGTTTGTTGAAGCCAACTGCGACCCTATTTTAAAAGTCTGTTTGTAAGCTTCATTCCACACTAAAGCTTATCTACAGCAACTTACTGATTCTCAGTAAGAAAAATTAATTTCTGTCAATTGGTCAAATGAATTTTATCTAGAAAGTGTACCCGAAGAATACGCTTTGAAGTTTTGGAACAAGGTGCACAATTGGTCAAATGAATTTTATCTAGAAAGTGTACCCGAAGAATACGCTTTGAAGTTTTGGAACAAGGTGCACAAAATGACAAATGCCTTAGGACAGCCAGAGTTCCAGGAGATTGGGGTAGGTATTTGCATTATGTTTTTTTACGTAAAAATTACGAGTTGCACGAATTCATTTGCTTTTTATGGTTTTTGAATTTGGAGAGTAGAACATTTTTTGGCGTTTTATATTTTACGTTTGGCGATTCCGGTTTTTAAATCCTGATAACCTTGATTACGTCTGTCGCATGCCTTGTGTGTTTGTCCCTTTTTAATGGAAAATAATGATGGGCGACGAATCAATTACTTAATTGTTGTTTGGGCGCTGCATATGGTTCCCAAAGTGATGGTAGTCGACCACGATGCAACTCGATACATTGTTACGATTATGACATGCGATGGCAGTGGATCGGATACCTATTATGTTGATTTTGGGTTAGTGGCAGTGGGTAGGAATAGTTAAAGATTTTTTCGGAAATATAATTTTGTCATTCAGTTTTACATATATATAATATTATATAGATACCTACACTAGCGGACCCGGCAAACGTTGTTTTGCCTGCTATTAGTGCGTTCATCAATTTTGTTCATTTAACCGATGTATCCGGGCTGATACTGCTCTCCGTGTAACTCGACCGATATTTCCTCTTCGAAGACGTGGCATTGTTCTGTAGTAAGCAGAAACGCAAAATACATATGTTTTATATGGATGTTGTAATTGGTTTAACAAACTTACATATTGCTTATTTTCGATGACGCACGTTTACACATTTACTAATGTGTTATGCACACAATTCTGATAAATTGAAAACGCATGGAACAGAACTTTGACACCGGCAAAAAAATTAAAATGAATTATTTGAAATTTTATTCATGAGCTTATTGTTTTTTTTTATTTTATTTAATTTTTTTATTGGTCAGTAGTTATTTTTTTGCGTATCGCAGCGCCACCTACCGGGTCCAATTGTGAATATAAACCATCCCAAGACCCATTCATACACACACATAAAATTTCATTAAAATTAAACACGAACAGAAGAATTATATATACCTATAGATAGATAGAGATAACATATCCACATACCTACATAGGTAATAAAAAAACTATGTAAGTAGGTATATTATTTTTGTTATTTTCTATATACATATCTTTAGCTTTAATTTGTTATACAATACACTAAATAACTCCAAAAATATATAAAGTTGTAAAGAAGAATATGAGGCACCTTTTTAAACATGTATACATTAAAATGGGGTTGCCAAGGCCATCCGACATTTAAAACTAGGCAACTCTATATATTTCGCTTTATCTCATCGAGTTCTATAATTTGGCGAAGCTTCAACCGAACGCACCGGAAGTCACCCGTTTTAGACGACATCCGACCCGCCAACCCGGGTGCGTTGATCTTGTCTAGAGTTCCTCTATCGGTTAAGTAGCAACATAACGTTTAACTCAATGGTCTCACTCTTGCACAGCATTAGCCTTGACTGTGAAAAACGGATCTTTCTTTCTGAAGTTATTCTAAATTCAATTGCGTAGCGTGGTAATGTAAATCCAGCATAAAGCAGAGTCGAAGTAGAGTGTGTCAAGTCAATTACTGCCTCCAAGTTAATACTGTCGATTGTGACGATTTCTCCGGTTAGTCAATCATGGGTGTCACTCCCCGTTATCCTCTGAGCCCATATTACCTGGCCTCCGAATCTATACTTGCAAACGTACCAATGGTAGCTCATTGGGTTGCAACTTTCAAGTAGGTAGGACGCTGAAATACGTGATAGCGCATTACCTTGTCTAAATCATATTTTTGATATCAAATGTATCGGTGAGACGAGCCTTAACAACATGGATGTGCACTTTTATACCCCTTTATCAAAATACAGGCGTTAGAATCGCTTTGAAAAATCAAAAAAAAATAAAAAATCTAATGCATTACGAAAAAACGTAAACAATACCTACCCCTATCCTCTTGGCAGAACCAGTGTGACCAAATATCATAAATTAATTAATTATCACAAAAACTAGCAATTTTAGAATCAAATCATTTTTATTGCTACTAATCTCAATACCGAATTAAAAAATAAATATGACAAGAATAATGACAAGAGTTCAGAATTAACTGTAATTCCTGAAAAAAAAAAAAAATAATCATAAAAACGAAGCATAAAATTAAATTAATTAATAGGTGGCGCAACAGGCGGTAGACACCCAAGGCCTAGCTTCTCGCAACCATTCGTTTTGTGTGAGTTTCTATTTTTGGGACGAATGGAAGGGATCTACAATTTTATGCCGACTCCGAACGGCTGAATTGAGAAGCTTTTTCAGGACAGTCATACTCTCGGATGTTTGTCAGACGTTCGCGAGAGGTGGCGCAGTAGAAAAAACCTTAAGATGTAATTTATGTTTTTCCGGGGATCGAACCTGGGATCCCTCGCACAGTAGTCCAACACACTAACCACTGCGCTACTGCGCCCACCAACGAAGCATAAAACCATTGCTTAAAAAGCAAAGCTGGTCATCACCTGGTCATACTGCACACATTGAAAAGGTCGTATACACATTATACAACGAAATCAAGTCAATTCGCCTTTAAAAATACATTATGAAAATAACCCACAATCCTTCGTCTTAAGGACCATTCACATGAAAGCGACCAACTACCTACGAACGAACGAATATTCGCAAGTTTTGAAAGTCCGTTCACATGACCATTTTTCTAGATCGCGACAGTTCGCGAATTTCAGCCATCTGTTTCTACCCGCAATGTCTAATTTGAGGTTAAGTTCGAACGAATGTTTTATTCGCTAGTTTGTGGAACGCGAACTAAATGATGTGGATTGCGAATAAACTTTGACTATTCGCGCCAGGGGTGTATTCGTTCGCGGAAAAAAGTTTGGAATTCGAAATTACGTTATTTAAACAGTTTTTTAAACTTGTTTTCTTAATACATTTTGATGAGATAATTAATTATCTTCCTCTTGGAATAATAAAATGTCCTTAAAGGACCATTCACATGGAGCGAACGAAAGAATTGATGAAATGCGAACAAACCACTTTTTATAAACAGAAAATTGCACATTTTATTATTCCAACAGGAGGACAATTAATTATCCCATCAAAATGTATTAAGAAAACAAGTTTATAAACAGTTAAAATAACGAAATTTCGATTTCCAAACTTTTTACCGCGAACGAAAACACCCTTGGAACGAATTGTCAAAGTTTATTCGCAATCCACATCATTTAATTCGCGTTCCACAAACTAGCGAATAAAACATTCGGTCGAACTTAACCTCAAACTAGACATTGCGGGTAGAAACTGATGGCTGAAATTCGCGAACTGCCGCGACATAGAAAAGTGTTCATGTGAACGGACTGTCAAAACTTGCGAATATTCGTTCGTTCGTAGGTAGTTGGTCGTTCTCATGTGAATGGTCCTTTAGGGTCAGCGTTACCGATGGGCCACTTTTTTTATCTCTGGGCCCCAGGCGACGACTTTTGAAAAATTGTCTGTTTTGGACCCTTTTTACAACATTTTCCTCTTACTGGCGACTATTTCCATAAAATAAATCATAAAAACTATTGAACAACTCAAACAAATATTCTCTGTACCCATATTTAACATTTTCCAATATGATTCCACTGTCAAGTTAAATAGGTATGGTTTGTTTTACTTCTTCTCCCTTATTATTGCATCTTTAATTATGCACAGAGTAAATCATCACTGAATAAAAATTGCTGAAGGGAGTTTCAAATGATGAGCGCTTATTAAACTATTTTGAGGTACCAAAATGTTGGCACTAAATATACTGAATAAAAATAAAATTGAAAACTGGGTAGGGTATGTACCTACCTAGCGATTGCCCATTGAAAGGCTTTAAACTTTAAATAACGCATTGGAAATATGTAAATATTACTTTAGGTTATGTTCTATATATTTTGTTGTTTCTTTCTCTTCCTTTACTTTAGTTTTTACGAATTTTTAATGGCATTCCTTAACTTGAAAGAATTCGTAGCGGCTTCGAGAGCAAGATATTACCGTCCGCTGAGAATCTTACTAGTTTTTACAATTAACTGAAATTTATGAATTGACAAATAAAAAGTAAAAACATACTGCACTTTAGGGAAAAACAAAATGCAACTGTAATTTTTCATAGATTACTACTACAAAAGCGTTCCCTAACTTTTTCTCTTTGAGAGAGAATTCATCCCCACCGGCTACAAGCCAGTTCCCTTCCGTGGGATAAAGGGAAAAAGCACCAAAATCGTGGGAATTTCAGGAAACTGACAAAACAAATGTTAAATCGAAATTTTAACGAAATTTCATCAAAACTACTCCCAGGGCCGGACCAACCATATGTGCAAGATGTGCAAATGCACAGGGCGCCAAATTCTGGGGGCGCATTGCTAGGAGTAAGGCTTACTGTCCACGTAATTGCGCTTCATACGCACGCTTTCGACATTTGCATCTTGTTGTACGCTTGCTTGCAGCTTGCATGTAAACAAACGAAGCTATGTACATAATGTCCACGCAGTGGCAAACGCAAAGTCGCATTGGCGACTACGAAATGAAGCGCAGGACTAAGAAAAATTAATTCTATCTTGCGCGAACAAATACTGCCATTTGCATTTGAAACAAAAAATTTGTTCAAAAAAGCGCAAAATAATAACATCCATTCCACCTGTGCTGAATTATTTCTTGCACATTAACTCACATTACTGCAATGTTGCAAATACAAGGAGAATCTAACTCAAAATATCGCAAAATAAAAAATCCCACTAGACCACTGCAAGTTCAATTCTTTACCTAGCTAATCTCAAAATATTTCACCCTGTTCGTTTAGGTATATTTCTTGCACATTTCACTTACATTTTACAAGTAAATCTAGTTCAAAAATCTCAAAACAAAAAAGTTCCACCCCGTATGTGCAGGTTTTATTTCTTGCACAGTCGCTCGCAAAATTTTCATAGGAAAATATAGCAAACAAAAAATGCATTCCTACGGAATTGTTTGTGTTTAACGTGCAGGTTTTTGATTCTGCACATATGGGGATGGGAATATGGGATTTCTCATATACGAAAAAAAAACTCGAAATGTTTCGAGTAATTTCATATTTATCAGTGTACATTTTTAAATTCAAAGTGGCAATAGAAAAAATTAAAAAGAAGAACAAAAATATTGCTTTAATTTAATTTTTTTGCTCTGAGCTTGGAATAGAATGAACCAATTTATGCGTTTGCATCTACACAAGAACTTGCCTTTTCTAAACAGATGTTTGAAACTGAAAATTTTCAGCTGTTGTGTGAGGTTCAACTTTACCGGCCGAAGTAACAAACAAATTGGTAGATATAAGGTAAGGGGAGAGTACGATAACTACGGCGCCAAAAATTGATAACGGTATTTTGTAGAGGGGTTAAATACAAGCACTTTTTACTATGGGAGGGGGGGGGGGGGGGTCTATCTTACTCAGTTTAGGCGGGAGGGGTAATTTAAAGAAAATGGTACTTTAAATGGAAAAAAATATATTAAAAAACAATGGCAACGCTTATAATAAAATACTATAACATTTTAGAAAGCCCAGAATCTGTTCTTTCATATTATTTTTAAATCAAGTTATTCCCTTAAATAGTTTTTGAAAAAAACAATTTCAAACTTGAATTTTAAGACAAAAATTAGGGCGAGTAAAATAATTTTGGCGATGAAAACTAATGACGGATTTATGTAGAGGAGTTAAATACAAACATTTTTTACTATGGGAGGGGGGTCTATCTCGCTCTGGTTAGGAGGGAGGGGTAATTAAAAAAAATGTATAAATAAAATTAAAATAAAATAATAAAAAACAATGGCAACACTTACCACAACGAACTATAGTATTTTTCAAAGCCAGGAATCCGTTATAAATTGTCTAAAATGCAAATCAGCAAAATTTTGTCTACCCAATGTGAAATTTCTGGCCAGAGACTGTATCTGAAGAATGTTGTTGATATTGGATAAACTAATATAATTAAAAGAAAGTTTGCATACACTCAGCCTTGCACCCATCCCAAAATCCAACAGTGACCCCAAGCAGAGGGGTTGCAGGGGGGCAGCATGCCCCCCCATACGCATTTCAAGGGGCAAGGGTAGCAATTTGTACTCTAAGCGGAGCGACATATAAAAGTAATATTCAATTTTCTCAAAAATTAGAAGACATAAATGAATCTGGTTTTCAGTGTTCGATTAAGAATTGATTTAGGCAGTAAAAACTACAAACAAATTAAGTATCTATTTGCTCAATATTGAAAAAATCAGCATAAAACGTTTTTTTATTTTTTTTCCTTAAATTTAATGTTTGAAAGTATTTTTTTTTTTCAAAAACTATTAACAACTAAAATTGATTTAAAAATAATATCAAAGAACAGATTCCTGGCTTACAAAATTCATAAAGTCCTTTATTGTAAGTGTTGCCATTGTTTCTCAATTAATTTTTTTCATTTTAAGTATTATTTTTTTTTAAATTGCCCCTCCCGCCTAAACGAAGCCAGATAGACCCCCCCCCCTCCCATAGTAAAAAATGCTTGTATTTAACCCCTCTACAAAATACCGTTATCAATTTTTGGCGCCGTAGTTATCGTACTCGTGCCTAAGGTAAGATAAGCAACAACGACATAGCTATGAGGAGTAGATGAAAATGATGAGGAGACTCAGAGGGATTAGTAATGTACAGTTCATTTATGAGTTAATACATTTTGTATACCCTCCACACTAAGGTATATTCACTTTGTCATTACATTTGTAACGCCTAGAAGGAGTCACCGGATTTGATCAGGATCAAATTTTTAATCGATTCAGCCATATCCGTCTGCCTGTCTACATTTCTGTAGCCTCCAAACGAATCGACTTAGTCGAAAGAAATTTTCTGAGATGACTTCTTTTTACGGTCGTTAGGTTGGTTTTAAAATGGTACATGTCGGAAAAGTAGTTCTGTTACCTCCCATACAAAGCCAATACTAAATATGTACCTTAATAAAAAAAACGCATTGAAAGTCTACTTCCTGGGTGATGTGGAAAAGACTTATGCATGTATGCAAATATGAAAAAAAGGGCGCTTTCTGTAAATCTTGCACAGGGCGCTAGTTTGGCTGTGGACGGCCCTGACTACTCCAATTCACAACAATTATCGGCTCAAATATCAGCAAATATCTGATGGCGCAGCGGCAGCGCACGTAACTACATATAGACCTCTAGCGCCAGTGGGAAAGTGACATTGGAATGGGACCAGTTTGAATTTTTATCTTCATGAGCATCAAAAATATATTTTGTGCTATAATGTATATTAGACCTAGGGTGTCTATACGGACTAGATTGAAACATTTCGCAAAAAAGTATATTTCACAATAATGTGCTAGCGATCTAGTGCAAATGCTGAAATGTCAGTTTTTGTATGCCGCATGCCGCTAGTCATCTAGCGGTCAATGAAGCGCGACCATTGTGATTTTCTTTCGATATAATGTATCGTGGGAATTTGGTGGGAATTTGAGTTCGGTGAAAAGGGAAAAAAGGGAAAAATTACCACGTTTCGTGGGTAAAATGAAGAGAGAGTCCTAACAACACTGGCTACAACTGCCATTTTGACAGTCTTTTCCATTCTATGTACAAAAGTAAAGAAAACAGTTTTTTTTTTAAATACATCGAGTATTAAGTTTTATTTGTATTAGGCGCCTTTTTAAAATTTTGGCGACTTTATCATTTTGGCCATCGGTAACGCTGCTTAAAGTACGTCCATAGTGAATCGGGTTCTCGCTTTCTCGCTTATCAGCTTTTCGGCAAGATTCACTCCGGTACTTCGAGACAGCGTGATTTTAGCAGGCGATGGTCATAGTGAACACCGCGCCGGTTTTTTTCAGTCATATCCTTTAAAAATAGGCCTGTTGTCTTGAATGCTTATCAGGAGTGGTATATAATAAACTATTCTAAATATGTTACAGGAAAATTAAATTTTTTTTTTTTGTTTTTCAAGGCGATTTTCTAATGCCTGTATTTCGATAAAGGGGTGAAAGTGCACATCCATGTTGTTAGGGCTCGTCTATTGGGTCCTCCTGGAGGCATTTTGGCTGTGATAAGTCATATTACCTCAGGCGGTGTGGTGTAATAAATTTAGAATTCGGTGTTATAGCAAAATTTGATTTTTGGCTTATCTATATTTCACAAAAGTGAATAACTGTAATTTTAATTGTAATTTGTTTTTTTTTTAAATGTTTTTTTTTTTTGTTTTAGATCCTTTATTGGTGCACCTGTAATAAGTTTGTAATAAATTCTGGTTTAGGTTTTAACAAGCTACCTATCTCAATTGTATCAATCATTGAAATACTATGCATGGACTGCTAGTGAAATGTCAGTTTCATACAAACCTGCTGCGAGGAAACATGAAGCAAACATAAGCACTAGCCCTTTTGGTTCAGTGCGGCGAAAGTATGAAACCTCTAAGTGCCATTGCTATTTTTTTTTTACATAGAACACAGTGCCATCCATTGTAGAAAGATTGCAACATAAGCAAAATAACGATTTATTCAAATTATTTCAATAGTTCTATAACAGATGGCACACTCAGCACACCAACAAAATCGCACGAATTGCTCGATGACATTTGAGTGCTCTCGATTCTCTCCACCGTGAACCAAAAGAGCTAGTGCCAGCGATGACACTTTACTCCAATTGGAGTAGATCTACTTCACTTTTTCACAAATTTCAGAAATCTACTCCCTACTCCACTTATTTCTAATTTTCCATTTTCTACTCCAATTTCAAATTTGTAATCCATTTCTTTATTTTGTTTCATAAAAAATATTTCACAATTTTCTAAAATGGTTTTTAGGCCTTTAATGACAAGTAACTGGTATGAAGCCACTTTATGGTATATGGAACTGGTAGCCACAGGTAAAACTATGTATGGCGACTTTGTAGGTAGAAATCATAATGATCAGATAAATAAGAACTCGGAGCTTCGACAAAATTTGAAACATTGGTAGATCCAATATAGAATAGACATATCTTTTGGGCTCTTAATGTTAAACCAAGAGTACCTTACGTCTTACAAGGACTTGCAGTTTTCACCCTACAATAAATTTCCGAACTACGACTGCTAAAATCAGGTATGTATAAGATATAATATTGCTCGGTCTTAACAGAAGGCATATCAGCGCCACAATAGGTGTCATTACGGGGCACTGTCTTATGGGCAAGCATACAACAATGCTTAACGTATTCTCAAACGATTTTTCTAGATTTTTCATCACATATGGTATCAGAAGACGGGACCTAACCTGACCATGTATGAAATTAGTTTTAGTTATAGTTTAGAATAGTTTGGGGACTTGGTCATGTCCTATCATTATACTCGCAAAATGCAAACATTTCGGCGTTCTACCTTGAAAAAGGTATGCACATTGATGCTTTCTGAAAATCTACTCCCGTTTTTTCTCATCTACTCCACTTTTTTAGGCAATTCTACTCCAGAAAATTTTTCAGAAGTGGCATCGCTGGCTAGTGCTTATGTTTGCTTCAACGAAAAATTGGCTACTAGCAGTCTATGTATAGTAGTATAGTATGTCAATGGTATCAATAGTTATAGAGCGGTGGTGTAGATTCAAATAAAACCTGCACCATCACGCAATAACTCGGGCTAACTGTAATAAATTGTAATAAATGTGTAATAAAAAATTATGCAAAATATTCCATCGTCGTGGGCTAACGTGGATGGTGCAGGATCAAGGCACTGATATTTTCATAAATGCAATGAGGCGATTATTTTATTTACAAGTCTCTGAACCAAAATAAGTTTTTGAGAAAATAAAGGGATAACAAATATCTTTAAACATATGAATATAAATTTACATTATGCACTTTTCAGAGCTCAGAGATTTCTTGTAATTTCTATGTCCAAACTGCAACATAGTGGGATGAGAAAGTGGGAATACTTAATCCTTATGTCCACTACAGGTTACAGGTTACATTTAATGTCTAATATAAAAACGGGTGATATTTACTTTGAAAACGTTTTTTGTGGTTGCAATTGGATTTGTATTGGCACTGAAGTTTTGAAAATATACAGATCGAGGCCTTATTCACATTTTTTTAAAGAAAAACTAAGTACGTGATTTTGTTTAGAATGCTTATGTTGTCTTAAATTTCGATCAAAATCGTTAGAGCGTTTTTAACTCAACTATAAATGGTTCAAATGATTAGAGCCGTTTTGGAAAAATTCAAAATTGTTTTAAGTGTATGAACACTCGTTACTGGATTTAAGCAAATGGCCTATGATTCATTTTGTTGTGCTTTCTTAAAATAAGACAGTACCTATATAGCTATCACCACAACGATGTTAAAGACTAATCAGAACCTTAAATCAAAATGTTAAAGTCAACAATGCAAGGTGTGTTATCAAATTTATTCACCTTTTCAATAATCGAACTAATCATAATAGAGGTAATACAATGTTGCGTTTGCAAAAAAATCGGGAGTGTCGTACGTGTATTTGACGTAGCCATCTTTTTCAGCATCCCATAAGAAGGTCACAACAGACCTAAATCCTTGCATGCACTTTTCGCCAATAGTAACATGGCAAACGAGGCGATATCTGGAAACGAATATTTTATTTCCAAAGGTGAAACCAATACCTTCTCTGCTCGCACTCACCTGTCATAGTTGTTCGATTTTACGCGACTTTTGATTTCTTCGCTCATGTGTTGGCAGAGATCTTGGGCTTTCTTTGAGGTGTAGACAAAGTCTTCCAAAGACTTATCCACCACAGCCTTCATTATCATTTCGCATTTCTCTCGGTTTAATGGATTGTGTGGTTCCAAGCGGTAGGAAGGCATAAAACGCATTGCTGCTGGCTAAAAAATAATATACAATTCATTAAGATATACAAATTTTTAAAAAATCCGCACATACCTTTGGTGCTCCTCCACCAAGAAAGACGCTCATTCTCTGAGAGTTGGATCGGGAGGATCTGCCATACTATACAGAAATAAAAGACGAGAATACAA
Source organism: Cheilosia scutellata (assembly GCA_955612985.1). NCBI lineage: Eukaryota > Metazoa > Arthropoda > Insecta > Diptera > Syrphidae > Cheilosia > Cheilosia scutellata. The sequence continues at coordinate 29,378,625 of OY015314.1, read as the reverse complement.
TTTCCAATTTCGATATGAACAACACGCTGCTACAACTGTACTAAGCATGTTCAATGAATAATAGATATGGTTTCACTATATGTACTCGGATGTCTAACCCCAGTCGAATCCATCAGGTAAATAACACAATAAAAATAGAATTTCTAAGCATTTACCTGTTCTCTGTCCCGACCGAGATATATTTTCATCAAACCTGACCAACTTGCTGCCATTTTAGGGTAATAGGGATTCAATGCAAAGGTTTTCCTTTTGAAAATATGATTGTTAAATCGATAGTTCATAGTATATTGTGGGTTCGTGACATTCCCTTCAAATGTCGTAAACGGTTGTCAATTATTACCAATTGAATTGCAATAAAGTCGCGAGCCAAAAATCTATCTAAAGCGATTTCATAATTTCTAATAGCGAAAGCTTTACCATAAATTTAGATTGAACAACAGGTGCAGCCTGTTGGTGGTTAGAAATGGAAGGATAAAGTGGAACAGACAAGACAACCTATTGCGATTTGAAGAATGTAGATATACATTTTGCGTGCCCGAAATTTACGAGTAGGTACATGTAGAGTTCTAATGGGTGCGTGACAATGGTTCATAAGAAACGCTCTCGAAAGTATGGATACAAACTTCAAGTTTCTACGATGAAAGTTTATCTCAAGTAGGAAATAATCTGATTCAGGACATATCTAAATTATGTGCGTATACATCAATTTGTCATTTATTGAAGTAGCTTAATCAATCCTTTAGACCACCGGTATATCCCGCTAACTCGTGAGAATTCAAATTGATACCGATAAAATAAATATGGGAATGAATCTCTGTATTTTATACTAAGGCCGACAATAGGCTAAAATGATAGCTGATGAGTATTCCTAGCATGACTAGTATTGCGGTTGAATTGTTGAAGTGGACAATTTCGTTTGAGCACGGTTTGTAAAAATAAAAAACGATAGAACAATGAAAGACACTCAACATTTCTACTTTGTGTTATAGAATGTCTGACACCCGTATGTCCGTATCTCCGATTTAATTTTCTCTGGTCGTTCTAACGACAGACGCACATTCCGAGTACGGACAATTTTTCGGTTTCGGTAAGTTCCATTTCATGGATAATGGCGTAAGGTTACGGGATACGCTTTAAGGACTACAGCGTGGTTTTCCAGCCGCGGTAGGATAAGTGGAAATATCCGGGTCCTGGGAGCTGAGAGAGGGAAATCGAAATGACAACTGTGAAACCGAAGGATTGGATTTCTTGGATTTTGCAATTCAATTCAAAATTTAACTTTGACTCGTCTTATTCCACCTTATTTAACTCATAACTTTAATTTTTTTTTGCCTGGCGGAGCTGACTGACTCTCAGATATCAAGCGGCTCTGCCTTTTATTGGTGGGCGTCTCTGATCGTGGTTTTTTGTTGTTGCTGTTATGATTTTTGAAGCGCTGAGGATCATGCATCTACTTATGTTATTGAATCTAACACTATAGCACTACTACTACAAACAATGGACCACAATAGACTGCGCACTCTGTGTCCCAACGCGTGCTCTTGCCGTCAGTGATTACGACCAGAGAGCTTCTGCTGCGCCACACACGCTGCTGGATCCAGCTTCTGATTTGACTGATTTACTGGAGGCTGTCAATTTGATCGCGTTGGGCTCATAAGAAAAGACGCGTCGATCCCATAAGCACGCATTTTCGACAAAAGAGATATTAGGCGTATTTTTTTGTGAAGTGAGTATAACAAAACCAAAAGTGAGTAGAACAGTTTTGCACGTAAAAGTAAAAGTGAGCTAGCTATAGCTTGCGAAACTGGATCGTGCTTGTTGGCTGAGGCCCTGGTGCACCCCGGACTGTTGCCCCACCTTAAGTAAGTAAATAAGTCATCAAAGTACGAGTGGACCTGCTGCCACGAAAATTGTATTGCCGGTTATTGAGAAGTTTTCGTGATTAAAGGTATGAAAAGATATTAAACCCTTTTTATGCCCTCCGCCAAGAAGGTATGTATATTCTTTATGTAGGTATAGCCAAGAAGGGGTCAACGGAGACCACATAAAGTATATATTATATTCTGAATCAGGATCAAAGTATGAATCGATTTAGCCATGTCCGTCTGTCTGTTGAAAGCACGATAGCGTCCAAAGGAATCGACCTAAGAGTGCGAAATTTTGTGAGAGGACTTCTTTTCACCGCCGCGTCGTCAGGTTGGAATTGAAAATGGGCTATAACCGTCGAGTAGCTTTGGTTCCTCCTATACAAAACTTTCCATGCGTGTACATGTAACGGGTGGGCCATCTAGTGGTTTCTTTATAAATCATAGGTTATTTTAACACTGTTTCCCGCTCGAAATCTTGACAGAAAGTCAGTACCATACCTCCGCGGAACGAAATGTGTCGCTCTACGCTTGAAAAACGTTGGGAAATATTCGGCCCTAGCGAGGTATCCGTCGGAACGGAAAATTCTCCGCAACGCATACTCCGTCGGAGACTCAAATTACATTCGAGGTATCCGCTTTCGGAAAGAATAATTAAAATTCGACAACGCATTGATTTGATATGATGTTGTTTCGTGGTACATCGGGATTTTCCTATTTAGTGCTTGTCTTTTTTCGTTTTTTTTTTTTTGCCCTGGAAACACACAAGCAACAAATACAACCAATTAGGGGAGAGTACGATAACTTAGGCGCCAAAAATTGATAACGGTTTTTTGTAGAGGAGTTAAATATAAGCATTTTTTGCTATGGGAGGGTGGGTCTATCTCGCTCCGTTTAGGAGGGAGGGGTAATTGAAAAAAATGAAACTTAAAATTAAAATAAAATATTAAAAATCAATGGCAACACTAACAACAAAGTATTATAGCATTTTTCATAGCTAGGAATCTTCTAAATTGTCTATAGTGCAAATCAGCAAAATTTTGTTTATAATGTGAACTTTTAGGCCAGAGACTGTTACTGAAGAATTTTGTTGACATTGGGTAAACTAATATAATTTAAAGAAAGTTTGCATATACTCAGCCTTGCACCGATCCCAAAATCCAACAGTGACACCAAGCAGGGGGGGTTGCAGGGGGGCAGCATGCCCCCCCTCCCCATACCCATTTCAAGGTGCAAAGGTAACAATTTGTACTCTAAGCGTGTGACATATAAAAGTAATTTTCCATTTTCTCAAAAATTAGAAGACATATTTCAATCTAGTTTTCAGTGTTCGATTAAGAATTGATTTAGGCAGTAAAAACTACAAACAAATTAAGTATCTATATTCTCAATATTGATAAAATCAACATACAACATTTTTTTTTTATTTTTTTTCCTTAAATTTCAAGTTTGAAAGCATTTTTTTCAAAAACTCTTAATAAAAATAACTTGATTTAAAAATAATTTGAAAGAACGGACTCTTGTTTTTAATATTTTATTTTCATTTTATGTTTCATTTATTTTTAAATTACCCCTCCCGCCTAAACGAAGCCAGATAGACCCCCCCCTCCCATAGTAAAAAACGCTTAGATTTAACTCCTCTACAAAAAACCGTTATCAATTTTTGGCGCCTAAGTTATCGTACTCGTGCCACCAATTACTTTGCTAAAATGTTTTTTCTTTATTGCTTTCATTTATCAACACTTCACTGCGAATCGTAAACAAATTCCGCAACCAATTCCTGTCGGAGCATATCGGAAGAAAATTCGTATGAAGCTGTCAAAAATATCAGTAAAAACGCACTTCATCGCACTGAAACGCAAAACGCCAGTGTGCGTTACATATTTGTCGGAACGAGGTTCCAAAAAGCTGTTCCGACGTATACCTCGCTGCAAAAATCCTCCGATTCGTACAAAATCGGAGAATTTTCCGTTCCGACAGATATCTCGCTAGGGCCGATTGAAAACTTTCTCCAAACTCCAAATTAAGTGCTGTGTAGCCCAAACAGTTCGTTTTTTGAAAAGACGTTTCTGACGAGGCGCATTTTCATCTCGGCTACGTAACAAATAAATTGCCGCATCTGGGGCTCGACAAATGTTCACGTTATTGTCGAGAAGCCAATGCATCCACAGAGAGTGACAGTTTGGTGCGGATTGTGTAGTGGTGGCATTATTGGACCATTTTTCTTCGAAAATGAGGCTGGGAACAACGTTTCGGTTAACGGTGGGCGTTACAGAGCCATGTTAACTGAATTTTTTTTAATGAAATTGAAGACATAGATTTGTGGATTTGGTTCATGCAGGGTGGCGCACCGTGCCACACAGCACATCGATCTTTTGCGCACCAAATTCCGAAATCGTGTTATCAGCCATCTTGGCGATGTCAATTGGCCGCCTCTGAGCCGCGATGTGACCACTTTGGAATTTTTTTTTTTTTGGGAACCGTGAAGGACCGATTTTATGTTATGGAGGATATCAAAGCATTGGCCAGGCAGATGATAACACTTTTACTTATTTTAATTGAGCTGTTTTTCTTAACTGAGTATTTGTTGTATGAGAATACTAGCTGTACCCGCCCGGCTTTGCCCGTGCACAGAAATTGTATTGCTTATACAGTATAATCTCGATAATTCGTACCCCGTTAATTCGTAAACCCCGCTTATTCGAAATAAACTGCTGGTCCCTTGAAAAAATCCCGGTTATTCGTAAGAAACCACGTTTGTTAGGTTTATGTTTAATTGGAAAGACAGAATAAGAATTTGGTTCTTGGAAAAGCAAGAGAGAGTGAGATGGAAAACTTTCACACTTGAGAATGTGAGTAAAATGGGACCACTACTACAATTGGGTGCTGTTTCTGTTGTATTGTTAGTCATTTTCACACATGTATTCACAAACTGACTGTTAAAACTTATTATCCCGGTAAATCGAATTTTTATTTTTTAAGTCTTCAATAATTCGTAATCTCGCTATTTCGAAAACCTCTATAATTCGTAATAAACTCTAGGTCCCTTGGTATAACGATTTATCGGGATTGTACTGTAGATCTTAGATAATAATGTTCTTTCGTAAAATGCGAAAAATGAGATTAAATCGATTTTCTGAAATTTTCTTTCTGCGTAAACTACAATACAGCAATACGAACAAAACAAAAAAAGAATCATGAAAATCGGCTCAGCGGTTATTGAGTTATAACGTCATCGAGTTTCACCCCATAGAAGATGTTCTTTGTATGGGCGGTGCCACGCCCTTTTGTCCAATTTTGACAAACCTAACACCAATACTCCTAAGCCCATACCTAAAATTGTATGTAAGTTTCAACTCAATCGATTCGGCGGTTTTCAAGATATTTTTTGTATGGGGGGTGCCACGCCCCTTTGTCCAATTTTTACAAATCTTCATAGCAACACTTCTGGGCCAATACCTAAGATTGTCTGTAAGTTTAAACTCAATCAATTCGGCGGTTTTCAAGATATAAGATTATGTTTTTTTTATGGGCGGTGCCACGCCCCATTGTCCAATTTTGACTAATCTTCAAAGCAACACTCCTGGGCCAATACCTAAGATTTTCTGTAAATTTTGACTCAATCAATTCGGCGGTTTTCGAGATATAAGATTTTGAATGTTTTTTTTGTATGGGAGGTGCCCCGCCTCTTTGTCCAATTTTGACCAAACTTCACAGGATTCATGTATGGACCAATACCAAAGATGTGCGAAAGTTTGGTTAAGAACGGTAAATGCGTTAAAGCGTGAATCGGCGACAAACATTTTAAGGCTCAATTTTTATATATATAGATAGATATTGAAATGATACAATTTGGTCCGACGTAACGAAGCAACGTTACGTCAATAAAGTATTTATCTGGGTGAAAGATGAAGAATAAGTCCATAATATTGGCGCCGGCCGTGAGCTGCAGTATAGAATAAGCTGTTAATATCAGCTACATACCTACACTGCATACCTTCCTTCGGCTGCTGTCTATCCAGAATGGTGAAGCCCATCGGAAATGTGTTATTGTATTTGCCCGCAACGACAGAACACTCGTACTTGGAAATAGTTTTATAAAGCTACATAATCAAACTAATACAATAGATTAATAGTTAATGCTTGGACGTCTCTAAATCTGTTCATATAATAAAATTGTAGATTTTTTCTTTGTTCCACTATCACGTAAGAACTGTCTACTAACCCGATTGGTATAGTCTTTTTGAAAAAGGTAGGCCTTAATAATGGGTACCATATAGGCTTTATTTGGTCAACATTGGACAAAGCGGCGCGGCCGGCGGCGTGGCACCGCCCATACAAAAAAAAAACCTTCAAATCTTATATCTCGAAAACCGCCGAATCGATAAAGTTAAAATTTACAGACAAACTTATGTAGGTATTGGCCCAGGAGTGTTGCTGTGAAGATTGTTCAAAATTGGTCAAAGGGGCGTGGCACCGCCCATAGAAAAAACATTTAAAATCTTATGTATGTATGTATGTATGTATTAGAGACATTAGCACAGGCCTCGGCCCTCATTGAAGCTAAGCTCTGGGCCTCCGGGTATCGTAGAATAGCGCCAATACAAATGGACAAACTAAACCCGTAAATAAGCTGATTGAATAATTACAGAGACGTAAATATTCAAGGTTCTTACATATTACCGTTTGAACTGAGTTTTGGAACTTTCTCCTGAGGGATCTTATAAAAGTAACGCTGGACATTTGACGATGTTATTATACCTGGTAGCACCCAGGTGTAACCCAATTATCGTGGATCTGATTCCCATTGTGTTGGCGAAATACTCTTGAAGCCGAGGCGTTCGCGAACCGATGTGACGATGTTACACATTTTCGGTTACGTTTCTAAACTTAAAATAAACATGTCTAACTAAATTACCTTTTCAGTAGCTTCATACAGATATTTCATAAAAATGCACTCTTCTTGAATCTATAATTTTATAATGGTTACATCTTGATAGTTCACCAACAGTTCGAACTTTGCACTGTTCTGCCAACTTGGCTCTTCGCCAATTCATCCTAATTTTGTGACTATCTTCAGTATACTAAAGGGGCTGGCAAATATTAATCAGAAAAAACATTTAAAATCTTATATCTCAAAAACCGCCTAATTGATTGAGCTCAAATTTACAGTCAATCTTACTAAAGAACATATTATTATCTAAGATCTAAGCAATACAATTTCTATGCAAAAGGGCAAAGCCGAACTAGTAGTAAATATAACTAGAATGTATTATTGACTTACTGATATTGAAATTGAACCACATTAACTAAATTTCACATGGGAGGTGGTTAATTGTTATATTGTAGTTCAATTTGACAAAATTAAGGGAATCGAATCACGATCCACCTGATGTCAGTATCTTCAAGATGATACAGTACAGTTTCATTTCGCATGCATAGAATACTCAGTATAAATATTGATCCCGTTTTTAACTAAGTTGGTTTTCTACAGTTGGTATGCAACTGTAACTCATACCTACCTACTTTTGGGTGATACTATTGGGATTTCTTTACAAACCTATATATATGTCCCGAAATAATATTGTATCCATATTAAAGCGTTACGCATTGCTTCTTTTAAACACAAAAAAGTTTAATAATTTCAACAGACTCGGCGTTATTTTAAATGTCTTCAAGGATTACAGCTCAACCTACTTAACTTACCTCTTTTCCGGCAGGATTTACCGGCATTGCGCAAAAGAATAATAATACTGAAAAGTTTTACCAATTGTTGAGATTTATTAAATTTTGTTTTTCTAAATATTTTTGACAATCATAGAAATGTTTTAATTGTTTTTTTTTTTTTGTGTGTTTTTAAAGTAGATTCGGGTTCTGGTGCGCTAGCAAGTATTGAAACAGAAGCCGCTAAATTGGATTAAATATGTATGTGCATATTACATAACATACTACATACATACTAGAGGACACCCATCGATGAATCGGACAGAACGTCACAATAGACAGTCATAACTTTGAGGTAGTAAGGAACTTTAGACTATCTCGGATCTGCTTTTACATCTGAAGGAGATATCTCATCTCATATAGCAAGTAAATTGGGTTGAGGATTGCGGACGTTAGTGATGTTTTTCATATACAGGGCGTCCCAGTTAAGTAGTATAATCCTTTAAGGGAAGATACAACAGAAGTTGTAGTAAAAGGCATTTTTTGTAAGACAAAAGTGGTCAAACAAAATTAAGTGAGAATAATACCTACTACAGCGCGTTTCAATTCACTTGGCCAACAAAAACAAAATACACAGAAACCTGCGCAGTAGAATGGCCAAGTGAATTGAAACGCGCTGTACGTACCCATGATGGAATAAGTATAAGGTGGTCTCGTCGGCAAAAAGTAGTTCCTTAACGACACGTTTTCCTCTTTATTCAGCGTAGTAAGTGTACGTTAACGAAGCGTTAAGGGACCAAAAAACGAACGAGTCGGCAGCCGACGAGACCACCTTATACTTATTCCATCATGTACAGCGCGTACCAATTCACTTGGCCATTCTACTGCGCAGGTTTCTGTGTATTTTGTTTTTGTGTTTTGTTGGCCAAGTGAATTGAAACGCGCTATACGTACCTACGAGCAATTGTTAACAGTTACCTAATAGTCGAATAGGAAAAAAAACTTAACATTGATAAGTTGATCTCCACAAAATGTATTCAAAACGTGAATACTCGGAAATAGTGTTTATAAACGGGTTCTGCAATGGAAACACTTCGTTCGCAAGATAAAGAGTACCAGCGCCGATACCAAATTCGTAGTACACCATGTAGACGGGCATTCGCCGATGCGTTTCAGCGCCTTGTTGATACCGGGTGAGCTCCTCAAAATAAAAGGGAACGACCGACGTTTAGACGCAGCGGCGGCAGAAATTGAGGCTGGGATTTTGCGTGCTGTGGAAGTTCAGCCTTTAGTCAGGTTCGCAGACTAACTGTAGATAGAACTTCCCAGTAGCAGGATTCACAGAACTCTACAGAGTAATAGATTACAGTATTACACCATATCCATTTAACACCGGTACAGGATTTACTACCAGGAGATGCGCAAAGAAGAGTGGAATCGCCAGTGGCTATAGCGCAAACAGGCAGAAGACAGGCACTTCCTCAAGAACATTCTGTGGACTGACGAACCGCACGCTGATTTAAATAAATTTTAAATAGATTTGTTTATTCTACTATTTTGTACTACGAAGTGTGCAGGGGCTTCGCTAAAATTTGTATAAAACGATATAATAAAACTACGGAAGATAGATAAACGATTGGAACAACTACAAAAATAAATTTCGAAATTTACCAGCGGTCAACTACTTATAACAGAGCAAACGCGATGTCGACTGGGGATGACTTATACCATCTTGCAATCGTGGCCATATGTTATATTATAGAAACCCTTACTTATTTATAATACGTAATCTTCTTTATATATAAAAATGGTGGCGAAAATGTTTAGTAATTCATCAATTGAGAACGGCTGGACCGATTTCGCAAACATTTTTTTTCAGTTGTTCGTAATCGCCAGGAAAAGGGAAAACCCTCCGGAAAAGTTCTTAAAATCTAAAATTGAAAACGGCTGGACCGATTTGGCTCAACTTTTTTTTTCAGTTGTTCGTAATTGCCAAGAGAAGGTTCTTCCGAAAGAAAATTTTGGGAAAACCCTCCGGAAAGTCGGGAAATTGGAAAAATGGAAAAATGAACAATGTGATTCAAGCGACGATCATCAAAGGAAAATTCAAAGGAGTGGAAGTCCTTATCCCACGAATTCCGATTATTCCAACTGATCTTTCATTTAAATTCAAGCGGATTCAGTTCCCCGTTCGATCGGCTTTTGCGATGAGAATCAATAAATCGCAATGGACATAAGGCAAACTTTTATATTTATAAAGAGTTTTTAATGAAAATAGGATTACGTTACGTTGATTACGTACCCGTGTCTCTAAAATCGGTTAAACGTCAGTGCAGTACAAAATCTGTCAAAATGAACGGGCGAATAGCCACTTCGTACAATAAACGATACCCAGGTATACTGCATCCTTCCGCTTTCTGTGTTTTTCATCATATTAATGATTTTATGGGGTGGGCGCAGTAGCGCAGTGGTTAGTGTGGTGGACTACTGCGCGAGGGATCCCAGGTTCGATCCCCGGAAAACACAAATTACATCTTAAGGTTTTTTCTACTGCGCCACCTCTCGCGAACGTCTGACAAACATCCGAGAGTATAACTGTCCTGAAAAAGCTTCTCAATTCAGCCGTTCGGACTCGGCACAAAATTGTAGGTCCCTTCCATTCGTCCCAAAAATAGAAACTCACACAAAGCGAATGGTTGCGAGAAGCTAGGCCTAGGGTGTCTACCGCCTGTTGCGCCACCTATTTATTTATTTATTTATTTATAATGATTTTATGGCCATAGGGTCGTCGTGTAATAACTCATTACTTGTGAGCGTAGATTTATATGGTCCCAGACAATTCAGCGATAGGGCTATGTCGTCCCATTGCCGATTAACCTCACTTTTGTTAGACCTTCGTGAATGATTTGGCCAAAGGAATATTTTTTTGCATTTCGTTCACTAAATGTAGAAATTGTGTTTTATTTGTTATCTCCATTATCTCCATTCTGCAAACTAACTTTGTCTTTTAGTTCATTAAAAATTAAGTACACATACTTTTTTTAACACATTAATCACCCTTATTCTACGTGTCGTTTATATTAAACGACAAATGGCGTTTTTTGAAATCGGTATTACATGTGGCGTTGTTCTAGGCGTTTTATGTCGTTTAACGACATATGGCGTTTAAGTAGTGTGGAACACAAGTTCTACAAACGTCAACACAGTTTTTTCGCATTCTGACAGTCGTTTTAGTTGCACAAAACGACTCCTAAAACGCCGATTATTGTCGATTACAAATTCTTAAACGACTAGGAGGCAAATTTAAGAAAAAACATGTTTTTCATGTGAGTTTTGGTAATTGTTTATATTTATGCAGTGATTTCATAATTCTCTTATGATTAAGGGTGAAGATAACAACCCCGATCAAATGAAATTCCACCTTTTTGGTAAAACATAATTTTTGCACAATTCCCTTCTTCTTCCGTGTAGGTAATGTATGTTTACCCATCGTGCGCGTAATTATTTTCTTCGATAACGGTAAGCATTTCTGTTAGGATTTTACTAAGGAAATCATTCCCTACTTCCTTTCGGTAGCCACCTTCCCCAAGAAAACGCAATGTCGAAGCCAGTTTTAAAATGACTGGCACTGACAAAGAACTCCCCGCGGCAGGACGTTTATCCTTCACTTCAGTTAACAAATAGACAAAGGCTTCTTTGTGAAGTCTAAAGTACATTTTGAATCTGGAAATATTATTGGCATTATTTTCTACCTCAAACTATTTTGTATTTATATGTATCTACTTACTTTCAATCTGGTAAATCCAAAGGATCGGATTTTGACCTGATTTTTCTTCTTATATGTCTCAGCTCTCTTTTTGCAGACTCATCTTCTTCGACGCTTTCGCTTTCCAAAGGTATGATCATTGCAATGCTATTCATGTGTTTTTAGTATATATAATATTACCACAATTGGAAATACTTTTGGTTTTTGTATGTCCATTTCAAATTTAAAACACAAAACATAATTACCTACCTACCCATTCTTGCTGTCTATCTGTCAATTATCACTCAGCGGTTGGTGTGGAACTCATGTGGAATGTAAAGTAAATAAGAGAGAAGGCGTTCAAGGAATAGAATACCAAGACTCAAACGACTCTAAAGCGACTCGACTCAAAAAACGCCAGCTGTCGTTTAATATAAACGACACGTAGAATAAGGGTGAATATCACGCAGTCGTCCGCAAAATAGTCGACGACAGAAATGAAATGTATCATTTCCACGACAAACGTCGTCACAAAACGCCTCACGCAATACCGACGATCGTCGTCGAAAAATACAATCCACATTTTTTGACATTTCAGACGCCATTTGTCGATCGTCGCCGCGACAAAAGTCGTTTATTTTTATTCGCCAATACCAAACAGTCGTGTCATTTTTTTTTAGAGTCGTAAACGACAACGACAATAGGGGTGATTATATTATGTAATTTGAAGCCAGCTTCTTTCAGCAATTTTCTGGAAAATAGAACAAAACAAAAATTTTTCACATTTATGCAACAGGTTTATTAACTCAATAAAAATTATTGCAAACACATTTAAAAAAAAAGGAAAATTCTTCTAGTTATAGTTTAGTTTTGTGCTAACACATTTAACATTTGAATACCTGACATGCAAATGAGTGTACATTTAGTATAGTTACTATATCATTGATGATTATATTTTTTACTTATTACTTATGTATAAATGTAATTATCTGGTAAAGATTTAGACACCATCAAGTAATTAGTTTTACATGTTATTATTTTATTTTATATTTTGACATCCTGCAGAACAAAATATGCTACTACTAAATCACTATTCATTGATTTTATCGTAAGATTCAATGCTGTGAAAAAAGGGTGTATAAGAAAGTTATGTAAATACGATATAGGGTATAGTATATTTTTAGTTTTTTTTTTTTGTATAATATTTGGACATGGATTTCATTAGAATATATATCCATCATGTTGTATATAGAAAACGTTTTATAATAGTTGTTTAGTGTACACATTTAACAGTCATCTTAATTTAGTTGTAGTTTTTGTTTTTAAGTTATAATAACACATCATAGACACAACTGGACATTTCAATAAAATAGTGTCATGCATAAATTTCCTCCAAAAATATTTAAATTTCCTAGATTTTTAAATGTACATGAAGTAACGCTTGGCCTAAAGACAATGCCAAAGCTTTTAATAGAACATAATGCAATCCATTTGGCTTAAGCGAAAGGTAAGGATTTTTTCAACAAACAAAATTGCCGTAATTTTGTTACTGTCTATTACAAGATAATATATGAACGGAAAGGAGTGTATTTATGCTTTTGTTTATTTTCTTCATAAGTTACTATTAGTGATGCGAATCAGTTACTATATTAACATTCACGATAAACTCAAACGACAATTACTAACACAAACACGATTTGTTCGTTGGCTAAATTCTATTAACACCATGCACAATATTTGCAAATATTTCATTCAGTTGATTAAAAACCGATAGGTTTAATGTAATATTTTAAAACTGATAAAACGCCTAAATAAATAATAAAATCGAATTTTATTCGAAAACTAGTTGTGGAATGTCTTACATAAAAATAAATTTGACTTTGGTGCAATAGGTATATAAATATTTTTAACTGGTGTGATGAAATAAAGTTGAACATACAAAATTAATGACATCGAAGAGTATTTTCATTTCGTTATAGCGCAATTCATAGTGCAATACGTAGCAAGCCGCGAGCAGTGGATAATATTTCTTTATAAAAAGTGACCGACTTGCTGTGCCAATTCGTTTCCATAATATTCCTAAGTGCATTGAGATTACTTTAAGTTATTTTTTATTATTATTTAATTTTTTTTTAATTGCAGTCGGCCAATAAATTTTGCAGTCAGCGCATTTTTTATTTTTTTAATGTTTTTGTAAAAAAAAAAATCTACCAGTTGTGATACAAGAATTTTGTTTTTGTTTTTTTTTAATTTTTAACTACTTTGGTCCAAATTTCGGTATCTTTACAGTCCTACTATGCTTTAGTTATTTCAGTCATTCACAAATAGAATGCCATATCCGTTTGGTTTATTACTCTAGTCATTCGATCGAACTTTACGCAAAGATCCGCGATTGAACTTGCAAATTGACTCCAATAAAGCCGAACGAGTACCTTCTTCGTTTTCATCGCCAACACTTGGCGATAAGGGCTGTTCAGAGACAGGAACAGATGGCGGTAACGGTGGCACAGGAGGCAATGGAGATGCTGTAAAAAAAAAGAAACGCGATAAAAGAAAAAAAATTATATGACATATGTATTTCATTTTTCACAAAATTATACCCCCGCAATTCGACACAGTCAAACGCTTCATTTGTTCGTTTGTCACAAACATCACATCTTCATTATCAACATCATCACTATCATTATTATTGTTAGTATTATTAGTATTATTATGTACCTTCTGTATGGATGCGAAATATGAGGAGATGAACTCAAACAAAAGAAGTACAGAACAGATGGCAGCAGTACAGAGACGCGGAGCCCTGCGCATCGCACGTTCTTAGTGCGCTGTATCGTAACCAGCCGTTGATGTAGGAGTGACACCCATTGACATCTTAGCCACGAACTTGTATGAAAAGAGGGCGGAAATAGGAGTTGGAGCGACAACCACTGACGCAAAACAGCTCACCAAAAATCTATAGGAACTAAGGTGGCTGATGTTGCTATAGCTGTCTCAGGAAAGCACTTAAATACTCTAAAAGAGCTCCTACAAAATGCTTTAAACAAGCAAGTTCGCTGGGCGAGTCGGTGTGGTTTAGGTGTGAGGGGGTTTAAATCGGGGACTTGAACGCCATAACAACTAGGATAGGGTTTCTATACGGACCTGTTGCGCAAAATAATTTTTTTTCTCTTAATCTATTTTTAATAATCATTCCAGAAATATTAGGCAAGCATCAGGCGTGGAACAAAAAATGTCATGACTGCTACATAAGCCAGTATTAGACGATATGTTGAATCAGCATACGTATGCTGAAAATTGTGTTCCAATCACAACATATCGTGCAAACTTGATGACAGAAATTTATTTTTTACACGATATGTTGTGATTGGAACACAATTTTCAGCATACGTATGCGGATTCAACATATCGTCTAATACTAGCTATAGTTATAACATAACATATGGCTAATTTCATTGAATATTTTATCATAATAAAGTCTTCTAGATCAAGTTAACTTATAGAGATTTACTAAATACTGCTTGATCGCTAAATGGGCCGACTATGAATACTATGTAATCTCGACCTTCACTTTATAGCTAATAATTTTAACATTTTTGAGTGGTATTCCACCAGAAGTAAAACGTTATCGAGAAGAAACCTCATATTTCTCACAAATAAAAATGACTACGATAAGTACCTAGGTTCAGTTTTTATAACACTATTTAAAATTGATTTCTCCCATATGATACCACAGTCGTACTCCTATTGAATTTGCCGAATATTTAAACGATGCCCTAATCTAATCTGGCGAGTGAATGACATATTAAGCTCTATTTACGTTTGGCGTTTAAAATGGTTCATTGGAATAATGACTGCCCACGTCGTAGAGATTCGTAGAACGTAGCAATACAATTCAAATATGTATTGCACTTATACCTGTACCTACACGTAGGTTGCACACATTATTTCATTTGTATGAATACTTGGAGTTATACAAACAAGTTTACTCACGGCTATTTCCCGAAGACGGTGGTGGAGTTGAAACAGTCTCGTGCGACGCATTCACACTCAGAATACTGTCTGATCTGTTAAATGGTGATATAGTCAATGCTCCTCCGCCAACCGAAGCGCCGCCGGAGGATGATGTCGCTCGGCCACTATTCGCCTGTAGTGAGTTTTGTTGCTTCAACTTTGATTGCCTATGCTCCAGTTTCTATAAAAAAAAAAAAAAACAAATATATATTGACAAAGCAGTAAAATAAAAATATATTTAGGGGTATAGTGAATAAATTCCGATGGAAATATTTCCCTTGTCAGCAATGTAAATCAAATTGCTGAATGGGAAACATTCCCGTTGAAATATTATTGGAGATAGGGGTCATTTAAACTTCAATACCGCTTTTTGCTTGGACTTTTTGCGCTCTTCTTCCGAACTCATTAGTTCCTGTACTCTTACCAAGCGTTTTTGGTTCTTAACCTAAAAGAAAACACTTTAGAATAGCATTCCAACATTAAGACATACAATTGTACCGATTTCTGTTCATCTCTCAATCGATTTTCACATTTTTGCGTGGCAATCCGAATTTGTTCTTTGGCATTTATGGATAACTTAAAATGTGGCTTATAGGGTCCCTCACCGGGGCTAAGCATATCCTGTAGACTAGACAAATGCTCAGTGAAGAATCGATGCTCTATTAGCTGTTCCAAGGTTGGCAGCCCAGCCCGGCAAGCCTCCTTTGATAAAATTAATTCTAATATATTTTCTTTTAATATAAAAAAATCAATAGTTAATGGATTATGTTGAATCACTTGTTGGTATGTTTATATTACTTAATCCTTCCTGACAATCGCTTATTTGGCGTGCAACCGATTCCTGCAGCGGATACCCCATAGTCATTTCAAAAAGCACATGACCAAAGCAATAGACATCAATAATTTCCGCCGAGTGCAACTTGCTGTGCTGTACAAAGAATGGACGGTAGAATGCCGGTACTCCCAAAATGTAATTCTCAATGTCCAACAGTTTTGCACAATCATCTTCAATAACAATATTTCCAGAATGGAGGTGACCTGAAAAAAAGATTGAATGAGACGAAAATTACAATAAATTTGAAAAAAATTAGATCTTCAATAATTAAAGAAAAATAACACAATCCGTTATATTATAGGCATAGTACGGACTGGCGACCGTAAGGCTGCGGTTCCGGTGCCAGCGAATGTAAGCGAATTTTACTCGCGCGAATTCGCAAACTTCGCTGAAATCATTTTAGTACGCATTTCCTATGTTATGTTCGCGCGAATAATGTTGTGCACTTGAACCACAACATAGGAAATGCGTACTTTTAAATGATTTCAGCGAACTTTGCGAATTCGCGCGAGTAAAATTCGCTTACATTCGCTGGCACCGGAACCGCAGCCTAATGCAGAGCCCAAACGAAAAATTGCGGTCTGTAGTCGCGCTTCCTCATTTTTAAAGTGTGATATAGGTTTGAGTGAGATCTATACATGCACAAATCTGTTCCACATTAACAATGCCGAGGATTTGAACGCAAACAACGGCCGTGAGAACCATCGCAAGAAAATATTCGTACAGCCCTGGACTAAACTGTAGAATCAATGATAGAATTCATACTGCATGTATGAAAACAATGCTGGCGCATGTTTGGGAACTGCAATAATCGAAAAAATATATCAGACGTTGTCACAATGAACATGGGCCTCGACATAGGCAGAATGAGTGCGACATTCGAAAATGCTGCATTTTTCCATGCGGCATTGATGTCCCGTGCAGTCCACATTTCCATGTTGATCGCTATGACATCAAAAATAAAAGTTATCTTTCTTTTCACGTGCCCCCTTCATGCACATATGGGAGTTGTACACTATCAGCTAGGTTCCACATTTTACTTTCACTCGAAATGAAATCGAAATCGATCGGAAATGAATTTTTGTGTTCTACATTTCACTGTATTCGATTTCGAATTGAGAAAAAGTGAAATTGTTGTGTTCCACAAATCGACTTTGACGATTTCCAAGTGAAATCATCACATCATTCGATGTGAAATAGTGAAAACGAAAAGACGCGATCAGAAATGTAAGCAAAAAATGCAATTTAAAACAAACTTGATAGGCTTATTTCACATTTAGATAGGCTTAAAACATTTAAAACAGGGGTAAACATAAAAATACTGCGCAGGAGGGAATATTTATTCATTTTATGGAGAGGCAAAAAGGCAAAACTGCAGGTAGCTGCAAAGTGTCAGGAATTGAATATTGTTGAAGGTGTGGTTCAACAATTTGCAACAACATTAGAAATACACATTTAGACGGTAGTATGAAATGAACCTCTATTAAACGACTAATAATTGACAAAATTCGACTTTCGTTTTTAGCTTTTATAACTTGCGCAGCATCTGCAATTTCCAAGGGATTTGATATATCTCTCAGCCTTCGACTTTCTATTTTTTTTTTATTTCTCCTATGCAACAACTAGCACAGCACTAGTTATAAGATCCGTTTATAATAAAATTATAATAAAAATAATCTTTTAAGCTCCAATTTTCCAAAATAAAAACACTTTTACGATATCCCAAATGACAGATGTTAGCTGTTTGCACTTTCACGAAAAGTGATTTCGAAAAAAATTCCGAGTTACCGAATCGGTCGGAATGCAGAACACTGAAAACGAATTCACTCGATTTGCAATTTCGATTTAATTTCACTCGATTTCTGGAACCTAGCTGTATATTTGTATTACAATGGTTATTTAAATGTTAAACTTACCATAAGGCATTCCTTTCGAATGCAAAAATATCAATGCTTCCAATATCTGGCGGCCGTAGAGAGCAATTTGTTTAATTGTAAGTGTGGTTCTGCCCTTTGGGTTTCCGTATTTAGCTAAGAATGGATTTTTCGGAGTAGCCATACAGAGAATATCTTTAAGTGTACCCTGTTTATGAAACCTAAGTAAAATATATGCATTATTATGGTTCTTATTATTATGTTCGAGTGATTTACACTTACTTGCGTACAATTAGACAGCCATTTTCGTTGGAAGCTGCGTATATAATTGGATCAATGTAAGGGTGTTGGAGCCCAACAAAACTTTTCAATATACTATGGATTTCCTTGTCATCGATATACTTGTCTTGCCCAAATTCAATCCATTCCAATGCTATTTCTCCTCCAGGTCCATACATTCCTGCATCCAAACTACCACTGCCATTGCTTGTCGAAGCAAAGTGCTTTGCTTGGTGGGACTGAGAACCAGTCTTTACTAAGTGCTTGCTACTCGACTTCTCTGGTGGCTTTGATGTCACCTTAAAGTAATGCTTTCTCAGACGCCAGCCAATTGCTCCCATTGTCTGTCCCAAAACATATAATCCTTCCGTGCGAAGACACAAGGATGCGTTTTGTACCGCTTGATCTACAAAAATAATATCATTAACATAGGTATATAGAGTATGATTTGTGATGGGATGGTAGATAGGGTATGTACTTACCGTGAAATGATTGCGAGTAGCTGTCCGGATCAACAAACCGTTTCGCCGGCAGCGATGATGCTAGTATTGGATTCATGAGGACAATGTCTATGTACTCTTGTAATGCTTGACGCCTTTCAGCTATGAAATCAGGACGCATATTTCCAATGAGTTTTTTTCCAGGCATCGGCAAATCAATACCAGACGGTTGAAGGTGTCTGTTAAGCTCAGCGAAGTCATTGTAGCGACGTAAAATTTTCCAACTATTTTCTTTTAGTGGTCCCCGTTGTAGGCGCAGAAGATACTCCTACAATTACAATTAGTCATACAGATCTCAAACACAACAACAAAAATGAGAACAATACGAATTATGGAAGAAAATTATTTTACCGTATGTCCATGCACCGTCTGGGCTGTTTCAATAACGCAATTTATTTGTTGTGTGTCATCGAGAGTGATTTTTCTTTCGTGTTTTTGTTCAAATATAGCCATTGGTTGTCGAAACAGAATGCGAAAACATTTTTATGCTTCGTAGAATGAATTTGATGACCCAGTGACATCCACTGCAGCAGGGAAGGGTTTTTTCTTTATTAAACAACTTGTGGTAAACTGATTGTGATTGTATTTTGTTAATCCGAAATATTTGATTACAAATGACAATTTAACGATGAAAATTAATTTTTAATTGGAAAAGCTGCACTCGACCAATCCCCAAAATGATTCCCTTGGGCTGTTGGATTGGATATTTTTTCCATTTCTCTCAGTTTTTTTTTTTTTTTTTTTCAATACTTTGACATATAAATTTTTCAACAATGCGTGACATCAAATGTTACTGTGCTGATGTTGGCAGCAATGAATATGGGCTTTTGTAGGGTTTTATTGATTTTATTGTTGGTGATAATCTGATCATGAATTTGAGGAATTTGAAAACTGAGCTCAGAAAATTAGCCAATGATAATTATTACTTAGCGCTTGCGCTACTGAGTACTGACACACGGCAGACGGGTAGGTATTCTTTTCGCGTTAAAAATGAAGACCCCATACAAAAATGTTTCCAAAGATAACATTAAGCAAAGCAAATTAAGCTGAGCAGTTCAAGCTTAATTTGTCCTCACTGTAGAAAAAGGCTGCATAAAACAATATAAACATTTCTTCAAATTTAAAACAAGAAGATCATCCCCTACTAAGCGCTTTTGTTGGTTTTCCCGTTCTTCCTCTGCATCTTGAACTGTCATAATTACCACTCCAAGGTGATGGAGAGAAACATTGGAGAGGCGCTTAATTTTAGCTGTCATGTTTTTATTGTGCGTGCCTCAAACAATTGCCGCAGATCTTTTGAAATAGCATTTTTTCCCCCAAACAACTAACAAATCTATTTATTGCTTTTTTTTGATGTGTTGTTATGATTTTCGGAGTAAAGTTCACTTTATAGCCTATTGACACCACACTGAAAACTGTGTTTTCGAAAAAAAGTTTACGAAAACTCATCGATGCATTCACACCAAACACCAAACTAAAGGGTCCGCCATCTAACGTTTTTTTTTTTTTCAACTAGTGCTTATTTCGCGAATGGTAACCAGCGATGACACTTTACTCCAATTGGAGTAGATCTACTTCACTTCTTCAGAAATTTCAGAAATCTACTCCCTACTTCACTTATTTCTAATTTTCCATTATCTACTCCAATTTCAAATCTGTAATCCATTTCTTTAGACTATGTATATGTAGCCACTTTATGGATTAATTTATTGGAATATATCTGGAAAACTATTAGCCCCAGATAAAACTATGTATGGCCCATTAGTAGGTAGAAAATATAATGATCAGATAAAATGAGAGAAATTCGAAACATTGGTAGATCCAATATAAAATAGATATATATTTTAGGCTCAATGTTAAACCAAGAGTAGGTACCTTACGGTTACGAGGACTTGCAGCCCTCGGGACTCGGGAGCTTTCTATTACAATGAACTAAACGATCTAAAAAACCTAGACTTTCGTAATCGCCTATGCTTCATTAGAAGCTCAAACGAGTAGGACGAAACTTCTTCTAGAAGATTCATGTGGTAACACAAGACGGGACCTTAGAATGGTCTAAGTGTCGGCAGCCATTTCAACCTAACCTAACCATGTATGAAATATGGGTTTTAGTTATAGGATAGAATAGTTTGGGGACCTAGTCCCGAACCATGCCCCATCATTATATTCGCAAATGCAAACATATCGGCGTTCTATACCTTGAAAAAGGTATTATACAATGTACATTGACGATTTTGAAAATCGACTCCCGTGTTTTTCCATCTACTCCACTTTTTTAGCCAATTCTACTCCAGAATTTTTTTCAGAAGTGGCATCGCTGATGGTAACACTTAGCTCATGTCTGATTTGACAGATAATTAGTTTTATCCTTCCGCTGAACGAATAGGTTGTGTATACGCTTGAACAACGCTGCGAAATATTGCGACATTACTTTGAAAATCATGGTAATGTTGCAGAATGTGTGCGAAAATTGCGTACGGATTTTGGAAGAAGAGAAGCACCGACAGCTCCGTATGTTCGTTATCTTGTGAAAAAAGTGAAAGAAACTGGCATCCTCATCGATAAACCAAAGCGTGAAAAGCCAAAAACAGTGCGTACACCCGAGAAAATTGCTGCTGTGGCAGAAAGTGTGCGTGAAGCGCCATCAACATCAATTCACCGTCGTTCTCAACAATTGAACATTTCGGAGACATCATTGAGACGAATTTTGCATAAAGACCTTGGTATGACGCCATACAAAGTCCAATTGGTTGAGGAGTTGAAGCCAACTGACCATCCAATGCGTTTTCGCTTCGCTAAGTGGGCCTGCGATCGACTTAGAGAAGATGCCGATTTTGCCAAAAAAATCATCTTTTCAGATGAAGCTCATTTTGATCTTGGCGGGTATGTAAACAAGCAAAATTGTCGCATTTGGGGCACAGAAAACCCGCACGAATACATTGAAAAGCCGATATACCCAAAAGGAGTCACTGTTTGGTGCGGATTTTGGTCCAGAGGCATAATTGGGCCATTTTTCTTCGAAAATGAGCAAGAAGTGGCCGTTACAGTCAATGGCGATCGTTATCGGGCCATGTTGAACGAATTTTTGTTCACAAAAATTGAAGAGGAGGATATTGGCAACATTTGGTTTCAACAGGACGGCGCTACATGTCACACAGACGAAGCTACACTCGATGTTTTGCGCCCTGTTTTTGAAGATCGCATTATCAGCCGCAGAGCTGATGTCGTTTGGCCACCGCGGAGCTGCGATTTGACACCGTTGGACTATTATTTGTGGGGTGCCGTAAAAGATAAGTGTTACGCCGACATGCCAGAGACAATTGACGCTTTAAAGGACAATATTCGTGAAGCCATTGGTGAAATACAGCTGCACACAATCGATAATGTGCTTAAAAATTGGACCGATCGTGTAGGCTACTGCATGGCCAGCCGAGGCAGCCATTTGAATGAAATTATTTTCCATTATTAACCGGAAGGATTGTACTTTCAAATAAAAAAAGAAATTTGAGAAAATATTCAGTAGTTTTTTGTTTAAGCATTTTCAAAAAAAAAAAAAAAAGTTATTTGGCGGACCCTTTACTTTTCGTTTGACGTTTCAATTAGTTGTGAAACTATAGCTGCTACACTCACAGAAAACAATTGTAATTTTTACAATTTTCTGCGTAAAATTTACAATTTTAATTTTGACTATAGTCATTACAATTTAATAGTAAATTTCGCTTATTTTGTTTACTATTTTCAATTGTAACATTTTTTTTCGTTCCCCAGCACGATAAAAAAACATAAAAACACAAATTTTCAAAAAAATAATAAAATAGTGGTAGTAAAACTAAAAAAATTGCAATTAAAATAGTAAATTAACCAAATTTGCTATTTAAATTGTAAATAGATGGTTTTACAATTCGGATAGTAAAGCATTTACAATTTTTTTCTGTGTGTGTTGTGTGTATGAAATGTTTGTGGCGACTAAATTTGTAATTGCAAAACTCCGCTCGCAGGTTTGGAGGAACATCAAGAGGAAAAATATCTTTGTCGAAGAACGTCCAAAAGCAAAAATGAAATCTTCAAACGAACAGAACTACTTACGCCGCAACGCCACCTAGCTGAGAATTTACAACGAAGAAAGAAAATTGTATAGTTGTCCTTCACTCGCCGTAGTTTGCACTCTTCACCATTCGTAGTTTCTTTGCGCTCTTTTCGCAATTGTCAAATGAAATTCAACCTTTGAAGCGAGCGATCGTGGATGTGCAAACTGCGGTAAGTAAAATTAAATTACTGAATGTATTGTCTAAATAATAATTGTAACCAATTCAACAGAAATAAAATATCATCATACATGTACTTTACGTGTACGTTTATTATTTTCCAACTCCACGATCGTTTCCCAAAGGACATTTATTTCGCAATTTGGAAGTTCCATTGCCGTGAACTTAAATTGCGTTGGATTGCCGCCATTTTGTAGACCACTGCCGAGAAAGAAATTCAACACTTATTGGATTTCTAATCACTAATTTGGATTTATAACCACTCAAGCCGTGGATTAAATTGTTTTTTAGAAATTGTGCCGAGAATTATTTACCTTTATTTGCAGTCTCAAGCAATTGCATATTGCAAAGCAATCTAAGATTTCCTTGCACTCGTGGTGGTCTTTGCTGCTATGCAACGTACACCACCCAGAAGAAGCCCTCGCCTTAATTCTTCGGAACAAATTGTAGCCAACGTGAACATGGAAGGAAGTGCCAATCCCTTAGACGCCCATGCCGCTGTATCAACGAGTGTTCCTTCACAAGGGATTCCAATGGCAAATACTGCCCCATCGCCACCTGGTGCGTCACAAAGGATTCCCGTTCCAGCAGTCACAGTCGTAGATGCGACAGGCGTCGTATTTTCGACTACTTCCATAGACAGCATTCCTACAACGAGGGCAACATGTTCACCGATTAATGCCATCGCCGCTGCAACGCACCAACAAAGCATTCTTGAAGAATTGCAGAGCAAGCTCAATGCCTTTGAGACTGAACTGAGGGATACCCAAATTAAGCTGAGTGAACGTGATTTGCAGTGTCAGTTCTTGAAAGAGGCACTGCAGAACAGACCAGTGCAAACCGTTCCCTCTACAGTTGCACAGTGGTCACCACCGTTAAGCACTGCTGTAACACGTGCTTCGCCCGTAAGTTTAGGTTACGTTTACAGTAATTTGTCATTACAGCCGACGATACCCGTTCAGCCAACGTTATCGTTCACCAACCCGTTACTGCCATCATCCAATGTGAGCTGTTCATTGCCATATACAGCTAACAATGTCACATTTACCGGTGTTCCAGCCAATCTTAGAACACAAACGTCATCGTCCTCATGGTTTTCTCCACATCCTCACACACCACATACTGCCCCGAATTTTACTGGAAGCTACAGTAGCACATCACAGCAACAATTAACTGCGCCTCGAAAACTTCAAGACTTGCCTGAATTCAGCGGTGCTCCAGAAGATTGGCCCATGTTTTCAACAGCGTATGCCGAGTCAACTGCAGCTTACAACTACAGTAATTTGGAGAACAGTATGCGCCTACAAAAATCTTTGAAAGGTGATGCGAGGAATGTGGTGAAGTGCATGATGATTCATGCCGATAATGTTAACCTTGTGATGGAGCAACTTCGTACTAGTTTTGGTCGCCCTGAACAGTTGATAGACAGCCAGCTTCAACTAGTTCAGCAAATAGCTCCCATTAACGAATCTTCTTTGGGTAAGCTGATTCCGTTTTCAGTGAAGGCCAAAAACCTTGCCGTATTCTTGTCGTCCATCAATGGCCAACATCATCTAGCCAACCCCACTCTATTGAAGGAGCTCGTATCTAAGCTTCCCATGAGCCAAAGGATTGGGTGGGCTGGATATGCTGCGCAGATGCAGCAGCATCCAACGATAGTTGACTTCAGTAATTGGTTAAGTGGAGCTGCAAGTTTGGTTTCAGCCGTACAAGATACTAGGAGTACCGCGAGTCATGTAGTTACAGAGCCAAAACGCCGTTCAGTTCTTCATGCAGCCGAAGGTCAGCAAACAAACGCATTCAAGTGTCCAATCTGTCAAAGCCGTCACAGAATAGTTGAATGCAAACGATTTTTGGAATACAACGTGAGCGAAAGGTGGACTCAAGCCAAACGTTCACGATTATGTTTCACATGCTTGGAAGGGGGACATGCTCTTCGGAACTGCCGTCGTCGTCGAAGATCTTGTGGCGTTGACGGATGCCAAAGGAGTCACCACCAGCTATTGCACGAGCCGAGACAGCCAGTCTCAGTCTCCGAAGGTGCACCAATTCCACGTGCACAGCAACAAGATGAGGTCAACGAAACCAGAGAAGCAGTCCTAAGCTGTACTGTCAATCCATTTAAGAAAAGCAAACTACTTTTCCGAGTGCTGCCTGTCACTTTATATGGACCCTTGAAGAGAATCGATACGTACGCGCTCATGGATGAAGGTTCTTCAATCACGATGATGGACAACAGCCTTATTGTGGATCTGGGTTTGAATCAACGTAGGTTAGATCTCCAATGGTTTGGGGGAAGAGGAACCCAAGAACCTGCAACTGTGGTCAACATTCACATCAGCGGCGCAAATAGGAAAAAGAAACATGCGCTACGCAACGTCTATGGTGTCTCCGACCTTCGTCTGCCGATGCAGAGCCTGAATGAGAGTGAACTTCGTGGGGATACCAGATGCCTTAAGCAGTTGCCAGCCCTCCCCTATACTGACGTCACACCTCAGATACTCATTGGCTTGGACCACTGCCACCTGGGTCTGCCAAGTGAGATTGTTGAGCTTCGAGAAGGAGGACCATATGCTACCAACACGGAGCTCGGTTGGGTAGTATTTGGCCCAACTAAAGGACCCACGCTATCTAAGACGTCATGCCTACTGGTCAATACAAGTAGTGAAGACGCCCTTCACGAATTGGTAGCAGATTACTTCGAGACCGAAAGCTTTGGAGTGCGGCCAGCACCAGTCGTAGAAGCCGAATCAGATGTACGTGCTCGTAACATATTGGAGTCAACTACAGTCAGAGTCAACGGAAGATTTCAAACCGGACTTCTTTGGAAGCGTGATGAGATTGAGCTGCCTGATTCCTATGCTATGGCCAAGAAGAGACTCATTGGTATTGAGCGTAAGATGAAGAAGGATGATACATTTGCTGCCGCCTACAACGAGATCATCAACACTTACGTCACCAAGGGGTATGCCCGCAAACTGCAGCCAGCAGAAGCCGCCAACACAGGTCCTAGGACATGGTACCTTCCACACTTCGCCGTGGTCAATCCCAACAAGCCGGGCAAGCTCCGCCTGGTTTTTGATGCAGCCGCCAAAGTTGATGGGATTTCACTCAATTCTTGTTTGCTTAAGGGGCCACAGCAGTACCAGCCGATGCCATCAGTACTGTCAAACTTTCGAGTGGGAGCTATAGCCGTGTGTGGAGACATACGTGAAATGTTCCACCAAGTGCTCATTCGTCCAGAGGATAGAAACTCACAGAGGTTTCTTTGGCGTCATGGCATTGAAGATGTTCCACCTGACGTCTACGAAATGTTAGTTATGACTTTTGGCGCTGCTTGTTCGCCTTGCGCAGCCCAGTATGTCAAGTATATCAATGCCCTGGAACATCGAGATACTAGCGCCAGAGCTGTAAAGTCCATCGTGCAACACCATTACGTTGATGACTTCGTGGACAGTTTCGGATCAAAGGATGAGGCCATCAGAATCCCCAGGCAAGTTCGTGAGATACACAAAAGAGCCGGATTTGAGCTGCGGAGTTTTACTTCAAATTCTCCAGAGGTATTGAGTGCTTTGGAGTGCGGATCAGAATCAACGATGGTTGCAGTTGCTAAGATGCCGACGATTGAAGGTAGCTTGGCCACTGAAAAGGTGCTTGGAATGTTTTGGCAGCCATTGAGTGACACATTTAGATACCAGCTGAAGTTCCACCGAGTTGATCCAGACATTATTGCCGGAAACAGACGTCCTAGTAAGAGAGAGCTCCTGAGTGTAATCATGTCGGTGTTTGACCCACTTGGGTTCCTGGCGAACTTCCTGATCACTGCAAAACTGTTGATGCGTGAGGTTTGGAAGTGTGATCTGCTTTGGGATGAGTCATTACCTAGCAACATCAATGCAGCCTGGAACAAATGGTGTGGACAATTGAGCCAAGCAGTCGAAATTCAGATACCACGCTACTACTTCCTTAACGCTTTGCCGAAGCAACTCCAGCTTCACATCTTTGTCGACGCGAGCGAGGAAGCATTCGCCGCCGTAGCCTATTGGAGATCTGAGAGTCTGGAGGGAGAAGTAGCCGTCTCATTTGTTTGGGCCAAGACCAAGTGCGCACCATTAAAACCGATGACCATTCCACGCCTTGAACTCCAAGCTGCCGTTCTTGGAACTCGATTGATGCAGACGATCATCGAAGAACACACCACCTTACATATCAGTCGTTGTGTTCTATGGACTGATTCCAAAACAAACATCAAATGGATTGGCTCACAAAACCGCCGCTACAAGCCCTTTGTCGCACACAGGGTAGCTGAAATCCTTGCCGTAACTAAGGTGTCCAATTGGAGGTGGATACCTACGCAGGATAACGTCGCCGATGAAGCCACTCGATCGAAATGCGAGATCGACTTCAGCCCTTCAGCGAGATGGTTGACTGGACCAGGTTTTTTAAAACAAAATGAAAACCTGTGGCCTACTGACTATGCCATCGTCAGCCATAACGATGATAATGAAGACGAAGAACTTCGCCCAAAGTTCGCTCTACTTACCGTAAGTTACGACTTCATTAAATTTGCCAACTTTTCCTCTCTTTTAAAGCTTAAAAGAACGATCGCATATGTCATACGATACGTTCGCCGACTACGAAAATTAACCAATAGTGTCAATGGTTTGACAGTAGAAGAACTCCACGCAGCTGAAGTTGTGCTATGTCGCCACGCACAAGCTGAAGCATTCGCAGTCGACATCAGCCGAATTAAAGAAGGTCAATGCCTGGCCAAAGGAAGTCCTCTGTTCAACTTAATGCCGTACGTCGACGAGGAAGGCGTCTTACGTGTCAGTGGTCGGATAGACGCAGCCAGCTGGCTTCCGCATAACACCCGAAGACCGATTATATTGCCGCCAGATCATCTGCTCACTGAACTGGTGGTGACACATTATCATACCGAGATGAAACACCAGAACGTCGAGGCTACTATCTGTGAAATTCGTCGCCTGTACTGGATCCCACGTATTCGTCATGTTTTGCGTAAGATCATCGCCAGATGTTGCTTGTGCAGGTTAGAACGAGTCAAGCCCGCCGCACCGTTGATGGGACCTCTACCAGAGGATCGTTTGACGCCATATGTGAGACCATTTACATACACTGGCCTGGATTATTTTGGGCCACTCACAGTCACGATTGGTCGTCGAGTAGAGAAGAGGTGGGTGGCATTATTCACATGCCTAGCTGTCCGCGCCATTCACCTAGAAGTCGCTTGTGACCTGTCAACAGATGCATGCATTCTTACCATCCGAAACTTTATAAACCGCCGAGGAGTGCCCGTCCGGATCCGTAGTGATAATGGGAAAAATTTCGTTGGCGCAGACCAGTAAGCGAAGCGTTTCAGCGAAGTGTTCGACTGTGGCCGTATCCAAGATGAGTTGTCAGCCAAGGGTGTTGAATGGGTTTTCAACTGTCCCAGCAACCCATCTGAAGGAGGTATCTGGGAACGCATGGTCCAATGCGTGAAGAAGGTTCTAAGACACACGCTGAAGGAAGTTTCACCTCGTGAATACACGCTACAATGCCTGATCGTCGAAGCAGAAAATGTCGTGAATTCACGACCATTGACGCATCTACCAGTTTCCGTTGACCAAGAAGAGCCGCTTACGCCGAATCATTTCTTATTGGGAACAGCAAACACTGCCCAGACGCCCAGTAGAAGTGAACCATTCAAGAAGCTGTGTAGCCTTGGGAAACAATGG
This sequence comes from Cheilosia scutellata, assembly GCA_955612985.1. Classification (NCBI taxonomy): domain Eukaryota; kingdom Metazoa; phylum Arthropoda; class Insecta; order Diptera; family Syrphidae; genus Cheilosia; species Cheilosia scutellata. The sequence goes on along the minus strand of OY015314.1, from coordinate 29,349,843 downwards.
CGAATCGCCCGTCAGCTCCGAGACAAATTTTGGAAGCGCTGGATCTCGGAATACCTGGGGTCTCATCGCGTAAGGCTAAAACGATCCAACGACGTCGTCTCGACGATGCTGCTACTTCGTGTAACAACCAAAAAACGATGATCGTCGAAACGATTGAACGATCATCGTTTCTTGTTGCTTCACGTAAACAATTTAACTGTCAAGTAGCGTCGTCGAAACGATTCGATTGAACGATGGCTCTTTGGCAATAGTTTCATCGTTTTTACTATATTTTGTTTCCATTTAGGGTTTTTAAAAGCAAAACAAATGTTAAAGAATATTACTTCAATCAAATTTTTCATAATTTCGACAAATAGTACACTCCATTTTGCATTAGTGTGGTGAAATGTAAAAATATAGAAAAAATATCAATTTTCTTCATTTTAGTTAATCAAAATTGGTACACTAGAAAGTTCACATCACACCCTTGTTGGAGTACACAATCATAGAATTGCATTCATTAAATGGTTTTTGAAAAATGCATTCACCAATTTTCTCTTATTTTACAACCCCTATCAATAAAATTTTTGCTGCAACGAAAAATGTTTACCTTTTTACCTATACATACATTTCCACATAAAAGACAACAACACACACAAATTATATACCCTTTTTATTGGTTTCCAGTTGTCACAGTTTGTTTACAGCCCTGCTCAAACTGTTCAAAACGAAAACGATGGACGATTCGATTGAACGACGCGATTGTGTTGTTACATGAAGCTAACTTAAAACGACGTCGTTTTGTTCAATCGTCGAGATGATGATCGTCTGAAAAGTTACGCGATGAGACCCCTGCCTACTTTGACACGCAGAACCAAGTGCCTAATGACAGAGCCGTTGAAGGAAGGTGACCTGGTATTCATCTGTGACCCGAACATGCCAAGGAAGCAGTGGTGCCGAGGAAGAGTGGTAAGAGTTTACCAGGGCGCAGATGGTGTGGTGAGGCGAGCCGACGTCAGCACCAAGTCCGGAATATTACGCCGTCCAGTCTCTAAATTGGCCGTTCTCAGCGTGGAAAGTGAATCGGACTGATTCACGGGGTTGGGGATGTCGAAGAACGTCCAAAAGCAGAAATGAAATCTTCAAACGAACAGAACTTCTTACGCCGCAACGCCACCTAGCTGAGAATTTACAACGAAGAAAGAAAATTGTATAGTTGTCCTTCACTCGCCGTAGTTTGCACTCTTCACCATTCGTAGTTTCTTTGCGCTCTTTTCGCAATTGTCAAATGAAATTCAACCTTTGAAGCGAGCGATCGTGGATGTGCAAACTGCGGTAAGTAAAATTAAATTACTGAATGTATTGTCTAAATAATAATTGTAACCAATTCAACAGAAATAAAATATCATCATACATGTACTTTACGTGTACGTTTATTATTTTCCAACTCCACGATCGTTTCCCAAAGGACAATCTTGGAGCCAGAAATAAAAAGACAACATGGTTTGATGAAATTCAAAGTAAGAAGAAAGTTTAATTTAATGTCATAATGACAGTGTAAACTACAGGGTGTACAATAGTGTGGAAATAGTGTTACCATACATGAGTGAAATAGGTTCTCACTTATGTCGTTTTTAGTTGGTCGTCCAGAACCGTCCGGAAGAATTCTCCGCGATTCTGAATTCAAATCCAGAAGCAAATTTCTCTTCTCTTCGGAAGAAGAACTGTCATTTGAGTGCCAATCGAACGCTTTGAGAAGCCTTCGGATGCTTCCGGCACGCTGGTTGTCGCAGAATAAGTTGATCTGTTCCTGCATTTCCTTTATTAGCTCCTTCTGTAAGCTCAAAAGCCACAGCTCCACTTGTACAGCCAAACTTAGTGCCATGTACTCTGCCGCAGTGGGCGACAAAGCAACTGGAAGAGAGTACGATAACTACGGCACCAAAAATTGATAACAGTATTTTGCGTTACATATTTGTCGGAACAAACACCCCTATCGTGGAATCCGCCGGGGGGAATTATTCACGGAAAAAAACATTTTGGTATCGTCGAATCCGCAAAGTGAACAGTTCCCCGTGTGGGTAATGTGAATGAGTTTCACTGTATCGTTGAAAACGTTCAAATCGAATTTTTCCCGAACAAAATGACATTTCTTACCCGCAACAAAATCATTGCGGATTTCATAGGTTTTCTTACTTGCTGCAGATCGTGAGGATTTTTTTTTAAGAAAATGTACATGTAAAAAAGCTGCGTTATTAAGCCGAACATTTGTAATAAATCTGTGCAATATTGAACTTTATTAAGACAAAAAAAAAAACATTCTAAAAACACATTTCATCCGGTAGCTCCATGAAATCATTCACTGCTCCTCCTAACCTGTCTCGTACTCTTCTCTGAGAACACCGCTCATTTCGTTCTTCCTATAGAGCTATCGTATCAATTATTATATCAAACACTTTATTTTTTATTGAAATCACTTTTAAAACACACTTTTTATATGCCTCCGGTGAATGCAGCTACACAGATTTGTGTTAACAAATGAAAGACTGCCGTTTGACAGTGAAACTACCTTTCCCAAAAACGTGTCGATAAGGAAACGTTTCCGGCGGATTCCACGATAGCAGTAGAAAGTGAAAGGGAATCGAATAGGTGAAGTGAAACTCAATTCCGCCGGATTCCACGATAGGGGTGAAAGTTTCGAAAAACGAAATAAAACGAATTGTTAGAGACAATCGGGCCCACGTTGAGCGCCACCTGTAACGAAATTTGCTAATGTGTCTTCCACTAAAAATAAACTGTATCCTGTTAATTTTTGCGTTCACCGAAAAAAAGAAACAGTTTATGGCCGAAAATTATTCATCGACTAGATTGTCCTCGATAATTTAAAACGATTTTCGCAAACTGAAAAAGTTGCTTGCCGTGCTATTTTTTTTTTGTTCTTTTGTTACAAAACGCCTTTCTTGGAGTAAGATCATAAACAAATCTTAAGAAGCCAGAAAAATGAAATCAAAAATAAAGTTTTCCATAATAATGTATAATTTATTCAAGAATTTTGAAAAGTAAATATCATCACAGTAACGAAGTCAAGCAAAAGAAATGTATTCAAGCTTACATAATTCTGATTGCAAAGGAAAGCATTCGCAATAACCACATTTTGATTTTTCAAATGTGAAATTATTTTTTATACGCAATAACCGTTCACTAATTTGAGAGCTATTGAAGGAATACAAGTTTTGCGAACTTATTTTATATGTAGAATCTTCGTTAATATGCATTCTTCCTCGGATTTCGGTAGGATTTCGTTAATGATCCCAGAGCTTTTCTAAACAACGTCTCTTCTTTTCGGAATTTTTTTAAAATTACCTACTTTTATTATTTTATTTTTTCAATCTCTTATCAATCTCGAACAATCACATTGCCAGCTCTGATTTCATTTAGGTAACTGATAATACAGTAAACCTAACGTTCTAATGTACAGTAGAATGCTGTACTATCTGAACCATTCTTCGACATATAGATTATTTAATAGATTAGAGATAAGTATTGTCTTAAAATTACTGTTACTGTAAGGATCCGCCAAAACTTTATTACTAATTAATTTTACTTTAAAATTTAGTAAACAGATCAACAAAATTCAGAATTCACCACGGGCAGCGGTTGTTGTGCACATAACCCTCTTTACCCCTGGATGCTGGATATTCTTGAATAGTTTTATATAATTTAAATTGGTAAGTGATATTTTTTTTCTATAATATTATAACTAATTTTGGTGGATTTTAACACGTATTTGGAACTATTTTCATAATTTAAATCTCAGACAAATAATTCGTTTCTGTTAATTATTTTTTTTTTGTTTGCTTATAGGTACCTGTACAGTGTGCATGTAATATAATAATTACCTTTTTCGTTTATCCTTTATCCGACAATAAAAGTTTTTTTATTAGTTTAAGTTTGATAAATCATGGTATTTTAATAACTTTTAGGAATTGGTGGATGTGGCAAGGCTTTGGTAAGGCCTAAGCCTAAAGAGTGACAATGCAGACGTAAGTTGATTGGAGCTGCCATAAACTTTCCATGACCTAGTAGTCATGGTGTACCACATCAGATCCATTTAGGGTTTTGTGTTGCAGGGGGTGGGTATTCCTGAGAGAGCACTACCATCGATCGCTCTCCCCACCACTAAATTAAATGAAATCTGTAGAGACATTTAGGCCTCATTTTTTATACCCTCCACAGGAAGGTATATTCACTTTGTCATTACATTTGTAACGCCAAGAAGGGGTCACCGGAGACCCTATAAAGTATATATATTCTGAATCAGGATCACATTCTGAATCGATTTAGCCATGTCCGTCTGTCTGTCTGTCTGTTGAAAGCACGAGGACTTATTTTTACCGTCGTCAGGTTGGTATTGAAAATGGGCTATGTCGGTCATGTAGTTCTGGTAACATTTTGCATGACTTTTATGCAGTGGAGGGTATCAAAGCATTGGCCAGGCCGATGATAACACTTTTTCTTGTTTTTATTTGAAGCTTACCTATACTTTTTGGCATGTTTTTGCGTAACGAGCCGTCCAGTGTTACCGATAGCAAGAACCACTCCATCCCACGAGCTAGGACGAGCTAGCATGTCAAGCTGTCGAGACCTGGACAGTGTCCATAGGTTAACGGTTTACAATCAAACCTCCTTGGGAATGTTGAGATACGTACGTTAAAGTTTTTTCCACACACTCATTTGCACAAACCGGATTAAACAATTAAAAAACAACTGCAAGATTACTTTCTTTCGAAAATAGTGCATATATCTCTATTGTACTTTAATTTATTATTTAGAAATTTGTTCATAATTCATTCATTTTATTTTTACATCGTGTATCCATAAATACAAATTGATTACAAAAAGTTAAATACATTACATATTATAAAATCGTCTAATCGATTTGTTAACCTGTAATATATTATAAAATATATAATATGACTCATCTAAAAATATGATGTATCAGCATTTTTATAGCGTAAAGCGAGTTTGTTAAATTTAATGCATTTTACATGGGATGGGTTACATTCTAATGTACAATTAAATTTTCATTTAGTTCAACTAAATGTTATAATAATATATTGATCTATTTTCCACAGTAACTAGAATATAAGGTTTGCAAGCGTGGGCCCTATTATTTACAAAATTTCCATTTAGAATGGATAAATTAAAGATTCGAAATTACAATAAAGTTTATATCGGACCTAATAGTATTCAAATTCCTCTCAGAACAAACACTATTCGAAGCAGTTGACAACTGATCATCAAGCCTGACTACTACTTGATTCAGTTTCCTTAAGTTCCAGCTGCGCTAATGTTCGAACAACAGCGCCGCGATTTACGGGGGATAGATTTTGACAAAGTCCAACTACGGCATCTAATGCTACTTCAGGGCATTCCTAAATAAATTATTTACAAAGGTTGCATTTGGAAAGTCATATAAATTGTAACCACCAACTTACCTGGAGTAGAGTTTGAATTTTCGATATGATTGCGTCCTTCTTTACGGCGTTTATATTTTTGGACACAGTTGATTCAGTTTTCTTTTGTTCTTCGTACCAAAGTACCATTTCTTCGTTGTTATCCCACACATAAGCCTGCAAAGTACACCAATATTAATATATATATATATATATATTTTGAAGGAGTAACAGCACCAACCTCAGTAGCTCCTTTGTCTTCAACCAACCACCTTCGAAGCATTTGTTTCGCCTGTCCCACTGATAAATTGTCCTGTGCTTTCAAAACAGTTTTTGTGATAGAATCTTCCAATAATAAACGTCTGAGACGCCAGTATAGCCAGGCACGAGACTCTCTCCATGGGACGATCTCATTAATGCACTGTTTCTCTAACATTCGTTCAGGGGTGTCATGTAAATCTGCAAAATGGACAGCTACCGTATGGTATACATGTATTAGTATATTAACTCGGCTTTTAATGGCTTCTTCAATCTCATGCACTTTCGCTTTGTCGCCAGCTGCTTCTTCTAGTTGCTTCTTCAGCTAAAATAAAAAGACTATGAGCACAGCTAAACATAATGTATACAGAAAAGTTCACACGTACAGAAATTACTGTCGTGTCTAATCTATGAATGGTCTTAACAAGGTCCTTCTCTTTGTACTTGATTTCAACAATGCCTTCTGGTTCTAAGACGCCCGCCCTTGCCTCTGGATCAGCATAGGTTTCCATGTACCTAGGATTGATGAGGGAATCCAAAACGGCCCAAGCTCCTCCACGGAGTTCGGCATTAGGTGGCAGGTAAATTAAAACAGGATGTTTGTACTCTCTTAGACCATCGACTATGTAAGCTCCGAATTTAATGATTTGTTCATACATGTCCTTCATACCGCCAGAAAAGCCTCTCCAATTGGCGAAAATCAAAAGTGGAAGTTCTTCTCTGCCAAAATCTTTAATAGCTTGAGCCGTTTTGTATGATGAATCTGGGTACCAAACCTGACCAGCTTGTTGCAGGGTCTAAGAAGTAAAACAAATTAAAATAAAGGATAACCTGTTAATCTTCTCGTCAACTTACTTTGGCCTCAGAGTCTAAGTTGGCAGGGTCGGCTGGCATTTCCACCTCTACAGTTCTCGTTTCAACAGCAATGACACCCACAGGTACACCACCGAGACGAGCTCTGCCTGTAACTACGGTCTTGGCCCATTGCTCCATAATTTCGGCCCAGGATCCTCTGTCGAAAAATCCAGTTTCCCATTCGCTAGTATTAGCTAAAGACAAGAATTAATATAGGTATGTTTATATTTACAAACTTTAGAAACTGAAGTCATCGAGCTCTTACCAGGATTTACTCGGCCCGCAAGCATCCATCTGGGGTCATAGGGGGATTTTGTTGGCATGAATCCAATTGGCCGGGTAACGGGGTCATTAGGCAGAACAATAGGTAAGTCACAGCCAATGTACGCAGGAATGTATGAAAGCCATGTAAGAATTGTGTTTACACCATCCAAGTCGATTGCTAGAATTCGTAAAACATTAACAAACATGACAGAGAGTTTTAAATTGGTAATCCCACCTTCAGTCTTGTGTGATACACCGTTGTTGTACATAATTTGAACACCACCAAGTTGATTATTTGATGCGTAAACTTTACGCCCCAAAAGCTATATAAAGGAGCATTTCAAATAAACCAACAATTCACTAAGAGAATAGATCTAAATTTGTTACCTTATTTAAAGCTGCATAGCCAGTCAGGATAATGTGCGAGTTTTCAATCTGAATTACACGTTGTCCCAAACGCACCAAATATGAACCAATACCAATTGTCCGGCATGTCACCATTGAAATGGTCACAATCTCTTCATATGCTTGCGATGTTTCGCCAGCAATCAAACCGGCATATCTCAAATTTTCCACACCCAGACCATCGTCCTTACCAATGATGTCGGTAATTTTGTATCGCGGTTCGCCTTCGTCCTCAATGAGAATTGCCCGAACCGAGTTGAGACTTGCAATCTTACTGTAATCCTCGGTAGTCAAATACAAGTACTTAAAGCCCTTGTCTGGTTCCTCTGGATCTTCCCATGCAACCTTGAACATTGATTTAACTTCTTCAGCTAATCCAATTCTAGCGCCGCTGTTAACGGATATATAGATCTAGAAGTGGAGAATTGCATAAAATGAGCTCGCCTATGAATTCCTTGTCCAGTCTTACCCTTGGAACTTTTCTTGCGCGTGCCAACTGTGATGCTTTGTGAAAAAGGACATCTTCCTGGATGCCAAAAGAGCCAATAAAGAAGGTCAAGTCATTTGCGATCACAATAATTTCTCTTCCACTTGGGTACTCCGGGGTGGCTAAAACAATTCTCCACGCGACCATACCACACTAAATATTGAATAAAAAATGGTAAGGTAATATTGTTAAACGAAGCTCCAATGGATAAAAGGAATACAAGAGTTAGAAAATAACAGAAGCGATGTAAATGAGATTAGAAGCAAAGTGTGCACTGCACTCTGACCTGAACACAAAATAAAAAAGAAACCTGGCTTTCACTCAGTCTCAGTCCTACCTAATAAATAAGTCGGAGAAAATCGTGTTATTCCTTTCATAAGAATAGGGGGCAGTCGAATTCAAATACAGTGCTAAGAGAAAAAGGGATACAAAACAAATTTCTTCTTAAAGGAACTATCTAGTAAGAAATTTTATAACTTGATAACATATTGGGGTTGTCTTCGCTTAGAGGCAAGGACGACTTGATGAAGAGTTTCTGGGATGTATCTTATCCCCACACATCACACTATAGCAATGTTACCAGCACAGGAGAATAAGTTAAGCAAATCTGTAATTAATGCAATAAAAAGACAGCGCCGTATGATACGAGAGACTGAGGCATAAGCAGATATCACCTCACGAAAAATTGCTGATTTAGGAACCGTGAAATATCACGGTGCAATTTTGTTTACGTTAGTACCCTTGAATTTATATTATATTCGGAAATGATAGGAACCAATCTTTTCTTATACTTTTCAAATTAGCTAGCTGGAGTTGCAATATCATGCTTCCTCTTTATTAAGCTAGGTCGTCACATGATCTAAGAACACAAATCGAAGTCAGCTGTCGACATTTACCCATGCCACATTTGAACAACTCTCTGATATCTTAAATATTATATACTCACATTATTTTCACCAGGCAGTCTCTTCATTTCGATTAAATTGTCTCCGTCTAGAACAAGTTCAACACATTCCAACAAAATCTTCTCGGGAATTCGAATTTCGACAGTTGGGCGAGCTTTTGAAAACTCTTTCCATTGTTTTTCAGTCATTTGCCGGAACATATCAGGAATATCGTACACGTATGTAGTACCATTAGACTGAGCCTGAAAACGTTTCTGTTGCAAGAAATCTTTTGTTACGTATGGCGTCGAAATTGGGTGCCCATGAAGTGAGCCGAGCTTATCTCCGTATGCTTGGAATTTAATCTAAAAATAGAAAAAACATCCCGGAAACAAGATAAGTGTTGTGTTCTAGATATTTTATATGAAACACGTCAACTTACAATTCCTGTTTCAGGCTCTTTAACTTCGGTGTACATCGCTATGTCGAGGAAATATCCAGAATCGTTTGCAATACACAGACGAATAACTTGCGTAGGCGATTGAGGAGTTTGTCGGATAACCATCTTAAGTTCAGCTTGAAGAACTCTCAACTTCCACAAACGTGGACCATATCGCATGATCATTTTGGTAACTGATTCTTCAATCTTAGCTGGATCCATTATAACGGTTGGAACGAAATTCAGGAATATGTGATTGCAATCAGTACGCTTCGCATAAGGATGAGAGAATGCTACCTCCAATTCATCCATTGATTCCAGCAGTACACGTTCTCCTTCATTTTGTAGATATTCAAACGAAGCTTCCTATTAATGAGAACATTTTTAGTTTATGACTGTAGTTATTTTTTATTTATATTTTCAAACCTTTGTTATAAGATCTGAATGACGGATAATGGAACGGATAAAAAACCTATAGTCGGTGACTTCTTGGCCTTTGGATACTTTAGCTCTTCCCAAATACAGGTGCATTTTTTGATTTGATGTCGGAATGGCTTCCAAGTCATATGTTCTCATTCTGTTTAGTTCCAATTGGAAGGCACAAGCTGGTTCCAAGTGTCGGTAGATTCGATCTTCTTCGAAGTTGTCCCTCGAACGATAAGTAAAGAACTTTGGGAATTGACGTCTACAAGGAATAAAACATGTTAATACAAATATGTATAATAATAAAAAGACATATTTGAAACGCACTTCTTAAGAGATGCGAAGGTTATGCGACGAACACGTCGTTGATGCAGCTCTTCGCGATGTAGTTTACAAAACGTTCCGAAAACGGATGCCATTTGGACATCATCCATTTCACCAATTTCGCGTACCGCTACACTTAAAATGTGAATGGGCTCAGTTGAGATGGCTTCTTCTGCAGCGTTAGCTCGTGAAACTGGATCGGATAAGGAAACATTTATAGATGTGCTAAGTCTACCATCAGAAGCAGAGTCCGCAGCATCAACAGCTTCAAGAACCTTTATAAAAAAAAAAACAGGCAAATTAATAAAAGCTAATATTTGATAAATTTAAAATATAATACCTTGGCACTCACATACGCCGGCGATGACAAGTCTTCAAGGAGATCGAAAATCTCATCAGAATACTGCTCAAAATGTTCGAACGAGTCAAATGCTGCCATGCATCCTGTGCGCACGAATGTCGCACCGGCAGGTAAGTTGGCCTCCACACCATCGAGAGCCAGATACGATTGAAGCCTAAAAATATGTATTTACATTTTCATAAATTATGGCAAGTAGGTATAAATAATCCAAACCATTAGCTTAAAGTAGTACAAATCAAATAAAATGCTGAAACCCGATTTTAATATTTTAACTTGGCTATTATGTCACTGTTAATAATACTTATGCTAAGTGGCTACATATTCTATTCTGTTGCTAGCACAATTTTTTCAACTTTCGTTTCTTTATGTACTCTGCGAGTTTAATTCCTTTTTCACGATAGAGAATCGTATATGAAAACGTCAACGGGAATGGTCTTTATATCTCAGACAAAGCCTAATCAATTGTTGCAGAAACAGCGGACGCGGTCCTACCAACACATTTCTTGACGGGATCCGATTTTAGAGCACAATGCAGTAGACAGAACTAAACACATTTCGTGAATTATTAGTTTTAATGTTTGCAATGTGGCAAAAATCCGTAAATTGTTTATGGTTATGTAGGAGTACAACGTTTCACTGTCGTGAAAGCTAATCCAATTGATTCGCGACGGCACCCTCATCTTCTCATATATTCATTTCAGGACTACTAGGATTTATTCGCATTTAGCATTTATTCGCCCAAACTTAAGTGTAACCGAAACACACATTCCACCTAATGGAGGTAAGATCCTAAGTCTTGCATTAAAACTATAGGTTTCAACCTCAATACTTCGTCCTATCCTACGACTGTAAGTCTACCCTTCAGCCTCCGTATTATGAAATATAGAGATTCTTCCATAAACCGTACAACACGAATGCCTTTCCCAACGGTGCTCGCTCCCTCCTTAGTACCACCTTCAAAGCCAATGTACATCGGATTCCTTAATTCCACTACAACTTCCTTAGCATGAGTTGATACTTCTGAGTCTCCCGCCTAAGTCAAGTGCAAGCTGAAGTGTAGGTGGTGCTCATTAATCATATTTGTAAAGTGTATTCTTGTGTTTTAACAAATTTGAAGAAGGTGAAGGGAACAAAGTTTAAGTGAGTATTACGAATTCTCGAAACAGAAGACTTATTGTCACCGCAGAGCCTACAGCTAAAAGACTAATCCAGATATTAACATGCAAGGTATGAAATTCGTTTTCTTGACAAACACTCTTCGCTCTCTAACTCGAAGTGTGGGTTCTGAACCAACTGAGCTAAGATTTCAAACGAATCTTTAACGTAAAACAATAAACATGTTCAAAATGTTTTTTACCTGTTGGGGTGTGCTGTTGGTAGCAGGAACTGGTAATGTATCAGCGGCACCTCTGCAGACAACTCTAAATGCTGCAGGCACGTCAGATCATACGATATATACGCCCTACGTACGTACACTTCCAAAGCAGCATTACAGACAGCACGATTTGTGTGATAGAAAAAGTCATGTAGTATATCAAAGATGGACGTTTCCGACAAAATTAACCGCTGCAAGTTCTCCGGATGAAAATCATGTCCGTACATATCAACAGCAGACAAGAATATTGACTCCATTTGATTGTGGCGAAGTTCATATGCCGGCTGATGAGCGGCTATTAGCACTTGGCGGGATCGTAATGCCACTCGCGAATGCTCTGCACGATTTAGAGATGTAAGTTCGCTCAAAGTGGTTGCTAGTTCGTCTGTTAGTCCAGGTTCGTTGGCCCATAAATGGTCGATGAGCAGTGTTACCAGAAGATTCTTCTTTGAAACCTGGCTATGGGAAAAGATCGTATTTACGACCGTCAACATATCGTCCTTATTCCTCTCGCGAATAAGTCCAACACACTTATCGTAATGGCCGTGTTGGAATTGCGATTCGACATCGTAGTACTGACGAAGTAGCTCATGAACGGCAGCCTTCATTCGTCCTCGTATTCCATTCCGATAGCGTTGTACTAATTGCACAATACTCTGAGTGGTGAGGAAGAAGACATCGCGGTCAGCTCGCTTTTGTAAAGTAGCCGCATGGCAATCAATAACGCTGGCAATTTGCTGCGATGGAAACTGGGCAAGAACACTGGTTATGTTGCGTTCGTATAGCGTCATTAGCTTTCTAATTTTCTTCTCCACAGATATTGGTATACGACCCGACACAGATGCAATTACCTCCTGAAGCTCAAGCAGAGGCAGCGAAGGATCGCGCAAGCTTTGCATAAACTTTTCGATAACTTCACGAAGTCGCGGCGCATTATAGGGATCGGGTAGACAATACCCCGCCAATGTGTTTTCCAGAATAGCCTTATAAGTGTTATGCACTCGATTGAGTTTTTCTGGAACGGTCGAGTTTTCGGCCAGCGGAAAACCACTCTTGAATGGCTGGGCTTTAGTGACAAGAGATGGGTCGTCTAGTTCCAGGTGGCCGAGAAGGGTACCAGCATCCAGCACAGCACCAGGTCGACGGATGAAGGTTACAGTACCGGCTTCCGATGACGTCAATGTCATAACCATTTTCATTACCTTTAAAACAAATAATTGTATAGATTGACACGATTTAAAACTATTTGTAAATAACTTACTTCAATTTCAGCATAGGCCTGGCCCTTGTTGACGTGTGCGCCGTCTTCTACGATCAAATTGATCAGTTTGCCTGCCGAAGGACTCCGCAATAATGATGGATCATTCTCTTTTTCGAAAATACAAGTTTGATTGCCAATAACAATACGATATCGATCCACCTCCTCTTTCATATATGTGGTATATGAGGAGCCCTCAAACGACAGTAACATGCCACCGTCTGAGAACCTGTGAACTTCAATTTCTTTGAACGAGTTATTCATAAATACAAAGTACGTATTTGCTCCACTTTTTGCAACTTGAACTTTGTAACGATTACCACCGTTGATGAGTTCGACATCAATTACATTTGTTAGCGTATTAGCGGCTTGAATTTGTCCCTTTTCTAGAGAAGTCTGGAAACTGGTGAAGGCTTCCGTGATTTGCCGATCTGCAATGTGGAGTCCTCCGCATATGACTCCTAACAGGATATCTGGCTTTTCCGATTGCACACGTTCGGCGATCAAAGCATCCAACCAAGCAGTATCGATCGAATTGTCCAAGAAACTGTTAGTTTCCAGCAGTGTGATAAGATACTCAACGGTTGTTCGGAAATCACCTCGAATCGACAATTCCTTAAGAGCAATAACTAGATTTTCTCTAGCTTGTTGACGATTTTCGCCCCAAGAGAAACAATGTCCAAACTGAGAATCTGCAAACTCATGCAAGCCACCTGAGGCGGCGACACTGAAATAACCCCACACATTCTTACTGGAGCGGAAATTGAGTTCTTGAACGGTTCCCGAACTGGGCTTGAATCCTTCATCCGGATTCTCAGATGTAATACGCGCTGCAATGACATGTCCCAAAGGCACAGGTTTGTTAACAGGATTCTCAAAGTCAATTATCGAATGGCCCCAAGGCGATTCGCCATACAATAAACGAATGTCTTTCAAGCGATACAGTGGTATACCCATTCCAATCTAATGAGAAAAAACAAATAAATTGATGGCAACTCTTCGCCAAATAAAGACCCCTCTTACCTGTAACTGACAAGCAGGTAAATTTACATCCGCAACCATTTCTGTGCAAGGATGCTCCACTTGTAACCTCGGATTCAATTCCAGAAAGAAGTATTTACCCTCAGCGTCGTACAGATATTCCACTGTTCCTGCACTCACATAGCCTACCATCTTGGCTAATCGCACAGCAGCTTTTTCCATGTCCTCAAATATCTCTGGCTGAGCAACAATTGCGGGTGCTTCTTCGATAATCTTTTGATGACGTCGCTGAATTGAACAATCACGGCCGAATAAACTAATAGCGTTGCCATACTGATCTGCCAATAGCTGAACCTCTAAATGCCTAGCACCTCGCGCCAATTTCATAACGAATATTGGTGACCCGGGCACTTCAGCTTGCACCTGACGGAATAAAGCCGGAAACTCTTCGGCAGTATCAACACGACGGATACCTTTGCCTCCACCACCTTCGGATGCCTTTATCATAACCGGAAACCCTTTGAAACGAGAGTGAAATGTTATAGAAGTGCTCTCCCAGAACAACCAAATACAACTCACCGATTTTCGCAACAGCAGCCAATCCTTGGTCCGCATTGCTAACACAGCCACGATTAAATAAATCACTAGATATTTTTATTTTCTTCCCACTGTATTGTGCTTTAAGATCGGATCCCGACCAGGGAAGGGTTGGAATGTCAGCCGTTTGTGCAACAATCGATGATGCTACTTTGTCGCCAAGCGCCCACATAGCTCTCTCAGGTGGTCCAAGGAACACCAAGCCCTCTTTGTGCAATAGTTCAGGCAATTTAGGGTTCTCTGATGCATGTCCCCAACCAGCCCACACAGCCTATATGATAATAGAAAAAATTTAAGTATGTTTTATTAGACGGTTTATTGGCTTTATTTTTTTAAAGACATATACGTTGTGCACTTCATACGATTTGCATATAATGTTTTTAAAGATAGATGTTAAAGAGCTTTTGCAAAATTAGTTCCTAACGAATGATATATGTACTCAGTCGATTCCGGAACAACACACGGTGATGCAGTGTACCAGAATCAGGGCCGGACCAACCATATGTGCAAGATGTGCAAATGCACAGGGCGCCAAGTTCTGGGGGCACATTGCTAGGAGTAAGGCTTATCTACTATCCACGTAGTTGCGACTCATACGCACGCTTTCGTCATTTGCATATTGTTGTACGCTTGCGTGCAGCTTGCATGTAAACAAACGAAGCTATGTCCACGCAGCGGCAAAGTCGCATTGGCGACTACGAAATGAAGCGCAGGACTAAGAAAAATTAATTCTATCTTGCGCGAACAAATACTGCCATTTGCATTTGAAACAAAAAATTTGTTCAAAAAAGCGCAAAATAATAACATCCATTCCACCTGTGCTGAATTATTTCTTGCACATTAACTCACATTACTGCAATGTTGCAACTTCAAGGAGAATCTAACTCAAAATATCGCAAAATAAAAAATCCCACTAGACCTATGCAAGTTCAATTCTTACATACCTAATCTCAAAATATTCCACCCTGTTCGTGTACGTATACTTCTTGCACATCCACTTACATTTTACAAAAGAATCTGGTTCAAAAATCTCAAAACAAAAAAGTTCCACCCCGTATGTGCAGGTTTTATTTCTTGCACAGTCGCTCGCAAAATTTTCATAGGAAAATGCAAAATATGGCAAAAAAAAAATTCATTCCTACGGAATTGTTTGTGTTTAACGTGCAGGTTTTTGATTCTGCACATATGGGGATGGGAATATTGGATTTCTCATATACGAAAAAAAAGAGAATCTCTTTGTAAGAGAAATTTGTTAGCGCATCTATTTGTAAGAGAAACTTTTTTTCGTAGAAGAGAATGGAGTTGCCATTGTGACTGCTTTCCAGCCAGATCTGACTGGATTGATATGCATAGATGGAAGATTTTTTAAAATCCAGCCAGCTGTTTTTTTTAGCTGGATACGAATTTTGTTTGACTATTTTTAAATGTTTCGAGTAATTTCATATTTATCAGTGTACATTTATAAATTCAAAGTGGCAATAGAAAAAATTAAAAAGAAGAACAAATATTGCTTTAATTTAATTTTTTTGCTCTGTGCTTGGAATAGAATGAACCAATTTATGCGTTTGCATTTACACAAGAACTTGCCTTTTATAAACAGATGTTTGAAACTGAAAATTTATCAGCTGTTGTGTGAGGTACTTTGTTATACCGGCCGAAGTAACAAACAAATTTGTAGATAAGTACTAATATTACTTACAAAAGCAACAACGACATAGCTATGAGGAGTAGATGCAAATGATGAAAATGATGACGACAATCAGAGAGATTATTAATGTAAAGTTCATTTATGAGTTAATACATTTTGTATACCCTCCACACTAAGGTATATTCACTTTGTCATTACATTTGTAACGCCTAGAAGGAGTCACCGGATCAGGATCAAATTCTGAATCGATTCAGCCATGTCCGTCTGCCTGTCTACCTTTCTGTAGCGTTCAAATAAATCGACTTAGTCGAACGAAATTTTGTGAGATGACTTCTTTTTACGCTCGTTAGGTTGGTATAATAATGGTACATGTCGGTAAAGTAGTTCTGTTACCTCTCATACAAAGCCAATCCTAGATATCTCAATAAAAAAACGCATTGAAAGTCTACTTCCTGGGTGATGTGGAAAAGACTTATGCATGTGTGCAAATATGAAAAAAGGGCGCTTTCTGTAAATCTTGCACAGGGCGCTAAGTTGGCTGGGGCCGGCCCTGACCAGAATGTTATTATTATTATTATTATTATTATTATTATTAAAGCTTTATTAACATATAATAAATTATAATGTTAACAGTGAGGAAATAAAAGCACTAGCTACCAGGGCTTTCGGCTTAATTCTAACTTAATTAATTAATTCTAACTTAAAGATTAAATAACTATATTTTGTTGGCTAAATCTAGAGAAGAAATAATTTAATATACTGTTTTTACGTTGAGTTCGGTGGAGATGGAAAGTAATTCAGGAAAGGATGAGGAAGGAGATAGATTTCGGGTTTTGGCTTTGATGGCGAAGCATTCGAAGATTAGATGGTGAGAAGATAAAACCAGGTTTGATCTGCAGAGATGGCAGTTTGGGCGATTCCTCTTGGAAATGAGGTATTCATGTGTTGTTAGTGTGTGTCCAAGACGAAGTCGGATGTAAATCTTCATCATTTTGTTTGAGCAATTTATCGGGTAGAGGGGAGAATGATTTCGAAAAAGAGATAAAGAAACAATTTTATTTTCCCAATCGAATTTTCTTCATTATTGTCAGTTAACATAGGTGTCTGTAGGTCGCTATTCTCTGTTGGTATTCGATTTAGAACCATTCTGCGGATGGAAGACTAGTCATTGATTACGTAGTCATCCAAAAAGAAATAAGGGGGAGCACCCCTATTAAATTCCTTCCCCAAGGGTGAGCGGACTTCATTATGCTTTGTCTATTACGCCTTGCAAAAAAAAAAGTATAAAATTATCTATTGTGACCGTTAAAATATTTAAGTTGAAGATTAAAAATGATTATTGGTAAGGCTCAAACATGCACCGGATTTCGGCTATCATGCAACTTCTTCAATCTCGTACTGGTATCAACAAACAAACACGCATCTGTCCACCGCCTAGGACAAAATGTCACTATTGATAGCAACAATTTCGAGGTAGTTAAGGAGTTCACCAACCTCGGAGTAAACATGAACTCCACGAATGACACCCTAGTGGAGATACGGCGAAGAAGTACCCTAGGAAACCGTTGCTACTTCGGTTTGGTAAAACAACTGGTTTCAAAACTGTGTGCTCTACAAGTAAGCAATAAGCAAGAAGGGAGAGCTGATACTGGGCTCCTGCGAAAAAAAAAATACTTTGGCGGATTTTTGGTCCTGTGTGCGAAGAGGGTGAATGGAGAAGGTACAAATCGCAACTAAATATGGAGATTTTTCATTCAAAAATACGGTTACAAATTTGGTCAAATTTAGCAACAAACTAAAACTTTGTAAACTATTTCTATTTTAGCATTGATGTATCTTGCATTGGGCAAGGTGCAAAATTAAATTTATAGATTATCTTAAAAACGGAATATCTGACGTGTATTTAAATGTTTTGTATAAAACCTTTTTTACAAAAATATACTTCGCACTTGTATATGTTATATGTACCTTGAACCAATTATAATGCACCGTAGTACTCTATAATAAGCTATAAGTGGCCAATTATTAACAAAACACATTGTAGTAAACGAAAGAATTTATCTTAAAATAAAAAAAAAATCAAGGCAAACAACGTTCGCTTATTTTATGTGAGTGTTCGTAACTTTTTGTTTATCAAATAAATATTGTACCTACACATGTTTAACGAAAAATATTAGAAGCCGACTGTCGGCTATAGCTCGTAATTGGCCGAGAGGCTTCTTGAAAACCATTTATAGGTCTTAGGTGCCTTAGGGGAATGCGCGGCGTTTCGTTTGTTGTTTTTCAAATACTTCTTTTTGCTGTGGTAGATGTTTTAACCAGATCTGGGGCCAGATTATGTAAGACGAAAACAATCGAACGATATCGTTTCAACAATAGCAGTCTCTGTCTATTGCCACAGATATGATAGAGACAGGTTTAGTGAAAACGAAAGCGGTTTTCGTTTCGTTTTTTACAGAATCCCACCCCTGCTTTCTACCACCACACAAGTTACTAAATTTAAAAAAGATAGGGTGGATGCAAGCAATTTGATAAATTCTTTTCTCTAAAAAGGCGACCCTATAACCCTTCAACAGCGCCCAGAGATGCTTGCAGATAGGTGTTAAACTGTTGTAAGTTGTAGTCCTCTGGAAATATTTCCCCATATGTACATAAGCACATATATGTATGGATCTACTATTTGTCGAAATACTTGTCTCTGTATGCTGTCAATTAGGTTAAATGAATGATTTAAACTCTTTATAGCTTAATGCGCTCTAGGTAATTTAACTTTGATGGTTGTAGATATGTTATTTGGGAATTACTACCAGAAGCTGCATGGATTCCTTGGGAAGGATGGGTTGGTCGTCCATTTTAATCTCTGGTACAGCATTTTCTCTGTAAAAATAGTGAGCTGTGCTCTTTTGTGCGTTAAACACAACCAAGTTTTATTTTCCGCATTATAAGATCTTGCGTGATTTAGTTGCATTCGCAGTCAGTGTTTGGGAATTAAGTTGACTAGCGGCATGTCAAACTCATTGGCGCTAGAGCTTTAGCCCATGTAGTGCGAAATTTCTTGTTGATATTTTCCTATGTTTTCATTATTTTTTTAGTGGTTAATGGAATGTGAGCGTTGTCGGAACGAATATAAAACTTCGATTTCGCAGTGATAAATCTTCTATGTGTTTAAACTTCTATCTGTTTAAACTTAATGGTAATGTTCAATTATTTTCACACAACCACTGCCTCTCTTTATATTACTTTTCGGATCTTTACCAAAGAAAACAATTCTACAAACCCTTCCTTACAAAGTCCTAGCTGCTATGAATAAAATGTCAACTGCAAGACCATAAAATTACAGACACATTAACATTTCCAATTTACGTAACATTATTTCTTAGGCGCAAGAAAAGCCAGACGATTCCATTAGTTCATGAATAATTAAACGTATCGCTTCATGAAGCAACGCAGTATACTCAAAACTTATTTGTTAAATAAAACCTATAAGGTAAACAATAATCTGATGATCGGCTGACGTCTTTTTTGTCTTACCTGAACTTGAGTCCTCAGAGCAATATCAACAATTAACTCTACGTTTGCATAATTATTGTTGTTGGATCCACCGGGAACAGGTACATAATGGTCAGCCATTTTAATGTATTCAGCATTAGCTTTAAGATCCTCTGGTGTCACCTGTTGACAATTGTCAGTTATTGTACGTAAAGTAAATAAATGTTCATATTTTCTGTATAACTCACCATTACAACAAAACGAACTGCACGTTCGTTTTTGAACATCTCGTACGACCATCTACGTATTGAACGCATACACTTGACAGCAGCAATTCCATTATTAGCGATGAGAATTCTATTAATCACTCGAGTGCCGCCGAATCTCTTGACAAATTCCTCAGTGGTGGCAATCATAAAGTCCCGCTCCTGATTGCGATCAAGTCCCAGACCCGTACCCCGAGACATACTGGGCCTAAAAATAAAAAACATCGTGTTGTATAATTGTCATGAACCTTAATAAAAAAAAAACAGTAGTAATTTACTTAAGCGACCCAGCAGGCTGTTGCACTGATAATAGGGCCGGATTTTGGTTTCCTACTTCCGGTTGCGTAATTGTTTCGCTGGACTTTTCTAAATTAACGGACACACTACCAGATATCATATTGTTTTGTTGTTGTTCAACGGAATTTACTAATATATTGTCAACAGTGGAATCCCAAGAGGAACTTTGTTCCCCAGTTTCAACCAGCACAAAACGTTTGCTCGCACGACGCTTTAGCATGGTCAAAATCAATATTGCTAAGAATACGCAACACCCCGCAAGAAAATGTTCATTCATTTACAACTGTCACAAGAAATAAGAAATATCGTGTCGATTCAGTTCAAAGTTCACTAATTTCGTCGCTCATCGAACGATGACCCAATTTTACTAGTACTTCTTTTAATCCAAGTAGATGCACATTTCTTTTTCGTCTTAAAAATGCTTTTGATAGCACACACTAGAGGTTAATAATTGTGGAAAAAGTGAAATCGCAACAATAGTCAATGAAAGCGTTTACAATTTAGCAACGAAAGTAAGAATTCCAGCGAACAACCTGACACTAAACACATTCCGATTACAACTGACTGTCCAAATATCTTTGATTTTATCGTTGATGACCTGTCGTCTCGTCTACCTACTTAACATTAACCCCACCTTAGCTTAACGCAGATTCTCATATTTGTCGGAGTTTGATTACGTATTATATTACATTAACATTATACGCTCGCGTTTCTCTTTCTGAGCTCTGAGTTTTGTTTACCACCTGTTGTTGGTAGTGGTAGTGGTAGTCGAATTGGAAACTGTGGACATGTTTTGTGAACATTTTGGAGTTGATTGTCGTTTGTGCATAACGTGTTGAAGGCAGTTACTGTGTATTTTTATTATACGTTATACTTACTATACACAAACACATGCGTCGATTGGTGTTATTATTCTCATGTTTGTTGTGAATAAAATATTATTTATATTGAGTGAAGTGCAGGTCAAATAAGACGATTCTAGTTACGTCTTTAGGATTCATTTGGTTAATTCATTTCATTAATGCAATGTGACAATGCAAAAAAAAAATCATATTTAAACAAACAATAATCTAGAGAATATTTCACATACAACTTTCAGTTACAACTTCCATTCGTAGAAATACAGTCCCTGCATCATCAGTCTTATCATCGTTAACGCGTTTATTTTAAAAATGTTCATGTTACAAAAAATAAAATAAAATACAAATACAACCAATAAGACATTTTTCATTACATTTCAAATGTTAGCAAAGTGATTCATAAATCAGCAAACAAATAATTGGGTAAGTAATAAATCTTATACTGAAACGTTATAAATCAATAATCCTTATTGAGAAATCTATTCTAATAGATACGATAGTTACAATTGCAAAAGCAGTTTAAGTATGTACACTGGTCGGCATAAGTATTTTGACAAAACTAAAGTTAATTCTACTCATAGTTTGAACTTAGGTTGAAGTGGCTGCCGATAAAAGGCCGACACACTTAGACCAATTAGGTCCCTTGTGATATAGTTTCATTTAAATTCAGTTTGAATGATACACAACTTTCCTTAACCCATTAAGTACCCATTGAAAATGTCGAATTTTTGTGAAAGTGTACTTTGTTGACTTTTTTCCTCGGTCTCAAACAAAAAATGTTTTTTTTTTTAGTAATAAAATAGTAGCTGGTTTAAGGATAGTGATGCGATTATATGAGAACACAAGCGTTCTCACTCTAGCCTCTCACTATCAACTCCTACTCTCACCTCCACGTTGGTGACTGGTGGGTGCCTAGTACCTCGACCTGAGATGGGGTAACCAACCCCTGTGGAAGGTCGTTGGTGGCAGCGAACGAGAGAGGGGGGAGGAGTGTCTTCGCACTAAGGCACTTACTCTTAGGCGGCAGCGGAGGAATTCCCTAGATGGAATCAACGGTGGCGCCTACAGTTCCAGTCAGGTCGAACTACTAAGAGTGTAATCCCTATATGAGCTGCTTCGACATATTTGAACAACAGGTCTATAGGGACTTCCAATACTGAGCCAGGGTGTTGGAAAAGAGTCGGTGGCGGACGAGCCCTCGATGGGTCAACGGCAGCGCTCAAATCCCAAAATGGGTTACTGACATCGGTTTTTTCCGGCCCGCTGTCCTAGGGTAAAAACAAGGGCCTGGCCCTCCAGGTTGGGGGTTGTGCCGTCGGGGTAACTTCCCGACCATAGAAAACACGAATAGTTATGAGAGAGACACAACCAGCCTCGGAAAATGGAACTCCTCAAACGGCAACCAGACCCGGAACGTCAACGGACAATGATATCAGAGTATGTACCTGGAATGTACGAACGCTCTACACCCCAGGTGCTACTCAAAAACTTGAGTCTGTCCTCACGCGGTACAAGGCAGACATAACCGCGATCCAGGAGATACGATGGATATGATCAGGCATGATGAAAAGAAAAGATTGCGACATTTATTACAGCTGCAACAAAAGACTGCATGTATTAGGATGCGGATTCGTCGTGGGAAATCGGCTTAGGACAAAAGTTATTGACTTCAAGCCGATAAGTGATCGCCTTTCTGTGATCCGCATCAAAGCTACTTTCCAAAATATAAGCCTAATATGTGCACACGCCCCTACCGACGAGGCTGAAGATCCCATCAAGGAGGAGTTTTATGACCTCCTGGATGGAGCCTACGGAGCCTGTCCGGAGTACGATGTAAAAGTTGTACTCGGGGACTTCAATGCTAAAGTCGGAAAGGAAAACATCTTTGGCGGGTTAGTTGGTAAGCACAGAATCCACGAAACGACAACAGACAACGGCTACCGACTAATCGATTTTGCAGCAGCTCGTAATACGGTGATAAGTAGCACTAGGTTTCCAAGGCTAAGGATCCACACAGCAACCTGGCGCTCTCCAGACGGTCGAACCGCCAACCAAATCGACCATGTGCTAATCGATGCGAGGCACGCATCCAACATCCTCGACGTGCACACATTCCGAGGGGCAAACGTCGACTCTGACCATTTCCTTGTCGCGGCTAAATTCAGAGCTCGGCTGTCCAACGAGAAGAAGCTGCGAACCGCCCAGAAGAAGAAATTCGACGTTGGACGCCTTAGCACACCTGGAGTAGCCAGAGCCTACAGCGAGCGCCTGAGCATGAAACTCTCCTCTGTGCACTCACCTACCACAGACGCCAACAATCAGTGGTGCCAGTACCGCGACATCATCAAGGAGGTAGCCGAAACCACTGTAGGGTACCAGCCACCCCAGAGAAAGAGCCCGTGGTATGATGATGAATGCGTGTACAGGAAAAAGGTGACAGAAGATGCACACAAGAAAGCGCTGCAGCGCAAAACAA
This sequence comes from Cheilosia scutellata, assembly GCA_955612985.1. Taxonomy (NCBI): domain Eukaryota; kingdom Metazoa; phylum Arthropoda; class Insecta; order Diptera; family Syrphidae; genus Cheilosia; species Cheilosia scutellata. The sequence continues at coordinate 29,326,461 of OY015314.1, read as the reverse complement.
GGGCAGCGAGAGAAGAGTATCGAGCCAGGAGAAGAGAGGAAAAGAAGATCCTGCGTAGGAAGAAGAGGGCTTACGCAGCCTCCCAGCTCAAGGAGATCGAAGAGTCGCGCGATCGTAATAACATCCGGAGGTTTTATAAAAAAGCCAAGCAACTGGCTGCTGGCTACAAAACCGGAACGCAGGCTCTTCGAGACAGCGAAGGAAACCTAGTCACCGAAGCGCAGGGAATAGTAGATGTGTTTAAGCAGCATTTCCAGCAACTGCTAAATGGGCATCATGTAGAGAGAGTGATAGGGCAAGAAGAGAACCCGCGTCCAGTCAATGAAGAACTAGTTCCACCACCTAGTATAGAAGAAGTTGGCCTAGCTATAAAAAAGCTTAAGAACAACAAAGCCGCAGGCTCTGATGGTTTACCAGCGGAGCTCTTTAAATACGGTGGTGATGTTTTGGTAGGGAGCATGCACCGAATCCTCAACCAAGTATGGGTGGAAGAAAACATGCCCGATGACTGGACTATCAGCTCCATATGCCCCATCTACAAAAAGGGCGATCCTATGTCTTGCAAGAACTATCGAGGCATATCCCTGCTTAATGTCGCATACAAGATCCTATCCAACGTACTGTGTGAACGTCTTAAACCTTTCTGCAACACACTAATCGGCACGTACCAGTGTGGCTTCCGGCCCGGCAGATCGACTATAGACCAAATTTTCACACTGAGGCAAATCCTGGAAAAGACCAACGAATTTCAAGTCGAAACTCACCACCTATTCATCGACTTCAAAGCCGCGTATGACAGCATACATCGTCAGGAGCTCTATATGGCGATGGCTGAATTTGGAATCCCGACAATACTGATTCAGCTGGGTCGCGTGACGCTGGAAAACACGCGCTGCAACGTGCAGTTTGGAAACAGCTCGTCCGATCTATTTCAAACTTGCACCGGATTTCGGCAAGGAGACGCGCTGTCATGCGATTTCTTCAATCTCGTACTGGAGCAGATAGTGCGCAGGGCAGGTGTCAACACGGAAGGCACTATCTTCAACAGATCCGTCCAGCTGCTGGGCTATGCGGACGATATGGACATCATCGGTCGCTCCCAGCGTGCCGTGATAGAAGCGTTTACGGCGATTGAAGAACAGGCGAAATCCGTTGGCCTTGAAGTAAATGAGGACAAGACTAAATACATGCTATCAACAAACAAACAAGCATCTGTCCACCGCCTAGGACAAAACGTCACTATTGATAGCAACAACTTTGAGGTAGTTAAGGAGTTCACCTACCTCGGAGTAAATATGAACTCCACGAACGACACCCTAGTGGAGATCCGGCGAAGAATTACCCTAGGAAACCGCTGCTACTTCGGTTTGGCAAAACAACTGGGTTCAAAACTCCTAACTCGAAGGACGAAATGTGTGCTCTACAAAACCCTCATCCTGCCAGTTCTGCTGTATGGCGCCGAGTGCTGGACGATAAGCAAGAAGGGTTAGCTAATACTGGGCTCCTTCGAAAGAAAAATACTTCGGCGGATTTTTGGTCCTGTGTGCGAGGAGGGCGAATGGAGAAGAAGATATAACCGCGAACTCTATGAGCTGTACCAAGATGTGGATGTAGTCCAAAAAGCCAAAACACGTCGACTACATTGGCTCGGCCACATCGAGCGAATGGACAATAATGCTCCAGCTAAGAGGATCTTCGAATCCCAGCCCCCAGGTTCGAGAAGACAAGGAAGACCGAACCTCCGTTTCAAAGACCAAGCCATCGCGGATGCCAGAGCGCTTGGTCTGGACAACTGGAAGCAGCGTGCCCGGGATCGTAGAGGATGGAAGGCTGCAGTGTCTCAGGCAGAGACTCTTCACGGGTCGGGAGCCCGATAAGTAATTCTAATAGTAGGTAACTGCAAACAAAATGTTCAAAAATGTCTTCGCTAATATTTTTATGATTTTTTGAAAATTGCTAAAAATTACTATTTTAGGCACTTCCCAACGTTTAAGAATTACCTCCAGTCCAGCTGTAGGTGTTGTTCTCATCGCACTGGTTGTCCCTATACATGCTAATCTTTGTATTTTAGTCATTGACTTGAGATTTGTCGCCTTGCCTGCGGCTTGCCACCAGCCCACGCTGCCATATGTAAGTATTGGCCGTACGATTGCCGTGTATATCCACAGGACTATTTTGGGGTGTGGTCCCTACCTTCTGCCAAAGATGCGGTTTTAGGCTTAGAAGGCGTTAGCTGCTTTCTTCACTCTTTCATTGACAATCGTCTTTCAATTAAGTTTCCTGTCGAGGATAATTCCTAAATATTTCGCCCTATCTAACACCTTTAGAGGTGTTCCTTCAAGAGTTGGTGGCTCGAATTGTGGTATTATTATTTTGTTTGTGAACAGAAAAAGCTCAGTTTTCTGGGGATTAACCCCAACCCCAAGGCCACATTATTTCGTCCACGTTCTAAGTATTCTTAGTGGGTTTTCTAAGCACGACTACATCGTCTGCATATTCAGTTACGGTGTTGTTATTGAATTTAATTAGTATCTCATTAATGTCAAGTACCCAGAGTAATGGGGAGATGACCCCTACTTGTGGAGTGCCTCTCTAAGGTCATTGTCACATAGTTTCCAGTTGATGTTTCTTTCACTATAAGTTAGTTAACAATCACATTAGTGATAGATTGGTCAACATTTAGATTCCGTAGTGACTTTTTCACTGCGCATGTTTTAACATTATTGAATTTTCTTTCAATGTCCAGGAATGCAGCTAGCGTATATTCTTTAAGTATTAATTCTCGATGCGATGCGGTTTCCACCCCTTTCCCTTTATATAAGAGTATTGAGATGTGCAAATCGCATTTTCATCCAGCCGACTGCGTATAAACACATTCATTCGTTTTTCAAAGGTTATCAAGATAAAGGATGTTAGATTTATAGGCCTGAAATCCTTGACGGTGGTGTGAATAGATTTCCCTGCCTTCGGAATGAAGACGATCTTGACGTCTCTCCAGGCTTTAGGAATTTAGCCACATTCCACACTGTGAATAAAGTCTTTTTAAAACCGGCGTAATAATGGTCTTGGCTTTCTGGAGCGTGATTGGTAAGATCCCGTCGCCTCCCGGGGATTTGAACGGGGAGAATGTATCAATTGCCCAGTTTAATTTATCTTCGGTTATTAGTTCTTCTGGAACTGTCGCTTTTGCGGTATCAAATGTAGACTGATTTGTCTGATTCGTAGTGCATCCTGGAAAGTGAGTCGTAGTAGCAGACTGAGGGCCGGTTTGTTCATCTTTGGTTAACTCTAATCAACGGTTATTCCAGATGATAATCATAGAATCTGTTTGTTCAGTAAATTTTTAACCAGAGAATCCTTGGTTTGGTTAGTTAACCCGAGAAACCGATAACCAGCCGATTTTGGTCGGTTAAGGCATTCAACCAAGGATATTCTGAAATTTTGTTTGTTCAAGCTTTGACATAGGAGTCAAAAACAAAACAACTTTCTTTCAAAAACCGAAATAAAAATTCATTTATAATAAATAATAAACGCAAAAAAAAAATCGACGCATTTTCAACTGGCAGATGAATACAATGGACGGCTGTGTCACGTTTGTGTTGTTAAATCAAAAAAAAATATATCAATAAAATACTGAAAATAAACGTATACAAAAAAAATACATTTTAACTAAGGATTAATTCAAACAACTGAATTTATGAATAAACTGGAAAGCTGGAACGATTTGTCGCAAATCTACGGTTTGGTGACCAAAGTGAAAAATAAGTGAACAAACGCTTTTGGGTTACCATAGATATTTAATCATGGGTTAAACTAAATCTATGATAACCTAACCGCGGATTTAACCTGCTCTGAACAGACCGGCCCTATATCTGACAAATAACTGGAAAATTGGAACGATTTGTCGCAAATCTATGGTTTGGTGACCAAAGTAGAAAATAGGTGAACAAACGCTTTATGATTACCACAAATATATAACCATGGGTTAAACTATCTATGATAACCTAACCGCAAATTTAACCAGCTCTGAACAGACCGGCCCTAAGAGTGGGATAATTAATTATCAAAATTCATTCAAATCAAAATTCAATTCAAAATGTATTAAGAAAACAAGTTCAAAATCCTTTTTAAAATCGAATCGAAACTCGCTAAATTCTAAGGTTTTCAGTCGGCAAATTCACAGATGCCGTCCGTCCTTTTTAAAATCGAATCGAAACTCGCTAAATTTTAAGGATTTCAGTCAGCAAATTCACCGATGCCGATCGTCCTTTTTAAAATCGAATCGAAACTCGCTAAATTCTAAGGTTTTCAGTCGGCAAATTCACAGATGCCGTCCGTCCTTTTTAAAATCGAATCGAAACTCGCTAAATTTTAAGGATTTCAGTCAGCAAATTCACCGATGCCGACCGTCCTTTTTAAAATCGAATCGAAACTCGCTAAATTTTAAGGATTTCAGTCAGCAAATTCACCGATGCCGATCGTCCTTTTTAAAATCGAATCGAAACTCGCTAAATTCTAAGGTTTTCAGTCGGCAAATTCACAGATGCCGTCCGTCCTTTTTAAAATCGAATCGAAACTCGCTAAATTTTAAGGATTTCAGTCAGCAAATTCACCGATGCCGACCGTCCTTTTTAAAATCGAATCGAAACTCGCTAAATTTTAAGGATTTCAGTCGGCAAAATCACCGATGGGTGTCGCACCCCCCCACGCTTTTCAAGAGTCGGCAAATCAACGATCAATTTTCAAAAATTAAGTTGGATTTCCATTAGGTATAGGTTTTTAAACTTGTAAATGTATACAAAAGTCGGCATTTTCAAAGGTTCCACATGAACTCCTTAAAATCGGTGAATCGTTGAATTTGCCGACTGAAATCCTTAAAATTTTGCGAGTTTCCATTCAATTTTAGAAAGGACGGTCGGCATCGGTGAATTTGCCGACTGAAATCCTTAAAATTTAGCGAGTTTCCATTCGATCTTAAAAAGGACGGTCGGCATCGGTGAATTTGCCGTCTGAAATCCTTAAAATTTAGCGAGTTTAGATTCGATTTTAAAAGTACGGTTGCCATTTCTAATTTGAGGTTAAATTCGAAGGAATGTGTTATTCGTTAGTTCGCGGCTTATTGATGTAGATTGCGAACTTTAACAATTCGTGGCAAACGTGTGTTTGGGCCAAGAGGAGGATAATTAATTATCCCATCAAAATGTATTAAGAAAATAAGTTTATAAACAGTTACACATAATAACGAAATTTCGAATTACAAACTTTTTGCCGTGAACGAAAACACCCTTCGCGCGAATTGTCAAAGTTTATTCGCAATCCACATCATTGGCCGCGTTCCTTTGACCGCTAGTCATCTAGCACATAATATCCCTGATGGAGGAACGCTGGCGCTAGAGATCTAGCGGCAGCGGCAAAGTGACATGAGAACCAATTTGAATTCGTATGATTTCATCCTCATGAGAGTCAAAAATGTATTTTGTGCCATCATGCCGCATATTTATTATTACACTATAATATAAATAGATAAATACAATGTATATTAATTCCATAGAAGTTGGAATTCCCATTTTACACCAAATTGGAAATATTTGACTTCTGCACTTTCACTTTTATTTTGACAGTTCGTTTTTTTTTTCAATCTAGCAGTTCATTTTGCGCTAGATTGAAAAATTTCCCAGAAAAGGATATTTCACAAAATATGCTAGAGCTCTAGCGCAAATGGTGAAATGTCAGTTTTTTTTATATGGAGTTTGACATGTTGCTAGTCATCTAGCGGTCAATGGAACGCGGCCATTTAATTAGAGTTCCACAAACTAGCGGATAAAACATTCGTTTGAACTTAACCTAAAACTAGACATTGAAGGTAAAAACTGATGGCTGGAATTCGCGAACTGCCGCGACCCATAAAAGGGGTATTCCATGACAAAGTGAACATTGGTATCCAATTATGAAGATAATTATTTATTATTAACTATAAGATAAAACAAAAGCCAAAACACAAAATCAACATAATCCACAAAAATAAGATTGTTTTTTTATTTTTTTTAATGGTTATCAAAGGCTTACGATCAAAAGTTGTTTCGAACGCAACTTTTTTTTTCCAATGTTGGAAATACTTAACCGTCTTTTGTGTGCTCTGGGCGAAATAAAAACGCATCTGAAGTGTTAATTAAATTTCGCGATCTTTCTGCTTCAAATACGAGAAATTGTATTTTGATTTGTGTAAGTGCATCAATAATATTTAAATAATAACAAAACATCATTTTGCTTGTCCCACCCGTGACAAATATACAGAAAAAGTTTTTTTTATTAGTTACTGACATAGAGGTTATGTCTAAAATTTGATAAATAATATTATTATTTTACAATGAAAACCTATGTGACTTTTTTTTCTATTGTGAACGTTATTCAGAGAGTTTTCTAGAAGAATAATAGTGTCCCACCCGTGACAGTCACGGGTGTCACGGGTGGGACACTTGTCCCGGAGGTCTATTAGGCTTTCAAGTCTGCTAGAGTTATACGTTATTAGCCCGTATTTTGCGTGACCAACAAACCAGAGAGAATAGACCACCAGTTTCGGCCAAAAATGAGAGAGTTTCAAAAAGTTATTAGGTGGTTAAGGACGTGTGCCATGTTAAAGTAAATGGAGGCGAATTTGGTCACGCATACACTGGCACTTAATAACATTTACAGTTATTTCTGTGGTACAACACCTATTCACAGATAGAAAAAGAGGCGGAGCTACTTATTTCAAAACTGGCTTTATGGATCTCCCATTGTTGCCTGAAGCTGGTGGTCTATTCTCTCTGGTTTGTGGATTTGGAACTTGCTACCCCAAAAGTACAATCATATCACTATTTCAAGAAATTTAACAATATCCCTTACGTTTAAATCTCAACCAATCACGTGTAGGGCCCTTAAATTAAGTGTAGCTCAGATATACTCGGACCTAGACAAAAGTGATTGGAATGACTCAGACTGCGAGCCCTTGGCCTCGTTAATTCATAGTAAATAACATTTAAATTAATGACATTATAACTTTTTTGTTTTCTTTTAAATTGACCTAAAAAAATATCGTTTCTTGCAAAGAAATTCGTACGTGTCCCACCCGTGACAAACGTTGTCCCACCCGTGACATTTACATTTTTATTTTTTTTTGTCTTAAGACAATAATTTTTATTTTTATTCGCTTTTTGTTATAGTACCTAAGAACGTTTTATGTAAGAAACAAAAGGTTTTAAATAAATATGTGAAATAAATTCGCAGAATTTCTGTAAAAACATTCACTGCTCGGAAATCATGTCTTTTATTTGTCCCACCCGTGACAGAGAAAAAGATCTTGTCTATTTTCAAAATAAATTAAGGTGGCGTATTTTTCTTTACGTTAAAAATGAACTAACAAATAGAACTATTGGTTTAATGAAAGTCTAGGTAGATTTGATACAGCAATGTATAAAATTTGAAAAGGAAACAACAAATTTATTATACAATTGTCCAACCCGTGACGATGGAATACCCCAAAAGTGTTCATGTGAACGGGCTGTCAAAACTTGCGAATAGTCGTTCGATCGTAGGTAGCTGGTCGCTCTTATGTGAATGGTCCTTTAGGTATTCCTGTTCCTGTTAAGATTGGTCAAAATTGGACAAAGGAGCGTGGCATCTCCCATACAAAAAACATGTTCTATGGAGTGAATAATCGCTGGGCCGATTTTCATGATTTCTATACAGTCGGCAAGTTCCTGAAATAAGTCGGCATTTTAATGAAATTCACCCCCCCCCCCCCCCCCACGGCTCGAACCCTCGCTACGCCCCTGAATGTAGCTTCCTTGAATTGCCGAAAGCGTAGGGGGGTGCGACACCACCCATACACCCCCTCCCCCCCCTCCACCCCATGGTAGTACGTATTAAATACGGAAGACAATTACATTCCAAAACTGTAACAACAACAAATCAGTCCCACTTGTGGTACACAACCCGACAACTCCATTATCATTGATTTAGCATAGCATGTTGAGTGCTATAGTTCATTCAATTACATATTACAAATTTAAAATTCCGAATGTGACGTCTGGCGAATTACCGTATTGAAACTACAACATGTGACGTCTTATCAAGAAAATGTATAATGTAATGTAATGGAAAAAGCCAATAGTAAACATTGCAATTTGAAATGGCGAGTATTGTCATGAAGAACGTAAGGTCATACACTCATACATTATCTTCTAAGTTAAAGTCGTATGACTTCAATATGAATCACAATGCTTATTGCCGTTGGAAGGTTTTCCCCTGTCCAACCGCACAATCTACGCATAATGCTCTTTTTTAAGATGAAAACAACAAACTTATCACATTTTCCCACTCGATCATTTCAATCGAAAGCGCAATTGTAAAATTAAGAAGAAATTGATGAAAGCTCACCTCAAGCGCTTGCGTTTTTCCACTAAATCCCCATTGGTGCGAATGATGGGATTATTTCCTTGGGGAAATTCATCGACAGCTTCCGTCGCCTCTTGTATACTCGCGTCGATTTCATCACCAACCTGAAACGATAAAACAAAATCCGAATGAATATTAAAAATCGATATTCAAATTATTATCATAAATTTTCATTACCAAAAAACTAGGCCTCTCCGCGTTGCTCATTTCGCCGTTTTTATTTAAATTGTTGTTATTGTTATTATTGTTGCAATTTTTAATATCGTTACACACTCCGTTTCGCAAAATCAAATTTTCGCTGGAGAATTGAACCTTTTTAATAAGGTTGTTAGCAACCGGCGGTTCTTCTGCGGTGGCTGCAAACAAATTATAAGAAAATATTCCAAATTAAGTAAAACACTAGGCAATATGTATTGTTTGTTGATTTTCTTACACAGAAAGTGTCTAAAAAGCTTTCCCAAAAACGTCGCAAGTAAAAGCATAAGGACACACGTACAAATCACGAGGAAAAGCATTTATTTACACAAAAATATTTGAATGCGTCGTTTATCTATTTCGGTTAAGTTCGTGTTGCCATGACTAAAAAGAAATGGTCTAGGAAAAAAAAATGTTGCGTTTAGCGGTGCATTTACAACAACGAAATTTGAATTTTTACTTGAAAGGGTGTACGTAAAGGCAAATTGTATTGTGAAAGAATTAGTTAAACTGTGGTTTGCAAGGCACCGCAGACAAAGTGTATTCATTTATGCATTTATGCAGGTAGGCCGCTCCATGATCTCTGTCGTTTAAGGTCATCAACTCCATGAGAAATATAGGACCCGATTGGTTAATTAACCTACTAAGGTTTCGGGTCAATGACTTTCGAATGTTTGTAATAAAAATCAAAAACTTGTTTGCACTCTTGCACAATTTATAGTGTTTATAATGATGAGCCGATGGTTGAATGCAAATACATGTTTAGCTACATTCTTAAAAAAAAAAACAGATTCTACTGTCGCAAGTTGAATCAACAAATTAAGAAAAAGGAAGTTATCCACTTTCGGACACACTCACAGTTCATTCATTCGTTCATTAATTTAAATTATATAACAGTGGAGCGAGCGAATGATAGCGTTGAAACGGTTTCTTTTTATTATTATTTTTTTTTTATTCCTATTACTGACTGGAAGATGCTAAAATGTATCCACAAACAGGTAGTAGTTAAATTGGAATTGATTTGGTTATATTTATTTATATTTTTCATTACATAACAGTCGGTTATAAACAATGGTCGACGAGACTTCTGTGCTTTACTTCTTTTTTTGTTTTTTGTTTCCAAATAAAAATATCACAATACAAAAATTGTGCACAAAATCAATTCACCTTCGATATAAATGTTTAAGACACACAATGTCAGCGGTGCACTCTGGGTCGAAAATTATTGTAAAATGAATAAAGCACGGATATTTACTTCACGCAGAAGCTCATGCTTTGAACCTCTCAATCAACCGAAAGACTAACTTCAACTAACATCGCGGTATTAATTCAGTTTAATCCAAGTGATAGCAATGCCTGCGACCTCATCGAAAATCAGCAGTTCCCTGATTAAAAATCAGCTGAGGTTTAAGGTCGCGGGGCAAGCGACTACGCGCGATTGGCGTGTGTTTCGTGTCTCACCTAAGATAACCGATATACATTTTTTTATATTTAATTAAATAATATAAATTGTATGTTTACATTTTATAAAATGATTCGCTCCATCAGAGACTGTTATGTATAAAATAATGTCTATTTTCCGAATTTTGATAACTTGCAAACGATCTGGCATGGCATGTGGTGATAACAGCAGCATGCATGCAGAATATGCTCATTTCAATTTGAAAATTATCAATTGGGTGGTTGAGTGCTAGCAAAATTCATTACAAGAATTTTTTGGCCGTGCAAGTGCTTAGTTTACAGCGAAAGCGAACTAATGAATTCTACAGTTTCTTTAATTTGAACTCTTTTATGCGTTGAGTGACGCTTATTTGGTATAATTTAAACGAATGTAAATTTATGTGTTTGGTAATTTTGAAAAGAAAAAAACGAACAATTAACGTGCCTAGGAATAACTAATAGATATGAGTATTTTTGTGGGTATTTTTGAAAGATCTTTGAAGCTTTCGAACAACATCCGAAAGCTTCCATGCAAGAGAAGTGGCGTTCTTGGAAGGCTTTGATAGTAGTGAGGTGATAGAGATGTTCCGCAGATTATTTATTATCCTGTTTATCGAATACAATATTCGTGGTGGATTTTTTTCACCCCGGATCTGACAATTTTGGTTGTTAATTGTATTATCTACAACAACATTTTGTGAAAAAATAAAAAAACCTTCATTTTCTTCTTGTTTAGCCCTAGCCCAATTGACATTCTCAACGTAACCCGTGTTCATTTAGCTTCAATTATTGTGAGTCTTAAATTTAAGAGTAGCTCACAGGACAGTACAGCACTGTGTAAGCAGTGCTGTCGAACGTACTGCAAAAGCAGTACTTGTATTGCTTTTGCTCGGTGCGTACTGCCGTACTGCACACTTTTGTTTTGTACTGCAATTTCCTTTTTATATTGCCCTTTTGTATTGCCTTTTCTAATTCGTTGTTCAGAAAAAAATATATCGAAAAAAATGATGCCAGATCACTGTTCACATTTTTCAACAACAATCTGAATTTGACAAACATGAATGATTGAATGGTACACTTTTGCACAAAAGAGTTTTGTTTCACCAACGGTTATCACTCATGAAGCTCATAAGAAGTCAATGCAATCTCTGAGGCATCAACCACAGATTTTCCAAACGGTTGAAGATTTGATGAAAGCTAAAAAAAGCAAATTAAAGTCGGCAGAACTAAAAATAATATTATTTCTTCTCCAATTTAATTTGCCCTTTACCTTAATAACCGCCCTAATTTTACTCATTAAATCAATTTCTCCACACTCTGACATTGCAAAGGAATTGAAATGTGTCAAAACAAAAGCCACAGAAACAACAAACCATTTATTTTTAAAAGAAGTCCAAGAAGAGATAGCTAGGATACTTAGATGTTAGATCGTCATCGACAGGTTCTTCGGTCTTATCAAATTAATAAGTTCTGATGCAAAAACAATATTTGATGAACTAGGTAATAAAATATTTTGAAGAAGTCAATGTCCCATTACAAAATCTTATCGGATTTGCATCTGTGGGCGCAGTAGCGCAGTGGTTAGTGTGCTGGACTGCTGTGCGAGGGATCCCAGGTTCGATCCCCGGAAAAACACAAATTACATCTTAGTGTTTTTTCTACTGCGCCACCTCTCGCGAACGTCTGACAAACATCCGAGAGTATAACTGTCCTGAAAAAGCTTCTCAATTCAGCCGTTCGGAATCGGCATAAATAAAATTGTAGGTCCCTTCCATTCGTCCCAAAAATAGAAACTCACACAAACGAATGGTTGCGAGAAGCTAGGCCTAGGGTGTCTACCGCCTGTTGCGCCACCTATTTATTTATTTTTTTATCGGATTTGCGTCCGACAATGAGTCAGTTATGATGGGCGAAAGGGGTGGTGTGCAGCCACTTAAAAAAAAAAGTTCAAAACAATAATTCATTTGTAATGGGATGCACAATGCACATGTCATTCGCTTCATTTATATTCAATTGCATCTTCGAAAAAAATACCGCAGAATTTCGAAAGATTAGCGAAAAATATTTACTGGTTTTTTCGCACAGCTCTAAACGACAGACAGATTTTCGCAAGTTTCAGGAATATTTCAACACAAACCCGCATAAGATACTAAAAACATCTTCTACCAGATGGCTGTCGCTTGAAAATGTTGTATAGCGAATCTTAGAGCAGTGGGTTCCTTTAAAATATTATGTTATCACATATCAGCTAGAACGGAATTCGGACTTAGCTCATAGCGTTTATGCAGATATGACATATGAATTAAAATTATACTTCTATTTCTTGCAATATATCTTAAAATTAACAAACAAAATTGACATTGAGTACCAATCAGAAGAACCGCGTATTCACGTCGTCTTGCTTTCAGCGGTAAAAATGTATTTCAAAACCATTTTGCCGAACTTTGTTAAAAATGAATTAATTGATGACGCCTGCCTCTCTTAACTCAATTGAATTTTGTAATGAAAATTGTTTTTTAGACTTTAACCAAATCTACCTTGGGGCGCAAGCTAACATTTTGATTGGTACTGGGGGCTTAACAGATGACGTTATACAAAATGTAAGAACAAAGTGTAGAGACTACTATACTGAATTATGTAGGTACGTAAATCAGAAAAAGAGTTAACTTTCAAGACAAAGTTCTAGAAGCCGTACAATTCCACAAAAGAAATCCCCAAGCCTTACCCCACTCATGCAATTGTTCCCAAATTTAATTCAAGAAGAACTATGTCGATGAACTAAATGACGAATGGAGAGCTCTCTTACATCAAAATATCATTAACAAGCATTTGAAATTTAAAGATTATTGGAGTGCTGCCTTTAATTTAAAAAACGCATTAAAAGCTCCAATGCTTTTTCTCTTAAAAAGATTTGTTCTTTGTTGGTTCCATTTTATGCTTTCCGCATAGTAGTGCGAGCGCATATTTTCACAAATAGCATAAAAATGCAATAAATATTTTTACCTTCCAAAGTTATTATTATTAACCTGAATGTAAAATATAATTTTATGTTATGTACATCCATTAAAAAAAAACATTCTTATGGAATAGTTTCATATTGATTATGTATTCAAATATTAAAAAATAAGAATTAAAATTAACTGCGATATTTTTATTTTAGTTTATAAAAAATAGTTCCTAATTTATAAAAGTGAAGTACAAGAAATGAAATGAAAAGACTTATAATTACATAATGTAGATAAGTTATAAATTTACTGTTATTAAGAATTCGCGGCGATCTTACAGAGGAATTGACACTGGACCATCAACAGCCGCAGAAATCAAAACTGCAATCAACCTCTTAAAAGTCAACAAAGAGCTGGACTTGATGGCATACCAGCCGAGTTTCTGAAAGCCGATCCCGACACAACTGTATATGTATACTGCTACCACTAATACAAGCTATATGGGAAGACGAAAAATACCTCAGGGACTAGACGGATGGAGTTATTGTTAAGATACCAAAGAAGGGAAATCTTAAGAATTGCAATAACTGGCGTGGTATTACCGTTTTGTCTGTTTTCCCGAAAATAATGGCAACATTCATTCTCGAACGGACAAAGGACAGGATCGAAAATACACTCAAGAGGCATCAAGCGGGCTTTCGTAGTGGTCGGCCCTGTGTCGATCGCATTAACACCCTGCGTATAATACTCGAACAGTCAACCGAGTTTACGGCACCGCTCTACCTTATGTTCGTAGACTTTGAGAAGGCCTTTGACCGAGTCAACCGCGAATGGATCTGGAAATCTTTAGATAGAGAGAGGGATTCCCCCGAAGATTGTTGCTGTTATAAAGGAGTCATATCACGCCGCAAGATGCTTCGTTCTACATAATGGACAGCTTTCCGACTCTTTCGAAGTGCGACAGTGAGTAAGACAAGGGGATATTCTGTAGCCAATCCTGTTTTTACTGGCGATATATGATGTACTGACAGCCACAGTAGGTACGACTGAGAGACATGGTATCCAATGGAGACCGTTTGAGAGGCTAAACCACCTGGATTATGCCGACGATATCTGTTTCCCGGCAAGTACCAACAGCGGGATGAACGAGATGTGCCAATCACTGGAATTGAATGGAGAGATGGCTGTTCTTAACATCAATTGCAACAAGACAAAAATCATGCACACTGGCCGCTCAGCACATCAGCCGATTATTCTAAGACAGACGCCCATTGAGGAGGTCAAACAATTTAACTATCTAGGCAGCTTTGTATCGTCCGATGGAGGAACGGATTTGGATGTTAATAGCAGAATAAGTAAAGCACGCTGCGCCTTTGGAATATTTAGCATTCAATATATATATATCTTCTTTTTTGAAATTATGTTCAAATGTTATGTTCAAATATGCATCATAATTAACCGTATTGTACTGCTAATATTTCCATTTATATTTCTGTGCTATATATAGCGAAACAAAACATCTCGAAAGTCGGAGTAGTAACTTATTCGAATTTGAGAAAATTGATTTTTTGTGTATTTAATTGTGTTTCATATTTTGGTCTGGCAACACTACTACTGTGTGGCTATAATTTACAGGGACACCAACATTTGAATGTCGAAAATAGGCAGCGGAAGTGGCGCTGGATTGACCACACGTTGAGGAGACCAAACGACAACATCGCGAAGCAGTCATTCGAATGGAATGCTCAAGGTACACGGCGAGAACGATGACCTATTGTCTTTAAAAATATTTATCAATATTTTCTTGGAAGGACGAAGGACCGAATTGCTTCTTTCACTGATTAAAAACTGAACCGGTATCGAACAATTTTGTAATTACATATGTATTTTTCAAATATCTCTGTCGTTGACGAAGGAGATATGAGGAAGTGGTGAAGACAATTGAGCACTTAATACGCACTTACTATATCCGAAACACTAAACTAGGTTATTGCGTTTTTCACGATCTCAAAGATCTTAAAAATACCCATATTTCGAACATGTAATATGTATGGTTTCAAATAATACTTTAAAGTACTAATGAAACTAATAATTGCTAATTAACTAATCTCAATTCTTCAAGATCCTAGGCAGAATTTTGGAAAGCGGCTAAAATTGTTACTGACAGAACTACATCATTTGATCTCGTCGTCTTCGTCTTTGCAAGTTTTCGAGCTCAGAGTCTTTTGAAAATAATTTACTCAACACCCCGGACCCCGCAGTTTTTTCCATTACCGCAGCCGGTCAATTGCAGATGAGCTTTTAGATAAGCCATTTACTCTTTTCGAAGTGGAAAATGCAGTTGATTTGTCTAAAGTGAGAGAAGCCCCAGGCAATGATCAGATTCCTTTCGAGTTCTACAAAAATTGTTCTTCTGAATTTCTCATTGGACTCACTACTAAGGGAATTACCAGAATTTTCGAAACAGCCAGTATTCCAGGAAGTTGTAAAAGAGCGATAATAATCTTTCCATTGCACAAAAAAGGCAAGCTAGATAACAAACCAAGTTTCACGAAGCATTATTCAACAATGGATCACATTTTTACACTTACAAACATTGCGGAAACTTTTAAACAGAACCAGAAAAAGCTGGACGCAGTAGCTCAGTGGTTAGTGTGCTGGACTACTGTGCGAGGGATCCCAGGTTCGATCCCCGGAAAAACACAAATTACATCTTAAGGTTTTTTCTACTGCGCCACCTCTCGCGAACGTCTGACAAACATCCGAGAGTATATGACTGTCCTGAAAAAGCTTCTCAATTCAGACATTCGGACTCGGCATAAAATTGTAGGTTCCTTCCATTCGTTCTAAAAATAGACACTCACACAAAACGAATGGTTGCGAGAAGCTAGGCCTGTGGTGCCTACCACCTGTTGTGCCACCTTATTTATTTATTTTTTTAGAAAAAGCTATACGTCTTCTTTGTCCACTTCCGTGCAGCTTTTGATTCAACGCGCAAAGCACTTGTCTATAAGCTGTATCAAACTGGTTTGTCAATCACAATATTTAATGTGCTTAAAGCGATGTACGAGTATGAGAAGAATGTAGTGTACGTTTGTAATGGAGATTCTGTATTGGAAGAATTTGGAACGCAAATGGGAGTTAAGCAAGGTTGCATCTTAAGTACGTTGCTCTTCAAACTATGGATTTATAAATGATATAACAGAGCAAGTGGGAAGAAGAATAAATTGCTGAATTCGATCTTCATAATTACACTTTTCTTTAACTTCGAAATAAATTTAACCACTAAAATTTTACCAACTAAATTATTGTTCTTCTTAAATTTTTTTAGAAAACAATTGTCAATATCAGCTTCATATATTTGTTCGCATACACCATTGCAAAAAACTTGCAGAGTACCACTTAATGCGTTGCTATTGTTTAGAGGTGCTGCGAAATAAAGTCGAAGGAAATAATGTCGAATTGCACCTTTTTCATGGTCGACTTTATTTCCATAGCAAAATGATAATTAGGTCAAAAAAGGGAATTTATGTCGAAATTAAAAAATAAATCCCATAAGAAGTATTTTCAGGAAAATAAGAAATTTCTTAGACTTTAAACTGTCCTCATGTGCTCCGAATTATATGCTGCAATTAGAAACTGGAATGTCCCCAATTTCTTTGCATGCATTCTATTCTAGGAGTAAGAGTAGGGGATCTGGAAGAACTAAGGTTGCCCTGGATTGTACTGAAACATGTCATTTCAACAAGAAGCCACTTGGTACAAAAATGGGAGGAGTTGGCGGCAAATTATGCACTTATCCTTAATATTGCAGCTTATTCGTATCTCTCGATGCTAAATCATTACAATGTAATTAAAAAGGCGGATAGTTTTTTTTTTTAAAGTTCCCTGCCCATATGGCTGACACGCGACCTAAAGATGTCTATTGTATATCGAAGAGGAATATAGTTATTCTAAGAGACGTGTGACCTCCTTAACGAAGGCCAATATGTCCTTAGTAGCAGAGTTCCTAAGCTCTGCTGGTGTACGTGTCTCCCTCTTGAACACACATTTTCTTAACCAATGAATGCATTTTCTGTGTGCCGGGCAATCACAGAGAATGTGTTCGGAGGATTCTTCATCCTCAAGACAGAACCTGTATTCTGTCTCCGGGCAGAAATTCATTTTGTTAAGGTGATATCTCAAGCCACAATGGGCTGTGAGAAAGCCCACCAGACTTCTGATACTGTCCTTATTTAAGTTGAGGATTTCCTTATAGGAGTAAGGATTAATTAAACTTTTGGATTGTCTTAGACCCGGAACATTTTCCCAGTAGTACAGACGAAGTTGATGTTCCCAGTTGTTAATTATACCAAGAGCAGTAGTTCAATTGACTCTGCAATAAGGTTCTGGTCCACAGAATGCGGATTCGTTACCCTCAATGCCTTGATGGCCAGGTACCCAACCAAGTTTAATCTTGTTGTGTTTTGACTTGCAGGGCATCATAGCAGCACTTTACTGTTTTCGAGTCCATCGTGTTGGACGAAAGATCTTGTAAGGCTGTTTGACTGTGGGAGGCGGGTAGTTCCTTGTACGATAAATTTATAGCTGAAGCACATTAATGACTCATCGCAACGTATAGGCTGGTGTATAGTAAACTGAACTATACCTTATTGAAAACGCATCTACTTACCTACTTAATCGCTATTCTCTGCAACTGATGAGCACATTATTCAATTTAAGAGGAGAATTAGTAAACCTATACTTAATGCGCATCGTCCCGATTTTCCATTGTTATGTGAACAGTGTAACCTTAAAGAGAGGGAGGATGTATATCACTTCCTTTGCTGAACTTTGATAAAGTTATTAATGTATTGAACGAGAACGAGAGTCTTGGGTGGGAAATTTTATACAACTAAGCCCCAACTGCAAGCCGCTACAGAACCAGTATTTTGGAAGGTGATTTTTGGGCGATAGCTTTTATAAAGGGGTTTTCATTAGCGATTTGACAGCTTCAAACTTTCAGTGTGAACACTCCCTTAAACCGATTACCGACCTGTCAAAACATTGAGTGAAAATCACCATTTTCATAATGGTGAAGTACACGAAGGAACAACGTTTACAAATAATTAAAATCTACTATCGAAATTCCGAGTCGGTAGTCCCAACTTTAAGAGCGTTAACGCCAATTTTCGGCCGTAATTCTCGTCCCAGTAGACAAGCGCATTTAAACGGCTTCGTCAATAAACAAAATACCTTACTTCTTCAAACAATTCTAATAGTGACTGCAAATTTTTTTTTTTTTTTTTTTTATCAAAAATCTCTTCGCTAATATTTTTTGAAAATTGCTAAAAATGACTATTTTAGGCACTGTTTTCGTCCTTTTCATACAAAATTTTCTGAGATCATTCCATTCAAAAAATCATAAAAAATATTAGCGAAGAGATTTTTGAAAAAAATTGTTTGCAGTCACTATTAGAATTGTTTTTGCATCAAAACATTTTAACTTTCTCGTATACGTAGTAAGAGAAAGATATTGTTTTCGTACAAAATTTCGAACTCGAGATTTTGTTCAATTCTGATACTACGATGATAGGGGAACTGAAAAAAGTGGGTCTCGCAATTTTGTCCGTCCGTATGTCT
This sequence comes from Cheilosia scutellata, assembly GCA_955612985.1. Taxonomy (NCBI): domain Eukaryota; kingdom Metazoa; phylum Arthropoda; class Insecta; order Diptera; family Syrphidae; genus Cheilosia; species Cheilosia scutellata. Next base: position 29,307,823 of record OY015314.1, on the reverse strand, counting down.
GTCTGTCCCACCCCTGGGGAATCTAAACGCTTGGACGGATTTGCTTCAAACTTCGTATTTAGAGTTTGTGGGTTTCCCGCTAGGGACGTTTTTTTTTTTATGCTAGCCCTAATATTAACGGTACCTATTACGAAATATGTCTAAATTTAGATTTTTTCGAAAACGGCCCTAACGATTTGAACCAAAATTGATAGTTGAGTTAATGTAAGCATGCTTAACATGACTGCATACCCAGTTTTTCGCTAAAAAGTCCAGCAACGGCAGTTTTGAAAATTGGCTTTTTCTCGAAAACGGTAAAAAACGATTTAAAAAAAAAACGTATTTTTAAGGTACTATTGTCATTCTTAACTTGATAGCAAACTCAGTTTTTCCCTAAAAAGACTGCGTCCTTTGATATCCACCCAAATCCCTAATAATAGTACTTAAAAAAACTGCTCATATCTCAAAAACGCCATTTTCGATTATGATAAAAATGTTACTTTCAGGTAATGCTTAAATCCATAGTAATATCATTTGCTCAGTTTTGAGCTAAACAGTTGCAAAACAGTGTTTTTTGAACCATGAATGCGTCCTTCGATTTCCACCCCAATCGCTAAAAATGGTACTTTAAAAACTGCTCATATCTCGAAAACGCCATTTTCAATTTGAATGAAAATGTAACTGCTAGGTAATGTTTATATCCTGAATAATACGTCGTACTCAGTTTTGCGCTAAACAGTTTAATAACAGTGCTTTTCGAATCCAAATTTGTAACATTTGTCAGCATAATTTTACAAAAAACCGCTCTAACGATTTTGATCAAAATACATATTTAGGACAACATAAGCATTCTAAACATGATCACGTACTTAGTTTTTCTCAGAAAACTCGAATATAGCCGTTTTATGAATATTTCTCAAAAATGACTACCCAAATTCCGACAATTGAGACCACTTTTTTAAATAATCAAAAATGGGAATACGAAATTCATCGCCTACTTGCCTCCTTTAAGTGTCAGTTGTTCGGGGTGAAATTTGAAAGTAAGTAATAAAGTGTTGTAGTTAATACGTATGTTTATGTAGTATGTATTACTTTTTATATTTTAATTAACAAGGGTTGAGTTACTAAACCTGAGTACATCTTAAGTGGGTATGATTTTGAACGTAAAATTTGCTGAAATAACTCTGAGATTCTGCGAGATTCGTAATAAACGAGAAAGTTTCGTGCGACCCAGTCGTGCACATTTTTTTGTTTTTTTTGGACCGAGGAAAAAAGACAAAAAGTAGACTTTTACAAAAGTTCTAAATTTTCAATGGGTACTTAATGGGTTAAGGAAAGTTTTGTATCATTCAAACGGAATTTAAATGACCTTTCCATTGATGCCAAAATTTACATGAAGTAAGTTCAATTTTTGTAAAGAAGAATTTATTTCCATAGTTTTCGCCTTTATTTTGAGGTGTATTTTATTTGGTACGTGTTTCATCAAAGTTGGTAATCATGGAATACCTAACCAAAGTATAAGTCCATTTCAGTTGTAACAATTATTTCAACGATTTTTTTTTTGCAATTTGAAATAATGTCTGGCACGAAGTTGGTCACAAGCCTTGAACCTTCAGATCTCTATATCTCTTATCTCTATATATATAAAACAAAGTGGAAAAAACTGTATGTTTCCCTCTGTAGCCCGTAAATTTCAACCAATTTAGTTGATTTTTTTTTATAATGTCGGTAATTACGGTGGTCGGGCAATAGGCTAAACAAATTCAAAATCGGACAAAGGGGCGTGGCACCGCCCATACAAAAAAAACATTCAAAATCATATATCTCGAAAACCACCAAATGGATTGAGCTCAAACTTACAGGCAATCTTAGGTATTGGCAGTTAAGTGCTCCTGTGAAGATTGGTCAAAATCGGACAAAGGGGCGTGGCACCTCCCATACAAAAAAAAACATTCAAAATCGTATATCTCGAAAACTACCGAATCATTTGAGCTCAAACTTAAAGATAATCTTAGGTATTGGTTGTAGAGTGCTTCCGTGAAGATTGGTCAAAGTTGGACAAAGGGGCGTGGCACCTCCTATACCAAAAACACATTCAAAATCGTATATCTCGAAAACCACCGAATGGATTGGGCTCAAACTTACAGAAATCTTAGGTATTGGCCCTGAAGTGCTCTTAGGTGTTGGTTCTAGAGTGCTTCCGTGAAAATTGGTCAAAATTGGACAAAGGGGCGTGGCACCTCCCATACAAAAAAAACATTCAAAATCGTATACCTCCTAAACAAAAAAAAAATCTTCTATGGGGTGAAACTCGATGAAGTTATATCTCTATAACCGCTGGGCCGATTTTCATGAGTCTTTTTTTTGTTTTGTTCGTATTGCTGTATTTCAGGTTTAGGCAGAAATAAAGTTCCAGTTTATTCTCATTTCTCGCATTTTACGAAAGAACATCTGTGCACGGGCCAAGTCGGCGGGTACAGCTATATCTATATATATAAAACAAAGTGGAAAAAACTATATTTTGAACCAATTGAGTTGATTTTTTAAATGTCGGTAATTACGATAGGCCAAAAAATTTAAAAATAAAAATTGTAAAAAGCAATAAAAGGCCTGGCGAAGCCGGCGGGGGTTCAGCTAGTTTGTTATAGAAGACAAAGTAGCTCACATAGGGTATAATTTGGTTGTGTCGAAAATGCAAGTATGTAAATGATTTGTAAAAGAATATGCATAGGTATACATGTTGCCACACTTAAAACGCTTTAAGGCTACATTTTTGAGATTAGATAAACCACCCCTATAAAATGAAACTAAAATTAACTGGTTGCATTAATAGATAATTATCTCAATTAAAAAAAAGTTTTGATCACCCTATATCTAAAAAGCCGGAGCGCGGCGTTAGCTGCACGATTCATGTTTATGGCATAAGGCTTATACCAGTATTCAACTCATTTACTTTTCCTCGGTTATTTCGCAAATCCAAAATTTGTTATGAACTAAAAAAAATTATAGATTTGGAGGAGGAATCATAAGGAGCGCGAAAGGTGCACAATGGAACAATTTTCGGAAGTTTCATAAATGATGTCATAGTACAAAAAATATTGAGTTGTATTTTGTGTGTTTTCAGGGAGTTGGGGATAGCTCTGTTGTTCCGCACACTCTCTGAACAGAGCCCAGTCACGTGACACGTAGTATGCAATTAAGAAAACGCATCGAATAGCTAGTAGTCATACATATACCGTATCCGTTAGTCGATTAATGTTAATTTGTAATCAACATTTTTTGAATAAACTTTTGTTAATTATAGATATTAAAATGTTAGTGTGATAAAATTAAAGAAAAAACAAAAAAAAAATGAAACTCATATAGGGTGTTTCTGGATTAATAAGTCACCTAGAAGATTATACGATCCATAAATGCTTCTTCTGGCTATATGTAGTTTCAGGGCGGTTTGAGTGAGATTTGATGCTTTAAATATGATTCCTTTTAAACAACCCCACATTATTTATTAAGCTTTAAATTACGGTCCAACGTTCTGCAAACAATACAAATTATAATATGTAGGTACCTATTATAAAAAATAAACAAATTGTACAAAAATGACATTCTGACAAAATCACAAAATCACGAGATTGGTACCATGCAGGGTAATGAAAATTCGAAGCAAGAGTTAGGGCCACTTTACACAATAATTGGAGTTGTATATGATATTCCATAAGAATTTGGGATCCCTACGTTTCCAAACTCCCTTATTGGACATAATCTCTCTTTTTTTTTATCTCTTTTTCCAAAATCCCCTATGCCAAAATCTCCCATTTACATGCATACTTATTAAATCCCTCGTCAAAAAACCCTGTTCCACAGTCTAGACTCTATCCGTTTTTTAAACGCGTAGTCTTGGCAGTAAAATTAAGCAAACAACATAATATAAACTTTGCATATACCCAATTTCGCACATATACCGCAAATCTGATAGTAAACCCAAGCAGGGAGGTTGCAGGGGGGCAGCATGCCCCCCATACGTATCTCACTCTGTCGCGAGACCACCAAATTTAAAATGGGAAATTTTGTCCCGTGGGGACTTTCTCTCATTGTCTTTTGGAATAAGGGATTCAAGCACAGGGGATTATGGAATAGAGGATTTTGGAAAGGGGATTTTGGAATAGGGATTTTGGAAAAGGAGATATCATCACCATCCTTAAGAATTTGTATAGGTATATGATTTATAAAATCAATTAACAGATTATTATTATGACAGATTTCTGTTTTCGTTATTCAGACGGCTATACCACTTTCTCTTTGAAAATATTTGCAACAAAATCAACGTTTCCGTTGGAGAACAGCTTAAGTTCTATATTGTCAAAAAAGGCATACATACATTATGTAGATACTTTTCTATTTGGGTGGGAAGCAGCGGTGCCAGATTCCACGATTTATCGTATTTTTACGATTTTAGGGCTTAAAACTTATTCCATGATTTTTGAGCTAAAAAAGCATAAAATTCCAAGATTTTTCAAATTTATCGAAAACAAAAATTCATTTGCAATTTTCCAAATATCTTCTAAAAATGTGAAGGATTCTTTGAATCTAAACAGGAACGATGTTGAAGCATTCAAACATACTTGCTTGGGTTTCTATATAGAGCTTGTCCATCAAATCTTAAAAAGATTTGACTTCAAAAACCAATTGCTTTAAATTCCCTTCTAACGTACACTAAACGTAGGTAATCGCAAAAAAAGTAGATTCTTTTTATCTATTACTCAAAAGTTTTCCAAATTTAATTATAAATAAAGATATTCAAGACGCCGATGCCGAATTACGTGAGATAAGAAACCTAAATTTTGAAAATCTTTTTTTCTGATCCTCGATCTTTAATAAATGTAACAGTTTTTTGGAAAAACGTTCTACAAACAAAGCATGCTAATGAAAGTTTAGCATTTCCGTTAATGAAAAAATTCATTTTTGAAGTCTTATCTCTTCCCAATTCATCTGCTACTGTTGAACGTATATGTATATTTTCGGCGGTTAACCTAAATAAAACGAAAACAAGAAATTCGTTGGCCACAGAAACCTTGCAAGGAATTTAGCATACCAAAGATTTGCTAAGAATGCAAGAGGTTTCTTGCTACAATTTGAATATAAATAGCAGCATTTTGAATCAATTTAATTCGAGTATGTACACTGGTCGGCATAAGTATTTTGACAAAACTAAAGTTAATTCTACTCATAATTTGAATCTTACTTCATGTAAATTTTGGCACCAATGGAAAGGTCATTTAAATTCCGTTTGAATGATACAAAACTTTCCTTAACCCATTAAGTACCCATTTAAAAATTTTAGAATTTAGAACTTTTGTGAATGTCTATTTTTTTGACTTCTTTTCCTCGGTATCAAAAAAAAATGTTTTGATGCAAAAAGTTTCTTCAAACAATTCTAATAGGTAGTGATTGCAAAAAAAAAAATTTCAAAAATGTCTTCGCTTATTTTTTATGATTTTTTTAAAATTGCTAAAAATGACTATTTTAGTAACTTTTTCCTCCTTTTCATACAAAATTTTTCAGAGATCATCCCATTCAAAAAATCATAAAAAATATTAGCGAAGAGATTTTTGAAAAATTTTTTTTTGCAGTCACTATTAGAATTGTTTGAAGAAACTTTTTGCATCAAAACATTTTTTTTTTGACCGAGGAAAAAAGTCAAAAAAGTAGGCTTTTACAAAAGTTCTAAATTTTCAATGTGTACTTAATGGGTTAAGGAAAGTTGTGTATCATTCAAACGGAATTTAAATGAGCTTTCCATTGATGCCAAAATTTACATGAAGTAAGTTCAAATTATGAGTAGAAAGAATTAACTTTAGTTTTGTCAAAATACTTATGCCGACCAGTGTATGTGTATGGAAGTATAATGTAGTAGATTACAGTAGTAAAAACATGTATACATATAACTTTTTTTTCTTATTTAGTAGATTAAAAATGTTATGTTTCGAAAAATGTTTTTTTTTTTTTTTTTTTTTTACGATTTCTGGTGAAAATATCTGGCAGCACTGGTGGGAAGGTAGGTACCTAACCTATAAGAGTTCTATGAATGTGATCTGACTAGCATAGCATTGTGATTTATGACAGCCCAATCAAGAAACCAAATCTATTATCGTTTAAAGTAGGTTTAAGGTTAAAGAGGATAGGTACAACTATGTAATATAAAACGAAATGAAGACATTCAAATGTACATATGTACAGGTACACTGTACAGTTAATTACTTTTTGTCGTGTTCTAACAGCCGTATTTATTAGATTTCCTTACAACGCCTCTACGATGTTGTTTATTCAAATATTTCGTAAGAATTCACGCAGTCCTTCTCTTACGTAGCTTTTCCGAAAAATTGTATTTATAAACATTTTTTATGGTTAACTTTACTAAATAAGGGTGATGTGTAAATAGGTACTAGGTAGATACGAATATTTGATAAAATATGACAAAAATGCGAGACGTGTTTTTTTTTGTTTACACGTTACTATGGAAACGAACCTTTTTCGCTGTTTTGTTTACGTTACTATGAAAATTTGAATCTGACGGCCGGCGGCATGTGTTTCTTCGCCAGTCCGTAAAAAAATAACAGTGTAAAGCTGCATTTACGCAACTTTTAATGGGATTTTCCATTGTGTACATCAGATTTTTATTTCACATCTCAGACTTTTCGTGGCACATGGAACATGAAAGCAGATTTATCCGCTTTTGTAAATGGATTAGTGCGTCTTTTGGCAGTACATCAGCTGTGCAAATTGTTTTCGTTTGTCGATGAAAACATACGAATTTAATAAGGATAATCATATCGACGAAGAATCGAAATCCACAGATGACGAGGAAGAAGACGATGAAGAAGATGAAGAGAAGATCCGTTTGTGTAAATCTCCAGAAAAAAGTTATGGTACCCTAAAACTATTACGCCCGATTTCTTCACATGAGTACTAAGGCGTACCCGGTCTAGCTAGTCCAGGTACTAGCTCTGATACTCGGTACCAACGAAATGTTAGTAGTAAAACTGGTCTAGTACCTATTTTAGCCTATGAAATGTCACATTTCATTGTTTTTTGTCATTTTTATTGTTCATTGGGTGTCAAACATTTTGCGGGGTATTTGCATACGTCGATTTTGCCGAAAATCAGAATTATTCGCACTGTATGGAGTCGCCAAATAGCGTGAGGTCGAGTACCTAGAGTCGCCGATTAATATTATGTCTTCCAAACTCGCCGGGCTCAAATCGCGCGCGTACGTACATTCGAGTGTATCTAAGACAATTCAGACGTTCGGATTCACCATAGAATCAAATAAAAATGGTTGCGAAAATCTAGGCCTACGGTTCTGCTGCACCAACTATTTATTTATATATTTACTAGACAAGAACCGTTCAATTCCCAAATGAGCGTGGCCCATGAAACTCTCTTGTAAAAGAGTAAATTTTGGCAGCTTCAGAGTGCATTGACAGTTTAATGATATGGTGACAGCCATGTTCCATTGTCAATTAGCCTAAAAATGTTTCCATATGTTCCTCTTCTATTATGAGCGGAAAATCATCAATGATGATTGAAACCTCTGCTGTAATATGATTTGTTGAAGAGCTCGTATGTAAACCGTCTTTGGTAACATTGTTTTTTTCCTCTCGGGGGCTCGGGGCATGGCCGCATAGGTACTAGATTTAATGCGGGATTGTCGAAGGATGCTCACTTATATGTCGAAAGCCTAATACCAATTGCCTACGACTGGCGCTAATGACAGACAGACAGACAGACAGACAGACAGACAGGCAGGCAGACAGATAGACGGACATGGCTAAATCGATTCAGAATTTTATCCTGATTCCTAATATGTATATAGGTATACTTTATGGGCCTTCGGTGACTCCTTCTTGGCGTAACAAATGTAATGGTGAATATACCTTCCTGAGGAGGGTATAAAAAAGAATCAAATTAATTGAAACGAAAACGTACGAGGTATTCACTTTTTTCAAAAAAATATGCAAGAGCTGAAGTAATGAAATCAACTTAATTCAGGTACTAACTATACGTTAGACTGCAGATTTTGAGGGTCCAGCTAATACAGAGTACTAACTAATACTCGGTACCAAATTCCAGCTTAGTTTTACGTGAAGAAGTGACTTGATACCTATTTGAGTATCAACTTTTGGTCTAAAACCGGTACTAGCGCTTGTACTCTGTCAAGAAATCGGCCGTTAGGCTTGTTCTTGTGGTCTAACTTTTACAAGTCATGCAAAATTGCGTGGCGTGATAATGTAAATCCACCATAAAGCAACGTTCGTTTTGTTTATAAATCACGTTTTCCTGTGTAAGGGCCTCGCTAAAGGCATTTTAAGGGATGCGTAAAATTAAGGAGACTCCACAACACGTTTATAAACACGGCTGATAATCTAGAGGTACATTCATTATTTTTTAGAAAAGTTAGATGTAATTTTATTAGATCATAGTTAGTGAGAATGTCTGTACAGAAAAGCACTGCATTTTACATTTTGGTGCTATTGTTATCCCAAATAAATAGATCGGCGATCAGGTGACAGGTTAAGATGACGATTCTCCGCTATCTATCTCTCCGCTATCACAGCAGCATACGGGGAGAACTAATCATTGGAAGCAGGGGTTCATGAACTGGGCAGAGCAAATACGAACCAGAGAATTGACGACCAGAATTTAATTGACAAATTGATTTATGATTTTTTTCTTATTCCACTATGGTTTAAAACTCTAGCTTAACAAAATAATTTTTATAAACATTTGCGTTTAAATATTTAGCTTCGGACTAGTCACAAGCAGCTTTGAACTGAAAGCCTGTTCTTACTTTCGCTCAATTATAGATATTTTCCAACGTATAGGTACTGCTAATTAGTTTCTACTTTACAACATAAAGAAAATTTGCTCAAATACGAATAAAAGTGACCGGCAATTTATAAATAATAAAATAATATTAAAGCCTCTTTTATCTTTAGAACATTCTGCTAAGTTGTGTTGTTAACATTTAACCCAACTTTGCCACATCGGTAAAGGTTCTGGTTTAAGGCAGTTCATAAAAGTTACAAAGTGCTCAGTGTACGTGCATGCACAATGGCTCACAAAAAGTTCTTGGAGCCTATTTTTGCACACTAAAGGCTAAACTACATTCAACACAAAGTAAAGTACTTGCACGAAAATGTTTTTTCCCTTTCCACACCATTTCAAATCTGTATTTTTCTCTCAACTTTTCACAAAGTGTGTTACTTGAAAGTTAGCTATACCTCTAAAGCCTGAACTACATCGAAACAAAAGTGAAAAAAAGTACAAAAAAGTAAACAAAATCATTTGTCCTACTTCATCATATAGTAAACTCTGTATATTTTCTCTCAATTTAAAATTTTGTGTGTGGCTGAAAGCTTGAACATGTTCCAGCTTTCAATTTTCACAAAGTTCTTATAACCAACACAATCAAAAAAATCGTTACGGACTTCCCGCCAGATCACGTTCAAATCACATAATTCCTATGAGTTTCACAACTAAAAGCTCTTAGATTTATTAGTTCAGATTTTACTCATAGATGTTTTGTCAATAGTCATGTGTTTTCGATGAAATAAACAATAAAAAGCTCAGAGCTTTAGTAATTCAGATTTTACTCATAGATGTCACGTAAATATGCGTGTGTTTTCGATGAGTTTCCATGTTTTCACTTTTTTGTACTTTTTTCCACTTTTGTTTGGATGTAGTTCAGGCTTAACTTTCAAGTGGCACACTTTTTGAAAGCGCCGTAAAAACTACTACATGCACAAAAAAAAGTTTGCGCTAATTACTGAGATCACCATTAGAGGCCTCTGATGGGACTAGAATGTCGCATTTTTGTTTCCGGTTTACCATGGAAAAGAACAATTATTGCAGAAAATACCATGGAAAAGAACCATTATTGCTGAAAATACCATAGAAAAGAACCATTATTGCACAAAATTGCTGTTTTTTAATTTGGCTTACTTTCGTGTCAGAGCAAGCTTTTTAAATAAATATCTTACCAGAAGGGGGCAACTGCGTTTGTGTGTGAGCTTGCACTTTTTCACTTTTTGACTTTTTTCCGAATGTAGTTAAGCCTTAAGGCTTAAGGCTAAACTACATTCAACACAAAGTAAAGTACTTGCACGAAAATGTTTTTTCCCTTTCCACACCATTTGAAATCTGTATTTTTCTCTCAACTTTTCACAAAGTGTGTTACTTGAAAGTTAGCTATACCTACCTCTAACTTTCAAGTGGCACACTTTTTGAAAGCGCCATAAAAACTACTACATGCACAAAAAAAGTTTGCGCTAATTACTGAGATCACCATTAGAGGCCTCTGATGGGACTAGAATGTCGCATTTTTGTTTCCGGTTTACCATGGATAAGAACAATTATTGCAGAAAATACCATGGAAAAGAACCATTATTGCAGAAAATACCATAGAAAAGAACCATTATTGCACAAAATTGCAGTTTTTTAATTTGGCTTACTTTCGTGTCAGAGCAAGCTTTTTAAATAAATATCTTACCAGAAGGGGGCAACTGCGTTTGTGTGTGAGCTTGCACTTTTTCACTTTTTGACTTTTTTCCGAATGTAGTTAAGCCTTTAAGGGGGCAACTGCGTTTGTGTGTGAGCTTGCACTTTTTCACTTTTTGACTTTTTGCCGAATGTAAGGCTTAAGGCTTAACTACATTCGGAAAAAAGTCAAAAAGTGAAAAAGTGCAAGCTCACACACAAACGCAGTTGCCCCCTTCTTGTAAGAAATTTATTTAAAAAGCTTGCTCTGACACGAAAGTAAGCCAAATTAAAACACTGCAATTTTGTGCAATAATGGTTCTTTTCTATGGTATTTTCTGCAATAATGGTTCTTTTCCATGGTATTTTCTGCAATAATTGTTCTTTTCCATGGTAAACCGGAAACAAAAATGCGACATTCTAGTCCCATCAGAGGCCTCTAATGGTGATCTCAGTAATTAGCGCAAACTTTTTATGTGCATGTAGTAGTTTTTATGGCGCTTTCAAAAAGTGTGCCACTTGAAAGTTAGAGGTATAGCTAACTTTCAAGTAACACACTTTGTGAAAAGTTGAGAGAAAAATACAGATTTGAAATGGTGTGGAAAGGGAAAAAACATTTTCGTGCAAGTACTTTACTTTGTGTTGAATGTAGTTTAGCCTAAACACATGATAGTCTCGGTAGACGTCGAGTAAACTTTGCGTCTGGGCAGATGAGGTGATTTGTCTACTGATGAGCTCGATGTGGTGGGTCATCGGGGCGAAACGCATTCTGGAGTGTGTATATGTGTATTATCAATATAATATGTTGACACTCCACTGTAAGTAAAATTCCTTAATCTAGCTAGCTGTTGTTTTAAATCATTACGTTTTTATTTTGAAAATCGAATTCTTTAATTCAAACTTCGTTCATTAGATTGAAAATGGCTATATTCATTATGAAAATCGAGTTCTTCAGTTTAACAACTATGATTTTCCTAATGAAAATCAATTCCTAAAATTTAACGACTGCGTTCATCAAATCAACAACGCCGATTGTCAATATGAACATTTTATTGGCCGCGTTCCATTGACCGCTAGATGACTAGCGGCATGCCAAACTCCATATAAAAAAAACTGACATTTCACCATTTGCGCTAGAGCTCTAGCACATTTTGTGAAACATCCTTTTCTGGGAAATTTTTCAATCTAGCGCAAAATGAACTGCTAGATTGAAAAAAAATAACGAACTGTCAAAATAAAATTGAGAGTGCAGAAGTCTAATACAGTCGACGACGGATATAAGAAACCTCTAAAATCCAAAAAAAATGTTTCTTATATCCGAGTTGTTCTTATATGCGAACACGTATATAAAGAAGATAAAGACACGGTGTTTCCACATGCGTTTCTTATAAGCGATGTGTTCTTATATGAGTGTTTCTTATATCCGTCGTGGACTGTATTTCCAATTTGTTGTAAAATGGGAATTCCAACTTCTATGTAATTAATATACAATGTAGTTATTTATTTAAATTATAGTGTAATAATAAATATGCGGCATGATGGCACAAAATACATTTTTGACTCTCATGAAGATAAAATTGTAGCACCAGCGTTCCTTCATCAGGGATATTATGTGCTAGACGACTAGCGGTCATTGGCACGTGGCCATTGATTCGAGAGAGAACGACAATAAACAAAAACACCTCGTAGCAACAACAACGCACAGAGGTTGGTCTTCTCCTCCGTTCTAATCACCAGTTGGCGGGCTTGTATTCGTCGCTCAATTAGCGCAAGTGGTAGTCACTTGGTCAATTGAGAAAATCGAGGTGCAAGTTCACTTCCTGACAGGGGAAAACAGAAATGTCTTCCCAAGTGGATATATACGGAGAATTGACTGTCAGAATTCAAAAACTATTCAAACAATCACTTAAAGGAGTCTGATGATGAATTAGTGGTGTAGTTCGAAATAGCTATCATTCCTACCAAAGTGACTGTGTCTACGAGTTGTTGTTAATGTAATTCTCTCAAACAATAATTCAGAGACTGAAATTCGACATAATTTCCCAACAGAAATTGTCAGGGTCAATCCCAAACAAGCGAGAATCGTTGTTACTCCTCGCTTCCCCACTCAGATTCAATTTTAATTGACAACCCAAGTTCATCATATTGACAACTACGGTTGTTGGCTCAAAAATACCAACTTTTTCTTCAATACGACGAACTTTGTTGTTAATATGACGTACCTTTTGGTTCAGTGTATTAACACAAAAAGACAGAAGACCTGGGGCCAAATAACGTAAAATGAAAAAGACTAATCGATATCGGATCTGTCTATTGCCACAGATATGATAGAGCCATGTTTACTGTTTAGTGAAAATGAAAGCGGTTTTCGTTTCGTATCTTACAGAATCCTATCCCACCCCTGTTTTTTGCAATATCTAATGGAGACTGACTATCCTATCCTCGCCTTATATCCTAGCCTATAAAAGCGGCACTTGAACCTGATTAAGATCTACATATTGTACCATACATTAGAAAGAGGGTTTAGGCTAAGAGGTTCTCCACTTTTTTTGTAAAGTTTATAATACTGCTGCAGAGGATTTTTTCAAATCTTTTGGGTCAATTTGGTCCCTGGGAAAGATCTTCCTTCGAAATTAGGATATAATGTTGTTTCGTCTTCTTCCTGCTCTCCGATGAGTTGGCTGGATTTATTTCGCTTAGGTAGTATTGTAACACATGATACCCTATAAGGAATCCTATACAAGGTTTCTGATATCATGTCTGCTATGGGCAGGGCATTGTTAAACCTGTTAAGTTTTTAGCCAATTTGGGGGTATATCAGAAAGATTCCGGGCACGTGAAAGGGGTTTCGGAGCCTATTCTGGCCAATTCGTCTGCTTTTCGTTTCCTTCGAAGCCTTCATGGACAGGAACCCACCAAATTTGGTTCTGTTCCCGAGGCTAAGGCCAATTTCAAGAAAAATCTTTTATGTCATTTAAAATCTCGAATAGCCTATCACGAACTTATCTGCCAAATGAACATCAGCTTTTGGTTTCAAAGGTCTTGGATAGTGATATCTAACAGTTAAAGTCTATAGGATAGCCTATCACAGTTTCAGAGCATTTTTTCGTTGACGAGCGTAGATTTCTACATCAGTCTCTTTGTGAAAAGTAATTGGAACAATTTTATCATGAACAATAACAAATATTCATAATACATTAACACTATGACAAACAAGTTGTATATAAATAATTGACAGACAAGAATCTTAAAAACTAGTATCACAGGGATTTTATTGCCAAACTCCTTTATCTGTTGTTTAGCGTTATGTGTCGGATAATATTATCCGAAACTTTCCCCGGAACCTTTGAAGCTGGCCCTAAGTCTTTGAAGGGTGTAGAAAGAGTCATAGTGTAATACTGATTTGGATCCAATATTAGGTGAGCTAAGGGCTTTTATAGCTGCTTGATTGTCCGGGAATATATAGATGTGAACGGCTTTGGAGCTAATTTTTTGATGTGCCTGGCCTGGCTCATTCTTGAGTATAGCGTGGAGCTTTGCCTGTAATACACTAAAGTTTTTCCCCATAGTTATTGAGACTGTTTTTTTGTTTCGTTAATTATTTGTTTTCCTTTCGTAAACTATGTGTGGGAAAATCGGAGGTACTTTTTCGAGTCAGGCGAGGGAAAAAAGGGATTTTTTTTGGCACTTGCGTGGGAATTCTTATGACAAAACACTGGCAGCACTGTTCTCATAGCGAAGCTGTCTGACCATTAAATCAAACTGTGGATCTAAGGCTGCTGTTATAGCTATCAGGAAAATGCATCCGTAAAAAAAATGGTTTCACTTAAGCAATTGATCTTTAAATTTTCTAAAAAAGGAATTTCTTTATTTTTCCGTACGAACAACTTTTTCTGTTCAACTTCTCAACCAATTTCACGAAGTATTCCACTGAATTCCTATGACATGCTATGGCTAAATGTGTCAGTTTTGTTCTGTTTCGTGTTTTTAGGGATAGCTGATGGCTATAACTGAAGCCTAACGGGTCAATATTCCCAATATGGTGAACTATACACCCGAAGAAGCAACTTCCATTTGGAGGAATCAAATTCTCTTTAAGCATTAACGATCTGAAAAGATATATTGTATTTTCAGACATTGGGAAATTGGGAAATCAACAACAACATCAAAAATCAAAGCTATATGGAAGGGATTTAGAACTCGTAAGTAATTTCAAGATTTACAATAAATGGGACCTCCACATCCTATGTTCCCGATAAATACGGGTATATGTAAGTAGCTTGAATATTTGCGTCTCTGTAATTATTCAATCAGCTTATTTACGGGTTTAGCGCCATTAGCATTGGCGCTATTCTACGATACCCGGAGGCCCAGAGCTTAGCTTCAATGAGGGCCGAGGCCTAATGCCTCTATTAAATACATACATACATATGTACATACATTTTAAAAGAAATTGTTAACATACCTATTCCAAAGGCAAATGAAAATAGCATTGGTGATGACTTACTTTTAATGTTCACTGTACACATTTGTTGCCTTACTTCTTGGCGTGAAAATAGTCAGAATAGTTTGCTTTTTCGTCAAATTTGGAATTATCAGGGCTTTATTTAACAAGGGAGTTTAGTCATGATGGAAAATCCACCAGTGTACACCACACAGTTTATTAAAGCTAAAAGGAATTGAAATCACAAGTTTTCTAAATTGTAGGCGGATAGGTACCTCTATATAACAAATAACTAAACATTCCGCAATTCACCATTAAGTCAATTATGTTATATCCTATACGAAGATATAATCTGAAACATAGTCATCATTGATCTTATCACCCTTTCTTAAACGTCAATACTTTTACGTTCTACCCCATTCATCATTTTGGGTTAAAATCATTTTTAAAAATAAACAATAGATGGGAAGAGGTATCTAAACGTACCTATATTGATGTCAGAGTAAAATTAGAATTGAATTTGTTAGTTCGTTTAAAATTATATGCAGGCATACACTAACTATACTATACCTACTACATATATGGGTAATACAATTATTTAATTGTATACAATTCTTTATAGGTAGGCATGAGAAAAACCAAACATAAAAACGTCTTCGTTCGTCTGATAACACTGCCATACAAAATTGCATACGTGTTACATTGTTTTTGTACGTTGCAATGTGCTCGTACATAGCAATTATGTATTACAGTACAGAGTACTAAGGTTACCCACAAACCGCACAAAAAAATATCAAAATGTTGTCTTTAGAAACGATAACCTTTCACTGCACTTAGCTTTTACTACAGTTGACCTACAAATCAAGTTTATCTAGCGACAAATTAAGAGAAACAATCAGAAGATTGTAAAAGTGTCAGAAGAAATATAGAAACAACTATAATTTATCAGTCTTCCTCAATTTCTAATTGCGATTTTACGATTGCAAACATAAACAACCACTCGCACTAAAACAAAGAATATCACCTGTCCATACTTTACATACTTCATCGGTGAGCAAGCATGTTATCAAGTTATGTATCAATCAAAATATCGATAAGCCGACTGGAATCATCCGATTTGGATTGCCTACACGGAACGGCTGTGATTGTGTTTATGATTTGTGACATGAGCAAACATTTGCCTATTTCCGTAGTCAACAGCTGGTGAACCAGTTAAAAAGCATCTCATGAAACAATCACCTGTTTGACACCTCGACCTGTTTCCTTTAATCCATTGCTAATGCAAGTAGCAAGCCAAACATTCCTACATACATACATACATAATATACACATGGTGGGGTAAGGTAAATCCCAATTTTTATTATTCCTTCTCTGATGAATCAACAGTGGGCTGACAATCATGATAAAGCTAAAGATTTAAGTTTTGGTTCCAAGCTTCACCATCATGACCGACACGCGACCGGCTTCTCTCGGAAAGAGAAGATCGACGCGTATATTTTCTTCAACCGTTTGGCATTTCGTTCGTATCATAGTTGTAGTCGTAGCTGGTAGGTAATCGCTCGCAAGCACATCAAGCCGCAAGTTTTGCTGCTCTCTCAAAGGTTTTTTGTTTTATGTAAATTTGGAGCACACACACTTGTCATTTCTGTGTACATACAGGGATGGCGCGAGCGTTATCGTCCAATAAGAACACAAGGTCAAGAATTTGTACACTGTAGTGGTGGCAGGTAAGCATGTGCTCCCTTTGCATACGCATGAGCAGAATGGGTCTCTCCTCCTGTTCCCTCAGAATTTGTTTTGGACATTGCAAACTTTTTCTGGTATTAATTCATTTTCGAATGTTGTGAATGCAATTATTTATGAAATTATTTTGTTTAAGTTATCCTAATCACAATGGTTTCCCTTGATGTAGCACAACACGGTAGACGTATGGGAACAGTGCACTAATAACACACAAGGGATGGAGTATAGAGGGATCCAGGATTGATGTGTCGGAAAAGCTGGTGCTTTATGCGTGATTTAAACCGCATAATTTATTTTTACATACTTGTTTCCATTGTACACACTCAGTGACTAATAAATAACACAATTGTTAAGGGGCTTAATCAATGGCTTCTTTTTTCACCAATGTGCCAATTAAGCAGAAAAAAACCGAATCACTCAAAATCCACGTAACTACGCGTTTTCCAAGGAGCACTCACAAAATTTCAATTGAATAACTATTACTTAATTTAACTATAGCATTAAGTAACAATAGCTAAACAAATTTAACTGGATTTTCGGCCCATAAATTGGAAACAAAAAAGACGACTGTTTCGGAACTTCTTTTCGATGTTTTACCGTTTTCTGATTTTGACAGATTTCCTTTAGGTTTTTTCGTGATAAACAACATTCGATTGCCTAGTGACGTGTGGATAAAACAAAACGGATAAATGCTTTCCTCTAGTACTATTTGCAGAAATATCCATTCAATTGGATAGATTAGGTACCTATATATCGCTTTCTTGTTTATTATGTAGGTACATACCACCCATTGACATACTATACATGGACTGCTAGTGAAATGTCAGTTTCCTTTCATACAAACCTGAGAGGAAAAATTAAGCAAACTTAAGCACTAGCCATTTTGGTTCAGTGCGGCGAAAGTAGGAAAGTGGTTTCAACCTCTAGTGCTAGTGCTTATGTTTGTCTCAACGAAAAATTAGCTGCTAGCAGTCCATGTATAGTAGTCAATGATACCACCAAATAATATTTTTCATCAAAATTAAAGAATACACATTCTACGCTGCTATTGCGAAACAAAATATTCCGTGGTCTCTAATTCGACAGAGAAACGTTTGTGAAGAGTCACCAGAAAACTCAGCAGCGCAAAAATATTTGTGCAACGTTTTTAACAGTTTAATGTTACTCAATGCTACTCGTCAAAAAAACCACGTTGAACATTGCGAACAAATTATCAAAAACATCGCAGGAATTGAACAAAAAAATTATTTTAAATTTCTATCTAATCACCCTGTAATTGTACTAGTTTTTCTTAATTATCCGATTCGTGTTTTGACATATACGAGATACGAGTGAAATTTCCAAATCGAACTTTATTTTGAGTTCCGCAACGTTGTTGTTAAAATTTTCCCGCGAATTTAGTTTATTTATCAATTCCCTGCATTTAATAAAATCATTAAAGATAATGTTTGAAGTAGAGCAAATTCGTGCTGACCACAAAGATGTTATACACGACATAGCTTACGATTATTATGGAATACGTATGGCGACGTGCTCTAGTGACCAAACTGTTAAGGTAAATATTCTACTTTTGTTTTGACTTAAATGTTATATCAACCTTTTCAATTACACAAAGGTATGGGATCAAGATGATCAAGGTAAATGGACGGTTACCGCAAGCTGGAAGGCCCATTCTGGTTCAATTTGGCGTATCTCCTGGGCCCACCCAGAGTTTGGGCAGGTCCTTGCAACTTGCTCTTTCGATCGCACCGCATCTGTTTGGGAGGAAGTGGTTGGCGAAAAAGTTGCTGCCACAATGACTCCAGTGAAACGTTGGATCCGTCGCACTACCCTAGTCGATTCCAGAACAAGTGTTACTGATGTCAAATTTGCTCCAAAAATACTGGGTTTGTTACTGGCGACAGCATCCGCAGATGGTATAATTCGCATTTATGAAGCACCCGACATTATGAACCTATCGCAGTGGCCGGTGCAACATGAAATATCCTGTAAGCTGCCACTTAGTTGTTTGAGTTGGAATAAGTCTATGTACATGCTGCCTTCTCAGTTAATTGCTGTAAGTATGATTTGTTTGCTGCTTCGGTCGGTTCGGTATAAATATTGAAAAATATGAAAAATATACTGTTACAGAAAATGTATACAAATTAATGTCTGATCGTAGCTAACCATGGCGTTACTTTACGCGCTACTGATCCGTGAATAACTTGTTGGGGGTCGAAAATAGATCCTTGTTGAGTCATTAGACAAATGAGGGCGAAGAAGGTAGAGAATAGAGTGTGAAGGCTTAAATTAAATGAGAATCATTCATTAAAAAAGAATCAGTGGGCTTGTTAGGCATATCGTTGGAGGAGCAAACTTTGGGAATATGTTGGTATTAAGCCGTCAGTTAGAGTTAGTTTAGAATGGGAGTTAGAAACAGGTCTTAGTCTTCGTTTAAGGGGGTCAGTCCATTTACAAATACACATCTTATCATGCTTGAAATTTTTAAATGGAAATAATTTATTTTATATTTTCAGGCTGGAAGTGATGATGTTAGCTCTTCAGCTGGAAAAGTTTTCATATTCGAATACAGTGAAAATGCTAGAAAGTGTGCCAAAATTGAGACCATTAGCACAATAACAGATCCAGTTCACGACATGGCATTTGCGCCAAATGTAGGACGCAGCTATCACGTATTGGCTGTGGCCAGCAAATATTTGTATATTTTGAATCTAAAATCTATATCGTAAGTAGCATAAAATTGTCATAAAAAGAAAGACGTAGGTATTTTCTATCTATTTCGCTTTCTAGTGATCCAACTGGAACAGCCCGCTTAGATGTACAAACAGTAGCCCAGTTTAGTGATCACAACTGTCCTGTATGGCGAGTTTGTTGGAACATAACTGGAACAATGCTGGCATCTTCTGGTGACGACGGTTGTGTACGCATATGGAGAAGTAAGTTCTTTCATATCTTAATACGTGTGTTTGTTACGATTTTATACATGTTTTAGTGAATTACGCTAGGAACTGGAAATGTGCTGCCGTACTTAAGGCCGAAGGTTGTTCACCATCTATTGACACATTTCCGCAAACTGCTACGACAACGAACACAACAACACCGGCTACAACAAAATATTACAAACGAGGAACTATTAGCAACCCTAATCAGGTTCCATGGCACTGATATAATGTTCCTATTATTGATTAAATCTGTTTTTCTAATAAAAGTGCGAAGTTCTATCTGCAGTGATATTTTCAGGTTTTCTTCTTTCTTGAGGTTTCGTTTAATAATAATCTCAATAGTTGGATAAATGAAACACATTTTTGCCATTTTGGTATCTAAATAAATAAATAGGTGGCGCAACAGGCGGGTAGACACCCTAGGTCTAGCTTCTCGTTTTGTGTGAGTTTCTACTTTTGGGACGAATAGATTTCCAAAGCAGAATACGACTTGATTTTTTTTTCATGATCATGAGATCAATCACCTTATCTGGATCCACATTAATATCCGAATAAATAGATATCATAGGAAGTGAGCTTAATCTTGCATTCTCAATAACGCTTCGGGACACTGTTTTAATCATTTTCGTAGTTGAAAAGGTTATTCCAACACTAGCTATGGCCAAAACCGTAAGCAAGAAGTAAGCTCTAAAGTAAGTCCTGTTTACATTCAGTTGTTTGTTGTTTTTTTCGTATTACGTGGAACAAAGAGAAAAAAAAAACTTATTTGGCTGAAAGGTACATTCATACACTATAAAACAAACATAGTTTCAAACGTGATGGTGGACCCATAGGCCCATTTCACACATACCCGGCAGCCGGCTAACCGGTACCGGCTACCCGGTCGTTGGGAATACATTTTTATGGGCGCGTTCACATCTGCAAACCGAAACCGTCCATAAAAATGTATGCCAACGACCGGGTAGCCGGTACCGGTTACCCGGCAGCCGGCTAACAGGTACCTGCTACCCGGTGGTTGGGAATACCGTCCATAAGAATGTATACCGTCCATAAGAATGTATACCGTCCATAAGAATGTATTCCCAACGACCGGGTAGCCGGTACCGGTTAGCCGGCTGCCGGGTATGTGTGAAATGGGCCTAACGGTAGCTTTACTAATTTTTTCCTATACCATGCAAAAACGTATGCATGTTTTTGGTTCACTTGAATAGACGCACCAGTTAAATTGGTTAGTTAAGAACAAGTGCTCGGACAAAGACCAGTGAAACGTTAATTTGAAGGTAAAGTAAGACAACTATTATTTTATATTAATTTTATTAAAATAGGCAGAAAAAAAGTGTTGAATTTGCAGAAAAGGCAAAAGTTACCTTTCGGAAAGTTTTTCAAATTGTGAAATGGCTCATAAAATTGCTCGAAGTCAACACTTGATAAGAAACTTTGTAAAAATAGGGTATCTTGTGGAAACAACTATAAAAAAAAGGATCGTAAAAGTTTTAACACCACAAAACAAGCGGAAATTTCAATGAATAGTGTCTTATGGTAGCCAATTTACAAACAAAATTATGGAATTTGCTGTGTTTTTTTGTAGAAAATCCACTCGAGCTGTGTTGTTGTCTATGCTCTATACCCAAAGTTAACAAAACTTCCAAAAAACCACCGGCTTATCAAGCATGCAAGCAACCCACTCCTTGAATTTGCAAGGTCTCACATGGCATGGGATATGAACATTTAAGTGGTCTTCAGAAATTGGAGCAAAGTCGACTTATCGAACAAAAAGGAAATTAACTTGGATGATCCTGCAACTAAGACTATTACTTTCAATATCTCCGAAAAGAAAATATGTTTTGAACCGTTATCATTCGAAATTAAGGGTAGTTATGGTTGGGGTGCAAGTGAAAATATTAAAATATTGCACTGTCCGCCACATTCGCCTGATTTTAATATTATTGAAAATGTTGCGCCGTGAAATTAAATTTTATTAAGGGAAAAATCAGTATCAACACAATCAAGAGCTGATTGCGGAGATTTCTTTGAAGAATAGAATTTTTGAGATTATATCCAACGGTACTGCCTCACACATTATTAAAATAACAGAAAATTGATAAAAAAAAATAAATAAAAATATCGCACACAAATTTGGTCTTTTGTTGTTTTTCGACTTTTGTACAGGTGCGTCTATTCAAGTGAACCAAAAAAATGCATACTTTTTTTGCATGGTATAGAAAAAAATTAACAAAACTACCGTTTTTTTATAGTGTATGAAAGTAACTTTCTGCCAAATGAGTTTTTTTCTCTTTGTTCCACGTAATACGAAAAAATAAAACGTAATTCCTGTGCGTCTAAACAAGTGAACCGCACTGATCAAACCATTTCAAAACTTCGGTAGAAGGATAACTCGACGATATTTTTTTTGCGCCGAAAAATGTACCTACTCATCTTTTACAGCTGACAACGAAATTGCAATGTATCAATCAAAGTAACATGTTAGCTTTTCCATTTCGTTCACTCGCTCAACTGCAGCAAAACCTGGAAGAAGGGCTTAAAACGATGGCATAGAACGTCTTCGTTGACAATGAATCTGTCCGTAACATTTTGTATTAACGAATCTATGCAAGGAATCAGTACAGACACTCTAAAATAGGCTTCAGTAGAAGAGGTTTCTGGATTGGAACGCGTTTTTTGGAGCTCTTATTTCAACTTCAAATAAGTCCTCGGCAATTTGGGTGGGATGCAAATTGAAAAGCCTCTCTGAAAAAATCTTTGACATTTTCTCTGATGTTCATAAGAGAATTCAGAACTTTTTTGGAGCGGTCGATTGCAGAAACGAAATCTAAGGATTTTTTCTGTACGAAAACTGATAAGGGCGACGTTAAACTGAAAAGTTTTGTGTTGATGCTTTCGAAGACATCACCCACGTTCTGCTCGTTATTTTTTCAAAACTTATTGAGAAGAGATACATTTGAAGAGCTCTACAAAGGAAATAATACTGTCATGCCTTTCAATGAATCTTGTTTCACAAAGGCGTAAAAGTCGAGTTTTACGGCTTTCTGGTGGGTGTTTTTTAATGACATTTTTGAAAATATTTGCATTTAAATGGTTGCGGAAGAAATTAGCTATTTCACTAACTACACCAAGGCAATAGCGAATTGCAGGAGTATGGCATTAGACAGAACCAGGTTCAAGCGATGGCTTGCGCAGTGTACATACATACACGTACACAGCGTTTGGATACTGTATACCTACCTGAATATCTAGTCTCCTTATTTCTATAGATTTGAATTTAACTTTCAATTCAACTTTCGGGTTCAAATGTTTCGGATAGTGATAGCTGACAGATAAAGTCTCGGATAGTTTGTCAGCTGGTTCAAGTGGCTGTTAAAGTCTCTATCCGGAAGATAAACAAAATATATATTTGAAGTGGCTGGAAAAAAATATACTTTGAGATCATTCTTTCGTTAACGGGCGTAGACAGCAATCTAGACTAACATGGATTTGTTTGAGTTTTTAGAAGACGAATTTGAAGAATATTACCAACATATCTACTACACGGCCCCGTAGGAGCAGAGTATTTTTACCAAGGCCAAATTATTTGGAAACCCTCGACCATGAAGATTTCAAAATTCGATTCCGGCTTACCGAAACGGTAGAAAACGCCAGTGAAAGGAAAATTGTATTCACTTTTTTCCTAAACATTCCTACGACGAAGGGACCTTGCCGTCGCGTCATTTTCTGGACGTTGGTGGTGTGGGGGCTCAAGTTGTAATGATTCAACAGGCTATGCTGTCGGCGGCGGCTTTAGTCGCCAGTAGTGTCACCCATGACAGACAGGCTGTTTTGATGAACAACGAACTAAGAACTACCCAAAAACTCTTAATTAGAGTGTTCGATAAGCCTGGAGAGCTTATCTACTTCCCCCTTCTTTTCCTACTCCTATCTGCAGATCACCCTTCTCACTATTTCTTATCCTATACGCCTTTCCCCTGATGGGTTGGACGAAGGTGTCATACGACCCGTGCCGATAGTCAGCCTGGTTGGGGGCCCACTTTAAAGAATAGCTCAGCCGAAAACGGAGTATCTGGATGCCTGCTCCAGTTCCTCTGTTTGAATTATTTTTAGGATTTCTGCTGCTTCAATTTTTTCTTTCGTTAATTTATCAAAGGTTTTTTTTTAGACAACACCAAAAAATATTAGAAAACACGAAACAAACAAATGACATGTGCAAGTTTAAACTCCGTTTAACTAGATTTCAAGTTTAAACCGACGCACAGTGTGAAATTTTCGCATTCCAGCGGAACTTTATTCAAGATATGAAGTTGGTCTTACATGAACAAAAACTTTTTTTCTCAGCTCCCAATATAACAGACCATTTGTTTATGCCTAATTTTAGCTGTATTTTTGCATAATTTATTGCGCAGGAAGCGGTTAAAGTCAAGGTTCTCTGTCGAAAAAGAGAGTATATAGAATTTTTCCATTTATTGATAAAATTTAGTAAATATTCCAGTTTTAAATCTTTAGTGATTGTGAAAAAATTTCACGAATTTTTGATATCTACTATATTTAGGGCCAGTTTCAAAGGTTCCGGATAAAGTTTCGGATAGTTAGCCGACACGTATCGCTTTCCACCAGATAAAAGCTGCTGATATTTTTTTCTGTTTCATCGACAAAGTTTCTGATAAACTAACTTGCGGAAAAATTTATCAGCTAGCTTGTTTCGATACACATGTCATTTGTTTTGTATTTTTTTTTTGTTTCGTGTTTTCTAATATTTTTTGTTGTTTTAGGTAATTCAAAAGAAAAAATACCTTTGAAAAATGAACCGAAGAAAAAATTGAAGCACCAAAAATGCAAAAAAAAAAATCTAACAGAGGAGCTGGAGCAGGTATCCGGATAGGTACTCCGTTTGTAGCTGAGCTATTCATTAAACTGGGCCCCCAACCAGGCTGATTATCAGCACGGGTCGTATGACTCGATTGGGATAAGAAATAGGGAGAATGATGATTTGTGGATAGAAGTACGAGAAGAGGGGGGAAGTAGATAAGCTCTCCAGTCTTATCGAGCACTCTAACTAAGAGTTTTTGGGTAGTTCTTAGTTCGTTGTTCATCAAAACAGCCTGTCTGTCATGGGTGACCCTATACTAGCGACTAAAGCCGCCGACAACCACCTCCATACCACCAACGTCCAGAAAAGGACGCAACTGCAAAATGACCGTCCCTTCGTGGTAGGAAGGTTTAGGAGAAAAGTGAATACAATTTTCCTTTTAAATTCGCTTTGGGCTTTGGGTGAAATAGTCTGTTTCTACGCTCGTCAACGAAAAAATGCTCTGAAACTATATTTTTTCCAGCCACTTCAAATAAATATTTTGTTTATCTTCCGGATATAGGATTTAACAGCCACATGAACCGACTGATACTCTATCCGAGACTATATCTGTCATATATCACTAGAGTAAGTTAGGGTAATATGGAATACTGCTTTTTTATTGTGAAATTACACCCACATTTTTTGGACCAAAGTTCTCATAAGCGTTTTAAAATGACCTATGTCTATCCAGGTACCTAAGCCAAACTTTGCAGAACATTAACACTTACCAATTTTGAGCTATGGATTTTTATGTAAAAAATGCAGATATCTTAATTCCACAAAATGTGCGGGTTATATGGAATATTCCATATTACCGAGATTTAGTTGAATATGGAATATCCCATATTAGCCACATTCGATAATTGTTCCTTTTTCTAATTTATTTTAATTATTTATTTTTAATTATATGAATGTATTTTCACAATATTTACAAAGATATTGCGTTTTGAACCACTTTTTGTGCGAACACATGCTGGATTGAATGCTTTAGTATTTGTCATAACAAAGAAAAAAAGTGACGGCAATATGGAATACTATTCCATATTACCAACATTAGCTATTCCATATTACCTCATTTTCGCATATTTTTGAAAAATAGTAAAAAGTCACATACCACTTATAATTCTTTTAAACAAAAAGCAATATATGGACGTCCAATTTAACTGCTTTGGAGAGCACAAGTTTTTATATCCAATTTCTTATTAAAAATATTTTTTTTTATTTACAAACATCACAGCATGAAAAGTTTTGGTTGCAGCAGTTTTTTAAATTTAATTTTCTTTTTGTCAGTTTGACAGATATTTGAAATCGAGTTCAAGATTACCAAGATTTCGTACAAAATCTATGTTCTGAGTGTAAATAAAAAGATGTCGGTGTAGTAAATACAGAGAAACGGGGGTATTCCATATTACCCACGTATTCCATATTACCCTAACTTACTCTATCCGAAACCTTTGAAACCAAAAGTTGAAGTTTAGCTGCCAGATAAGTTCCGGATAGTCTATCCGAGACATTACCAGCTAGTCTTGAAACTGGCCCTTATACTTTACGCGAAAGTAAGTAGATTTTATTTCCTTTTAATTTGTTTATACTTTTTTGCCCGATTCCACTCAGGCTAAAGAAAACAAAAAAACAAGGTGAAAGCTTGCACTTTGGGTAGAGTTTTAAACTTTAATTCACCTAGATTCAAGCCAATTTTTACATTTTCTGTTTCTCTGATTATTTTTAAATCAGAAACAAAGGTAATATCTTGCACGTTTTTGCAGCACCCATATACATTTTTTTCAATTACTATTAGATGATGTTAAGGCTAGATGTTTTTGAGCTATGGCGACAAACTGACGATACCTACCGCATGCAACGGGAAGAAGGGAGAAGGGGTAAGTGGGTCAAAATCACCACACTGTTACTGAGTACGGGCTCAGTTTCGTCTAATGAAGATTACTACCTTCTAGCGTAATACAAAAAATAAATAGTATCTACGGTAAATTTTAAAATTTGACTTGCTTTAACACAAAACGGCCTTTTTCAGTCAAATTAGCCTACAAAAAATGCCAATAAAGAGTAAGTAAGATTTGGAATTAAGTTCCGCTAGAATGAGAAAATTTCACACTGTGCGACGTTTAACATGAAAAGGTGTATTACAGTGCTAGTTTAAACTTAATCAAGAGTTTAAACCGAGTTTAACTTAACCGGACATGGATGGGGGTTTAAACTGAGTTTATTTTCCGGAATTTCATAGTACGATCTCCCTCCCGGTTTATATGACAAAGCAACATTGCACCATTGTTGTTTTTAAGCAACCAATTACTTCGCAAGTGCAAGCCTTTATCTTTGATTTTACTCCACTGTTTCTAGAAATGCTTGTATACCGTCTAATACAATTGGGCGGTGTAGCATAACCGATTCCAGCCGGTACTCGACAACTTTCAAGTGTAATCAAAAATTACATCACAAAATGTACCATTTCCATTTCATAAGTGCAACGAACTTTATTAGCAGGCTTCGGAAACCGTTAGCTATAAATATTATACTAAATGCATAGTGCGCAGTGTCAGCAAGCTTAGCTACGTATTGGCCATCCCGTTCACTTTATGTTGCATTTTGCCAGCTTGCTGATAAGTTTCTCTCCAGCAAGAGTCTGCAAGAAGTTGTCCCTCCAAACGGCCACTTCAGTTTAGGTCCACTTGGAGTTTATCCCAAACCTAGAGAAAGATGCATTGTGGTTTGCCTAGAGCTTGCAGAAGATGAGCTAGCTTACCTTCTTCGTAGGTACTTCATCGGGCTCCATTATACAGCCGAAGCCAAAGCAAAAGCCCTGAGATGCTATACAAAACACTCGTCATCCCCAGTCCTGGTATATGGTGAGTGAGCATGGACCCTTATCCAGTCGGATGAAGGCTGTATTCGAGCTGTAAGTCCTACGAACTAGATAGAAGGAGACCTCCGACTACTTGGAGTGCGAAATTGGAGAAGGCAGTCTAGAGATTGAGCCGGCTGGAGGGGCATAATAAGGCCCAGGACCACCACGCTTTGTAGCGCCATCAAAAACTTTCAAATTTCCAAACTGACAAAATAAATAAAATATAAAACTGATGGAAATTTCAAATACTTACACATGAGTTCTACGTTTACAGTCGCGTACAAAACAGACGAGAAAAGTTAAACCTAAGGCTTTCCGCACACGGCTCGTATCGTCATCGTAGCGTATGCGGTGCGATGTACGAGAGGCATACGATTTGTTGTCGCACACTTGTATTTAAATGGAGAACCGCACACGACTCGTCTGCTACGCGTAATCGTCGCAGCATGCATGCTACATGACGACTATCGTCAAGCAGTGTCGGCCGCTTATCGTATTTGTACGAGTACGCTTGGAGTTTGTTTACATTTTTCAATACCTACGTACTTTATTTAAAAAAAATATGTCAGGCGACATTTTATTTTGACGATTGGAAATTGCGTCGTGTGCGGTTTAATACGCCTATCGTCATCTTAGCGGCACGGCAAATTCATGATATGACGATGACGATACGATGATGATACGAGCCGTGTGCGGGAGGCCTAAGTTTAACTAAACGTTCGTTCGAATTTCACTCTAATACACTCAAGGTTTAGGTACTTCGTCTAAACTTGCCTGCGAGTTTAACTAATCCTGAGTTTAAACTTGCACTGTAAAACCGGCTATTAGTGTCTGAAAATTTTTTTCGGAAGTTAGTTTATCAGAGACTTTGACGATCAAACTGAAAAAACATATCAGTAGCTTTTATCTGGTGGAAAGCGTTATGTGTCGGCTAACTATCCGAACCTTTGAAACTGGCCCTTAGTTTTTATTGTTTTATTTTTGGCTACGTGCCTGCCTCGAAGCAAAATCGTTTGTTTATTTTTTTCAAAGGGACTAATAATACGTTTGCTTTTTATAATGTTGTCAATTTAAATGACAAATAATACAGTTTTTTTTTCACAGCACAAAAACTAACTGAAATAATTTTAGCAACAGTATAATTTCCAAAGTGCTTATAAACACTCATGTTATAACAAAACAGACGGACGGAAAGAGCAGAAACAAGTCAATCGTTACACATTGAATTATTGTAATAAATATGACGAATAAATTATAGCCCTTTCCATACCAGACTTCATAAGACAAACAACATTGTGTTCCTCATGTTATTTGATTTCAAGTGATTTGGAGCTATCGGCCGCAGAGAATATAGGAAGGTAGGTATTAGATACCTACTACAAGTGTACAACTATACCGTATGTAGATATACTCCATACTTTACATAAATCAAACAGCAAAATTAATTATTAATTAATTAAAAAATAATTTCCCACCAGAAACCTTTCCATCTTGTCAAAACGAAATTTTATTTGGTAATGAGCGAAATCTGTAAAGCTTCTTGTTTTATAATCTAAACCACCCTTACAGTTATACAAGTAGTACTACACCAAACCCACGTATATATGTGTTAGTTATTTTTTGTGATTAGATATCGTTCCCTCATTTTTTTTTCTCCCACAGTTTCACCCCTAATATTCCCTTTCCTTTGAATATTGTCCTAGGAAGGTTGTGTGCAGAAGTTAGGATGGCAGAATTCGTGGGAAACAATCTGTCGGGTTCTTTCTCACGCATTTTGGCCACGTGCTGTCCATGCTTCACATTATTACTTTCTATGAGAAGCTCTTCGCGTTTGAATCAAGAATAACGATTACACTCATATTTGGGGATTGTACTTTTTTAATGTAAAACCCACTTGATTGTATTGCTTATTTTCTTTGATATGTACTTTTAGAACGCATAACAGTTGCAGTTGGGTTGAAGCTCTGTATACTACAAACATTGATAAATTAAAAATGAATGATAACGTACGGGACAAAAAAGCGGGCAAAGCGAACGATCTATAGGTACATACGTGTAATTCAAATTGTATTATGTACTGCCAAACTCTTTCAATAGATTTAAAAATGATCGGCTTTTATACCCTCTGCATGAAAGTATATTCACTTTGCCATTACGCATCAGTAGAGGAAGACCTCGCCTTAGGTGGCGCGCACGCAAGTGGAAGGGGACCTCAACCAACTTGGAGTGCGCAATTGGAGGCGGTTAGCCAAAGATCGTGGTAACTGAAGAGGCGTGTTAGTTGAGGCCCAGATCCACCCCGGACTGTATAGCGCCACCTAAGTAGCAAGTAAGTAAGTCATACATTTGTAACGCCAAGAAGGAGTCACCGGGGACCACACAAAGTATATTCTGGAAAAGGATCAAATCCTGAATCGATTTACCCATGTCCGTCTGTTTGTATGTCTGTTGAATACATACGATAGCAATCAAACGAGTCGATCTAGGTAAATGAAATTTTGTGAGAATATTCATTTTTTCCGTCGTGTGGCGTCGTCAAGTTGGTATATTGAAAATAGGCTCAATCGGTACCTCCTGTCCTGGTACCTCCCATTCCAAACCAACATTATAACCATGTGTTGTGTATGTACGAACTCACATGACTAATATTGTGCATGACTTGTATATAGTGGAGGGTATCACAGCATCGGCCAGGGCGATGATAACGCTTGTTTTCTTTTATTTTTACTTAAATGTTTGCTGAAATAATCGGGGCTTATTTTTGGTAGGCATTTTAAAAAAAATATGGTCGGGCATTGCGTGACAGTCTTGAGAGCGATATCACGCCATGGACTGTTGATATTAAAATTGGCGAAATAATAATTTCGAAATGATGATTAAGTACATAATGCATTGGCTTCCAAAATAAATAACCCTTCAGCTTCAGCTGCCGACGAATCAACGAAACAATCAATGACTTGTACTCCTCCTTATGATTGCTTCCAGCCAGTTTGTCCTATTATCTCCACGTGTAGCTTCAGCGTAGTCTTTCGGATCATTAGCATCGTTAGTATCGTTAACAGCAAACGTATAACACAGTTGCTCAAGTCTGGTGGATGACGTGTTCTCGTTGACCGCCGAAAAATTTCAACATTTTGAATTTCATTACCGCTCATGTATCCTCACCAAGGCTGCTTTCAACTGACTCAAAATCAGCAAAATCACTTGACGTATTTACTTCAGATATGTTATTTGGTGTATCGACTTCCAAAGTGTCGACTTCCGCTTCGACTAGTGTCACGTCATCTGAACCATCATCAATATCGATTCCCGGTGACGAATCCTTTAAAGTGCTAGATTGGCATTTTCTCCTACATAAATCCTCACTATATCCCAATCACATGAATTAGAATCAACCGCGGTAATCTTCAGATCGTCTTTTTTGTTCCTGGGAAAATTTTGTCTTCGATAAACGTAACATCACGGCTTACATATAATTTTCTTTGAATTGGTCCATATAGCCTGTAACCTGTGGTGTTTTCGCTATATCCCAACATAATGCATTTTTTTGATTTTGGATCCCATTTTTCAAAAACATTGCTAAGCATCAGAAAACACGTAAGTATACTCCAAATTGTCTTGCTCTCCACTCCATAGATGTTCAGGTGATTTATTGTCGAGCTTCTTACACGGTGTTCGGTTTAGAAGATTATGCAGCTGTATTAGTTGCCTCTAGTGGGCGCAGTAGCGCAGTGGTTAATGTGCTGGACTACTGTGCGAGGGATCCCAGGTTCAATCACCGGAAAAACACAAATTACATCTTAAGGTTTTTTTCTACTGCGCCACCTCTCGCGAACGTCTGACAAACATCCGAGAGTATAACTGTCATGAAAAAGCTTCTCAATTCAGCCGTTCGGACTCGGCATAAAATTGTAGGTCCCTTCCATTCGTCCGAAAAATAGAAACTCACACGAATGGTTGCGAGAAGCTAGGCCTTGGGTGTCTACCGCCTGTTGCGCCACCTATTTATTTATTTATTTTTTTTATTAGTTGCCTCTGCCCAGTAAAATTTCGCGCTTTTTCAATGAGACTTCTATTCATTCTCTCAGCCTTCCCATTCTGCTGTGGACTTATGGTGATGATATCTGATGAACTATATTCCACTATCCTTGTAGATTTGTGCCATTTTTGCATTGCAAAACTCCTATCCATATTGTCAGATCTAACTTTCTTGATTCTTTTTTCTGTTTGGGTTTCAACCACAGCCTTAATGTCTGGAACTTCGGATTTTTGCTTCATCATGTACACAAATACCTTATTTGAGTAGTCGTCCAAAAACAACACATATGGTGCACCCATGGATTTGTGTTCCATCGGGACAAATACGTCTGTGTGTACTACATAGTTCTAGCACATCCCCTTTAACACTTCTGGTTGATTTTGGAAATGATAACCTTGCTTGTTTTCCTTGAAGACATGAAATGCATTTCTTATAGAACTAGGGCCGTCTTGGATCTCAACTCCGCTAGATATTTTAATTTGTCGTCCATTGTAGATAGGTATGTCCCATTCGTTTGTGCCATAGTTCTTTGGTGGCTACTTGAAAATTTGTGTGATTCTTCGGAACATTCAATATAAACATGTTATCTACAGCCTTTGCTTCTGCAATAACTTCACCATTGTTGAATATTTGACATTTGTTCTGTGTACATTTTGCTGTAATACCTGTCTTTGTCATTTGGCTTACTGATAACAAATTTACGCAAATTACTGACACTAGCAAAACATTCTCAATTGTTATCAATTCGCTGACATAGCCTACACATAGTCGCCTGCTATTACGGGAGGTTAGTAGATACATACTAAGTAGCGGCACTCTAACTCCAAAACTGTCGCCTAACTTTTTGTTTAATTATAGACGCGAAAGCCGACCGATCACCCCCACCGCCAACTTCAGTGAAATCATTTGTCTTAGCCCTACTCCCCACATTGAAAGCCCTACTGCTATAGTAGTTGTTAACACAAATGCCGCAGCTTTTCAACGATCCACGTCCACCCCCATACTTCAGAACGATCCATACCCACGCCCATCTTCACCGAGGAACTTGCTTGGTGCATTAAAAAAGTTGCCGAGAAAGCCAACAACAAAATGTGAGGTGATGTCTTCAAGAAAAGCCCAAATAAAAAAGGAACTGCAGATGAACTGCATTTGTTGCGGGTAGCACATCAAAACGAATTGCTTTTGCAAGCCAAGCAGCTGCACATGCGAAGGAAGCTCACATGTTGGAAATGAAAAACAAAGCAGAAATTCATCAGCTTAAAATGCAACTACTATTAAAAGAAAAAAAAAAATGGATTGGTAGGCAGTGTTGCCAGAAGGTTATGATGCAATATCCCAGATCAACCGTTAAAAAATCCCTTTTCGATGGACTTTATCCCCCCGCTAACAAAAACAAAAAAAAAAAAACAAGAAAATAAAAGAAACGCATTTCAAACAAAAATAACATTTAATGACTTAATTTTTTTCTGACTTTACATACCTACTCGTAGATATATCTACTATGTATTTCTTAACAAAAAAAAATAAAAGATGGCTTTATCACTAGAAAGTATTGTCTTAACCTAAGGGTTCGGTTCACTAGTGTTTGAAAATCGTTATAATATGAAATCTGTTATCCCTTTAATAGCTACAATGTCCCTTTATCCCTCGAACATATTAAAATTCGCAGAAAATCCCTCAAAAAGGGATAAATCCCTCAATAGTGACTGCAAACAATTTTTTTCAAAAATCTCTTCGCTAATATTTTTTATGATTTTTTGAATGGGATGATCTCAGAAAAATTTTGTATGAAAAGGAGGAAAAAGTGTCTAAAATAGTCATTTTTAGCAATTTTCAAAAAATCCTAAAAAATATTTGCGAAGAGATTTTTGAAAAACTTTTTGCAGTCGCTATTAGAATTGTTTGAAGAAACTTTTTGCATCAAAACATTTTTTTTGTAACGAGGAAAAAAGTCAAAAAAGTAGACTTCTACAAAAGTTCCAAATTTTCAATGGGTACTTAATGGGTTAAAGAAAGTTTTGTATCATTCAAACGGAATTTAAATGGCCTTTCCATTGGTGCCAAAATTTACATGAAGTAAGCTCAAATTATGAGCAGAATTAACTTTACTTTTGAGTAAATAATTGTGCCAACCACTGTATGTTGTGAAGTAGAGGTCTGCAATGAATGGCTTGAAACCAGTTCCAAGACATTCGTTTCATTTCAAGTTCACTTGGTTACTGCACTCACTGCTTGAAAAGTAAAACAAATGAATCAGGAGATATTTGATTACTAAGTGAGTACTGCACCCATTGAAAACAAAACATTAGAGCAGTGCACTCATAAACAAACGGGTATTCATAAACGAGTACTCTTAAACATAGTGTACACTGCACTGAGTACACTGAGTATTTATTTTCTTATGAAAGTAAATGAATTAGAATCTCTTAACAAGGCATTGGAGGGGAGATAATGGTGAGTTATAGAGGGAAGAGGCTAAGTTTATATTTGAAAGTAAAGCTATGACGAGTACACGACATGCCAAACACCGACATACGCATGGCACTCTGACATCACGATAATTACTCGACATATTGTAGAATATGTCACGTTTTATATATTGTGACATGTGTGAAAAATATGCCGGGTATGTTTTGTTTTGTTTTGTGACATAAAAGATGGCGGATCCTGTAAAAGAAATTATTTCCATTTTGTAATAAAACCTAAAACTTTCCTAACAAAGCACACAATTTTATACCTAAAGCTGCAACAATGGACTCTAGACACCAAATAGCCATTCCATCGGTTTTATTCAGTGTACTTACTGTACTCATACTCACTCTATTATGTATTAAGAGTTATTATTGATGCTGTTTTGTTAAATTCAAGCACCCATGCAAAACAAAGAAAGCAAACAGTGAACTCATTTTGGTTTCCAGTGATCTCTATTGTAGAGTATTTGAGCTAGGCGTTGTGGTCAGCGTTGCCGCAGAAATATTTTCTTAGGTGCCATTGACGGTAACCAAAGGTGCCAACTGGGTGCCACCAGCCCTTCAACGGCAGAGAGATATTTAAAAACATAAGAAACATATAATTTCGCATTAGTATTATTACGATTATTTGTGTATGAATTCGTACACACACACACGATATGTATGTTTCACTACTTGAATTTTGGCTGGCACAATATGAAAGCATTGGTTCTACTCTATCTGTCAACGCATGCACGCAGCAGAGCAGCATTGCGAATTGGCTATAAGAGTTAGGCCGCGACCCATAGAATCCGTCGCATCCGTTGCGTCGACGGATTGACGTATTCGACGGAACGAACAGTCCCATAGAATCCGTCGCATACGTTGACAGCATACGTTGTTTTCTGCAGAATTTGACAGTTTCTCTCTTTATCTCAATATTTCCACCAATGAAAGTGCTTACTCTCACGCTGTGCCAACTGTCAACGGATGCGACGAATAGAAAAGTAGAAAGTAAACCTACTTTATCCGTCGCATCCGGCACGTACGTTGCTTATGGGTCACCTTCCTGCTGTGTATTCTATCAACCTGTCAGTCGAATATGTTGCCGCAACGGATGCGACGGATTCTATGGGTCGGGGCCTTTAGGTGGCCACCCGCTGACTGAAGCGCTGACATCTTACCTCGTTTTCGAGTTGTTAAAAATGATTCAGATCAGTAAATATGAAATAAGTGTTCGCAGATGAAAGAGAAAATGACTTGCACTCTCAATCAATTTTAAACATTTTAAGAATTGTTTTTTTTTTAATATTATGTATTAAAATGTATCAAGCTCATAAGGTGCCAAATGAGAACTGAAGGTGCCAAGGTGCCAATCGGTCTGTAGGGTGCCAAAATGGCACAATTGTGCCACTTCGGCAACGCTGGTTGTGGTACTCATTTTTAGGGTACTCTCTTTCGTAAAATTGCTGTGAATAGAGTACACTGAACTACTGTACTCGTTTAAAGAGAGCAAATGAATGTATTCATGCAGATCTCTATTGTGAAGCATGGCAACCGCAACAATAACATTTTTAGCAGTATCCAATTCCACTCGTTTCATTTTTAGCAGTATCCAATTCCACTCGTGTGGGCGCAGTAGCGCAGTGGTTAGTGTGCTGGACTACTGTGCGAGGGATCCCAGGTTCGATCCCCGGAAAAACACAAATTACATCTTAAGGTTTTTTCTACTGCGCCACCTCTCGCGAACGTCTGACAAACACCCGAGAGTATGACTGTCTTGAAAAAGCTTTCTCAATTCAGCCGTTCGGACTCGGCATAAAATTGTAGGTCCCTTCCATTCGTCCCAATGTATGAATTTTGTGTGCAATTGTTCCGGAATGGCTTTTCAAATGGAAAAATAGAAAATTCTTAGTGGAAAACTGGTAAAATTCCGGAAAAACGCGAAAAATTTATTTATTTGGAAGCTTGGGAAATTTCGGATAATTGACGTTTTGTGTATGCATTTTGGGTGGAGAAGTTAACGACATAAATAATACATAGATGGCGCCAGGTGTCCTTTTCGCATTGTCATTTTCTATTGAGCAAATGTGCTATTTTTCTCAGAAAATAAGTTTGCGTGTAAAAAGTGAGGTTATCCAATTGGGTTGCGGGCATTCAAACTCGCTTGATGTGCCAGGAACTCCCCCGCATAATATACAGCTGAAGGTAGGATCGATCATAATCATGTTGCAGAATCTGAATCATCCGAAATTGTGCAACGGTACGCGGTTGTTCATCAAGAAACTGATGAACAATGTGATTCAAGCGATCATCAAGGGCAAATTCAAAGGAGAGGAAGTCCTTATCCCGAATTCCAATTATTCCAACTGATCTTCCATTCCAATTCAAGCGGATTAAGTTCCCCGTTCGATTGGCTTTTATGATAATAATAAATAAAATAAATCGCAAGGCCAATCGTTGGAAGTCTGTGGGATTATTCTCGAATTTCCCTGTTTTTCTCACAGTCAGCTGTACGTTGCCTGTTGGCGTGTTGGAAAACCGTCTTCGTTGTTTGTTTTTGCGCCGGAACCCGGAAAACAAATCAAAAAACATTGTTTATCACATCGCTCTCTACTGATTTCGATTCCATTCAAATAAATCACATTGAAATTTTAACTAGCTATCTGTGTTTTATTATATCACTTCTGACTTTCATTAAAATGCCGACTTATTTCAGCAATACGAACAAAATAAAAAGAGAATCATTAAAAAAAAATTGTTGTATCCCGGGCCAATACCTAAGATTGCCTGAAAATTTAAGATCAATCGGTTCAGTGGTTTTCGAGATATAAGACGCCCCTCTTTCCAATTTGACCAATCTTAACAAGAACACTCTTCGGCTAATACCTGAGACCACCGGTAAATTTATAAATAGAAAATTTCATACATTTTACTATTTCAAGAGTAGGATAATTAATAAACCCATACAAATTTAAAATGTATCATAATGTATCTTGCCGCGAATTGTCAAAGTTTATTCGTAAGTAATCTACAATTTCGACGTCCTTTTTAAAATCGAATCGAAACTCGCTAAATTTTAACAATTTCAGTGAGCAAATTTTAGAATCGAAATTTGGAGAAGGTACATAAAGATAAAGAAATAAAAATTGGGATTTCCGAAAGGTAGCTATGTAACATTTCAAACCTTTGAGAACTGTCAAATCAACAGCTCGGAGACTTTTAAGCCATTCCGTTAACGCATTTGTCGTAGAATCAGATTTATTGTATTTCAATACTTTTGTCATTTGGTGATTTCATTCCGATTTCGAAATAAAGACTGTAAAAATATTCTCTTAAACAAAAATATTTCTTCCGGAACGAAATATACAGAGTAGATCTTGGAACTGCTTCTGAAGAACCACTTTCTGGATTGATCAAATAAATTAAGTCAGCTATCCAAACTTATTGCTAACACCCTTTCGGATACTTTGATGTCTTGCTACAATATTCTACAATATTTAGAAAAGATGTCTACATAAGATTAACCTGATTTGTCTTCCAAGTCATAGCAACGTTTATGAAAACGATCATACTCACTTGCGGAATCGGTTCACATTTCGATAGGAGTAGTCAAAGCAAGAATTTCCTCAGAATTCCAATCGAATGACAACCTCAGATGGATGAATGAGGCTGACGAACTGTATCATATTTAAAAAGGATGTGGGCAAATTACAACACAGAAAAAACAACCCACGAATTTCCACAAGCTGAATCTAAACTCTTCACTTCTACAAAACTTAAACAACCAGGTCAAATGAGTTTTGTCAATAAAACGGCACATAGTGCTATTTGCGTTTTTCAAACGGCTACACACCTACCTAACAAGAGCTCTACATAAACCTGCCAACCCCTTATGTCAGATTGACCGGAAGGTATTATACCAGTATGCTACAGAAAACGAGCGAAACAGCGGCTAACCTATTGGCTTGAAGGTATAGGTACCCATTCTCATAGATAAGTCAAGGGCAGATTATATCCTTCATGAGACTCTGGCACTGTAGCCTCTTTAATAGGAGCCGATTGTCCTTTCCCTGCTGAGATTCTAAAGCCATCTTTTTACTCTGGAGACAATCAGGAAGACAAGTATCTTTCCTGAGGGTATGTCAGCAAGAATTGCTGAAGTGACGATTTCCTCTCCAAAGATATTCTTTCTGACCAGATGCGACTCTGAATTGGACATTCTATTAGTTGACAGGTCAACATTACCGGTTTTCAATATATGTGGGCACATTTTAAAGCTTTTGGCTGCGGCATAACCCGTAGCTTGTGGTCTGCAATTGATTTGTCCAAGAGGCAAAGATTTTAAAGTCCTTTGATAGAAACGAAATCGAAATGCTGGTGGGGTAATGACCGGACACTACATTATTGCGAACATGGCTAAAATGGCTATACAATTAACTTTTGCACATGCTGATGGGACAATTGAGAAATAATACATAACTTATCTGTAGAATATGGATGTCATTGTCCATCACTCTCTGAATGCAGCTCTCTTGCATAGAAGCAAGGTTCTTCTTCTTCGCTCCATTTAGAACAATTGCGGCCGAAGCGGACGCTAGCGGTAATGATCCCCAATTCACGATCGAGATGGAAAGGATCTCTATTAGTCGAATAGCCAGTATGATAAGGGAAGAAGAAAAGGGCAACATATGTAGCACTGTCGCAAGCTAGGCGCAATAACACGCCCAAAGTGAGATGGGCCACGAACAGAATCTACCATCGAGGCCTGGACATTGAGAACACATGGGGACTAGAGTTGCCACCTTATACGCCATCGAAAACATCTCCACAGATTTGGCTACGATAGTTCACCTTTCTGTTCTAAATACTCTAGAATCTAGATGAAGAAGAAGATACGGAGCATGTAATGTTCCACTGTTAGGCGCTTTGCTGCGGCACATCGAGCAAACGCTAATTGCCTCCTGTCCTAGCCTACTTACCAAATCTATTATTATACCCAATGTAACTATTTACATAATAAATCATATTTCCGTACCCGAAGTATGATGTCAAATTAGTGTACCTACTTAACCCGAACCGAACACCAACGTCACAATAATCTCAATGTTTACATATCTTTTCTTTGACACAGTTCCTAGGTTTCATCGATCCTTTACAATTTACACCTTGCATACTGACCTTCATTTTGTGATAGCGCATAAAGCATGGCTAGCCAGCGGCATACTTGTTGGGGCAGCACACGTCCGCGCCGCACGGTTGGTCGTGTGCGCCTTACACAAACGCGTGCTCCACATCTTCACCATGCAATTGTGTCAATCGTCGATTATTGTATCTACAATAAAAAGACACCTATCTACTTGTAAATTATACCATGGCAAAACATTGGTTAACACAAAATGAAACACAAGCTCATCAAAGATGTTTTCTCGTTCTATTTTTCTGCTGAAAGATGCGCTTTTTACACTGTCATCGGTAAAGTGTATCTCAAAAATAAAAACGATAACTTCCTCATAACAAATATGTAAGTCTCACTCTAATGCATGGCAACAGTCTAGTCTTCATGGTGAAAGATCATGATTGCCTTGCTAAACTCACCCTTTATCTTTTCAATAACAGGGGTTGGTTAACAATTTAGATACTACACCAGTGAGAGCTCAGCCACAGTAAGGACAAGTGAAAGCGGGGTAGTATATCACAAAATAATAAGGGTGGTGGTGTTTACCAATGGCATCAATGGTTCAGGTACCTTTAATAGTTGAAAACGGCAAGTTAGGCATTGAATTTTGGGAGGGGATGGCACATGTTCTGCATGCGTAGGTCGTGCGTCTCAAAATCAGTCGAACGACGTTTGCACACACGATAAGTCACGTGCTAGAGCACACGCGGGCGCATACAATTTTTTTTTTATTTTCAAATACCAAACCGATTTTGAAAAAGTTGCAACTTGTTCTTGAATTTGAAAAATACCTGTTTGCAGTTGAAATAATTTTTTTTAAAATAAAGTGAAAATTAATTTACAAAGTGAAGTGTTTAAATTAATTTAATCAACAACAAAAGATGGAACACAACATTCATAATACACCATTGCACTGGGGATACAGTACAGCATCTACTACGCAAAATCATTGGGTGCCTCCACCCCAAACGCGATCCATGAAAAGAGCGCTGTCCGAGAGTGATTGCGACGAACTTTACTCAGAGGAATCATCAAAAGAGCAGTAAGTGTGACAGAAACTCCAACATTCTCGACCACATTGCTATAACATTTTTATAATGTATTTTTAGGGTATCTCCTGGTGAGCCTGGTAGCTGCCAGTTGCTAAGTCGTAAAAAGCGACGGGGTGTCATCGAAAAGAAACGCCGAGATAGGATAAACTCTTCGCTCTCTGAATTAAAGCGTCTTGTTCCTTCAGCATACGAGAAACAGGGATCCGCTAAATTGGAAAAGGCTGAGATTCTTCAATTAACGGTGGAGCATTTGAAAAATCTTCACTCGAAAGGTATGTAACAGTGATTTTCTAAACGTATTATGAAAACATAGTGCAGAGCGAGTTATAATTTGTCAACGGTTAATGCCTGATGTGTGATTGTGTTTAGCAGTTTTTAAAAATGGACGCTTGGTCGTCAGACAATTTACTAAAAATGCTGTGTCAATGAAATCCAGTTCTGACAGGCGTCCGCACGCCCACTATACCTACAATTGTGAATTTTTCATAACATCGTCAGAATTGGCATAAATACTGATTCCTAATATGTACCCTACGTGCTTTCAATATCCTTAAGCTTCGGCGATATGCTTTCTAAAATTAAAATTAACCGATACTTGAACCAGCATATAATCATTGTTTCAAAAATAATTGCTATAACATTTTTAACATTCTAAAATGTTAATTTGATTTGGTTTTTTTTTTACAAAAAACAGTGTTATTATAGGGTATATAAGTCTACTTCCTTCACTATAACGCAGGTGGAAGTTTTGCTTTTGTATCATCTTTTAAGTAAAATGACTTACCCCTATCATTTTTAATTTTATCGAGAATAATTCTTCTGGCTATTGGTGGTCTTATGCCCTTAATAGTTTCAATTTATGGAAGCTCTGCTCCGATTTTGGCCAGAACGTCAGCCCTTTCGTTACCCTCAATGTTACAGTGTCCGGGTACCCAACACAATCTGACTTGGTTCTTCGCGCATAATGCTTTGAGCATTGTGCGGCACCTCTTGACTAGTTCAAATTTGATGGTGAAGGATTCTAGCGCCTTTAGCGCAGCCTGACAATCAATGTAGATAGCGATATTATTGTTGGATTTGGATACCATATCAAGTAGATCCGCGGCTTTGAGCACGGCGAGAACATCTGCCGGGAACACACTGTATGTGTCCGGAAGTCTTAATAACACGTGTAGGTCTATATCCCTAGAGTATATACCTGACCATGTACCCTTCTTAGTTTTGGAACCATCCTTATAAATCAAAATTTAATTTTCATTCGAAACTTCATTCTTTTGCCTGTCCTCCCAATCTGGGTATAGGTACTTCGTAAGACCAAAGATAGTCGGATATAGTAGGACTCAAAGACTCTGTGGTATAAACTGGGTCGGAAAAAATCTGTAGAATTATTAAAGCTCAGCAGATCAAAGCTACGAATGGCAATAGGGATAGACTCTCCGGGCACTGTCTTCTAAGGTTTAACAGATACGGACACATATGCAGGTATATTGCGAAGACTTACATGTCGCAGATGATATTATTCATCTCATCTGTGAATGTCAAGTATGAAAGTGGCTATTCGACAATTTGGAGGAGGTTGGCCTCACAAATAAAATTGAAATAATTTTTAGGTTTTGTAGGGAAAAAAATTTCTTAGGCGAATTGGTTTAGGTTTTTGACCGTTAAGGCTCCCAGGGGTGGTGATATGGGCCCAATATGGCCTAGTCCACTGTGATCAACTCACACTGTGTTTAACCTAATCTAACCTACCCCTATCATATTTTAGCAAGATTTATATTCGACAATAGACTTGGTTTAGTTATATTATTTAAAAATACATATATATCGCATTTACTAATTCTTAAATTGATGTAGGTACACACATATTGGCTCAGTTTGCTGTACTACTGACCGATGGGCCCAGGTTCTTGCTTTACTTAGGCGGCTCTACAGTTGTACCGAGGCCTCAAGTCAGGTTCTATCCTAAGAAAATCACAAGATACGTCTTAAGTTTTTTTTTCACCGTGACACCATGACATAGAAAGAAAGGTTCTTAATGCAGCCATGCAAATTCAGCATAGAATTTTAGGTCCATTTCATTGGTTATAAAAATATAAACAAATGATTAAGTGGTCGAATATAGGTCGGGAGGTCCTATGTGGAGGCATTACTAATATTCCGCAAAGGTCAAAGCAAAACTAAGGTCATGTACCAAGTGTGAACTTGACAAAGTTTGTGTGCAACACTTAGATGTGCTTCCAGTACCAACTTCGCTAAGTACTAAACTGTCAACTAATTATTTCAAAAGGCTGCCAGTAAAGATTTAAAATTTGTATAAACTCTTCTACAAGTTAAGGTGCTCCTATAAAGGTATATTATTTTTGCGGAAAGGATACCAGGCATGACTGTTTTAAATGCAACATCAAATCTTCAGCAAGCTTTTATGCTAGAATAAGTCATACCAGTTTTGGAGTCTCTTTTCACTTTCCTTTTCTAGTACGCCAAAATTCTTCAAATGCATATCCATAAAAAAAATTAAATTGAGCCTTACATCTGTTGATGACATATTAAAGACAATTATCGAACCCCCTTTTTTCAAATTAGTACTCGGTAACAAGGTCAAAAGACATGCAAATGAGGCGTTGACATATGACAGCTCGTCAACACAATAAAAACTACCTCGGGCTGGATGTGCAACAGACATAAACACCGAAAATTAGGTCGGTGCGTCTTTAGCAGTCATAGGTCAAATAATAGCTTATGAATTTGGAGGTGAATAAACTACTTCACCAATAAATGCCCAACAGGTTCATTTGAGTTAGAGAGGTGGGAATATAACATGTAATACCCTATGGATTTGGAAGTGAATAATTTGCCCCACAAAAAGAAACACAACCATAAATACCAATAAATTACTATATGCACCGGAAACGGAAATAATATTCAATCCCCCCAGTTTGAAATATTTTGTTTATGCGCGCCAGTTAATTGAATACCCCCATAGTACGGTACAATACAACAACAGCAACATTTACCCGTGTGACACTAACACCACTTAA
The DNA here is from genome assembly GCA_955612985.1 of Cheilosia scutellata. NCBI lineage: Eukaryota > Metazoa > Arthropoda > Insecta > Diptera > Syrphidae > Cheilosia > Cheilosia scutellata. The sequence continues at coordinate 29,264,700 of OY015314.1, read as the reverse complement.
GTAAACGATTTCTTTTATACTTTTGAATGTCAAACCTAATGCACTCTTTCCTCTGATCATCATCAGTTCAGTTCAGTATCAGTGTACCTGCTGGACCATGGTGAATAATCCGCTTTCATCAGTTTGAAGTATGAAAGTGGCTATCGAGTATGTAAAACGTACACAACCCGCCGACCGCTTCTGCAAATGCAATGAGCAGTGATACCACCCCGATATACTGGAACTGCGATTAAATTGAAAAACATACGGTCTGAGTTTCTATTTCACCCCTCTATACCTAAAGAGAAATACGTTCTCACGAAATTGAATGCTCGCACACAACCACGAACGAAAACACAGGGTGTGCTGAGTTTTGGAATTGGTGAGAAAAAAATTTTTAATCTACTAACACCCACTTTCTTGTATGCATGTCGGTGTTGGTTCGGTATGCATGAACTACAGTACAGCAACGATTTCACCCTCATAATAATTTGCTTTGATCTAAAAGTCGTAGCTATACGTGGGAACATATTCGGATAAAATATCCGCACCCTTATGAATTATTGAATTGTTGGCTTTGGGAATGGGGTATTAAAAAAATTTGATATTGTGTTAGCGACGATTTTCCCACACATTATAATGTATCGCTTTTTTTGTTACAGGAATCGATTCGATGACCTATGATCCCCAACGCTTCGCAATGGACTATCACATTATTGGCTTCCGGGAGTGTGCTGCCGAAGTTGCACGTTATCTAGTCACCATTGAAGGAATGGATATTCAGGACCCATTGCGTTTACGACTCATGTCCCACCTGCAGTATTTTGTACAACAACGCGAAATATCAGCAAAGAGCTGTGCCAGTCCGAACTGGTCGTCGAGTTCTTACCAACCAAACTGTACGACAACTTCATATCAGACTGGATATCCCGTCCAATCGACGGCTACCAGCTCATATGTGCCAAATTTGCCGACTCCTATTCAGCCATATCCTTCGCTTAATTCAACGCCCATTGCATCTACAATGCATCAGCCATCGCCAGTGACGCATAGTAGCCGACCAGTGTCGTCAGCTGCAAATAATAACGACGGTGCTACACTGATGCCACATCCGGGTCAGCAGCAACAGACTCAAGGTCAATCACATATCCAGCCACAACCGATAAGTAGTCATGAGGCTCAACAGCATCAGCCACACTATTCACCAGAGCAAACACATGAACATCAAGGTGCCACTTACATTGAATTGACCAGTAGCAACCATAGAAACACCAGTGCCCCTAATGCGCTGAGCTACGGAAACTCATCAGAATATCCTGTTAGCAGCGCACAGGTGTACAATCCCTCTCCGAATGGAATTAGCTATGCAGGCTCAAATGGTTCGAAACCGTACCGGCCATGGGGCGCTGAAATGGCATATTAATACCAAGTATGCATACAAACACAGAAGTTTCCTTATTTTCTAAGTCATTAACATAATAAAAGAGTGTGTGATAACTTTTTATCTCAGAATAGTGAAAGTAATATTTATGTATTTATTTATTTATTTAAATCGAAGGGACAGAGAGCTTTAAAAAATATTTTTAAAAAGATTTACATTTAAATAAGAGAAACAAAAAAATAAATAAACAGGAAGAAAAGGTATTTAAACAAATTTGTATGAGTGCCCTTCTGAAATATTAGTTTAAGTTAAGATTAAGGATAAATACTTTTTGTACCATATTTTTATACAAATAAAACAACTGTTTAATATGAAGAATTTTTGTTTTATTACTCCGCCACCAAATATCCCGAGTGTGGAATCATCGATGGCAGGAGTGAAATTTCGTCCTCGAATAATTCAACGCATCCTTAAAGGACTAGATTGCAATAAGGCAACGGGACCCGACGGAATCCCGGCTACAGTACTCAAGAGCTGTGCACCAGAACTTACACCTGTACTTTGTAAGCTGTTTAGTATGTCGTACTCACAGAAGACGTTTCGTCCTTGCTGGAAGACCGCTCGGATTCAACCTATTCCAAAGAAAGGGAGGAAATGTCTGGGCAAGATTTTACTTTACTGCCCATTCGAAAATAACGTTTTTTTTTGCACAGTCCGATTGATTTCAGTGCCCTAAACACAAATCTGAAAAAAAAAGTTGGCGGTCTCTCATCGTTTGGGCGTGGCACGCCCCCAAAGTTCAAAAAATACCATATAAAATAGTACCAACATTTCAAGAACGGAGTGTCCAATTTTTGTAAAATAAATTTTTTTATATTCCCCAAATGTGCAGTTATCTTATAAAAAAAGTTTCATCAAAGTCGGATCATTTTAACTTTGGGGGCGTGCCACGCCCAAATGGTAAGAGACCGCCAACTTATTTTTGCATATTTGAGCTCAGCGCATTAAAGTCAATCGGAATAAATAAAAAAAAGTATTTTTTTCGAATGGGCAGTAAAGTAAAATCTAGCCAATGTCTGCCACAAAACTATCGTCCAATAGCGTTACTTTCAATGCTCTCAAAAGTAATGCAAAAGGCAATAAATGTCGAAATAATCAGATATCTAGAAGGCCACCGATCTCGGAGCCGTCGTTCCAGTGGAAACCTGTTAAGCTACGTAACGCACTTATGGACACAAGCAATTGAACAACACGGCGAATCAAGAGCCGTAGCCTTGGACATATCAAATGCATTTGACCGAGTCTGGCATAGAGCCCTATTAGGCAAGTTAGCGTCTTATGGATTACCACAACAACTCTGCGGATGGATGCAAAATTTTCTTCTGGGAAGATCGATCCAAGTTGTTGTAGATGGTGTATCATCTAATTCGTTTGCTATCAATGCAGGAGTGCCTCAAGGATCTATTCTTTCTCCAACTCTATTTCTTCTCCACATCAACGATTTGCTTGGAACGACAAATAATAATATCTACAGCTTTGCAGATGACAGCACTCTTATATCCTCCATCTCGAACAGTGGGCCTGTGAATGCGGCTACATCACACAGTCAGAGATGTGAACAAATTAGTTCTCTAAATGATGATCTGGACAAAATCTTGCAGTGGGGAAAAGACAACTTGGTTGTATTTAAATGCAACTTTTGGGCGCCCCATACAGTTCACTTGACAACCGCGAGGACATCAACTTTCCAAAACTCCTTCTGTTACAGGACAAGCAAACTTGGAACTCGCTTCCTGGGGATATATTTCCAGAAGTATACAAAACATTTGCAGCAATTTAAGTGCAGAACTAACATACATCTGCAAGCATCCCGGGGCGCTGTTGAAGCGTTATAGGTTCGCCTTTCCCGAGAGAAGTATTTAAAAAAAATAAAAAATAAGTATGTAGATAATGTTAGAATAAATGGCGATAAATTAATGCCTTTGACAGAGGACTGGACTTAGTCAGGAGTACGTTTTGTCCATTACTTGAATTGGCCGAATTTTACAGCCGTGGGGAAGAATGTTTCGGAGGGAAGGTCATGTATTCTTCGATAATTCCTTGGGCTGGGCATTGTGTTTTCCAATACTATGAACTTTAGCGCGCACTCGGCAATTTTGCAGCCGCCTGTATTGAAGTTCGGATGAAGAAAAATAGATCTCAAGGATAGTGATCGTAGTCTGCAGAACCCCTGTCAATGCGCTCTGCCTGATGTTAGTAGAGTCCCATTGACACATACCTGCATAGGTGAAAAAGTATCTCGGAGTATTATGCAGGAGCGGTATAGCTATAGAAGCAATAATATGGAGACCTTGATTAAGCTAAGTTATTGGTCTTTATTCCGGTAATCGTTCCACTTCCAACTCTTAAAAATTTACATATTTTTGGGTCATTATACAAATTACTCTTTACAATAGTTTGGCATATTCATATTTGGCATTTCACTTTGCGCAAGAATTTGTTTTATTTTTCTAAAAGAAGGGTTACAAATTCTGTAGCAAACTCCGATTCCGAGCTATTTTATATTAAAACTAGTGTTACCACTAAAACAAGTGAATCCGATCAAATCTGACCGAATGACCGGATTTTTATTTTCTAAATCCGGTAAAAAATTCCGGTCAAAAGTTAAAATGAGAATTTTTGACATGAAACCCGGTCAAAAAGAGAAAATACCTATACCTACCTTTACAATTTACGAATTTTTATGTTCACCTGCATTATCGATGTTTAGAAAACGTTTTTATAATATGTGAATCTTGAGTTTGTGAACTTGTTTTTTATTTCGTTTGTTTAAAATTTACTGAAACTAATTTTTCATTTCATATGACATGTTTTAAGTTCTGAAATACACTTTTAGTGCATGGCCATACACGTCTTCCAATGAACGTCGTGTCAGGTAGATTTTGAGTGAGTAAAGGAGAAAGGTAGATAGCATAGAAAATCTACTTTCAGAAATAATTCTGTCACGTTCTTTTTCGCACCATTGTGCTTTCGATACAAATCTTCATTTGATATTTGCGTTGATAGAGTGAGGACGTCAAAAACGGGTGTCCGCTTCGGCTTAACCATAGAATTTGTTTGTGTTTTCAATTTCACTATTATTTTACCTGCCAAATTTTATTTCATTGCAATGATGCCTGGTTTTTGTGTGTAGCCAAATCGTTAATGAAAATGAAAGTCATGGGAGGACGTGTATGGCCAGGCCATGTATTAAAGCCGTGTGTCAATTGGGCTAAATAATATTATTCTCGAATAATTTTCTGACACTTGAAAAGAGTAGTTCACCAAACTCCAATCTGAGAAATTCGTTGTTTAATTTCCTCTTCAAAATTCTAGCAAAAGAAAACGTCAAGAAATTAGCCTATAAGATAATTTATTATCCTGCTCCCAGCAGAATTCCATGCGTAATGTTGTAGGCTCATTATTGGCATTAAATTGGTTTCTGTTTGAACTTGGGAGCATGTTCGTATTGTATGGCAAAGTTATATTCAAATTATAGAAATCTATCTTTATTTATAGTCAGTAGGACAATTTTATTTTTCCAGTCAAAAAAGGGTTTTCCGGTTAAAAACATTTTTCGTTCCGGTCAAAAAACGGTTAGGACGGATTTCAAAATTTTCTCCGGTCAGAGTAAACAGATTCCGGTCAGATATGGCCGGAATCCGGTCAGAATGGCATCACTGATTAAAACAGAAGAAACCAATTTTTTGGTGGAGAAACTCTGATATTATTCGTTTCTACTTCGGGCAAGTATTTTAATGTTCCCCAATTCCCGTGCGACGGGGCTGGAGTCCAACCTGATCGATGAATATGATCAGCAATGAGTTACAACTTAGCGTTGCTACAAAGATACAATTGTATCAAATTAGATACATTTTTGTGACAGTGCAAAAATTTGATATGCCTAGATACATTTATAAGGTAGGTACCTACTTTTTTTTTGATTTTGGCTCAATTAGAAACATTTTATAAATTTTAATGAAAATTCTACAAAATTTTCATTTTCATTAATTTTTAACTTTTTTCAAATTATTTTATAAATCTGGAAATATCAATTTGCTTTCTTATGTTTAGAACGGACTGTGGTAAATGTTTTTCATTCTTATGTTCACATACTGACCCATAGGTACATAATATATGGAAGAACATGGTATAACATTGCACTTGACCGTATCTTATCTCATACACACATTAATACGTCACGTGTACCATACTATTTTTATATACAGTGCAAATTCAACCCTTATTCCCGTTGACGTTTGTCGAATACGACTCATCTGTCGTGTCGTTGTAAAAGCGATATTCAGATTTTTTTCGAACTTTTGTTAACAATTTTGCTTTTTTTTCTATGTGTTCACTATAAACAAGACACAGCTCACAACATTTTCTAGGAAAAATGCATCAACAGTTCCTCAGATCCAAATGGATGCCATCCAATCCATCCCAAGGACTCAATGCACCTTCTAGGAGTCACAGTCAATTCAGGCATCACATGGCAGGTCCACATATCCTATATCGCAAGATCGGCGTCCGCTAAGTTGAGCTACCTATTTAGAGCAAAGAGGTACTTTAGCCCCAAGCAACTTCTTCTTCTCTACAAAACACAGGTTAGACCAGGCCTGGAATATAGAGCTCGGCCCAAAACATTCACTTAACCTACTTGACAGCATACAGAGTTCGACTTATTGGAGACCCTACACTCACATCGAATCTACAACCGTTGGTGCACCGAAGACAAGTCGCTGACCTATGCTTGTTCTATAGGTATTTCCATGGTAGATGTTCCGAGGAACTCAAAGACATTATCCCTCGAAATGCAACTTTTGAGCACCCCACAAGACAGGCTGCTAATGCTCATTATCATGACCATACAGTACACTTGACAACCGCGAGGACATCAATTTTCCAAAACTCCTTCTGTTACAGGACAAGCAAACTCTGGAACTCGCTTCCTACAATTTGCAGCAATTTAAGTGCAGAACTAATATACATCTGCATGCATCTCGGAGCGCTGTTGAAGCGTTATAGGTTCGCCTTTCCCGAGAGAAGTATTTAAAAAAAAAATAAAAAATCGTACGAAAACATTTTCCGAATATTAGTTCGTTTGGATTTAATCCTTTTCCAATACCGAGTGACCACCTAAGGCTACTACAGAAATAACACGTTTTTCCATAAACACTCTAATTGCTGCAACACAAAACCACTCGTCGCCTTTTTTTTCGCGTAAAGTAGCAGCGTACCGAAGGGATTAGGGGCTATTGAACTGGAAGTAAACATGCGGTTAAAATTTTCACCGATGACCAGTGGTCATTTGAATATTTTCTTCCATTTCAGTTCATTATTTTACGCTAATTGCAAACAACAAGGATAACTTGTATTTCACAAGCTTGAGTTCATGGCATTGAAAATATTCTCGAAACGACAACTGCCGCGAACCCTCTGAGAAAAATTAAAAGAATTTTCTTCGAAACAATTCCTTTTGTTGCGAGGTTTTAAACTCCCTAATGAGCATACATTTACATTTAATTATGTGGTTTAACGCAACCGAAAAGTTTTCAAAATTCATACCATATTCCTAGCCAGCTGTTAAACGCTGTATCAATATTGAAAACCAATATATTCGTATGTTGAATTTCCTATCAATGACAATAAGATTTTTGTACAAATGGTAGAAACTATGACTTTTGACGATCTATGGAAAGCAAAGTGTTTCTATTTTTTTTTTAAATCGCCTCAAAACCTCAATTGAATTTATATCCCGATCAGTATTTACCAGAGCGTTTCGAAAACTCATAAAAATGTGGTGGCGTGGCCACCTGCCGTTGGAAGTATTTGCATACGGGACGCAAAGTTTTTCCATAAATACGAGTAAGTTAATTCTGTGTTTTGAATGTTAAACGAGTTGGAAAATCAAGGAAATTTAAGAGAAACTGTGCGGTATCACACATAGATTCAGAGTAAAACTGTTCCTTTTATAAGTTCGTATTATGCTTCATTAAACTTCAATAAAATATTGATGTTCAATAATAATATGCAGAACAGGCAGAGGGAGATACACCACACAGACTGTGAGACTCGCATTTAATCGCCCGTTCCCTTGTTGGAAGCGACAGGTTTCTAAAATCGGTCTATCGAGAATCACGTTTCACCAGGTTGAAGGGAGACGCGAGTGCATGCACAGCCACACTGTCCCAAGTCAGGTACTTGTTGATACGGGAATGATACATTCAACTGTACGTAGGGGATGTTTTGCATTAGGGGTGAATAGCTTATACCCATTACACAGCCGTGGCAAGCGTGGGAAGTTTATAGAGACTTTTCTCTCACAGTAAATAAGTTAGGGGTTGGTTTAATGATAATTCAAAAATCATACGCTATATTCACACAAATGTATGAATTTCGAAAAGACCGTAGCAAACGATTATAGAAATCCAAATGGTTATTGTCCAGCAAAGTTGTGTTTGTGAATATTGTTGCTTAAAATATATTGCTGGCCTATGCTATAATTAAGGTATTGCTATAGCCATATACTAAATCTATAGCTTCGTTTGTGAGATTTTGAATGCAAAGGAATAATTAAGATGCTGCCAATAGATTAAGACAATCTTTTTGTAGTAGATATGTAATTGACTTCGACTGGTTTGTTTTGAACACTGCACTGGCAATTGAAGAAAATGTGTTCGAGATGGTTTGGCGGTTCAAAATTAACAGTGTATTTGTAATAGTTCAAGTGTACATATCGACCAGTAGTTCTGAAAGGAAATTTTGTGACGTTTTCAAAGAATTTATGGAGAGATCAGAAATATGTACCAAGCGATATATTTTGATTATAGGTGATTAAACACATCGAATAAATGGCCGCTACGGCTTTGCTGGCAAGTACGTAACCTAAGTAGATACTCTTTTATTGAAATTTTCTATGACCGTTTCGCATAAATGTGGCTGAATTTCATTAATACACCGCCCAATTTCCTCTTTCAAGGCATAGACCTTTGACTTCAAAAAAAAAAAAAACCACAAAGAAAAAAGTCCAATGGCATTAAATCGCAAGATCTGGATGGCAAATTCTGATCGCAAAAATGGCCGATTACACGATTAGGAAATTACTCATGCAGTACCTAATTGAATTGTTTCTCTGGCTGTATGGCACCGTCTTGTTGAAACCACATGTTGCTAACATCTATATATATTTTAAAATTTTTTTTCGGCATTAAAAACTGGGTTATCATGTCACGATAAAGAACACCATTAATTGTTCCTGCCTGACCAGACGCATTTTCGAAGAAGAATAGTCCGATAATGCCTCCAGCCCAAAATCCGCCCCAAACAGTCACTCGTTGTGGGTGCATTGGTTTCTCAACAATTACTCGTGTGTTTTCTAAACCCCAAATGCGACAATTTTGACGATTAACGAAGCCATCAAGATGAAAATGAGCTTCATCACTGAAGATGATTTTGTTCGAACATTGCGGACTGTAGCTGACAAACCTTCATTATTTTTAAAATATTGTTCAACAATGAAAATGCGTTGTTCTTTCGTATAGCGCTCCATTTTTACTAACCGCGAATTGTCAGCTGTCACATTGTTATCTTTTTTCCGTTGGCATCACTGTACTATAAAATGACGCAAAATTCAAATATTGCGTGAATTATGGGACACCCTTTAGAATGGATATTAAACGATAATTGTCTTAACTCTAACTAAAAAGAACCGAAGAGTTCTTCAGAATTTACTGAAAGTGCGAAAACTAGGTATAGGTACATACATAATTGATTAAATAGTATACTATAGGTTAGGTATACATTTTTATTGGTTTACCTTAACACATAATTGCCGCATATGCGTCAGTGCGTTGCACTATTTGTTTTGATTATGTATAATTTATGTTGGGTTTAAACCATCTCAGGGCATATTGACTTCAACGGACTTGTAATTATCGCTCAGTTGGCGCAAATGGTAGTCACTTGGTCAATTGACAAATCGAAATGCAAGGTTCATTTCCTGACAGGGGAAACCCGACATGTCTTCCCAAGTGGATTATATACAGAGAACTGACAATTAGAATTCAAACTATTCAACAACAATCGCACTTTAAAATAAGTCTCATGATGAATAAGTGGTGCAGTTCGAAAAACTACATTCCTACCTACTGACCGCAGCGTTGTGCTGAAGTAGGTACCCAATTGGGTAATTTGGCTCAAGTATTTCAACTTTGGCTCAATGCTCCGAGCATTTCATTCATTTTGGCATCAATGGAAAGGTCATTTAAATTCCGTTTGAATGATACAAAACTTTCCTTAACCCATTAAGTGCCCATTTAAAAATTTTAGAATTTAGAATTTTTGTGAAAGTCTACTTTTTTGACTTTTTTCCTCGGTCAAAAAAAAAAAAATGTTTTGATGCAAAAAGTTTCAAACAATTCTAATAGTGACTGCAAAAAAAATTTTTCAAAAATCTCTTCGCAAATATTTTTTATGATTTTTTGAAAATTGCTAAAAATGACTATTTTAGCAACTTTTTCCTCCTTTTCATACAACATTTTTCTGAGATCATCCCATTCAAAAAATTTAACCATCTCATCCAGTGGCGGACTAAGGGGTATAGCAAAATAACTATTTTGCACATTACACAAAATAAAAACACAATTAAACAATAAAACGAGTTTTGGGCTTCATTTCATTCAAAAGTGCAATAAAGTCCAAATCGAAGTGGAAATAAAGCCCACACAACAAATATATGGGGAGAATTGAAAGAAAAAGGGTGCAGTTCCAAACTTTACATACAAAAAACATCGCACCCACTCCAAATCCTACAGCGACCCCAAGCAAGGGGTTTGCAGAAGGGAGCATGGCCCCATACATATCCCTAGTATATTCATATATATACTATATCCACAAATCTCAATGCATCAACAGTAGTATGGGGGGGGGGGGGGGGTGCTGAAAAAGACTGCAAAAAAACTTATCGACGATATTTTAAAGCAACTCAACGAAGATAGTCTTAACATTAACCTTTGGCGGGCTCAGGGATAGTTCAAAAATGAATTTGGCAAATTAATCCAAAAGCTTTGTTTACGCCATGTGCAAACCATTCTTTAAACCTTTGTGGAGTTCACTCTTTGGGAAGCACTCCTTCAAGTACAATGTTTTTTTTTGGGACAGTGGAAACACTTTACACATTTTTCTCAGCATCTACGCACATCGTTTGGATATTCTTATAAAAAATGTATGAGTTGTCTTGTCAGTCAAGAGACTTGTAGATACTAGATGGAGCGCTCATCACGAGGCTGTTAAGCCTGAAGGAAAATTTCGTGAAGATAATTTCAAGCTCTTGAACTCCTTTGTGATCCTTAAAAGGAAAATTTGAATACAACAGGTGCTGCAACCATACTCTTATTTGCTGTAATAAAGCTTGAAAGCAACTTTAAATACAATTTTTGTTCGTGTTTTTTTCTTAATTTTTTTAAGGGGTGTAAGCTTGTTCTACCGCCCCGGGTGCCACTATCTCTTAGTCCGCCCCCGATCTCATCCTTGGTCTACCTAGAGGATGCCTGCCTGATGGTAAGGATTCCATGACCAAACCACCGAAGCATGGACCGTTCCGCCCGGAGAAGTAGTTGCTCGACATCAACATTCAGTTCCTGAGGTATTCTGGTATTACTAATGCGATCTCTCCGGTTCACACCAGCAATACAACGGAAAAATCACATTTCAGCATCTTGTATCCGCGATCTTATTCTTGCGGTCATTACCCAAACCTCATGACTATAGGTAAGAGTTGGAACAAACACGGAAATAAAGACTGACAGCTTAGCTTTGACACTAAATTCAGTCCTCCTAATAACAGAATGACCAAGCTGTCTCACAATTGATCCAGCCTGACCAATCCTACAGGAAAACTCAGCATTGTTCCTTTCATCAGTCGTGAATAAGACCCCGAGATACTTAAACTTCTCCACCTGTTTCAATGGGACTGCCTAACATGCAGAATGCATTGAACAGGCGTTGAATCTCAGTCTGAGAGGACCCAATGATGCTAAATCATCAGCGAATTGCAGATGATTTATCCTCACATCTCCCGATTCGAAACGTTCCTCGTCAAGACAGCGCTGTAATCACTGAACCAAATTTGGTAGTGATATTGACAAAAAAGTAGGTCAACACCTCCTGTCCGTTGTTTTGACAAATATTTTGTTATATTTAATAAATATTGTCATTTTGAAAAAATTCATAAAATTTTTCGTTGTGGTGTTAAATCCACAAAAATTTGTTATAGTGATAAAATTTCATCATTCTATCATATTCTTCATTTTAAAAAAATATTCTTTAAATTGAAAATACATTCTTCAATTTGACGCATCGTACTCTTTAAATTGAAGAAATTTTCTTCATTTTTACGTATTATTTCTTTAAATTGAAATTTAATTCTTCAATTCAACTTTTCGCTTTATTGATATTGAATAAATATTCTTCATTTTTATGCATCGTTTTTCTTCAAATTAACTTATTTATTTATTCAAATTAATGATTTTTTTCGTCAGTTATCGCTTATTTTTTCCAAACTGATATCAAAATAAAAAAGAAACACTTTTTTTAAGTCAAAAACCTTTATTTTCTTAACATTAAGTAAATTATAAAGTTGGAATTTTTTTGTAACTTACATCTATACATATTTTTAAGAGAATATACTTGAAGATGTTTTTTGTCATGCTTGGATAAAGATCCTACAAGGTCCTAGCTAAACTTGGAAAAATTAAACAAATAGAAAATATTAAAGTTTGATTATAGCTTATGTCATTGAGAAATACAACGACGTTCTTACCGTTCATTTATGATGATCATTGGCTGAATTTTCTTTTTCTTGTTGCATCTCCTCCGCATATACCCAGCGGTTGATCCAACTAGGAGAAAGCTAGCCTAGAAAAGCATGTTGCTTTTTGGGAAAAATATTAGAAAGTGAACTTTTTTTAAACTAATTTTTTTAGCTGCGATATAGGTAGAAGGATCATAGACGTAATTATGAAAAGTATTTCTATATTACTTACGTTTTTCTTATACAAGTGTGTTTGAGAAACACTTAAAGCATTTGCAAATAATTGCTTTAGTTTAATTTTTAAATTCTTTATCCCGACTTCACTTTGGCAATTCACTTTATAGAATAAAACTTATCACTTCGATCGCAACAGCGAATAACATTTTAAAGAAACTTCTTCAAATTGATGAAAAACCAATAAGATTCTAAAAATATGTCATGAATAGACGTAATTATGAAAAGTATTTCTATATTACTTACGTTTTTCTTATACAAGTGTGTTTGAGAAACACTTAAGATTCTAAAAATATGTCATGAAAAATTGTTGATTTGATTAACTGATTTTTCTAAAAATGAATAAAATATTTTCTTCAATATCACCTACGGGATTTAGTTCCGTCAACGATTTCAGTTTGTCAATATGACGAAATTTCATTTGTTTGAATAAAATACTAAATCGGACAGGAGTTGAAGAAATTTATTGGTTTTGAATATTAAATTTTCAATAAAACGAAAAGTTTTATGAAAAATTGTCGATTCGAATAATAAATTCTTCAAAGATTGACAAAATATTTTCGTCAATATCACCTACGCGATTTGGTTCAGTGAGGTATCCAGTCCATATAAGCAATGAAAAAGAGAGGAGACAAGACGCACCCCTGTCGAAGTCCAACGCCCACGGTGAAAGGTATTGATTTAACGCCGTTTACCCGAACACGCAGCTTTAACAGATTGTGTAAGGAGATTGATTCTGAATGGCTCTCAAGAGAGAACCGCCAATTCCACACTCCAGAGCTTACTTCGAGGGACTCGGTCGTATGCTTCCTCCAAATCCACGAAGCATGCGTAAACAGGTCTAGCATACTCCCAAGCCTTCTCAAGTACCATTCTGAGAGTGAATAACTGGTCGATTGTGCTTCTGCCGGGACGAATATTTGTCGATAAAATTAGGAATGGAATAAATTAAAGCCTTAAATTAAATCATACTTTTTCATGGGAAATACTTTTATTTTTGAGTAAATGTCAAATATTTTTTCTTTGTTTCGTTGTCGCTAAAGCTCTAGCAGGAGTTCCGCTTCATCTGTGATATAACGTTTTAGACGTCAATGGAATGCGGCCAATGAGATAATGGATATGAATTTGTAGCTGAAGATTACGAACGAAATGAAGTCGAAGTCATAGTTCAATTAGGCAATGGCATTAACTTAAGATAGTGGCCCTTATTGTGAGTGTCGATAGTTGATCGTTGAGCGACAACTGTCGATCGATCGACAACTTTGATTGTCGATTGCGATTGATATTTGTCGATTTGTCGATTGTCGACAATCGCTTGTAGTCGATTACAAATGTGTGGTCGATGCTTTCTCTTGGAAGTGAACAAATTTTGTGCGTACGAATAGCTAAACTCAATCGACGCAATCGATCGCTGATCGACAATCACAATAAGGGCCAGTAATATATTCAACATCTCTTCCGTCACCGGAAAAAATGCTCAGCCTAGAATAAGCTAGGCGATATAAGTGAAACTTCATAAATGTGGATAAAGAGGATATTCATTTTAGATCACAAGCACACGAATGTGCAATGATCTGCCCCTTTTTTGTCTTATCGGATTTCCTTAATGTTTTAATTCAAATAATGGTAGGCAGGTAGGTAGGTTGTGAAGGAAGAATGACGGTTGCTTTCAACTCCAGGATATGTTAAGTGGCTCGATGTGGAGGCTGGTGTCGAGAAAAGAACTGGCTGTTTCAAAGCGCACAGAGTTCAGAAAGCAATCAGAGAGAAGAAGAAAGCCTTTGAGATGTGTTATGTGTACCATCTGGAAGGACCTCTTCTTTGGCTTCTTGAAGCCGGTACAATAAGTCATAAAGACCATGCAAATTGGCTGTTAAAGCAGCCAAAAAAACAGTCTTGTGGAGGAGAAGGTAAAAAATTTGGACCGTGATCACAGGTCTGCAAATAAGGTACCTATTCTGAGTTGCTCTCTGTATAGGTATAGAGATGACAGATCTATCGTTTTAGGAATTATTTTCAGCGATCAAAATAAATTGCTAAAAGTTGGCCGGCGTGCATGAAATTCAACAAAAAATGTTAAAGGGCTTGGAACAATTGGAAGTGCAATGGGTCTTTCGTGTGTTATTTTTAAGTATTCTTAAACAGTCTTTATGAATTCGCTGAATGGTTCAAAGCCTTACATAAGTAATATCCCAACAACTACGAAATCATGTCTATTGACATTCTGAAATTCACTGGACAATCTTTACCTTTACCTATACGAAAAAAAAATAAAATAATAAAAACAAAATTTCAAATCTGATTTATCAAGGAAGTTTTATTTTAAATGTATTTCTTACTTCTACGTCACTATTATTATATCACACTACATATGGAACTGCTTTTCAATCTCCTCGTTAAAAGAATTGTCAAGAATCTCGTCATCTACCCAGGTTTCTAATGTGGTTGAGCTGGATTTGGAACTGGATTTGTATGAGCCATCTGATCGAGTTTTCATCAATCGTTTGTCCCGCAATGTGTTCAATCTATTGTCACAGTCATCCCAATTGCTATTCAAACAAATTATGTCATCATCAATGGAATTGCCATTAATATCCCAAGTGACAATGGGACAAGGCTCGTTCAACCAATTGCGCCCCTCGCTTATCACCAAGTTATTAAGGTTTCCAGCAGCATTGGATCTTAGGGTAAGGTTAACTGGGTGAGATATGTTGTTTCTAAACTGAAGGTAGATATTACTTTGACGGCTTTGAGTATACGTACTGTTGCAATTATTTTCAGATTTCTTGTTGCATGGCAAAATTTTTGGTGTAGACGGTTGGCTGGATAGACTTGAATTCGATGGAGTACGACGAAAATATCGAATGTTGTCGCGATACTTAACTTTCTCGAATACAATTTCCGCTGAATATCTGCGCATCGAAATATCATCCCGCAAGTTAGTTGAATCTTCTTCACTAAGGAGTCGAAAACTCTTCACGCCCCGTACATCACAGGAAAAGAGATTCGTTTGACGAGCTGTTGTCAGATATGTATCCAATTTGCTGGCATACTGCGAAGTCACGATGAAGTTTGTGGATTTCTTAGTCTCGGATGTGGAAGAGCTATAGTTGCTATTAGATGAACTTATTTTACTTTTATTTCGATTGGTTGCTATATTGGAACTTATTGTGTATGGACATCTCATGGGAATCTCACAACGAGATTCATCATCTTGGTTAATGCATTTGTGGACGGGACGGGATCCAACAGAGTCTTCTTCTAGCTTGGCTGCAGAATGCTTAGATGATGATGTGAACTTTCGAAAAAACTGCAATGAAACAAACAAAAATTATTAAAATAAATTCACCCGTTATGTAAGCCAGGTATGTATAAATAAATTAACAAATTGTAGTAACCCAGAGTGAGAAAATAAGCCTATCTCAAAACAACATCAATGTGGTAGACTGAGCACGTTGAAAACCATAGTGTGAAAACCTACTTTAGTGTGAGAGCTCTTTGATTTGATAGGTCTGTTACTTTACTTTTATTTTACGAATTTTTACTAATTCCTACGAATTTTTACACAATGCCGTTCTTTAACTCGAAAAATTCGTAAAAGAGAGCTTCTTGCCGTCTTTGATAGGGAAGATATTAACCCTCCACTAATCTTACTATACTTTTTACTCAACAAAATTCTTGTAGTAAGGATTGAAAAAAAAAAAAAACTGTCAGTCACTTGACAATAGGCAGCATATATGAAATTTTAGACCTACATATTTGACATTCAATCGAACCACTTTCGCTCGATGAATCAGCTAATTCTGTAAGCCATTAAGGTCTTAAATCTACGCATTCAACTTATTCCAAAGAAAGGGAGGAAATGTCTGCCACAAAACTATCGTCCAATAGCGTTACTTTCAATGCTCTCAAAAGTAATGGAAAAGGCAATAAATGTCGAAATAATCAAATATCTAGAAGGCCACCGATTAATAAGCGATAGTTAATAAGTCTGGCATAGAGCCCTATTACGCAAGTTAGCGTCTTATGGATTACCACAACAACTCTGCGGTTGGATTCAAAATTTTCTTCTGGGAAGATCGATCCAAGTTGTTGTAGATGGTGTATCATCCAATTCGTTTGCTATAAATGCAGGAGTTCCCCAAGGATCTATTCTTTCTCCAACTCTATTTCTTCTCCACATCAACGATTTGCTTGGATCGACAAATAATAATATCTACAGCTTTGCAGATGACAGCACTCTTATATCCTCCATCTCGAACAGTGGGCCTGTGAATGCGGCTACATCACACAGTCAGAGATGCGACCAAATTAGTTCTCTAAATGATGATCTGGACAAAATCTTGAAGTGGGGAAAAGACATATTGGTTGTATTTAATGCAAACAAGACACAGCTCACAACATTTTCTAGGAAAAATGCATCAAATCAACAGTTCCTCAGATCCAAATGGATGACCATCAACTTCCACAACTCGAAACTATTGAGGGCATAAGACCACCAAGCCGTGGCCAAGAGAATTATTCTCGAGAAAACTAGAAATAGGGCAGACCAAAGATGGTCGGATATAGTAGGTCACAGGGTCTCAAAGGCTCTGTGGCCAAAGTTACATGGGAAAAAAAATCTGTAGAATTATTAAAACTCAGCAGATCGTAGCTACGAATGGCAATAGGGATACTCTCTGGGCACTGCCTTCTTAGGAAACACGCTAGGAGATTAGGTTTAATAAATACGAACTCGTGCAGGTATTGTGAGGACTTAAGGTGCTAGTACACGGCATATAGCAAGCCACATACGTATGTAACTCTGACTTCAACAGAGAGTGCACAAAGAGAGCTTATACACGGCATGTAGCCATTGGAACCATACGCTGGCGTAAAAATTATGTCAGTGCTAACATACGTATGCAACATGCCGTGTACTAGCACCTTTAGTCGGCTCTCACATTAAGGCAACATTCAATAAGCAACTGGCAATATGAAACACGCAATATTATCGCTCACAATTATTTTACTTTGAATTAAATCAGAGGTCTCACTTTCTCTCACATCAAAGCAACTCATTGTCGGTCGAACGAAAAATGTTGCTGATTGCTTCAATATTTATCGCTGGCGATTTTGCAAAGCAAAATGGGCTGGTGTATCTAGACGCAAGACGTTTGCGCAGGTAGGTGGTACTACAGTTTTTAATATAAACTAGTTCGTATAAATAGTTGAAAAATATCCCTGATAGCTAAGACATTTCTGGCAATAATGTTGCTTCATTGTGAGAATAGGGTTAAAGTTGTGTATTGCTTATTGACAATTATTGCTAGTTGCTTTGCTGCTTATTTATTGTTGCCTTAATGTGAGAGCCGCCCTACATGTCGCAGAGGATATTACTCATCTCATTTGTGAATGTTAAGGTATTGCTCGGTATAGGAGGAAGCACCTTGGAAGGTACTTCTTCGACAATTTGGAGGAGGTTGGCGTTGGCCTCACTAACAAAATTGAAACAGCTTTTAGGTTTTGTAGGGAAATTCATTGCTTGGGCGAATTGGTTTAGGTTTTTGACCGTTAAGGTTCCCCAGCGGTGCCTAGTCCACTGTGATGAACTCACACCCTATTCAACCTAATCTAACCTATTGTAATTTACCAGAAAGATGAATGTTAGCTCAAAATACTAACATTTAAAATATTCTCTAACAATTAAAAGTATTCTCGATGAATGACAATGAGGCGTAATAATTTTGACTTATCTATCAACATACAAAGTTTCAAGTTAATGCGCATAACGGTTCGCGAGACCCCCCTTACTATTTTTAAATATTCGTCTGAAAATCTGAATAAATCGTCAGCATTCTCAAAATTCATCTATGAATACAGTAGAAATCGGTTATAACAATACCTGATATAGCGATGAACCGGATATAACGATACATTTTCAAAGTCCCGGCAAAACTCTGTTTAATTCAAAGTAATTAGCAATCGGTTACAACGATGCCGGATATAACGATGAAATCGGTTGTAGCGATGAAAATGTACCAGATTTAAGTCTAAAAACTGTTTATAACGATAGTAAAAACTGTTTTTACAGTTTACGGATTGTTATTTTCATTCTGTTTCTAAAGCCGTGTATCAATTGCGTTAAATAATGATCCTCATACAGTTTTCTGACACTGTCGTGGTGAAAGACGAATTTTCAGCTGTCAAAAATTGATCCTGCTCGGGGAGCAAGACAGTAAATTATCATATATGCTAAATTTTTTAAATTTGCTACTTGAGTTTTGCTAGAATGTTGAAGAGAAAATAAAATGCCGAGTTTATTACAACAGATGGTATGTAAATTTCCAGAGATCGCAGTCACCGGTCCTTGGATGTTCTCACAGGTCTACAGCGTTAAAGTTAATTGAATTTTCGATTTACATAATATGGTATCTAAAGAGCTTAGTAACTGTTGATTTTTGTTAGCAACAAGTATAGTGCGTGGAGGGGAGGTAGTTCACAAGATGGTATATGGCCGCTTCAAATTAAAATCCAAATATTGAACAACTCTCTTAGAAAAATATTTTACATAACCAAATGTGCAAAAGAATAACAAATTTGTGATTTTGTTCCTCGAGGCTTTTCTCAAATTTAGAGCACTTTTTTTTTATTGTTCCGGATATAACGATGGACCGGTTATAACGATGAAATTCTAAGGTCCCTTCAACATCGTTATAAACGATTTCTACTGTATTCCCTTTCACTCAAACTTTTTAAATTTTTCAGACGATTTTTATATTTTTCAGACGATTACTATTTGTTTTCAGACGTTTTAAAAATTGTTACAGACGTTTCCAATATCTGATTTTCTGATGATTTCTATTTATTTTCAGACTATTTCTATTAAATTTCAGACGTTTTTTCGATTTTTGCCGTCGTTTCCAATTTTTTTTTCTGAAAAATACTACCTATTTATTTGTAGACGAAAAAATTGTAGCCATTTAAGAAAAGGTTTTAGAAATATCACTGAAATGGAATGGATGGAGAATAGCGAAAACCGTCTTACCTATATATTATGTACTATATTTTATTTATATACCTACTATAGACTAAAGATTGGCGTAAACATATTGCTCGCAATATACCTAATATTGATACACGAATTTCATATATCCATATTTCCACAACTCCTTGAAATGGCTCACATAGGAAATGGTTTAGGTTTTCTCCAACATCCATAAAATGTTTCTCAACTCTTATATTTTTGTATGTGAAATTGAAATGTAAAATTGGTAGGTTTGCGAAAAACCAAATTGAGAATTCATATTTTTTTCGATAACATATATATAAAAGTTTCACTAGCTGCTCAGTATAGCAACTATATACAGATAGTGACGGTTTGCATATTCTGGAACGCAGCAATAAAAAAAGGAAAAGAGGGAAAACTGTTCTATTTTAGTAGATAGGTTAGCGTTGCCAGACGTCCAGGTTTTCCCGGACATGTACTCTTTTTCGCTTATGCGGGGAACGTCCGGGATAGTTTTTGTAGATTGTCGGGGTTTTTCATTTATTCATCGTCAAGAGAACAGAGCTTGAAAGTGTCAAGTGAATTCTGAAAAATATTATTGTAATACCAATTTTAGTAACCGACAAAAGAAAGTTTGGAAAACACTGAATAAAAAATTACTAGTGTTGTATGACCACCACAATATGCAATCTTACCTATTGAAGTCGATGTAACCACATTAAAAATATAAAAATTTTGCTGAATTGCTCGAAAATGAAATAGAATACCAGGCACTTTTATACCAGTCAAACAGGATATGTCTTTCTCTTGACCCGGTAGTGGAACGACTTTTGCTTATGTTAGAAAAAATAAAATCATATTTGGAAGAGTTCAAAAATCAACCAAAAATATACAATTTTTTTTTTTTTTGGGTGGTTTAATGCGGCAATCTTTTTGTTTGTAAAATTCGAAGTATATTTTGTCGCCAATAATTCCCAAGATCCCAAGCAAAATTTTCAAAATCCCAGAAATTTTCTTTTATCTCTTCCCCTTTCACACCAATATTGGAATTGGAAGTTGGAAAAATATGGTGTATCTGACTAAGGAAAGAACCGCATTTTGGTCCTAGTTTTGTACTCTTATTTAGATCCTATTTTGTCCGGGAAAGTCCGGGATTTTCATGCCCGATAACTGCTTTCTTCAAATTATTTCTGGCAACCCTAAGATAGGTATATGTTGTTGTAGGTATTTTCAAGTAAGATCGATTTATTCATTGATTAAAATAGGAACTTGGAAGTTGAAAGTTCTAGGATAATTGTTATTACATACATACATCCTTGGATAAGTTTCTACTGCTTCAGCTTGCTCATCGGTCACTCCACTCTGTCTTCAGTAAACTCTTTCAGCTTAATGCATATAAAAGTGCAGAGGAAGGAGGTAGGTACATAATCTACTAATAATTTTCGAACACAAATCCTTAAATATTTTTTAGATGTCAAATTTCTACTTCTGCTGTAGTGTAAAATTCTTAACGTTTGCAAAAGTTATCAAATTGAAACGAGATAGTATAGGAATAGGTAACCCCTTTAACAAGAGGAACAAGTAGGTACATATTTTAGTTCGATTAGCATTAGTAGCGCAAGTAAACAAGTGGACATTAACCGAATAAAATGAAAATTTGCCTATATTATGTATAGTGAAATTTCGCGTTAATATTTAAGCTAGAACATGATAAAATTGAACTTCAAAAAACAAATAAAGGGGTACAAAACTACAGTTAATGTAACAATTAGGCAAACAATAAGTAGCGTTGCGCAGATATCGTTACCATTTTAAGAATAGATTTTAATTTTATAGATAGATAGATAGCAAAATGATAGTCAGACATGTATAAATTTGGAGTTCTATAAATAAAATTTACTCTGCCAAAAATAGGTAGCTTATATGTAAGGCAAAAATTGAAATTGTGGTGTTCTTGTCACACTCATTTACGTGGCTATGTAGATTAGAAAATGTAATGGAAATGTCCGTCACTACTCGCGTATTTGCATACCGGTCACCATACGCAAATGGTTGCTAAGAGCCGTGGCAATTTGTTGTATACTCAATCGATTTTTACGCACGAATTAGTGGTTTATGTATTATAAATTCTGTTATAAATGTTGCTGCTTAGTTTTCGTAACTAACTTACTTTTATGCAAGACTTTTTTGTGCGCTTCAACAATTGAGCCATATTCTCAGCTACATTACACTTCTATGAATCACCGAATTTACATATCACCTGTCTCTCTTCGCGGAAGATAGGAATTAAACTCTTAATCACGAACGCAAAAAGTAAATTTTATATCACTAAGGCTACACGTTCAAAAGCAAACTGAAAACAATTCCCAACGAAGGACATGCTGTTGCTTTCGCAGTTTATAAACTACGAAACGAAATGACTCGTGCCCTGGCACAAGCGCAGAAGGACTACCCATGATGCCGTTTTCAGTTGCACGCTTTTCTCAATGAACACCACTCTCGTAAAATTTAATATCCCTTTGCCCTTAAGTCCTTAGGTAAGAAAACCATTCTCATTCTCACCCTTAATCCAATGGATGGTCTGACACACTCCAAACACTTTGCACACTTTGTCGAGCGAAATGTGTGAAGGCATTCTCCTAGCTTTGTTAGTTGCATTATTTTAATTGCCTATTCATGGTTTTTTGTTGTCTTCAACAATTGTGGTAGCCAGGGTGGATGCACGCCGCACGGTCATTCATAGATAGAGAGTATACATTTTAAGTGAACAAATTATTGATTTACACTCTAGAACATGTATCTTTTTATATTGGACAATGGCGTGGCTGCATCAAGGCCGAGAGCTGTTTTCAAAACTAAACATCGATATGTATCTACCTATACATTATGTATAAATGTACTTGTATTTTGAAGGAGTGTGCCCTTGGGATAGCTCGAGAACTTGTTGTTTAAAGTGCATCGAGATAGATCGATTAATTTATAGTTTTTTACTCTACACTTATTTTGTATATAACTATCTACTATATGCAATGCATGCATCCAAATTAGTTAATTTTTGTCGGTCTGTTGATATAGTAACATTAAGGGATTGAAATTATGCAGGGACGAAATCGGCTCTGGTATTTTGTGATAAGTGGCAGCCACATTCATATATCTTTAGCATCATGTAATGTTGGGTTTCCACTTGTAGATTTGAAATTGACAATTGACGTATTTTTATGCCAATTAAAAAATTGGCAAGTGGAAATAGCGAAAAATTGCTTGTTAAGAGACTAATTCTGGCGGCATAAAAACGGGTTTATACTGTATTTCGAGCGCACACGGGATGATTTCTGCCGGCAGAACCAACTGTATACATGAACCTCCTTTCAATGTGATAGTTTTTTTTTTTTTTTCAAAATTGACATTTGACTTTAAAAATTTTAAATTTTTTCAGACCCAATATTTTGAAAATTGTATATGTATTAAGCTATGAGTACACGACAACGACATGCCAAACACGACATACGCATGCCACTCTGACGTCAATCTGACGTCGGAATATGTCATACAAGGGTGCATGTCGTGTACTCGGCATATTATTGACGCTGACATATGTTGGCATGCGTCTGTCACCGATATGTCCGACTCAGAATGGCATGCACATTTCGGAGAATAAAAAAAAATCGTTTGAATTGAAGATTTCTTGGACTTTTTTAATCCATTGACATCGTAGCCATCCTTTGATGGAATTTGTTATTTTATGGCTTGATAGAAAGAAGACGAACCATATTTCAGGATATATACTAGGGGTATTCATGTAACGTCGTAAACTCGTCGTAAACGTCGTAAGTTTACGACGTGGTAAATGAACTGTCAAAATTTGTATGGAAAATCATTTACGACGAGATGGTAAACTTACTACGCGAATTTGTGTAGAAAACCGAGATGGTAAACTTACGACGAGGTTATTGTGACATTTCACACTTGAAATAAAGGCGCGAAATCAGAAAAAAATTACTTTGCATGCATTTATAATACTTTTGATGCATTTATAAATAGAAATTGCACATTTTACTATTCCAAGTGTATGATAATTAGTTAGTCCATCAAATAGTATTAAGAAAACAAGTTTTAAAAGAGATTAAATAGCGAAATTTCCAATTCCAAACAAAGGGAGTTTTCGTTCGCGGCAAAAATATTGGTATTGTAAATTTCGTTATTTAAACCCTTTTAAAACTTCTTTTCTTAATACAATTTGATGGACTAACTAATTATCCTACACTTGGAATAGTAAAATGTACAATTTTCTCTTTATAATTGTATCAAAAGTGTTTTGTTCGCATTTTGTCAATTCGTTCGTTCTCTCTCATGTGAAACAGCTGATTGGTTTACCACCATTTACCACAAACAGCAAATTGGGTCGTTCATGAAACGTTTGTCGTAAACTTACCATTTTACGCAAATGGTAAACTTACGACGTTGCATGAATACCCTTACTGTATTTATTTCGAAATGTCACCAGAAAGCCCTAAAATCTTAATTTTTCCATGCGAAAAATAAATCACTCAAATTTCTAATATTTTAGGGCTTTCTGGTGAGATTTCAAAATAAATACAGTATATATCCCAAAATATGGTTCGTCTTCGTTCTATCAAGCCATAAAGTAACAAATTCCATCAAAGGATGGCTACGATGTTAATGGATTAAAAAACGTCCAAGAAATCTTCAATTGAGGCGATTTTTTGCCAGTCACCGTCGACATACGAATATGCCAACTTTGAGACAAAACGTGCATGCCGTGTGACATATTCTACAATATGCCGAGTAATATGTCGAGTAATTATCGTTACCTCAGAGTGGCATGCGTATGTCGTGTTTGGCATGTCGTGTACTCATAGCTTTAGTTTTCTGCCTTTTCTTTCCACTCCCCTCGCCAACAAAATCGGTTTTATGCCGGCAGAATTCATCTCGTGTGCGGAGGCCCAATGAATTGACTAACAGCGTTTGTCAATAACTGACAAAGAAACCACTGGACAAGTGGAAATAGCTGAATTGTCAAACAAAATGTCACTTTGTCTATAATTGACAGTGAAAATTAATTGGTATCGAGTTCATAAGTTGGTCAATCAATTGACAAACGATTTTTTGCCAATAATTGACATAAGTGTAAATGAACTGACGGTGGTGTCGTTAAATGACATAAACGCAAGAGCTGTCAAACTTTGTCAATCAACTGACATTTGGAAACCCACCTTAAGGTGATATACATATAGTAGTATAGTACATATGTACTATATGTATTACCTGTAGTGGTGCTGAGAACTTTCACTTCTCCGGCGATAAGTAGGATGCATCGAATTGGAATTATTGTAATTGTGTTTCGGTCAATTTAGTAATGTAATGAAACGCTTTAATTTATTTACAGACGCACGTTGCGAAAGGGGTTTCAGTCTTTTTTAGGCGATTCAATATAACTAGAATACTACAAGCATGATAGTAAAACGAACTTTCATAGTTAACAGAATTTACACAAAGAAACATAAATTAAAATTGTGGTTTTTAAATCACATTTTATTTTGTAACTGACATCTCTTTCGCGCTCAAAGAAGAGACAGAGTTTAAAATATTGAAAACACATCTCTAAAGTATAAGTGATTTTGCCATGTTACCGAGGCGTTGTAAATTTTTACAAAAAATGTTGGTCAAAAATCTAAATAATTCACAAGTTTTTTCGTCATGAACCAAAGACATGCCTGGTGTTTGTGGCAAAGGGTGGCCAACCCACCACTTTGTGTCGTAGAACACAACCATGGCTATCTTCTTGACAGATTGTAACGAAGATCGCTATGGCTCAGAGTATTCGGAACTTAAAGAATTACAAGCAGGAGTTCCAGAAGGAAGTGTACTGGGACAAACCCTGTATACCTATTATCACCTACTGGTGATATAACACATACGAATTATCCGATGTTATCGTCTACATTCGCAGACGACACTGCTCTTCTATCAACTGATAGATGCGTGGTTAAAGCAACCAGAAAAGCTACAAAACTCAGTTAACGCACAACGTTGGCGAATTAAACTTAATAAGTCAAAGTCCACCCATATCAATTTTACAAACAAAAAAATAACGAATGTTCCCGTGGTTATTTATAATTATAACCAAGTAGTTCCCTATTCTAACACAGCTAAGTATCTGGGTATGAATCTAGATGCTAAACTGAAATGGAAGGAATAGGTATGTGAAAAAGAAAGTAGAAGAATTAAATATTAAATATAGAAAACTTTATTGGTTGCTAAGATATAATTCGGAAATGTCCACTGAGAATACAATTTTATTATATAATCAGATACTAAAACCCGTTTGTACATATGGTATCCAATTATGTGGTTGTACAAAGAAATGAAATGTACAAATAATACAAACATTCTAAAATAAAGTCCTTCGGGGAATAGTAAATGCCCATGCTACCTATGTTAGAGATAATAACTTGCAGATTTGCAGATTGATCTTGTATCGGAAGTAATTAAAAATTACGCAATTCGTCACAATGAGTGTCTGCAGATGCATATCGGGATTAATATGCAACTGCAGACACTCATAGAAGAAGATAGAAGACGTCTTAAATGTTCGATATAATATTTGTAGATTAAGAAGAACCAAACCTCACGAACTTATAATCTAAAAACATATGAGAACCTGTATTTAAATAAATAATACTTTCTCAATCGCTCAATCGTTGAATGAAACTAAAATCATTTGTCGATCTTTCTTTGATTGGTCATGATTAAGGAGGTGTTTTTAGTGGGGTTAGAATCCCACACTACTCTGGGTTTCTAATCCGTGCCTTTCGAGATTTTAATCTTCAAAACAAAAAAAAAATTTTAGAAATAAAATACATTATTATAAGTAAATAAATTAAGTTAAAAAAAATAAATAAATAGGCGGCGCGACAGGCGGTAGACACCCAAGGCCTAGCTTCTCGCAACCATTCGTTTTGTGTGAGTTTCTATTTTTGGAACGAATGGAAGGGACCTACAATTTTATGCCGAGTCCGAACGGCTGAATTGAGAAGCTTTTTCAGGACAGTCATACTCTCGGATGTTTGTCAGACGTTCGCGAGAGGTGGCGCAGTAGAAAAAAACACTAAGATGTAATTTGTGTTTTTCCGGGGATCGAACCTGGGATCTCTCGCACAGTAGTCCAGCACACTAACCACTGCGCTACTGCGCCCACAATAAATTAAGTTAGGGTGATTATTATTAGAACAAAGAAAGAAGCGGTAAAGACATCTCACACAGCTTGCTGAGAACAGATACTTCATAACTGGACAGTGATGGGATTTGATATTGCTTTTGTCATGATGTACACTTATTAGTTTTACTTTATTGCAAGGTGACACTTTTCAAGAAAAAGAAATTCCTGAATATTGATTTATTAAGTATGTATTCTCTTATTTTCCCAAAATCGGATTTTGGTTAAGAGACTTATTTGAGAAATATTATTAGGTACACAAATTTCTATAATATCTATAACTAGCTAATTGGGAAATTAAAAAAAAAAAAAAATTTGAGCCACATTGTTGACAACACAAAAACACTTAATTTTAGGTCGCGAGCGAAGTTGCGTGCATAAACGATAGAAAAATTAATAAAATTTCACCTAAAAGCAATAAATCTTTTGGCTATATTAGGCAGTACATTCTAAAATTGCTAAAAATTACTATTTTAGCCACTTTTTCCTCCTTTTCATACAAAATTTTTCTGAGATCATCTCATTCAAAAAATCATAAAAAATATTAGCAAAGAGATTTTAGAAAAAAAATGTTTGCAGTCACTGTCAGAATTGTTTGAAGAAACTTTTAGCAAAAAATTTTTTTTGGACCGAGGAAAAAAGTCTAAAATGTTGACTTTTTCAAAAGTTCTAAATTTTCAATGGGTAGTACTTAATATAGGTTAAGGAAAGTTTTGTATCATTCAAACGGAATTTAAATGACCTTTCCATTGATTCCAAAATGTACATGAAGTAAGTTCAAATTATGAGTAGAATTGACTTTGGTTTTGTCAAAACACTTATGTCCACCATTGTAGATTAAATTATGTGCTTTTCTATCAGGACAATATGCACATCAATGTTCTAAATTTAAAACTTTAGCTCTCACGAGTGTGAACTAACGTTTGCTTTTTTTCCCCGTCTATTTCTTTTTTTTTTTGTTCAACCCTCTTAAAAACTTAATTAGGATTTAAAGTTATTTTTTGTAAATGCTCTAACAATGGCTAAGGTCCCCAAAACATATAGAAAAACATTAATCAATTTACCCGTTGCGTTGGCGTTGGGATAAAATTGTATTAGGTCACTTCCATTTGACAAAAAAATTAAACTCAAACAATTGGTAGCTAAGCTATGTATATTTTGTACCTAACCTATATATTTTTTTCCCGCTATGTATTTATCTATATGCATGTATAATATAAAATGTTATTTTTGTTGAAATGTGACAAATTTGTAAAATTTGCATCGCCAGACTAAACCATGCATATTCATATTCCATATCGACTTAGGTACCTCTACCTAGTTACATTTACATATAAACTTTTGTAAAAACAATGCAATGAATATATAATGGATTTTGTGTATATGTATTACAACACATGCAAATAAGCATTTATATGCAAAGTATACAGAAAAGGAATAAAATGAACAATAAATTAAAATATGCTATACTATACCCTTTTGAAGAAAAGTTATGCGATACTTTTATATGTATAATTGTATATGTATGTATATGTATATATACCTAAGGCTTATAGATGCAAAGAACATAATGTTCACTATAATGCGAGTGGCACGTGTCATCCTTCGGCACGCTCCGCCATCATTTCTATGCGAATTCATTGTTTTCCATCACTTTTCAATTGGACAACTCATCAAGGAATTATATAATCTTTTGGTTTCAAAGGAAATACGCAGGGGGTGTCTTTCATCTGAACTTTGAAAACTCCACTTATCCGTACATATATAAAATATGTGTATTTAGGTGGTAATATTTGCGCAGCACTTAAATGAAATTGGTTTGTATATTACGGTGAACCACTAAACTAGATTAGAGATATGGTGGCGTTAAAAAATGACCAGACCACCTATGATATTTATGTACTTTAAAGGATGAGTCATTTTAAGTGCTAAACTCACTACATAAACATTGTTGAACTATCCCTTGTATTGTACCTACATTTTAAATTTTATTTTTGATTCTAACAACTGTCCGAAAGAAGAATATGCAAATTAGTTTTGCTGTCATGGTGTTTATACTGAGCGTACCCCATTAAAAATTGCAAAGATATCTATACATCTTGACCATGCCATAGGTAATATGTTGTACATACAATATCTAAGTGCAGATCTGAAAAGTGTGTTCAGTTGCTCAATGGTTAGGTTATGTTATATACGGTTAGGAACTCATCATAAAGAACTACAGCCTAAACAGCTCGCCAGGGGCGTAGCGACTTTTCAAGAGTCGGCAAATCAACGATCAATTTTCAAAAATTAGGTCTTAAGTTGGATTTCCATTAGGTATAGGTTTTTAAACTTGTAAATGCATACAAAAGTCGGCATTTTCAAAGGTTCCACATGAACTCCTTAAAATCGGTTAATCGGTGAATTTGCCGACTGAAATCCTTAAAATTTAGCGAGTTTAGATTCGATTTTAAAAGGACGGTTGGCATTTCTAATTTGAGGTTAAATTTGAAGGAATGTGTTATTCGCTAGTTCGCGGCTTGTTGATGTGGATTGCGAACTTTAACAATTCGTGGCAAACGTGTGTTTGGACCAAGAGGAGGATAATTAATTATCTCATCAAAATGTATTAAGAAAATTTGTTTATAAACAGTTTAAATAACGAAATTTCGAATTACAAACTTTTTGCCGTGAACGAAAACACCCTTCGCGCGAATTGTCAAAGTTTATTCGCAATCCACATCATTTAATTAGTGTTCCACAAACTAGCGAATAAAACATTCGTTCGAACTTAACCTCAAACTAGACATTGCGGGTAAAAACTGATGGCTGGAATTCGCGAACTGCCGCGACCTATAAAAGTGTTCATGTGAACGGGCTGTCAAAACTTGCGAATAGTCGTTCGATCGTAGGTAGTTGGTCGCTCTTATGTGAATGGTCCTTTAGGTATTATAACGAGGGCTGAGCCTTTGTAAGTTTGACCACCTCATGTCATGTCATGTAGATACATTTCTGCTGCAATAACTATAGGTATGAGTATAGAGAAGTATTTCAAGTACATATCTCCAACGTTCGTGAGTTATGAAAAGTGCCCCAAGCAAAATTTCCAAAATCGGAGAAATTGATTTCCTTTATTTCTTATATAGATATAGAGCAAACTTTCCCGGACAAAATAGGATCTAAAAAGGAGTACAAAACTAGGACCAACATGCGCGTACTACTGCGGTAGCTACATCCATGTTTTAGGGCCATGTGTCATTTGCGCTGAGTAATTATTATCGGCAGATTTTCTGGCAAATGAAACTATTGAAAAAAGAAGTTGACTAAAATCAAATCTAAAAACAGAAGTATTTCCTTAGTCAAATATGTACTCCATATTTTTCCAACTTCTAATTCCAATTGATGGGAAAGGGGAAGAGATAAAGAAAATCAACTTCTGGGATTTTGGAACCGAATTATTGGCGACAAAATATACTTCGTATTTTACAAACAAAAACTTTGCCAAAACAAAAAAAAAATTGTATATTTTCGGTGGAAATCTGACCTCTTCCAAATATTATTTTAGGGTTTCTAACAGAAGCAAAAGTCGTTCCACTGCCGGGTGAAGAAAATGTCATAACCTGTTTGAATGGTATAAAAGTTCCTGGTATTATATATTCGAGCAATTCAGCAAAATATTTTATATTTTTTAAGTGATTACATCGACTTCAATAGGTAAGATCGCATATTGTGGTGGACATAACATTTTTTCATTCAGTGTTTTCGAAACTTTCTTTTGTCTATTACCAAAGTTGGTATGTATTACAATCATATTTTTCAGAATTCACTTGACACTTTGAAGCTCTGTTAATTTCGAATTTCCGAATTTCCTCATCAGGATGAAAAACCCGGCCAATCTAGAAAAATTATCGCTGACGTTCCCCACATAAGCGAAAAAGAGTACATGTCCGGGAAAACCCGGACGGCTGGCAACGCTAACGTAGCTGCGCTTTATACGCACGCTTTCATCATTTGCAGTTTGTTGTGCGCTTGCTTACAGCTGTCATATAAACAAATGAAGCTCTGTCCACGAAGCGGCAAAGTGAAAGTCCCATTTTCATAGTCGCAAATGCAACTTTGCTGATCAGTGGACAGATCTTCGTTTGTTTATATGCCATAGCTGCAAAGAAGCTGCAAGCAAGCATACAACAAGCTGCAAATGACAAAAGCTTGCGTATGAAGCACAGCTACGTGGACAGTAGGCCTTACTCGACCTTCGACGCTTTTGCACAGAATACAACAACTACTGGAATGCCGTCAGAGCAAGCGGCTTTGAATTGTGCGGAAAACATTATAACCCATCACAGTTTATCAGAATACCCATTAGGTATCCAAATTCCAAATCGTTGTTGGTTGGGGTGCTGGTTTTTTTCTATCTGATGCACGCTCAATTCGTCAAAAAAGCTGAAAAATGACGCATCTTACACCACTGATGGAGCATTTTTTACAATAATTTGATGGAATCTTTTGAGCATTTCTCAGCTTCAGGGCATAACGCAGAAGGATGATTTATATCCAGTTGCGCACTCCAAGCACTCGGAATGCATGTAAGATCTGCCGTTGACCCATAAAGGGTTCATCCGCCACCAACTCTGTTTCAGTACCGCAACTAGTCCTAGTGGAAAATCTTTAATGACCTCAGCTCCAGTACAAGTATGTCGAAGTAGCTCAAGAAAGGTATCTGCCATCTTGGCTGTAAACGACACCGTTGATTCAATCTAGTGAATTCATATGGGCCATACGTCCTCATTCTGAGGGTCTAATTGTTAACACTTCTGGGACTTGATCAGCCTCGATAGGTGTAGTTAGGGTTGTGTAATAATATTTTTTTAAATATACATACATATTGATGCAAGTGAAAATGCAAAATTCATTTTTATGTACTAAACATCTTTAATTCAACTATATAACTATACAACTTAAAAACTAAACTTAAAATTCATGATAATGATTTGTAGCTTGCTCTGAGCCGTGTGCGAGTTGGTTGAAGACTAACTCGGTAGCTAACTCGACTAGTAGGCAATTCATAAAATCTCAAGATGGGTAATCGACGAATGAGTAAGAATGAAAGAGGATTGGTGGTAATGGTCTAAAGCTCTAAATCCGAGTTTCCCAAAGGGTGCTCCGCGGAGCACTTGGTGCTCCGCCACGAATATCCAAGTGCTCTGCGGAAAGATGCGAAAAAATATGAAAATTCCGTCAGGCTAGTTAATTTTGTACTTCTACAACTTTGTCATTTTGTTCACAGCAATCGAGTTTGTGTATTGATTACCTACACAATACAAAAATGGGTAAAGATAAATCGTATGTACTCCAGAACTAATAGAAATAAATAGAAACGAATCGATGGCATTGATAGCAAAAAGATTTTGGTTGATTTGTGTTCTACGAAGCTTGTATTAGGAGCAAATCAAGTTTCTAAGAAAAAAAAGAGAAGAAAGGGAGATTGGATGCAAAACTTCTCTAAAGGAAGACACTTAGATTTGCCGGACTAGTAAAGCCAGCCAACAGGGTTACCTTTGGGACACCTTAGTGTCAATTAGACACCTTTTCGAACGCTCGGACACCAGGACACCTCTTCTTAAAAATAGCCGATTTTGGACACCTTTTTCGAATTTAGGAACTTTTGGACATAAACATATAATTTGTTAAACAAATTATTTCTACTCAACCTGTTATCAAAATCATTAAAAATAATTACATCTATATCTTATATTTCATACTATCCTTTGACATGATTTGTATCTTTGTATTTGAATTCAGTCCCAAATGTTCTTTGTTCATACACGAATAGCGAAGGTCTGCAAGTTGTTCTGCATGGATATATGTACTGATTTCTGACATATTAACCCGTTCGAGTTAGAGGGACATTGGGTCTTACTAAATAATTTTAAGCCTTCACCTTAAATGCCTTGTTGGTTACAAACAATGCATTTTTATATAGTAAATTTCGCTATTGTGAGTTAGAAAAAATTAACTTGGACCCAAACAATGATTATTATTACCACATATTTAGTTTGTGTAGGTATTAGTATTAATTTTTTCACAGAGTTGATTTCTGTACTGTGTTGTCTGTTGTTCCATATCTCGTTTATGATTTTTTGTACCTCAATGGAAATGCAAATTTATACTAGACGGGCAATTAGAAATTAATGTTGTGAACTAAGAATAAGTTTACTATGAAGGACTTAATTTTTTTGGTTCATTATAATAAGGACTGGCAAAAATGTGCCAACATCCGAAAAAAAAATATACCGTATGGGACACTTTTTTACCACGCTGACACCTTTTTAGACACTTTACAAAAATGTTCGAAGGTAACCCTGCCAGCCAATTTCGCTATCCATAAAAGTTAGGGAGACTGTTGAACCTAAAATCCATTAAGTAGTCTCGCCCAGGACCTTAAGTCGCCGTTTAATAGAACAACATCTTTGTGGATGCATATTCCAGAAAAAACCTCATATGTCACTTCCAAAAATAATTGCAATTTTGGAAATAGCATATTTATTTTAATTTATTTAGATCCGATAGAAAAATTAATTTATGTAAGGCGTTCTTCAACAAAGAATTGCAGCTAAAGTACACGCTTCAGACCATAAAGCATGAAGGCGGGAAAGTAATGGTCTGCGGTGCTTAGTTCGGTGTTGGTCCATTAGTTCGTATAAGGATCGACCCTTTATCAACAGGCTTGTAAGAGCATATTAGAGAAAACCCTTTTTTTTTCATACATGCCATACATAATTTCTGTACATTTAGAATACTCGGCGGTGACCTAGTGAAGCAAAGGCTTACGGATATCAATACATATTATGTTTTGGATTGGCCCACGCAAAGTCCCGACATAAACCCAATTAAAAACTAGTTGTCCAACATCCCAAGAGCCTTAAAAGCAAAAAAATCAAAAGATGCTGAAGAGCTTTTCGAAAATATTAACCAGGTCTGGAACACTGCATCTTATCTACCACCATTATTTTCAGAAAAGATTGACTGCCATTTTAAAAAATAAAGGCTGAATATTGGCATTTTTTATAAGTTTTGGAAACTGGAACCCTAAAGTTTTTGTTATTCTGTGTTAAAAAGGGTTTTTATTTTTTTTTTAAATATCTAAGTACCTACTAAATTTAAATATTTATTAAAATGTTGAAAATATTTTATCTTTGTACTTATTTATACCTATAACCACTCTTTCCTTTGGAGACTATTTCTAATAGAAATATTACAGTATATTTTGCTCATTAAGGACCTGGTCCAGGTCTATGGACATTATCAGGTGAAGAAGTGGGTCTATATTTGTATGATGATGTCATGGCCGAAATAAATAAATAAATAAATAGGTGGCGCAACAGTCGGTAGACACCCTAGCCTAGCTCCTCGCAACCATTCGTTTGTGTGGGTTTCTATTTTTGGGACGAATGGAAGGGATCTACAATTTTGTGCCGAGTCCGAACGGCTGAATTGAGAAGCTTTTTCATGACAGTTATACTCTCGGAAGTTTGTCAGACGTTCGCGAGAGGTGGCGCAGTAGAAAAAACCTTAAGATGTAATTTTGTTTTTTCCGGGGATCGAACCTGGGATCCCTCGCACAGTAGTCCAGCACACTAACCACTGCGCTACTGCGCCCACCATGGCCGAAATGCAGTGATCAAAAAATACTGATTCATTTTGGACCTAAAGCCCACTACAACCAAACGATTTATAAACTGCCTTTTCCATAACTGCGACTGCGAAAAATGGGGTACGGACAACGAAGTGCTCTGCGAGGAATTTATCTCCTGAAAAGTGCTCCGCGACCAAATAAGATTGGGAACCGCTGCTCTAAATTGTTATGAGTAATTTAATTTGAGTGATCACTACAATATTACATATTCCCTACACCCCACCGCTTTTATTGGCTACGAGCCCAAGTATACCACAACGGCTATAAATCTAAATTGTGCATAAAATGTTCCAAATTATTTTCTTTTAAAAGTCGAACCCGAACGTAGACGCTATTTATTTCCCAAGCAGTAGATAAAATACTTGATGTAGTTATATTGTAAACAGGAACAAATCAAAATCAAACTTTCTTTAAATTTCGTAGTCAAGGTTTTACAGCCGTCAATCTTCTTGACAAATGGTTGTATTTGCTAATGGTTTCGGTTTTCAACAATAGTGGTAACAAAAACGTTGATGATTATTTCAATGAATGAAATGTAGAAAACCTGTTCGATTACCTACGCTATGATTGCGCTTTGCGTCCTTGTTCTTAATGACACAAATTATACGTTTATCACCACAAGTTTGGGGTTGATTTTGAAAAGTGCATTTGCATGTTCAAATATAGTGGCGTGCCGATTCGATGCGGTTGATTTGGTTGAACTATATGTACAATTAAACATTTGAAGTGAAGGTTAAGGGTTCTAACAATTATATCCGTATTTTCACAGGAATGTGTATACTTTTTTTTGCTGGAAGCCCTTGACGCCTATTACCTATAAATAATGTCTGAATTGTTAGGGATTTTACTACTTCACATAATTCGGAATAGAATAAGGGATGGGAGGTATAGGAAGTATATATGCATTTTATTGTGATCCAGCAAATTCACATGTTTTGAGACCTCAATGAGTTCGGAAATGGTTTTTATTAAATAAGCGTGCTATCCTTCAAGTATTTCACGGTTAAATATCCTATGTAGGGGATGTATGATGGCGATTCTAGAAAAACTTATAATCATATAGCTGAGATCCAAATAAAGCCATCATACATACTAGAGAGCAAAGTCCATGGACATATAACCTATTAGCCTAGCTATGCCATAATTTTTTTTGAGGTTGCCATTATCCCAGGAATACTCAATATCATCATCATTTTCAAATGGTCCGCTTGTCCGTTAAGTGGGTCGCGGGTGTAGGTTGCTCAAGTGGACCCTCCATAGCTCTCGATCCTCCGCCATCGACTCCAAATCATCAAGGGCAATACCCATACGGGTAGATTCCCAGGAATACTACTTACTACAAATGGCTAGCAAAATTAAATACTAGCAAGTAATTTATAGTAGTATAGCTTACTTACTTACTTAGATGGCGCTACAGTCCGGGGTGGACCTGGGCCTCAACCAACATGCCTCTCCAGTTAGCCCGAACTTTGGCTAACCGCCTCCAGTTGCGCACTCCAAGTTGGTTGAGGTCCCCTTCCACTTGTGCGCGCCACCTAAGGCGAGGTCTTCCTCTACTGCGTTGTCCCTCCGGGTTGGAATCGAAGACTCTTCGGGCCGGAGCGTTGGTGTCCATTCGCTCTACATGTCCTAGCCATCTTAGTCGACTGATACGTACTTTTCTGACCAGGTCGATGTCGCTGTACAGCTCGTAGAGTTCGCTGTTAAATCTCCTCCTCCAAAGCCCGTCAACGCAAACGAGACCGAAAATCACTCGAAGAATTTTGCGTTCGAAACGACCAAGGAGATCTTCATCCGCCTTTGATAACCTCCATGATTCTGCACCATAAAGCAGGACTGGGATGATGATGGTCTTATATAGAGTCTCCTTGGTGTTTCTCGACAAGGCCTTACTAATCAATTGCCTTCTTAGGCCAAAGTAACAGCGGTTGGCAAGTGTAATTCTTCGCTTGATTTCTGATGTGATGTCATTTTCAGAGTTAATAGCGGAGCCGAGGTAGACAAAGTCCCGAACTACCTCAAAGTTATAGCTGTCTATCGTGACGTTCTGTCCGATTCGTCGATGTTGTGTGTCCCTTCTTGTTGACAGCATATATTTTGTTTTGCCCTCATTCACCACTAAACCGTCCGGTCCTGCAGCTTTGTTGGATTTCAGCTTAGATATTGCTATCCTTACCTCATTTTGGTCAGGTGGACGGAAGTCTTGGCTTTCATCGCCCAGGTTGAATGGTTCATTCTGCCTGACAGCGGAATATGTGTCGTCTTCGCCGTTTAACAGTCTGCAGAAATGGTTTTTCCATGTCCTCAGCACCGACTGTGACCCCACTACAAGGTTTCCTTGTTCGTCTCTACAGGTCTCTGTTCGGGTCTTGTTCCCATGACACGTTCTTTTTACCTTTTGGTAAAACTTCCGAACATTGTTCCTGGAGTAACACCTCTCTATTTCCTCGATCGCGCGCTTCTCATGCTCTTTCTTTTTCCTCCGGAGAAGCCGGTGTTCTTCCCTCCTTTTTTGCTCTAGAGCTCACGAGCTGCTCTCGTCCTTCTCTGCAGCGCCGCTTTGTAGGCCAGTTGCTTTGCTGCATGTGCTTGCCGGCATTCTTCATCAAACCAAGGGTTTCGTGGTGGTGGTCGGGTGAAACCTAGCACATCAGTTGCGGCTTTTCTGATGGCTTCCTGGCATCGGTGCCACTGGTCTTCAGCACTTGATGCTGGCTGCACAGGACTTCTCGAGAGGTTGAGGGAGACGCGATCGGCAAAAGTTCTGGCGGTTTGAATTTAAATAGTTACAGTAAAGATAGCAAGTTTAAACTTTGCACATATTGTTTTAATAATATTTAAAAATTTTTGACAAAAAATGAGCTTGTTCGAATAAAAATATATAATTAATACATACCTCCCATACAAATATATAATTTTTGAATACTAAAATATTTTTTTTATTTTACAATAATATAGTACCGGGTATTTGAGCTTCGGCATAGTCGAAGATAATTGTCTTACTGGTTTTATTTTTTTTTAAATACATTTCCCGGGAAAGGCGAAACTATAACGCTTCAACAGCACTCCGAGATGCTTGCATCAGATATGTATATTAGTTCTGCACTTAAATTGCTGCAAATTGTAGTATTCTGCAAATATATCCCCAGGAAGCGAGTTCCAAAGTTTGCTTGTCATGTAACAGAAGGAGTTTTGGAAAGTTGATGTCCTCGCGGTTGTCAAGTGTACTGTATGATTATGAGCATTAGCAGCCTGTCTTGTGGGGCGCCCAAAAGTTGCATTTCGAGGGATAATGTCTTTGAGTTCCTCGAAACATCTACCATGGAAGTACCTATAGAACAAGCATAGGTCAGCGACTTGTCTTCTGTGCACCAACGGTTGTAGATTCGATGTGAGTGTAGGTAGGGTCTCCAATAAGTCAAAAGATTATGATGGGAAACACCCAGGCTCAGAATAGTAGGTTTTTAATTGACTAGTACCTCAACCGTTCAAATGCCGTAGTTTCTCCCAATCCCAATGCACAAGCGATTTGGACGCAAGACCTGTAGCTTTTCTATCCATGATTACAAATTTGTTCTCAATAGAAATATTGGTTGGTTTCTTTGGTAGTGGCTGTCAGCTAGGAAACGCCAACATACTTAGACCACGAAAATTTAGAGAAAATTTGTCTCTTCCTATACTCGCTGATATTATAGCATAGGGAGATAGCATTAGGAGCTCTTTAGGACGATGGTCGAATTCGGAATCCCGGCAAAAATGATTCAGCTGTGCAGTTTGGAAGTAGCTCCTCCGAACTATATCAAGCATGCACCGGATTTCGGCAAGGAGACGCGCTATCATGAGATTTCTTCAATCTCGTACTGGAGCAGATAGTGCGCAGGGCAGGTGTCAACACGGAAGGCAATGTCTTCAATAGGTCCGTTTAGCTGCTGGGGTATGCGGACGATATTGATATCATCGGTCGTTCCCAGCGTGCCGTGATAGAAGCGTTCGCGTTAACGGCGATAAAAGAACAGGTGAAATCCATTGGCCTTGAAGTAAATGAGGACAAGACTAAGTACATGCTAGCTAATGCTACAAAAAACAAACAAGCATCTGTCCACCGCCTAGAACAAAACGTCACTATTGATAGCAACAAACCTCGGAGTAAACATAAACTCCCACGAATGACACCCTAGTGGAGATCCGGCGAAGAATTACCCTAGGAAACCGTTGCTACTTCGGTTTGGCAAAACAATTGGGCTCAAAACTCCTAACTCGAAGGACGAAATGTTTCATTTTCAGTTTAGTTTAAGGGAGAGCTGATAATGGGCTCCGCCCAAGAAATACCGAACCTCCGTTTCAAAGACCAAGCCATCGCGGATGCCAGAGCGCCTGGTCTGGACAACTGCAAGCAGGGTGCCCGCGGTCGTAGATGATGGAAGGCTGCAGTGTCTCAGGCAGAGACTCTACACGGGTCGGGAGCCCGATAAGTAAGTACCTACTCGACTCGTTGAACCATTTTGAGCTTCTTAAAGCGTAAGTGGCTTTTGATATCTGTGTTTTTCAGATCACTTAAGCATGTAGTTGTAATGGAAGGCTGCTATATGAATCTTCTTCTTCATACATACAGCTTCAGCAAAATTTTATTTTAATTTTTGTTTGCAAGTACCGATTGGTATGCCCAAGGTGCCTTTATCCGGCTTGATGAGTAGACGTAGAGTTGTTCCTATTTTGGGGAGTTCATCGGCAATTCCCTGAAATGTGTCTATGCCCCGGCACCCAAATTATGTGAATGTTGAAGCGCGCGATCGAGGAAATAGAGAGGTGTTACTCCAGGAACAATGTTCGGAAGTTTTACCAAAAGGTAAAAAGAACGTGTCACGGGAACAAGACCCGAACAGAGACCTGTAGAGACGAACAAGGAAACCTTGTAGTGGAGTCACAGTCGGTGCTGAGGACATGGAAAAACCATTTCTGCAGACTGTTAAACGGCGAAGACGACACATATTTCGCTGTCAGGCAGAATGAACCATTCAACCTGGGCGATGAAAGCCAAGACTTCCGTCCACCTGACCAAAATGAGGTAAGGATAGCAATATCTAAGCTGAAGTCCAACAAAGCTGCAGGACCGGACGGTTTACTGGCCGAGCTTTTTAAGGCAGCGGGAGATGACTTGGTAGAGAGCATACACCAACTCGTTTCTAAAATTTGGTCAGAGGAAAGTATGCCTGATGATTGGAACCTCAGCATCGTTTCCCCGATCTACAAGAAAGGAGACCCTCTAAACTGCGCCAACTATAGAGGCATCAGTCTCCTCAACATCGCCTATAAGATCATATCTGCTGTACTGTGTGAACGCCTGAAACCATTTGTCAACGAACTGATTGGACCCTATCAGTGCGGTTTTAGGCCCGGTAAGTCCACAACCGACCAAATATTCACACTGGAGAAAACCCAAGAAGTCCAAATCGATACTCACCATCTATTTATCGATTTTAAAGCCGCATATGACAGCATTTATAGAGACGAGCTATACAGAGCCATGTCTAGTTTTGGCATCCCTGCCAAACTTGTCAGATTGTGCAGAATGACGATGGAGAACGCCCGCTGCTCCGTAAAGGTCGGAAACAATCTCACCGAGACCTTTGATGTCAAAAAAGGATTTATTATGTGCAGAATGACGATGGAGAACGCCCGCTGCTCCGTAAAGGTCGGAAACAATCTCACCGAGACCTTTGATGTAAAAAAAGGATTTAGACAAGGTGATGCGCTGTCATATGACTTTTTCAACATCATTCTTGAGAAAATTGTGCGAAACTCGCAAGTCAACACCAGGGGCACAATTTTCCAAAAGTCTGTGCAACTACTTGCATACGCTGACGACATCGACATCATTGGCAGAACACAACGAGCTGTCACTGGTGCTTTTGCAGGTATCAGCGCAGAAGCGGAAAAAATGGGTTTAGTGGTGAATGAGGGCAAAACAAAATATATGCTGTCAACAAGAAGGGACACACAACATCGAAGAATCGGACAGAACGTCACGATAGACAGCTATAACTTTGAGGTAGTTCGGGACTTTGTCTACCTCGGCTCCGCTATTAACTCTGAAAATGACATCACATCAGAAATCAAGCGAAGAATTACACTTGCCAACCGCTGTTACTTTGGCCTAAGAAGGCAATTGATTAGTAAGGCCTTGTCGAGAAACACCAAGGAGACTCTATATAAGACCCTCATCATCCCAGTCCTGCTCTATGGCGCAGAATCATGGACGTTATCAAAGGCGGATGAAGATCTCCTTGGTCGCTTCGAACGCAAAATTCTTCGAGTGATT
This sequence comes from Cheilosia scutellata, assembly GCA_955612985.1. NCBI lineage: Eukaryota > Metazoa > Arthropoda > Insecta > Diptera > Syrphidae > Cheilosia > Cheilosia scutellata. The sequence continues at coordinate 29,224,032 of OY015314.1, read as the reverse complement.
TTCGGTCCCGTTTGCGTTGACGGGCTTTGGAGGAGGAGATTTAACAGCGAACTCTACGAGCTGCACAGCGACATCGACCTGGTCAGAAAAGTACGTATCAGTCGACTAAGATGGCTAGGATATGTAGACCGAATGGACACCAACGCTCCGGCCCGAAGAGTCTTCGATTCCAAGCCGGAGGGACAACGCAGTAGAGGAAGACCTCGCCTTAGGTGGCGCTCACAAGTGGAAGGGGACCTCAACCAACTTGGAGTGCGCAACTGGAGGCGGTTAGCCAAAGATCGCGCTAACTGGAGAGGCGTGTTGGTTGAGGCCCAGGTCCACCCCGGACTGTAGCGCCATCTAAGTAAGTAAGTAAGTGAACTGTTCGGCCATCTCCGTAAAACTAGAGAATTTGTATAGAGATCGAATGCAAGGATTTGATAGCTGCTTGGCTATCCGAAAATATGCAGATATCTTTACCGGATATCACTCTTTTTTTAGCCAAGGTAAGGCTATTTCCTCTTCCTCAACCTTGTGTTTTCCATTTTCCTTGCAATCAACACACAATTCGATATCGCCTTTCATTGTTTTATAACAAGTCAAATAGAATAACAACTCGCATCAATCCTTTCGGTTTCGGAAACTATAGATACAATTTGATTTATTATGATTGCAATCATCACTCAATACAAAATGACAGCCCAACAATTGCAAAATTTCGTCATCACGTATGCACTTAAGGATACACCATAGATAGGATTGTAAAATTGAAACGAACAACTAGGAAGTCTCAATATGTCATTGTTCTAACAGAGAAACGTGCCTAAAACGGAACATAGTAGAAAGGGGTGCTTCCCAACAGAATCATATTGCCGAGGTAGATACATTTTGCAACTCACCGCATGTCAATTGCCCATTGATTGATCATTATTTGAGTTCTATTGGGACGTCAATTCAATTGCTTCCTTGATTTTTCAATTCCTTCCTTCTTTTAAATTGAAACCGTGTCCAACTCCCTCTATATAAAATTCCTGTGGGATTCGGCAAACGACAAGTACTACTGTATGGCTCATTGGGTTTGAAACTCAGCCACAAATTAAAATCGGTACTCATCAATGCCGATTGTCATTTAAATGAGTTAAAGATTGAGAGCATACTAATTTGGCGTCATATACACATCCTTGTAATGTGCCAGACATGCATGCATGTAGTGTATACGGAAATTATTTAAATTTACGAGCGAAAATATTGAATGTCGTAACTCATTTTATCATAAATACAAAATTCAGGTCACACATTTCCACATAAAATTGGCTTGTAATTAAATTGCATTCATCGGTAACGGTCGAATAATTACTTTAGTGGGAATGCTTTGTCCTAGGTCACGTTTACGAGTAGTTGTAGAAAATCTATTAAGAACATCACCGCCCAACTGTCGCAACACTAAAACCTCTTACATATGTGCGTCCTCAAACAGAGTGCAGACAAAATTAGCTCGAGGGTAGGCAACACAAAGTTTTAAAAGGAATTAATAGATTTTGAGAAGGTCAAACGTAATGTTCTAAAATGGTTTGTACGTGGCCAAACAAAAATACATAGCTCTACGGCCACGGCTGTACGTTCCCTTGTGTTGAATTTTCTACCATATACCAGTTCGCCATTTGTTTGCGGAGGATTGTGTTTCATGAGGGGATGAATATGGAATAAAGCAATAATTATCGAAGGTCAATTGGAGTGGTTAGGTATACATAATGTGACCATTTCACCCGCTTTTGGCGCCCGCCACTACAACCATTTTCCCGCTTTTTGATAAAAAAATCGGAATTTAACTCTCTTAAGAATTTTCTATGGTCCTTTTTTCACTACTTTTGAAGATTTTTTTAATTAAAAATTAAAAAAAAAAATAAATTAACAACCATGATGGACAACTTCAGTTGGCATAAGTGCGCGAAAAATGCAAATGTCATGACAAATGCGTCAAAGAAACAAGCAATGTTATTCATTGACATTCGCTGTAAATACTACGGTAAAATTTATAAAGATAAAGAGAGATGTCGAAAAATCCAAAAATTCAAAAATATGTAACGCCAGATTTGGAAGCCGTATATGTATTAAAAAAACTGATGACGTTTATTTTTAAAGAATTATATTCTATTTTACGTGACAATACGTGAAATAAACTGTTTCTACTATTTTGCGCGAAAATTTTTCAGGTCAGAATATACTTTTGGGAAACCCGCCAAACCCGCCAAAAACAAGCCCGCTTTTAGCTTCAAAAAACCCGCCGCTTTTTGCCAAAATTTAAATGGTCACGTTAGGTATACACAACAATAACTCGATTCAAACTACTAACATTTTAGTTGAAAGCTGGCAAACATACCTAGGGGTTTTATTAGAACGAGGTTAAAACGCTTTTGTCTCTCGTCAATATTAATCAGTTTTTGGAAACAGATGCAATTCTAATCCATATATAAGAGACTGCCGTCCGTGTGTGCACACATAATCACAATCGCATAGGCAAAAAAATTTTACGAAGGGCGTGGCACCTGCAAACGATTTTTCATTAAGGAATTTGGGCGGAACGAAGTTCGCCGGGTCAGTTAGTTAATTTATATAAATTGAAGTTTTAATTAAGTTATTAAATAAAATTAATTTTACAAAATATGTAAATATAAATTGGCCGAAACTAAAGCCAGAAATCCTAACCCTTTGAAAAAGAAAAATTTGAGAAAACTCAAAAACCGTCTGATATATTTTGTTTCTAGTTTAAAAATTTGTTTTTTTTTTTCGAATCAATACAGTGAGCGTCAAAAGTGAGTAAACACCGATGTTCTTTTGAGTTTTCTTTGGGTAAATCATCTCAGCGAAAACGTCTGACAAGACATGACGCTCTCGAAAAAGTCGTTGATTCCATTAACGGAGATGATTTGCTGGTATCAAAAAAGTTTTTGAAAACACATAAATTACGAAGAAAGAGTGAATACGTTTTTTTTTTAAATAAGCAAGTTGAATAGAGAAATTGCTGAGAATACAATACACGGGTCCCGATTGACGTCACTGTACGAATAAATCCCAATTTCCAGCATAATCTTGTATTCTATCATTCCGAGCAATCAAAAGGAAAAAATAATGTCTGAGTCAATAGCGGCGTTACCTTAACTGTTAGTATATTTGACATAAACCATAGATAGCAAAGCTATGTTGATTTCTCGCATAAATATACTCGTAGGTACCCAATTCCGAATTCGGGAAAGTGTTCATACCATATACTCTTCATAGTGGCGGTAGACCCAGCAAAACCACTCGAATTTGCGAAAGAATACTGCAATACCTACTCTTTTAGATTAAGAAGGAGTTAAGTGAAATTTGCCAAGTTTCGAAATATTGGGCTTAAAGTTTTTAAACTGTAACTTTGGTTGTTACAACTCAGACTAGATAGTACTTGGGGAATAAAACAAATAAAAAAAGACATGCTTTTCTAAAAATATCATTTTTATTTAATCACCATTTTATTTCAGTACATTTTTTGCCAATTAAAAAAAAGGGAGGAAGGGGCTTTTCGGTAAATCCAATGATACTCTGTAGGAATAAACTGCATTGATTCATCAACAGAAAGTATTGTGTTTTTAACTTTCTCGTATACGTAGTAAGAGAAAGATAATGTACAAAATTTCGAACTCGAGATTTTGATCAATTCTGAACTCAAAAAGTGGGTCTGTCTATCCCATCCCTGGGGAATCTAAACGCTTGGACAGATTTGTTTCAAACTTCGTATTTAGAGTTTGTGCCTTTGTGGGCTTCCCGCTAGGACAAGTTTTTTTTTTCATTCTAGCCCTAATATTAACGGTACCTACTTCCCATATGAAAATTGTACGAAATATTAAACAATAGGCGTATTTTTTTGGGAATGAGTATAACAAAACCAAAAGTGAGTATAACCGTTTTGCATGTAAAACCAAAAGTGAGTATAACAAAACCGAAAGTGAGTATACCAGTTTTCCATGTAAAAGTAAAAGTGAGCTACCTATAGATTCCCAAAAAATACGCCTAATTACGATTTTTTCAAAAACGACTCTAACGATTTGAACCAAAATTTATCGTTGACTTAATGTAGGTTTGATTAATATGACTGCATACCCAGTTTTTCGCTAAAAAGTCCGGCAACGGCACTTTTGAAAATTGGCTTTTTCTCGAAAACGGTAAAAACAATTTTATCAAAATTAAATTAAAAAAAAAAAAAAAAAGTTGAAATTAAAACCACCCAAATCCTTAGTAATAGTACTTTAAAAAACTGCTCATATCACAAGAACGCCATTTTCGATTATGATAAAAATGTAACTGGCAGGTAATGCTTAAATACATAGTCATACATTTTCCTCAGTTTTGAGCTAAACAGTTGCAAAACAGTGTTTTTTGAACCATGAATGCGTCCTTCCATTTCCACCCCAATCGCTAAAAATGGTACTTTAAAAACTGCTCATATCACGAAAACGCCATTTTCGATTTGGATGAAAATGTAACTGCTAGGTAATGTTTATATATGTTATGTTGTGCCCTTATTTTTAATAACTGCTTCACATCTTCGTCCCATGGAATGAACCAACTTGGCACAAGTTTCGGGAGTTATAGAGTGCCATGCATTTTGAATAATTGAGCACAGTTCTTCCTTGTTTTTGGCTCTGCAGCTTAAGAACGCCCCCATAGATATTCTATCGGGTTAAGATAAGGAGATTGTGATGGCCACTCAATAATATTGATTTTGTTCTTATGAAACCATACTTTGGCCAACTTTGATGAGTGCTTGGGGTCATTATCCTGTATAAACTCGCATTTAATAGGCATGTCCTCTTCAGCACATAACAGTGTTTAAGATTTCCACGTAGTCTACGGCACACATTTTATCCTTTATCATGAAAAGTGGACCAACCCCAGATGCTGAAAAGCACCCCCAAAGCATTAAATGTCCTCCTACAAAATGCTTCAAATCTTTAAATACTCTAAAAGAACTCCTACAAAATGCTTCAAATAAGCTAGCCAGTTGGGCGAATCGTTGTGGTCTAGGTGTGAACCCCCACAAAACTGATCGGGTGCTTTTCACCAGGAAATATAAAATTCCGACAGTCGACCCTCCCTCACTCAATGGTATCAACCTAACTTTCTCTGACAAAGCTAAATATTTGGAGCTTATGCCATGAGGACACTTTCCCGGAAGATGAATCAGTTCTACACTTCTTCTACACTGACGACGGCTCAAAAACCAAAGACGTAGTTGGGGGGGGGTGTTTTCTCCGAAAGTCTTAATCTTAAGCTCTCCTTCCGTCTACCAAATTACTGTAGCGTGTTCCAGGCGGAAATTATGGCGATTAAAGAAGTCTTATCTTGGCTCAAGAAAAACGTCCTATCCGTTATTAAGGATATCTGCATATTTTCGGACAGCCAAGCAGCCATCAAATCCTTGGATTTGATCTCTATTTATAACTTCTCTAGTAGCCCTCGACTGCCGATCGTCTCTTACGGAGATGGCCGAACAGTTCAACATTCAACTAATTTGGGTGCCGTGGCAGAGACATTCCAGGGAATTGTAATTGTAAGGCCGATGAACACGCTAGAATAGGAACAACTCAACCCATTCTGCCAGATAAAGGCACCTTAGGGATACCAATCGCTACTTGCAAACAAAAATTGAAGCTGAAAACTATCGAGAGTACAAATCTTAGGTGGAGAAGTCTAACCACTTGTCTAGCGACAAAACAAATTTGGCCTAAGCTGGATTTGAAACGCTCTAAGAAATTGATCTCTCTCAACAGATTGCATAACGGCACTATAGGTAATAGGTATGCCTTATAGGCAAACATGCCGCAAGGCTGGGCCTTTTCGCTAACGATTTTTGCAGAAGCTGCATGGATGAGGAAGAGGAGGAAACTAACCCTCAGCTTCTTTGTTCCTCCCCAGCTCTCTCCCGCAGAAGGAAACTTCACTTATAGGAGCATTCCATTACAACGACTTGGGCGATCTGACAAGCACCAGATATCAGAAGCCTCTTACGCTCAAATGGTTCAACTAGTAGAGAGATCTTAGATCCTTCTTCGTGGCAACACAATGGACCTATGTATATCTACTGGTCTAAGTGTGTTGGCGTTTTTAGCTGCTTCCTTTAATCTACTTCTTACTGTGCCACTTGTAACTGGTGCGTTTAACTCATTTTTTAGGTCTGTGGAAGAAAAAAAAATGGTTTCGTCTTGCATAGTCGTACCTATTCAATGTTCCCAGGTTGAGGGGAAAATCGCCATTTTTGCCGATTTTTTAAGACGAAAGGGGGAAAAAAGGGGCAGGGATAAAAACGGAGAAAAAATCCAAAAAGGGGAAAATATTTAGAATGATTAGTAAATGTTAACAACATGCAAAAACAACCATGCTCAAGAAACGTGTCCATGCAACATCTCACTTTTTTGTTTGGTTTCTGAATGCATTCATTCTTTTGACATTTCATAAAACTATTACCATGGCCTAGCCATACACTCCTTACCATGAACGTCGTGTCAGAGACAGGTAGATTTTGAGTGAGTATAGAAAGGAGAAAAGTAGACCATATAGAAAATGGAACAAAAATCCACTTTAAGAAATAATTCTCGCATGGGCATGACATGACGCATGAAGGTTCTTTTTCGAAACCATAGCGCTTTCGATACAAATCATCCTTTGATATTTGCGTTGGTAGAGTGAGGCTTTACCATACAATTTTTGTATTTTAGATTTCATTATTCCTGTTAAACTTTATTTCATTGCAATGAGGCGTTGTTTTTGAGTATAGCCAAGTCGTTCATGTGAATGAAAGTCATGTCCGTGTACTGGGCCACACATCCCTTCCTATGAAAGTCGTTTTGGGCGAGACAGGTCGATTTTAAGTGAGTAGAAAAGAGAGAAGCGATATTCTCAACTAACCTAAAAATCGACCCGTCTTTCCCGACACGACTTTCATGGGAAGGCATGCGTGGCCCATCACATAGTGTGTCCTTGAACTATGTATGCCTAGATTCAAAATATTACGCGAATTTCTAAACAACGGCGGCACAACTTAATGGGTAAGTGAAAATAATTCTCATTTTATTTAGGATTTTGAAATGAAGGAAGACCCAACAAAAAAAGTACAAATATCACGCAATTTGAAGCACTGCCCGAGTTCAAAAGCTGATTACGCAAAGATTTTTTCTTCGGGGACAAAAAAGGGATATTTTTGCTTTTCAAAGGGGAAAAAAAATTCATTTTGGTGTTAAGAAAAGGGGATTTTTTTTTCTTAAAACCTGGGAACCCTGGTCGTATTAACAGTTTCTCAAACCGTTTTTCGTTTTCTGCCGCTGGTTTCTACTTTGGGACTTGAATGGATAGCTGTGAATACTTTTTAGAACTTTTTTTTAGAATACTTTATGACCTTAGCTATTTCATCCATTGTTTTGCCGTCTTTTCTTAGCTTTTTTATCACCTCACGCTCAGAACTGGTGCAATGGACTCCAAGAGCCATTTTAACAAAATGTTAATTTCTTCTAAAAAACACTAAATTACTGGATAAACTAATTGACCCCTATTTCAATTAAAACAAGACCAGCCTTCAAAATCACGATGCCGAATGTGTGGTAATCGTTTGTTTCTATTTTTTTTTTATGCAAAATAACATTTTTGCTCACACTTTTTATTGTTAGACGAAAACCAAAAGCTGATAAGAGCAAATTGCTGCAGCATTTCAAAGTGATTTTACCGCATTTGAGTATCGAATTGATTTCGGAGAAAGACCAAATTGTATGCAGTTGATGATGGCTCAGCATTATGTAAATGTAGGTGATGTTTACTTTGCAAATAAAAGGAATGTATTTGATACTTTCTTTCACAATAAACAGAATAATAATTATTATGACTCAATTTGTTAAACTTTGACTGTACTTTTAAACAAGGAAAAATGCAATCTGCACAAACCGTAACAGAAAAACGTTCTAATATAAACTCAATACACAATACCCAATACTAAAAGGTGGTTAGTAAACAATTGCAAGGAACTAACTAAAAAAATTTCGTTTAACTCCTTCTTCATCTAAGCACTTCCGGTTGATAGATTACGAATTGAATACCGATAGGCAAATGATTTGTCATTGCATTGTTCTTTAAAAAAATTATGGCAATGCTATTGTTGCGCTCGAGTATATCCGCGGTAACGTCAACCTCAGCATGTCCTCTCCTCACCCTCAGCCATAAACAACAGAGAATCTATGTGGTTCGTGACCTCAGCGCTGTGGTGCTAACTTGACTGACGATTTCAAATATTTTTATTCGTACTGTCATTGACTTATTATATATGGACTGCTAGTGAAATGTCAGTTCATACAAATTTTGCCCAGAAAATGACGCCAACATAAACTAGCGCTCTTGGTTCGGAGCGAAAAATAAGTGAAACAAAGTGACGTACCATCTTGGATTTCTCCATAGAATGCTAGAGGCACCTATTGGGCGTGAGAGAATTTATGAGGTAAATTCAAATTGTTGCGTCACTGTTTATAGTAGATGGCATTGGAAAATAAAGCCAATTATCACAACCATCTTTGATTTCTCCATAGAATGCTAGAGACACCTATTGGGCGTTAGTGGATTTGGCAAGTAAAACGGTGGAAATTCAAATTGTTGCGTCATTGTTAACAATAGATGCCACTACAAAAAAGTGTGAATTTCCAAATTATTCCGCTCCGAACCAAGAGGGCTAGTGGTTATGTTGGAACCAACGCGAAGACGTCTACTAGCAGTCCATATATAATAAGTCAATGCGTACTGTATTGTGAAATGCGAGCTCTTACGGCGATGACGAACATTTGTAATGATTTTTCTACCCAATCCACAAACCGAAATCAAAATCCGTTTTATAGCATTATATCGAATATAGATGTCTCTTTAACCCCTATTTGGTCTAATTATTTTCTAATGGCTAAGCTAGTTCCAATTCCAAGTCAAAGGAAATGGAAACCATCATACAGCGCTCTCTTCCGGCGAAACTTCGAACCTTGCTGATTTTATCCAACCCACCAACCGAAGTCGAAATCGCTACAACAGCCTATTTCCTCTTAAAATATAGATGAGTCTGTACTTAGCAGTCCCATAAACCTATGTTCCTATGGCAACTATGTACATTTTTAGACGAATTGTTATTGATTTTCCAATGAGTGGGCTTAGTGACGACTGGAAGATTGAGCACAAAAACTTAATAAATTACAGTCGGGAGTAAAAAAAAAGGAGCAGAATACGAGTGTAATAACCAGCAGTGTAATTTAAGTAAACGGTTAATCGTGGTGACAGGATTGCATTTCAAAATTTGCAGGTAGGTAATGCTAACCATATGCTTGTGAAACAAATGTCAAAATTGGCATAATGAATACTCCGAATACACGTGCCTGATTTGACAATTGTTTCCTGTTGACTGTACATTTTCTTTTATGAACGCAAGTGTTGCCAAACTTCTGCAATGATAAAGCAGCATTTTTGCAATAATGAAGCGGAATTTGCAGGAATGCAGCGATTTTACATGTATGAAACTCGACACTACTATACTTACGAGTATACCTATGCTTTGTTGGATACTACCAGTTCATCAGGTATGCATTTTAAGTGAACTAGCAACTGATTTCGGCTTAGGTTATGTTCTTCCCGTCTCCTAACGCCGCAACCAATTCCTGTCGGAGCATATCGGAAGAAAATTCGTATGAAGCTGTTAAAAATATCAGTAAAACCCACTTGATCGCACTGAAACACAAAACGCTAGTTGTGTGCGTTACATACGGTCAGTCAAAGAAGTCTCCGTAGACTTTATACTTGCGGAAAACGAAATAAAATACCTACTTTAATTATTAATATATCTTGCTGAAATTTGGTACAAATATACTTCAGGTGTTAAAAAATAAACATTTAAACTAATTTATAATAAATTAATTTATTAAAGCAAAAAAGAACAAAACGAAACAAAAAATAACTTCAAAATCGACATCAAAAAAGTCTCCGTACACATTCGATTATAGGCCAAAATTGAATGAAATATGATGAATATATTCGACCTAAAACTTCGAAGGGAAGCATTAGGCCTCACTAATTCCCTGCATATGTCGATGCATTAAATTTATCATGTTTAAAGTAGTCCTGGACCCTATTTGGTCCCATTTATCCTTTAACTTATCTAGGAGCGTTTTTTTGCTCTTAATACTGTGTTTCCGAATTCTTCTCTAACTCATCCCAAAAGTACTTAATTAAGTTATGATCTGCCGATTAGGGCGGGTTATTAAACTGTTTTGGCACTCGGGATAATGACCACACACACACTTTCACAATGTGGCCTGTATGGAGCGTACAGCGATAGTTCAAATCAGTTTACCGTTTGTTGTAAATATCTTTTATGTGTTTTTTTTACATTCGTGTTTAATTAATTTGTTATCTAATTGTTTTTCGCTAAAAATTGAGTAGGGGAGAGTGGGTATGTATGGGACACAGGAGGTATGGGACACGAGCATTTTCCTAAACGCTATACCCTTTTTTCCATTTGTGCTGATCACAAATTTGTTCTTTAATGTGTACCCACCGGTCAACGAAGCAGGTCTTGTGCACAGTTGTAATTACGCAGTGGAGAGCAAAAAAAGTATTTTGTATATAAAAAGTAAAATCCTTGGGCAAACTTTGAGTCAAAGAAAAAAATTAATGAGTGCACTTATTGTACAAAAAAGTGAATCGAATATATAATAACATTTATTACGAATTGATTTACTTCTAATTTCGTTTAGTCTATGCCATGTTTAAAGTGATATTTTGGTTTATCTTGATAAGGTGCCCTACAGGATGATTGGGACACTCATATGCAGGAGGAATGGGACAGAGTGTCCTCAACCTCAACCTCAGCATGTTGCACCAAATAAGAGGAATCCACGGGATATTTATTCCTTTAGTGTGGATTTAAAATCCAAATTTGTATCACTGTCATGAATACCCACTTTTCTGAATTGTTCCTTTTTTCTTTATACGGTTTTTTGTTATGTTTTTTTTTTATTTTTTTGTACAAGTGAAGTTGCATGTTTTTAACACTTTTTTTGTTAGAACTGAATAATATATATTTTGTTTTGATAAGTAAACCGAAAACTTATGTTATTTTATCGTCTTTTGTTATAGAAAAAACGATTTTAACATAGCCGTCCCATTCCACCACATAGATGTCCCAATCCTCCTTGAACCAGGAGGAATGGGACAATGTTAGGTGTGTACATGGAATGAATTTTAACTTCTATTCTGGTAAACGTTTTAATACTTTTGTGTTTTTAATAGCTTGCCACAATGTTATATTATCTTAAGAAAACTGTTTTGTGCAGATATGATTTATAAGTTGCGAGTAATTGAGTTTTTACTGAAAAGTGTCCCATACATACCCACTCTCCCCTACTCATTTTTGTATGTCATTAGCAATATTAGGTCCACTTTATGAAGGATTTTTTATTTTTCGCACTATTAACCATTTTATCAAATGATTGAAAATCTTCGGTCGTCCATTTTGCGGTTTAGATGATATATTGTACCGCTGAATGAGTTTTATCAACAATTTTTCCAATTTTCCGGAGTGAGTTTCCTCCTTCGTACAGCTTCACAATTAGTTTTCAGGTATGAATGGGGATTTCCTTTTTCATTTACTCAATGGTTTGGCGGTCAATGAGGGCAAGACAAAGTATATGCTGTCACCAAGAAAGGACACCCAACACCGACGTCTTGGACAGAATGTCACTATAGACAGATATAACTTTGAGGTGGTAAATGACTTTGTCTAAATAGCTCCGCTTTGAACTCAGACAATGACACCAGCGTTGAGATTAAACGAAGAATAACTCTTGCCAATCGCTGTGTCTTTGGGATAAGAAAGCAACTCAACAAAGGAGATTAGGGATTAGTCTTCTTAACATCGCCTACAAGATCCTATCTGCCGTGTATGTGTAAATGCCTGAAGCCTTTCGTCAACAACCTGATTGGTCCCTATCAGTGTGGCTACAGGCCAGGAAAGTCTACCATCGACCAAATATTCACACTGCGGCAGATCTTGGAAAAAACCCAGGAAGTCAAAAATCAAATCTCTCGAACAACTAAAGTGACCCTTTATAAGACCTTAATCATCCCAGTTCTACTTTTTGGTGCAGAGGCATGGACTCTATCAAAAGCGGATGAGCTTACTCTTGGTTGCTTCGAGAGGAAAATTCTTCGAGTAATTTTCGGTCCCGTATGCATAGACGGTGAATGGAGGAGGAGATACAACGACGAACTGTACTGTATACAGCGACATCGACCTAGCCAGAAGAGTGAAGGTCCAACGACTGCGATGGCTGGGTCATGTAGAGCGAATGGACGTGAATGCTCCGGCACGTAAGATCTTCGAATCCACACCCGAGGGACGCCGCAGTAGAGGAAGACCGCGATTCAGGTGGCGCACGCAAGTGGAAGGGGACCTCAAATAACTTAGCGTCCGAAACTGGAGACAGCTGGCCAAAGATCGTGCTGGCTGGAGACGCTTGTTGGTTGAGGCCCAGGTCCACCCCGGACTGTAGCGCCACCTTAAGTAAGTAAGTAAGACGACGATCGACGACGAACATAATTTCGTTTAAGGAAACTTCTGGTGATTAGAACGGAGGAGAAGACCAACCTCTGTGCTGTGACTGTGTCTACGCGTTGTTGTTAATGTTATTCTCTCAAACAAAAATTCATAGACTGAAATTCGACAAAATTTCCCAACAGAAATTTTCAGGGTCAATAGTCAATCCCAATTCCCAACTAGCGAGAATCGTTGTTACTCCTCGCTTCCCCACTCAGAAAGGAGAAATATCAGAAATTAAAAATGTTCCACTTAAGGGACGTGGAATCTGCCAACTTAAAATATGAATAAAAGTTCATAATCTACCTGCGGAATATGATTTTAACCAATAGTTTATAAGAAAATGAAAAGCGAAGCCTTAACGTTGTTTGTGAAATCTAATAAAAAAAAACTTCGCAAAAAGTAGTGAAATCACACCAAAAACATAGATGTAAAAAAAAACCAAGTTCTGTTGTAAGTATACAAAAAAGTATGTAACTATATCAAGTTTATACATATAATGTAAATTATACCTACATATTATAGAATTTGAAAACTTGACGTGTGAACCTATCAATTATTTTTTAACATTTAACCTTCTTAAACTAAGAACTTGGCGTACATTTAGATTTTTTCGTGGCTGACTAGTTACAAATTTTTTTTTCTGAATAACAGAACTTGGCTGTTTTTTTTTTTCACATTTAGCTATGTCCACTTATGAATGAATGAATGTTTTTGGTGTGATTCCATTTTCATTATGGTGTCAAATAGCAAACAACGTTTACCGAGTAAAACAGCGAAAATCCATTTAGATCCGATTACCCTGTTTGAATATTTCATAATGTAAGTAATAGGCCTTTTTTAATGAACATTTTTCTAAGGAAATAAACCAGAATATAATAGAATCTTTAACACGCAACGCAACTAAAACAGATACACCTACACTTTACTTGACACTTCTGAGATTCGACCCTGGCCTCCATATTAATAAACGCTGAGAAGCGGAGAGTTAACACTATCACATTCACATCTGTTAGAATGCCGACCAAATAAAAGTTTGATACAATATTCCTAACTCGCGAATATCAACAATAATGGCGTCAAATTATGTATTTCTAAAATCTGTCCAACTTAATTTATCACTGTTTCTATGTAATCTAGTGGCCGTAAATATATGACTATACTACGTACGTTGTATTGTGTTAATATGTATGTACTACTTCCAAAACCAGGATGATGCTGATTGCTGATTGCTGATATTCAATGTGGAATCACAAAGTAAACAATTTACATTCATACAAATTATGGCTACTGTGATAACGTTTGACTTTTAGTTTTAGTTGAGTAGACAGCACTTCGTTCATTAATCAGTTCATTACAGACTACTACGCACAAGCTATAGGTTTTGCTAAAACGCGCCTTATCTCAAAGTGCATTGTCGATTCGAGGTTAGTTCAAAAATGTGTACAGCCGATCCAGATGGAATCAGTCATTACAAGGGATTATTTGACTTGAAAGCCGAAATCGATAAATACAATTTGAAAAATGTGGACGAAGCCCTCAATATATGTGACTTGACAAGCGTAATTGACAAGTTCAATACTTGGATCAAGCACATGCCAAATGTGATGCCGTATTATGGTAACCAGAAATTTTGTTTTTTATTATTTCTTGTTGCTTTTAATATTGATAACACTAATTAAATAATTTATTACTCCCACAGCTGTGAAATGCAATGATCATCCATTTATTTTGAAAACCCTTGCGGACTTGGGTACAGGATTTGATTGTGCTTCAAAGAATGAAATTAACCAAATTATTGACCTCGGAGTTAGTCCCGATCGAATAATATTCGCAAATCCTATGAAGCCTACTTCGCACATTCAGTACGCGAAGTCAGAAAATGTCACCGATAGCACCGTTGACAATGAATTTGAAATTTATAAAATATTTAAACATTATCCAGAATCAAAGTAAGATATAATTAAAATATTTGTACATAATATCCGTCATACAAAAGAGATGTCTTTCTATAATATTTGTCACTTTACATATCGTCAATAGCTTGGTCGTTAGATTTCGTTCTGAGGCGAAAAAGGCACAGTGTCCACTTGGAGATAAATTTGGTTGTGACGCTTATGAAGATGGAGCTGCCTTAATGCTCTTAGCAAAGAGCCTAAATGTAAACGTAAGTGAGATTTTCTTCTCGTTTAATTAATTAGCTTAAATATTTGAATAGCTACTTTCTGAATACACCCCACCTATAAACAACTTAAATGCTTAAGTAAATAATTATTATTACAGTACTACATCGATAATGTGAACCTCGAAAATATTTGAATACCTAATTATCCAAAAATGTGAACCGGAAAAAGTTTGCATTGCATACTCTAAAATGTGAACCCAGGATCAGTTCTTGATACTCTATAATGTGAACATCGAAAATCTGAATTATCCAAAAATGTGATCCATTACATACTCTAAAATATGAACTCAAAACCAAATCCTGATACTCGTATCCAGGGCTGACTTCGACAATTTTGAAAAAGTAGCAAAAAAAAGGGGATTAGAATAAAAAAAGGGGCAATACTAATCTGCCCACAAATGGCACACAAAAAAAAACGGAAAACTAGTTAAATTCACTAAAGTTAAAATGGCTTACGCATATTCTCCTCTCGTTCTATCTTATTGTGCCTTGAACATGGAAGTTATGGCTATATGGCTAAACTTATGACAATAGGACAATAGCTGATAGAAAAAGGATGCATTCAGATCCCAATTATTTGTGAACTAGTTTCGTAAAGTAGGTATATTAAAGTTAAGGAAAGTTTTGTATCATTCAAAAAGAACTTAAATGACCTTTCCATTGATGGCAAAATTTACATGAAGTAAGTTCAAATTATGAGCAGAATTAACTTTAGTTTTGTCAAAATACTTATGCCGGCCACTGTATTTTTTCAAAATATAGAAAAGGGGCAAATACGGACAATTTTGGAAAAGTGGTCTCATTGGGGATAGAAAGAAAAAAAGGGGAAAAATGCAACTTGTCGCATAAAGTCAGCCCTGCTCGTATCTATATGTGAACTTTTATTTTAAAAATTACCCCTATTTTAGTTTAGTCCAGCCTGAAAAATCGTTCATTGGTGTCCTTCTACATACATATATGTAGGTACATACAGTTTTTTGTATTTTCTTTTTGTTGGCGGGACGTCGAGTGCGCGCTGAGACCTCAGCTCCTTTTTTCTTTTCTTTGTGAATACGACACGTGCCACAAGGAGGGTTAAGTTTTTTTTTTAAGTTAAATTACTATATGTATTTTTGTGTCTTTTCTTTTATTCTCAAAAATCAAGTCACAGATCATTCCGAAAAGTATGAAATGCAACGAATTTGTTTATATCCAGAAATGTGAACCCCTCGAAAACTGCCCATGTTTTAATTAGGTCACATTATCGAGGTAGTACTGTACTAAAGATCAGACATAGCTGATCTACTCGGTTGCTTAGGGCTAAAATCAAGTAGTTATATACTTATTATTACAATTGCGGAAAATGATGCATATTCAAAGCGCTGTCAGACGCTTCGGTTGCCACGATTTGCTGCCAGACTTCGATATACTCTCTACTCAGGCTACACAGTAATGAAAATATCCTTCTGTTAGGTACCTCTCAGACCGAAAAATGTCTTCGGGCTCTTAGACTTAGACTATATTCGTTTCGTATATCAATTATTTCTATAATTGGGGCGGGGCCGCGGGGGTATTTGCTTGGAATTGACCACGTCCACGTCTAGACCCTAGTTTAGTAGGTAAGCCTGTGTCTGGCGCTCACACTCACTTGATGTCTCTGACTTTTTATTGGCTTGGCTTCGATTGATCACGTGAACAGTTTACTCATTTGACGTTTATGGAGGGGTAACCGAAGCCGACAAATCTATAGTCAAGAGTTTCTCGATTTACCTAATACCTACTAAACTCAGAGAGCACAGTTTGACAGAGCACCATAGTCAGAACCCTGGGGACTTATTCCCAAAAGCCGGATCACTTTTTATGGCGGATTTTTACTTTGGAATAATTTTCAAAAGCGATTGGCTTTATTCAAAAGCGATAGCTGTTTAGGCGACGGATTGTTTAGGGACAAAAAATTAACTATATTCTTGTGACAGGAAAAGCTGTCAAACTTTTGAAAAAAAAAAAAGACGTACGAAACAAATTACGGTACAATTGCAAAGCTGTGATAATTGTTTGTTACGCTTTTTTCCTATTCGACAATTTATTAACTCTTAGCTACATTGCTCATAGGTACGGTGACCATATTTGTCAAAGGAAAATAAAGGACAATAATTTTTCTACTTACAAACTGTTGGTATTTATAAAAAAAAAAAAAAAAAATTATAATAATAAGATAGCAAAAAACATGAACATTACTACTACATAGTAAATAGTTCTATAAAAAAAAATATTGGATTGACATTCACTTATATAGTAGGGTGGATCGATTTTGTATGAAAAAATTTTTTTTTCGTAGAAATGTAATGGGCCGCGGTTCAAAAGTTGTATCCATAGATACTTTAACCAAATCCAAAATATTTTTTAAATTGAAAAATGTTTAATACTGCCCCAAGTCATTTGAAATTTGATCATACATTGCATATAAAAGCATTTTTTTAAAAATTTTTTTTAGAGAAAAAATACCTTAGTCAGCTTGGTAATATTATTTAAATCCATTAATAAGCAAACTTTCACAATTTTTCCGATACAAATTTCAAACTATGACTAGACTGGGAAATTTTGCGTTTAAAAAATTCAAAATTGAAAAAAAAAAAAATCAAATCACAGTAGCATGGATTTTCTTGTTTAAAATTCAAAAGTAATTTACTTCATTCCTGGCAAATGTTTTATATTGTGCTGTGCTTTTATTTAAAATTAAGAAAATGTCTTTGTCTACTCTCCGTAGTGATTTATTTTGCCCCGTTTTTGGAAATGGACAAGATTTTAGAGCCTGTATGTTGCCGACGAAAGCAGATGTAATACGATGTTACTTGTGGGTAAGTCGCAATAAGCAAATTCAATTTAAAAATTTGGCTACCGACACTTGCGACGAGATATCTGAAAAAGTATTGAAGCTCTGGCAGACAGCATCGATTCCTACTATAGAGCGTCGTTCAGTGCTAAGGAAGATGAAGCAGTACTATGGAAGTTATAAGAATTTACTCAAGCCCTATAAATCGAGAAAAGACTTGGATTCATACAAGAAGCGGATTCAGTTGTTCAAGGACGAAGCACAATCCTTATTCGATATAGCTGCTTGTAAGTGTAATAACTTTGATTCGTGTAAATGTGAAAAACAACTTAAAGTGCCAATTTTGGAGAGACCTTTTTTGATTGACCAACGAACCAACCGAAAAATGGGAATTGGCGGCATAGACGTTAAAACCTCCATTAAAAACATCAAAAAATTGAACCGAAAACGAAATTATGAAAGTAGACAGCAAAAACACATCAATGAACTGAGACCGCATTCAACTAACGAGATGCAGATAGAGTTTTCGTCTGAAGAAGAACCAGACCTTCAAATTGAAGAAGAGATATATTCTGAAATGGCACCGTCAACATCATCGACAGGACCGCTTGAAGATAAAAGTCAAAAGAAGATTATAAAATCGTCGATGCCTACTGTCGCTCATGCAGTCGATAGATACGGTATTTCGGATAGGGCAGCAGCAGCAATCGTAACCGCAACACTTCAAGACGTTGGTCTTATCACAAAGGATAACACTGATAATATAGTAGATAGGAATAAAATAAGGCGAGTTCGTGAGAAGGAAAGGAGTTTTCTAGTCAGAAAGCCTTTAATTATCCAAGAATCATTTGGACTATATTTTGATGGACGAAAGGATAAAACTCTAGCAATGATGATAGATTCTTCCAGAAGGAAAATCGTTTCAGAGGAGCATATAAGTCTAGTAAAGGAGCCAAACTCAGAATATATGGGACACATTTCCTTATCGAGCGGAAAAGCTATCGAAATAAGCAATGAAATAAATGACTTCTTAAAGAACAAGTGCGTGGACTTTAAAAAATTAGTTGCGGTCGGATGTGATGGAACCGCTGTCAATACAGGATTCAAAGGAGGCGTAATAAGATGCTTAGAACAGCAATTGCAAAGACCATTGCAGTGGTTCATCTGCCAACTACATGCGAATGAACTAACACTACGCCACTTATTCGAGCACCTGGATGGTGCCACGACTGGACCCCGAAGCTTTATAGGACCAATCGGAAAATACTTAAAAGATTGCGAGACGCTGCCTTTAGAAGACTTTCAATCAATAAGCTGTGCTCTACCAAATATATCGAATTCAAACGATCTAAGCACCGATCAATCATATCTCTTTCAGATTTGTACCGCTATTAACTCTGGTCATTGCGACGAAAACCTTTCAAGAAATAACCCCGGGAAAATTGTTCATTCCAGATGGCTTACCACGGCAAATAGAATTCTGAGATTGTATGTTTCGACAAATTCTCCAAATGAAAATATGTTACACCTGGTTAATTTTATTTTGAAAGTGTATGCTCCGATGTGGTTTTCCATTAAAACAAAGCCTAGTTCCATATATGGTTCGAAACATTTACACAAAAGTATCGTCCTTTCGAGATATCTGCCGACACACTTGAAAGCTGTAATAGATCCTGTGATTCAACGGAATGGTTTTTTTGGGCATCCGGAAAACATACTACTTGCGATGTTGGCAGACGAACGAGAACCAATAAAGGTGTTGGCTTTGCGAAGGATTCTTAAATGTAGAGATTCGTTGGATTATGGTGTAAGAATATTCAAAGTTCCAGAATTTAATTTCAATGCAAAGGACTACATCGATATCATTGCTTGGAAGGAGTTGAACGTTACCGAACCACCACTGGTGAAGGAAATTGATAGTGATGTCATTAGAGAATGTATTCAAACACCAGGAAAAATTAATTCAGTGATTTTACCCCTTCTAAATGAATTTCCTTGTCACACTCAAGCTACGGAAAGATGTGTCAAAATTGTAACAGAGGCCTCTGCTGCTGTATGTGGTTCTACCAGGAGAGATGGTTTTATCAGAACAACACTAGAATCCCGCAAAATAATGCCTATTTTTAATACGAAAAAGGATTATAAAATTGCTTAATTTTATATTTCCAATGTTTTGTTCATGATTAAAATAATTAAGAAAATTTTTTTTAAAAAAGGATTTAAACTCAAGAATGTCATTTTTGATCTTTTTACTGCAATTACACATGAATATAAAATTAAATTAATGTTTTTATTTATTCTTTTCCCAAATAATTTAGATGTAAAAAAATTATATTTTTTCGAAATTTGATTAGGCTTGGGGCGGTATAAAATGATTTTTTTCTAAAACTTTTATTACACCATTTTGTTTGTTTTGAGCGGTGGCAACTTTCTATCAATGGCCGAAATCTAAAAAAAAAAAAAAAAAAATCGATCCACCCTATTATATAGCCGCATTATATTAGCAACTACCCAACTAGGAACTGTCAATAAGCAATACGCAACTTTTAACCTATTTTCACATCGAAGCAACATTATTGCCTGACATTTTTAGCACAAAACTCGTATTGAGAATGGATTACTTCCAGAAAAGAGGAATGGTGAAATCGTGAGTTTCACAGATGGATCCATGGTGGATGGCGGAGCAGGGACCGGTATCTTTTCAGATGATCTGGAACTAGCCCGTCACATTAGCCTCGGGAAACACACTTCAGTATACCAGGCTGAGATGATTGCTTTGCTGCATGCGTTGGACTACTTGCTTGAGAGTCAGGTGGATGGAAAAAATATCCTTATAGCACTGCCCAATCAGGCGGTGACTAAATGCATGGAACAGGCAACCATCACAATATCAGTGGCACTGGAATATGTATTCAAGCTCAATAAGTGTTCATCTAAAAATCAGGTAACACTGTCTTGGGTACTAGGATACATAGGGATCGACGGCAACGAAAAGGTGGACTCCCTTGCAAAGCAGGAAAGTTGCTGGGACCAGAACCATTCTCTTCAATTGGTAGAGGAATGGTAGAACACCTGATTTACAAGTAGAACACGGCAAAACACTTGAAAAGGTGGTCAACAGTGGAACAAACAATAGACAAGCTAAAATGGCAATAAAATGGCCGACCTGCTCCACTCAAGGAAGGGTTCTAAGCATGAGTCGAGGAACATTGAAATGCCTGGAGGAATCTGAGACAGCGGCACAGATTTGGCTGACAAAAGAATAAGGATCTTGGGACAACATTGGGTAGAGACCCATTGGATTAAACAGATTTCACATAAACAGTTGCTAGCGTTAACATCCAGAGAGTCTCTTTGGGTAAGGTTTATAGTAGTAGAGAGACGAAAAGAGACTCGACAATGGTGTTCCTTATGCAAAAATGTTCCTTATGCAGACTGAATCCTCCTTTTCCAGTCACTAATAACTCGGGCCCTAGGCAAAATTTACAAAATCAGGAAAACTATTTTATTTTAGTATTTCTTACATACATATATACATAGTGTAGGTACAGTTTGAAGTCAATCGCATGAAAAATATGAATTTTCCGATACAAACTTTTCCCCTTTTGGAGTTCGAATTTCTCGAATTGGGCGTTGATCACCAAAAGTCAGGACATATATGATATCGAAAAGTTGTACGCCATTTAAAAATAAGCCCGTTTTTTCTGAGAAATAAATGGTAGATTTTCTCAATACTTGGCCAATCCGGTGTTTCACGAAATAAGACCCTCTCAAGGACTTCTACGGCCAAAAATATAGAATTCTATTTGCAAATGTATTGTTGACATGAATTTTATAACATTACAGTATGTGTTTCGATACCTCGTAGAGTTCAATTGCCCAAAAATAAATTCTCTATGCTATGCATACAATTTTTTTGTCAGTTTTTAAAGGACAGTTTCAAAAATAAAGGACAAAATCCGTCCTTTATTGAAAATAAAAAAATACAGGACAGAGGTTAAAAAGAAAGGACTGTCCTTTTAAATAAAGGACGGATGGAAAGCGTACTCATAGGTAAAAATAAATAAATAGGTGGCGCCACAGGCAGGTAGACACCTTAAGCCTAGCTTCTCGCAACCATTCGTTTGTGTGAGTTTCTATTTTTGGGACGAATGGAAAGGACCTACAATTTTATGCCAAGTCGACCGGCTGAATTCAGAAGCTTTTTCAGGACAGACATACTCTCGGATGTTAGTCAGACGTTCGCGAGAGGTGGCGCAGTAGAAAAAACCTTAAGTACATGTAATTTGTGTTTTTCCGGGGATAGAACCTGGGATCCCTCGCACAGTAGTCCAGCACACTAACCAGTAACCACTGCGCTACTGCGCCCACTATAGGTACCTACGTTAGTTTATTATTCTTACTTAATTTAGTTAGACCAATTTTGTCTGACAAAAAATGGCTTTTACTAAAACTTCTGTTGATCATAAGTAAAAAAGTTGCTCTACATAATTTTAAGAAATTTTTTCAAAGATAAACATTTCATAAAAAAAAACGATGAAGTATGTACCCATTATCTACATTTTGAAAGTTTGAAAGTTTGAGAAAGGAAATGGAACAAAACATTTTCATAATTTTAAGTTTAACTTTTTTGTAGCTGCACGCATATGTAGCTACCCAAAGTGTTTAAGAATTGTATGGGCTAGATAATAAACTGTCTTTAAAAAATGTACAAACTCATTTTTGCAGATAGGGGAGACTGGGGCACATTTTAACGTGAGGCGCATTTGAACATTGCTAATAAAACAACATTTAAAAAATATTTCAAAGTATAGACCAAAATTTAAACTTTGTAATACCGTGTTCTTTAGTCGTCAACGACTTTCGGATATCTTTGCAGTCGTCGCCTGGAGTAGCCGCATGTGGAGGTTTTTATGCTTAAATTGCATATTTTAATTTTTCTATTTGTAAGAGTGTCCAAATTTTATGCTGATCTTTTCTTTTTGTGTAAAATATATTTTTAAGGCACAACTTCATTTGAAAACGTATAAAGGTACGTTTTTTGACAAATATGAAAAATATAAATATTTGCGCACATTTTTCTGTCGCTTGAACTATTGGGGCAGGTTTGAACAAAACAGTCGGGGTACATTTGAACAAGGGGTATGTAAGTGGTATTGAACTAAAAGCTAAGCTACCACCACCAATTAACGCTCCGGGTACATCGAGGACAGCTGCGATGATGATTTTTGTCTTTAATTTTTCAAAATTTCTGTTCGGCTAATAAAATAACAAATTTTTGTTTTTAAAAAGTTTCTTCAGTCATTTGTAAAATATGAAAAAAAAAATAAAATTTCAGTTTTTTTTTTATTAAAAAAATAAAGTTAATTTATTTTATAAAAGAATACGAACCTTGTAGTAACTTATTAGCTGCTAAAATCAATTACAAATACTGCCATTCAAAAGTGCCTCAGCCTTGTTCAAATCTGCCCCACATGGGGGGTACCTTTGAACATAAGGACCTACTTCGTTTTTAAATAAAAATAAATTATACGCCTTTAAAAAATTTACGTAGTTATTTGTCCAAATCAAAGTTTATTTGCATTTATTAAAGTGAGAATACTTTACAGTCCAATATTTTAAACAAATAGGATTTTATGAGACCTCAAGCAAAAGGTGTTCAAATGTGCCCCAGTCTACCCCTAATAAACAAGTGATTGTTTGAATAGTTTTGAATTCTGACAGTCAATTCTCCGTATATATCCACTTGGGAAGACATTTCTGTTTTCCCCTGTCAGGAAGTGAACTTGCACCTCGATTTTCTCAATTGACCAAGTGACTACCACTTGCGCGACGAATACAAGCCCGCCAACTGGTGATTAGAACGGAGGAGAAGACCAACCTCTGTGCGTTGTTGTTGCTACGAGGTGTTTTTGTTTATTGTCGTTCTCTCGGATAGACCCCCCCCCCTCTACAAAAAACCGTTATCAATTTTTGACGCCTAAGTTATCGTACTCGTGCCCCCATCTACATACATACTTATTAAATCCCTCGTTAAAATCCCCTGTTCGCACAATTTAGAATTTATCCGTTTTTTAAATGCGTAGTTTTGGCAGTCAAATTAAGCAAACAACATAATATAAACTTTGCATATATCCAATTTCGCAAATACTGCAAATCTGACAGTAAACCCAAGCAGGAGGGTTGCAGGGGGCTGCATGCCCCCCCATACGTCCCTCACTCTGTCGCGCGATAAAATTAATAACACGAAATCTAAAAATGGGAGATTTTGTCCCGTGGGGATTTTTTCTCAGGGTCTTTAAGGGATTCCAGCTCAGGGGATTATGGAATAGGGGATTTTGGAAAAGGAGATTTCATCACCAACCCGAATTTTTTAAATGGATTTAATATAGGTAGATTTCATTTCTATTCCAAAAATCAAAATTTATAAGTCCGATGATGTGACAAAAATAGGTCTGTTCTGGAAAACTATTATGACTATTGAAGAAATTGAAAAACATCACATTCTAAGTTCATAATGTCGAACAGAACCATGATCTTGGAGGCTCTAAGCTAGAAGCATATGCCTCTAGAGGAACCCCTCAGGTCGGGGTAATCACCCAACTGTTGTGGGTCATTGTTCTTAATGAAGCGCTCACAAAGCTTAAGAACAATGGTATCAGAATAACGCCTTATGCGGATGATGTCGTACTGTTGGCAACGGGTAAATTCCCTCCAACACTGGCGGAACAAATTAAAAGCACCCTAAGAACCCTTGACAACTGGACCAGGAACTGCGGTCTAACAGTCAGTCCCCAGAAAACTGAACTGGTACTTTTCACAAATAAAAGGAAAACACCACAGTTTGCTACACCTTCTGTTGGCGGCAAACCCCTCAGAATCTCTGATAGCGCAAAGTACCTGGGACTTATACTAGACAAGAAATTAAATTGGAAATTGAACACCAATGAAAGAATCAAAAAAAGTCACAATAGCAGCAGAATCTTTGGGAAAACCTGGGGACCATATCCCAAAGTTAAGCTCTGGATGTACATTGTACACGGCTATAGTAAGACCTATACTGACCTACGACAGTCTCGTATGGCAACCTATAAGCCTATAAAGCCACTTACCTAAAAGGCTCTTGGTACACAGCACAAGGTATCGCTCTGCTGCGTTCCGGGACATGAAGGCACTCCAGGCAATGAGAAAGCAGACAAATTAGCAAGACAAGGTTCGACAGTTGTTTCAGAACAAGCTGATCCCTCTGTGAACATCCCGCCTTGCACACTCAAGCTTGAAGCAGAGAGAAAAGCCACAAGAGAGGCGAACGCAAGAGGGGCCACCACACACACACCACACTTGTAATACCACAAGAATGCTATGGCCGTCCTTCAACGAATCAAGAACCGAGAAGATAATGCGGAAGGATAGGAAATCTCTGTCCACCCTCGTAGGTATCATAACGGGGCACAACACCCTGCGGTACCATATGAAGAAAAGGGGCTTAACGGAAGAAGAACTTTGCAGAGGCTGCGGTGATGAGGGAGCTCTTGCGGATACAACCCGCACTTCCTATGTCACGGCCCAGGTCTCCAAAACACCAGGGGCCTGTACGACAAAACTACAAGTATTGTACAACAGGCGAATTTTAACAATTAACAATAGTTTTCTGGTACAAAACCAGTTTTTTATTGTTAAAATTCGCCTGTTGTACAATACTTGTAGTTTTGTGGTACAGGCCCCAGGTATAAATTCCTAGGGAGTCACTTCTTCAACGACTTAGACGAGCTTTCCAGCACATCAATAGACAAGATAATGAACTTCGTCAAATCAACAAGATGGTTTGTATGTAGCAGCACAGTAAGTAATTTGAATACAGGGTTATAATGGGTAAGGGACGATCTCTTTCCCCAACGGGTATCACAATGGGTCAGTATTGACCTGAGTGTGGCACAGAGAAATCCTCGCCAGCCCACAAACCTAACCTAACCTACTGGCCGTATGATTGTGTTCTTTTCTTTTCGAACGTCTGTCCACATTATATTTATACTCACCTTTTAATATTCCCCTAATGAGCTGAAATGGGACCCGCCTGCTTCTATCTACGCGACTTACTTATGTAGTGTCGGGAACGCCAGACCCAGAACGTACGTAGGTAGGAAAACGGTTCACAAAACGTACGATTGCATCTCTAGAAGGAATACTTCTTAAACTTCTTAGATTAAAGTGACTGCGAGAAATTCTTGCTGTATGTCATTAGGTTTGTCCCTTTATTTTGTAGTAAAAATGGAAAATAAAGTGTGTCCCATAATTCACGCAAAATTTGAATTTTGCGCCATTTAATAGTATAGATACAGTGATGTCAACGCCAAAAAAGATAACTATGTGACAGCTGACAGTTCGGGGTTAGTAAAAATGGAGCGCTATACGAAAGAACAACGCATTTTCATTGTTGAGCAATATTTTAAAAATAATGATTTCCTAATCATGTAATAGGCCCTATTTGCGATCAAAATAGGCCATCCATCATTGGACTTTTTTCTTTGGGGTTTTTTGAAGTCAAAGGTGTATGCAAATAAGCCCACGACCACCGACGCCTTAAAAGAGGAAATTGGGGGGTGTATTAATGAAATTCAGCCACATTTATGCAAATTGAATATGATCCATCCTATATGCGGGTATATAATTATGTACCTAACCTACCCTACATGTTCATATTCAAAAGTGAAAGTTGCATGAACGTCGAATCTTTTAAACATAATAGACTACCTTCTTACATATTTAACAAATTAAAAAAAAATATTAATTAACCATTTCTACAGGTTAAAGGAGTCAGTTTCCACGTTGGCTCAGGTTGCAGTGATTTACCAGCTTATGAGAAAGCAATTGGAACGGGGGGAAGTTTATTTAAGTTTGGAAAACTAATCGGGCACAACATGGAAATACTCGATATTGGAGGCGGATTTCCTGGGGACAATGATGTTATGTTTGCAAAAGTAATGTAACCAAAATTATGAGAAATTATCTATTTTGAATTTTCATTCAACTGCCATCATTTCATAGATTGCGAATATTGTTAACGATTCAGTGAGCAAATATTTTGGTGACATTACGGTAAAAGTTATCGCAGAACCCGGACGATTTTTTGTTGCATCGGCGTACACACTCGTATGCAAGGTTTACTCCAAACGAGAAATAAGGGGAAGTGACGGTCAACTAGAAAAGGTTATGTACTACCTCAATGACGGAGTTTATGGGACATTTAACTGTATCTTGTACGATCACAACGAGATCCGAGCTGTTCATTTTATGGTACATATATCTATGGTTGACTTATGTTTGACAGAACGTGTACATCTTTTTAATTTATTTGCAGGGTGAAGAGAATGAACTATTCAATAGCTTAATTTGGGGCCCGACTTGTGATGCTCTTGACAAGGTTTGCAATTGTTTAGATGTGTTATTCACCCCTATCGTGGAATCCGCCGGGGGGAATTATTCACGGAAAAGAATATTTTGGTATCGTCAAAATCGCAAAGTGAACAGTTCCCCGTTCGGAAAAAAATCGCTTTGAACGTTTTTAACGATATAGTGAAACTCATTCACATTACCCACACGGGGAACTGTTCACTTTGCGATTTTGACGATACCAAAATATTCTTTTCCGTGAATAATTCCCCTCGGCGGATTCCACGATAGGGGTGATTGTATCTCTGTATCTATATAACTTTTTGTTCTTTGTTTTAGATTTGCGATAATTTACTTCTTCCGAATCTTAAAGAAGGTGATGTTATTGCATTTCCAAATATGGGCGCCTACACAGTTCCTATTGCTAGTCCATTCAATGGATTTAATCTCCCAACAACACATTTCTACTTGAGAAATGATTATGAATAATAATATAAACTATATTATGGGTAGTCCTCTGACATTGCATGAAATAAAGAGATGGCAAAAACTAAAAGCTAATTTGAATTCAAATGCTACATGTATTTTATTAGACCTTTCTATTATATACATCGACTATTAGCTTTTAAATTACAAAAAAAATCGAGGCATGTGATATAAATCTGCATCCTTCAATGGGGCATGAAATACTGCATTTTTATTTTAGGTGGTATACGAGGATTGCATATTTGCAATGAGATACATTTCAAATTGATACATACGCAAGAGATCTGTATCAATTATCATTTGTCTCATGTCGATTTCCATTGGGCAAAAAAAAAACACTTTTTTTAGATTCAGAGCAGTTTTTCTTCTCTATAGAAATCAGCTGTCTGTCAAAATCATTTTCCATTGGACGAAAAAAGCACTTTTTTAAAGATTCAGATCACTATTGCGAATCTCGATTCGAGGGAGAGATTCGCACATACTTTCACCAATAGCAAAACAAGTGACATTTGTCAAACTTTGAGGTTAGTTATTGTTAGGGGAGACTGGGGCACATTTGAACGTGAGGACCCTTTGAACATTGCTAATAAAACAAAATTTAAAAAAATATTTCAAAGTATAAACCAAAATTTAAACTTTGTAATACCGTGTTCTTTAGTCGTCCATGACTTTGGGATGTCTTTGCAGTCGTCACCGTCGCCTGGAAGTAGCCGCATGAGGAGGTTTTATGCTTAAATTGCATATTTTAATTTTTCTATTTGTAAGAGTGTACAAAGTGAGCTTTTCTTTTTGTGTAAAATATATTTTTAAGGCACAATTTCATTTGTAAATGAATAGAGGTAGGTTTTTTTGACAAATATGAAAAATATAAATATTTGCGCACATTTTTCTGTCGCTTGACTTATTGGGGCAGGTTTGAAGGGGTCTGTAAGTGGCATTGAACTAAAAGCTAAGCTACCGCCACCAATTAACGCTCCGAGAACATCGAGGATAGCTGCGGTGATAATTTTTGTCTTAATTTTTTCAAAATTTCTGTTCGGTTAATAAAATAACTCATTTTTGTTTTATAAAGTTTCTTCAGTCATTTGTAAAATGTAAAATATTTCAGTAATTTCAAAATTTCAGTTTGCTTTTTGCTAATTCGTTTTTGTTTTCTTTATTAAAATAATAAAGTTAATTTATTTTATTAAAAAAATACAAACTTTGTAGTAACTTATTAGCTGCTAAAAGCAATTACAAATACTGTCGTTCAAAATAGCTTCAGCCTAGTTCAAAACGGCCACCTTTGAACATAAGGACCTACTTAGTTTTTAAATAAAAATAAATTATACGCCCTTACTAAATTTACGTAGTTATTTGTCCAAATCAAAGTTTATTTGCATTTCTTAAAGTGAGAATACTTTACAGTCTAAAAATTTAAACAAATATGATTTTATGAGACCTCAAAGCAAAAAGTGTTCAAATGTGCCCCAGTCTCCCCTACCTATTGTAGAATAAATTTGAAAATTGAAAATGGATGTTAATGTAGATAGACGAATGGACCGTCGTGGGTTGTTTTCATGGGGAAGGACGAAGTTCTAATTCAAAACAAAACAAGTAAGTAGTTCTTGTACAAGTACAAGTAAAAAACTAACAAACTAACTAGCAATTCAATTTTATAAACACAAATTGGAATTTAAAAACAGCTGACTGTCAAATCACACACCACATACAAATGCAACAAAAATTGATTTCATTTCATGTTCCATTGGGAAGGAAAAATCTGAGATCTGAAAGCAAAACGATAAAAGTCCAATGAAAATCGACGTCAGTCTCATTGAAAAAAATGTCTAGACAAGGTTGAAAAAACCAGTTCATCAAATGGAAGCAGTGCAAGTGAGAGCCCTAAAAAAATGTACACTGGATCGCACGAAACTTTCTCGTTTATTGCGAATCTCGTAGAATCTCAGATCATTTCATCAAATTTTACGTTTAAAATCATACCTACTCAACATGTACTCAGGTTTAGTAACTGAACCCTTCGAAAAGCACTGTTATTAAACTGTTTAGCTGATAGTACTGAGTACGACGTATTCTTCAGGATATAAATATTACCTAGCAGTTACATTTTCATCCAAATCGAAAATGGCGTTTTCGAGATATGAGCAGTTTTTAAAGTACCATTTTTAGCGATTGGGGTGGAAATCGAAGGACGCATTCATGGTTCAAAAAACACTGTTTTGCAACGAGAAAGTTAAAAACTGGGGATAACTCGTATAAATTTTATTAGAAATAATTTTAATTTCGACAAGTAAAATCCTTGATATTAAAAAACGTTCGGAATATGATAGAACCTATTGAAATTCCTCAATTTCCGGTATTTGGAAATTTTATCCACCACGATCCGATATTCCACTTAGAAATCCATGATCATCGAAAAATCAACATCGTTGTGATTTTACTTATACGTTGTTACGGATGTTGCCTATTTAATACGATACTTGCGAATTATACTTTATCGCCTCCCTGAAAGGCCTTGTTAAAATTTAGACTGCAATAAAAGCATCGCAAAACCATCCCTGTTAACTACTTCACACTGAACTATTCCCTCGCGATTTTTTTTGGGGAGAGTGTATGAATTTCACTTCGGCAATTTTTCGGTCTCTTCTCTGGTGGCCGTCGTAGAGTGAACAAGTGTAGCATTCAGAACTCCAAATATAATATTTGCCAATCGATTTTGATTAATATCAAGTAGGTACAAAGTCAAGTACGAATTTAAATCCCTATCCAAATCAACAATCAAAAGTAAAGTTGCATAAAGGGACGCACGAAAAGCTGAAAATTGTTTTCTTGCAACGTGCGGAAAAAACATTTTCCTGAACTACACCACGAAAATTAAATTTTCCTAACAAAATCCTTCACTCTATCGCCCAACCATTTATATCAGTGGATTGCACACACCATTAATCAGCAGTCTAAGCTCGAAGCGGTTTTTTGGGAGTCCAGCGAAGTCTCTTATCAAAAGTCTTAGGCTTCAATTATAGCTATCAGTAAAATGCAACCAAAAAAATATTTTTTTCCTTTTTTGGAGCACTTACTTAATCGTTGAACTCAATCTTGGTCTTAAAATGTTGCTTTTGAATTATAAAGTCAGTTCATCTAAAAAAATAAGCAATTAATCTACAACTTTTCTTGAAAACGAATTTAACAGAAAAACTTTTTCTGTTCAACTTCTCATTCAGTTTCACGAAGTATTCCACTGAATTCCTATGATATGCTATGGTTAAATGCGTCAGTTTTGTTCTGTTTCGTATTTTTTATACGGAAGCATTTTACTGATAGCTATAATTGAAGCCTTATTGAGACTGCTGCCCTGTCCCCCTTCACTGCAGAAAATCCACCTGATTTCACCATCATCAGCGTTGATCCAGACGAGAGAGCCCGACAAAATTGCTTTCAAATGAAATTCTTGGGTTCATCAGTTCATCACCGATCTTTCGACACCATAAGCATACCCGCACCACAGGTAGTCGAGAAGATCCGCAACAATCGTCATTCGTCAAGTGCGAGACCCTGAGAAGTGAGAGATAGCCAAAGTACCCACTCTCAGTGATTCATCATCATCAGCGACCGCATCAAGTGCAGTACCCACACACATGGTCTGCTGGTTTGATTATTTTTTTTTTTTTGTTTTTTTCTAAATTTGCTAAATTTAAATATTTTATAATAAATTAATATTTCTATTGCTCTAAAAGCTACTAAGGTTATAAAGGTATTTAATTCCAATGGGAAAATATTGCACATTAAAATACTTAAATATCTACACTAAAATATCTAAAACAAAGGTATGTAATTGGATCAAAGCAAAAAGAATAAATATCACAGGTAATATTGCACTGAGTTAATACATGCATTTACCATCGACATTATACTAAAGTCTTATTTGTTTCCTAAAAGTGAGAAACATAATTACAATTGGATCGTGTAAGGAGCTTGTGATCACAACTTCAACGACAAGGATATAGAAGAAACAAGAAAACAAGTAAAGAAAAAAAACCAGTAAGACAATTATCTTCGACTATGCCGAAGCCCAAATACCCGGTACTATATTATTGTAAAATAAAAAAAATATTTTAGTATTAAAAAATTATATATTTGTATGGGAGGTATGGGTACTTTTTATTCGACCAAGCTAATTTTTTGTCAAAAATTTTTAAATATTATTAAAACAATATGTGCAAAGTTTAATCTTGCTATCTTTACTGTAGCTATTTAAATTTAATTTTTAACATAAAAAGCTATATAAATCTGATATTTTTGTATAGGAGGTACCTAGTAGTAGTTTTCATCCGATCTTGCTCATCTTCGAACTTAGCCTCAGTTTGGTGGATAAAAGCTTACATACCAAATTTCAAGTCGATAGCTCTTAAATTACGGCCCTAATCGTGCGGACAGACAGACGGACATCGCTAGATCGACTAAGAAAGTGATGCTGATCAATAATATATATAGTTTGTCATACCTACAACGCCTCCTTATGGGCGTTACAAATGGAATAACAAAGTGAATATACCCTCACCACAGTGTGGTACCGGGTATAACAAGACGGCGAATGCTGACAAAAAAGTAAGTGTTATTAATTCAACTTTTTGGATAAGGGACAGCATTTTAAACTATAGGTGCGAGTGTTGTCATGGCGTGTCATTGACATAGATAGGGGGGGACTACATGCACCTAGGCAATAATATCAACGAAGTTGCAAATCTCATTAGCGTTATAGATACATCGGTAGTTTTCAGACAGAGAACTAATAAGATTTTTGTTGATAAAACCTTGGCATGAAGTAAGTTAACTTCGGTTGCTGTGTTTGGTTTGAAGGGCAAAGGACCACCCCATTATCCGGCGAGTTTAGCTGAGCCATGCCGCCAGCATGTCAAGATAAGCCCTGAAATAACCAGACGGTGACACTAGCAGCAACAACGTTATACGGTTATACCTAATAATTGTATTTATAATAATTATTTTGATGTTAGTTACTTAATTTACCTCCACGGAATTATTTCTAATCATAAGAATGCTATTTACTAAACCGAATTTAATTTTTAAAAAATCTGAAAATCCTATCCACGCCCACGTTGGTAGGTGCTTGGAATTATTGGTAAAACCAATGGATTTTTGCCACCTGCGCCTCTAGAAATCATAACTTCGCTTCAGAAAAGTTCAATGCTTTGGTTGTTCTGTTAATTGACAGATTATTTCCCTAAGAACACATTTTTTTAATAAATCCTTTAACTTTTAAAATTGAAAGAATTAATTTTTTATTTATTTCATACTTTCATCAATGGACAAGAAACAGTTTTAGCATATCTACCTAATTAAATTGTTCGACATTCTCTTTTGTAATTGTTGGGATTACCTAGCTATAAGTTTAAAAACAAAATTTATGCAATTTTCGTAACTTCGTTTCTTTGTCTGTTATTTTATTATTTGATTGAAATTCATAAACTACCTAGTTCTTTACATTATCCCTAAATACGGTCTTAATTGAAGTTAAAATGCGAGGTCTTAAATAACTTTCGTAAAATTTTAATGATGTAAAGGTATTAAAAAAGATCTCCGATTGCAATTTACAAAAAAAATCATATTCAACACCATCCCCTATGCTGGTTGAATTATCAAAATAGTTCCAAGGTGACTGAAAACCAAAAGAAAAATCTTTGGCATGATATCAGAAATCACCGCCTCGAAAAGCCTATAGCAAACTGTGCAATTTTATCAACGGAAACATTTTACAAAAAAAAACGTTGTGTATACATATCGTTTTTATGCAATACGTATAAGTATAATAAATGTTTACAAAACGTTAGTAATGAAAATTACATTTCTCCATCAAATCTCGAACATAAAATTTAAGACACGTTTTTAAAGAAGATCCAAATAATAACAATGCATAAGAAGAAGATAGTCACTCCAATTCGGGGTGTAGTATTAAACGATATTACTCTTTCGACTATGGGGAAGCGATTGCATACAAAGAGCTGCTCTAATTCTGAGAGAGAGAACTTTGAATATAAAAGCAAATAAATTACCTGCTCAATTAACCCCTGAAGATTTGATTTCTGGAGAGTGTTCTATTCCCGAAGAACTTTATAGCTTTATGCTAACGCTAATAGGTGGAGCCACTCTACGCCGCCGTGAGAATTCTAGTTGTGTTAGAAAAGTCAAATCGTTATCCTTCGATATAATTAATGCAGTTACAAATGGAAAAATTAAAACCTCAAAGCATTTAACATTGGGGATGGCTATGAAAAGCCTAACAAGTACCCGAAAAATAGTCGATATTTTAAATAGGTACGGTCATTGCTCCAGCTATAATATTATTGAGGAAATGAATACAGAAACAACATTTTCCAGTACTAACCGTTTTAGCCTCTGTCCAGAAAACATACAAAAATCTGCAAATCTATGTACAGGAGTTGCATATGACAATTTCGATCGCTTTGTAGATACATTAAGTGGTAAAGATAAACTCCATGACACAGTAGGAATAATATTTCAAAATAATGTAGCAAATAGCATCGATTCAAATATATCAAACGAACATGAATTGGAGACCCTATCATCATCAAATGCAATAATAGAAGAACTACCTGAAGAACTTGCGAGCTTTTGATGCCATTATTCCAGAATTCCAATCATATTCTAAAACGCCAAAAATGATTGAAGTACTGATGAATTCTGAAAATGCAATAACTCAACCTGTACCTTAAAGCAATTAAATTCATTGATTGGATAAGAATAAGATAAGCATAAGAAAAGTGTTATAGAGTTGCGTTTTTTTTCACTTAAATTGAATATCTTCAAAAGTATAATCATTACTACCACAAATTTTATGCAGATTATAGATCTACCTATAATATATGAGTTTAATAACATGGAGTTCTTAATATTTGAGATATAACAAATGTTTCCTGCTTTATTGGCTATAAAGTTACAGCTATGGAAGTGAACTTTGGCCCGTTCTGTCAAGGGGTTATGAGATGACTGGAATTTCGTTCTGCCATTATAGATTTGTGGTATATAGGGTGCCTTCTATGACATATCCAAATTTCAGCCTAACTAAAATGAGATGAAAAAATTTTTTTTACATCTTTGGGGCGTTCTGCCACGGCCTTATGCTCAAGCAACCATTCTGCCAACAATGCAAAACCATTTCTGTGTGTCCCAATATACACCACACCAAATTTCAGCTCAACTAAAATCACTTTTTTTGACGATTTTTTTACAACTTTGACGGATTGCCCCCGCCAACGCGATCGCGAGACACATTCGGCAGAACTACATTTTTAGTTTACTTACATCAAAAACAACAAATTAAACTATGATAGACGATAACTAAAATAAGTCGGAAAAATATTCACTAGCTCTTAGACTATTATAAAATTCCTTGCCAAACAAAATTTGGCTTTACTGAAAACGACACCATCAGTATTAATAGAGGAAACTTTTTAGAATTGGTGCATTTAATTGCAAAATATGATCCTGTACTTGGCGAACATCTTGTAAGATCTAAAATGTGTGGCAAAATTTCTATCACCTATATGTACGGTGACCATCCGTCCCGTATTTCCCGGGACAGTCCCGTATTGCAATCGACTGTCCCGACTTTTTTTTGAGACATACGGGACGTACAAATATCCTGTATTTAATTTTTAGTCCCGTATTAGTCCCTTATTTTCATTGTAAACTTTTAAATTATTATTCAAAAACTTTATTAACATACACTTCCATATAACTTAGGCCAATGGCTCAGTCTTCAACATGAAATGCAGTTTGCACACGACACAAACGTATGCAGCATGTCTACGACATGTTCCCGCAATAGTCCAAACAACGTTTTTACGAAAGAAATATTGGAAACATTTCCCGGTCAATTCAAAAATTCGATATTGGATATTAAATATTGTTTGAATTTTTTCTTAATAGCTTACCGTATGCCTGGAAAATCCTATTTTGTAATCCAACCTCAAACGGTCCGAGGTACATTCAGTGAATGTACCTTGGTCCGTTAGTGTATGTACCTTGGACCGAAATATATTTTGTTCATTAATATATATTAATTCATTAAAAAAATGCAATCCATTTATTAATTCATTAAGAAAAAAAATATTAAAATTAAAGTATATAAATTATTAAGATAGATAATAAGTAAATAAGGCAAAAAGTTAGAAAATTAATTTTTTTTTTCTGGCAGCTGTGAGCACCTCCGAAATCGACCAATCACTTTCGGCTTCGAAGTCTTGATCACTATTAGCATCATTGGCGAGATGAAGGTCCTGTGCTTTTTCCTTTGCAGCTCTCGGTTTTACGTAACGTCTGATATCGACCGTCCGGCGCGGCTCTTCGTTTTCGTTTTCCGAAGATGAAGATTGATTAAGCAATTTCTTTTTTACAGTTTTAGCCAATTTTTTGGTTTTCTTTTTTGGCGCTTTATTAGCTAGAATTTCTTGTTTTTCGGGGGTATCCGTATCCGTGAGGATCCTACTTTTCCCCAATCTGCGTCCACCTTTTTTGGCCAATTTTCTGGCTGGAGCTTTGGGGAATGGTCTTATTTGTATTGGTGAAATAATCTCTTTTGGGACCTCATCTGAAAAAGCAGCTGCGGATCTCGATGTTGAAGGTCCGATTTCGTATAAATAAGAAGCCGATGTCATCGGCGGAGCAGTTACAGTTGGTGTTGGTGGTAAAATACCTGGCTCTGTTACAGGTTCAATAACGAGAGGCCTATCAGTTACGTATGATGACAAAAACTCGTCTTCACTGAAAATATTTTCATCCACCGGCCAAATTCCGCTTACTTGAAAGCCTTTTATGATATTTTGGCTGGTGAAAGCTTTCGGGAAAGCCTTTCCAACAATTTGCGCCACATCATAGATTGTAACTGGCTTTCCAGGATTAGACAACATCCAATCATTTGCGGCTTTATTATAAAATGTTTTATAAGCTCCGAATACTGCTCTATCGAGTGGCTGCAATTTGTGGGAGGTGTGAGGCGGTAGTGTAAGCAAAATAACATTATTTTGTTTTGCCTCCTCTATTACAGAAATAGCAATGTGAGTGTCGTGGTTGTCCATTATTAAAAGCACTTTCTTTTCTTCAGTTGGTTTGACGAATGAAATGAAATGTTTTAAGTATTTGTGAAACAACTGCTCAGTAGACCATCCACTTGGATTAGCACCTCCAATCGTTCCTGCAGGAGCTCCATTAAGCATATGCTCTTTAAAATTTACGCGTGGAAAGATAAGCATTGGAGGCACATGGTTTCCGATCGCATTCACTGCAGCTATCATGGTAACATTTAGCCCTCGTTCTCCTGATGTTACACTTCCTATTTGTTTAGCACCTTTTTCAGCCAGAATTTTTGGCGGAACATGAACTGTAGAATTACCTATTAAAAATTTTATGAAATAACCTGAAACTTAGAAATAAATTGAAAACTTATTTTTTACCTGTTTCATCAGTATTGAATATTAGCTCAGGTGAAAAGTGATATCGGGATAAACAATCTTTGTAATTTTGAAAGAAAGTTTTCACGTTGGCCTCGTTAAAGCTAGTAGCTCTAGAAAGGCTGGTGGCCTCGGGTTTTCTCAGAGCAATCGTTTGGTGGCGCTTAAGAAACAATTTAAGCCAGTTCCTGCCGGCTGCGCCCTGTTCGAACCAGTTTTTGGGAATTTGCTTGTTATTTTTTTCCGCAAAGTGGAAAGCCAATTTCTTTAATTCCGACCTGGGTAGTCCGTAGTGGAGTTTGGAAGCCTTTATCACATACTCTGCTAGGAGGTCTTCTTCTTCAGGCGAAAATATCTGGCGGTGGTTGATTCGATTCTCGTAAACAAAAGAAGAGTTATTCGATCCCTTGTGCTTGGTGATATGACGCATTAACGTGGTTTTGGAGATGTTGAACATCTTTGCTGCGGTATACATGGATTTTCCATTATCCACTACTTCTTCCACAGCACGCCGTAAAGCATCAATGTCCACATTCGGTCTTTTAATTCCAGACTTACTTCTTGGCATTTTCCTTGAAGAAAATGGAAAAAAGGCTCTTAAAGAAATTCAAAAGCATGTACCTTGGACCGGTCCGAAGTACATGCTTAGACATAGGTCCAAGGTACATTCACTATACTTTTTTTATAAATAATAAATTTTAGCACTTTATTTTGCACAAATGTAGCAGATAAACTATTGAATAATAAAATTTAAATATATACTTACACTTTGAAACCAGTAACTTAAAAAGAATTCAATAACTGAATGAACAGAACACTTCACAAAACACACAAAAAAAATACTTTAGGGGGTGTAATTTGCACAGGATGTTTTTTTTCACACCTCCGTCGCATATGTCAACTGAACACTAACTGAAATGAATCACATAGACGTACTGGAAAATTTATGGAAGAACTTGTTGCAACATGTTCACCCAATTTCCAGGAATTGGCACTCGGTCCAAGGTACAAGCGGTCCAAGGTACATGACCTTCCCCTATTTTCACGCTATGGGCAAATGTTGGCACACACGTGAAACAATGATGCGTACGAGTTAATACGATGAAGTATATCTATACATATAATAAAACTGTAGGACTTTTCTTTGTCAGCTAAAAACTCAAAAACTTCTGGACAGATTTCCATGAAACTTTTTTTAAAATGTTCCTTAAGACTGTAAGACTGCTATAGTCTATGTCGTTTATAGCCACGTCCTTAGGAACAGTTTTTAGCCAAAATGTATATTCTGAAGTGAAAATATATACATCCACATATACCTCTCTACAAATGGACGTTTATACTTTTGCGATCGTCAAACAAAAACAATACGTATACGGTATACTATACATTCGAAAAGGCTTGATTTTTTTTCGCAGTGAGTGCTATGGTCAGTTATATATGTATGTATGTATATTATGATCGAGAGACGTATAATACAAAACAGGTTTCATTTCAGAATTTAATTCGATAAGTGTAGGGTTGGGGTAGGTAGTTGTTTGGATTCCATAGGAAGAGGGAAACAAAGGAAAGGAAAGGAAATGCAGTATTATAAACAAGTAGCAAGATCAGGGAGAGGGAGGGCGATACAGAGGGTGCACATTATGTATCCAATACATTACATCCATTATCGCATATCGCCACGCAACGCAGTAGGAATTTCATTCTGATATGACGTATGTATTTTTTGAAGGGAAAATATATACATACACATATACCTTGCTACAAATGGATGTTTGTACTTTTACGATCGTGCGATGCGACAGGACAAACAAAACAACACTATTTGTTTTCGAAGTGGTCAGTTGTATATGTAGGTATGTATGGGATGGGATGTATGGGATGGGATGTATGGGATGGGGTGCGTGCGGCAGTATGGCATGGGTTATAGTATTAGGTAGTTGTTCGGATTCTATAGGAAGAGGGAAACAAAGGAAAGAAAATACAGCATTTCAAACAAGTAGCATGATCAAGGAGAGGGAGGGCGATGAAGAGGGTGCACATTATATATCCAATACATACATCCATTATCGATATCGCCACGCCAAAATTGGACAAACGGGGGTGACGCCTCGCATACAAAAAACATCTTATATGATTTTCATGATTTTTTTTTTTTGTTTTTTTTCGTATTGCTGTATATTTCAGGTTTAGGCAGAAAGAAAATTCCAGAAGATAGATTTATTCTCATTTTTCGCATTTTACAAAAGAACATTATTAGATATCTAAGACCTAAGCAATACAATTCCTGTGCACGTGCAAAGCTGGGCGAGTACAGCTAGTTTTATAATATATTTCTAACGCACTGCGTTATTAAACTTTATTTAATAATATATATTTTCAATACAATATTTACAATTATCTTCACGACTGCCGATTTACAACCTCCAGCCAAGAGGAATCAAAAAAGAATGAATGAATAATATCTGATCTACCAAGATGGTCGCGAAAACGAAATCCTCTATGAAGAGGCCGGAAACCGCGAGAAGGAAAAATTGATACTTCACATTATATGATATTTCATTTTTGTTGCACTTTCTGTGCGCTCGTGGGACGTGTTTGGAATTTACTATGGGTGCATTCAGCCATTTGTGTTAATGGACATGCACTTTATGACAGCTTCAAGTCGTGGAATCTTTTATAGATTTCATTGAAACAATAGATAAAACTGCCGAAGGAATTTCTAGTTAATAAACAACTGTAGAGGTCAAGCATAATGATAATGATGCTGTTATGGCTGGAAGACATTCAGGAGTTCAGAAAAGAATTAAAGAAACAAATCTCAAAGTTGAATTCGTACCTTGCTCCAATTCCAATCATTCGTTAAGCCTGGTTTGCTTACACGCAGCCTCAGTTGAGGCTAGTTCAGTCACTTTTTTCGGCACACTAGAACGTTGCTATTCATTTTTTTTCCATGTCAATGTCCACACATCGTTGGGCAGTTCTGATAGCAGATATAGGCAAAAGGGTTCAAGACACGCGGTGGAGTTCAAGAGGCTATGCATGGCATCATTACAAAGACATTCTCGTCACTTTGGAAAAACTGAGGCAGGTGAAAGCTTTAATACAAGAACGGATGAAGGAACTTTGTTTAGTTAGTTTAGTTTGTGGTTTATTTAGCTTATTGAAGCCATTTTTTACATAGTTTACAACTTTACGTTTACCTCTAGTCGTTCGCATTCTGTGGATTTGTAGATTTCTGCGGCGTTTAAGGAGTAGTATGCCTTGAACAACTGATGTCTTTCTGTTTCTGTTATATACTTGCAGTGTAACTTACATGTAGCTGCACAATTTTTTGTTGTCTTAATGGACTTAGCTTCAACATTTTTTTTTCGTCCCGAAACGTAGGCTTGACCAGCTTGGTAACGAGCTCTACGTATGTTCGATGTCCACTTTTTGGGGTCTCGCTTCTTTTTTGCTGTGTTGTCAATAACATCTATCCCAGTGCCATCAGTAGTTATTTGAGAACCTGGTACTAGACTGTCGAAATCCAAGTCAATATCAACTTCCGTCTGCGATTCCATTTTTGTTTACTACCTAAACCAACAAATTTTATGTTATGCCCCTTTAAAAATTAAAACTAAGTTATTTTATGTACTACCTTTCTTAAGATCTTTTAAATTTACTGATTTTGAAGTAAAAAGTTTTTTTTTTTTTAAGGTCTAATTGTTCTTTATTAATCTACAAAAAAACATTCAATGCCTGCAACTGCTTTACAGCGACTGAAAGAAATCACGTTTTGTACAGGCTGCCAAGGCCAACAATAAATTAACACAAATCAGAGCAACCATTTAAGAATAAAATAGTCGTACGAAGGCAACATACGACTTTGCTATGATTTTTTTGTTTGCAATATAAAATCCCAAAGTAGTATGAAAAAATTTTCGGTGAAAATGCTTTTAACAACTTTGATTTTATGGTTTTTTTTCCTCTTTCCCATTTTATGTGCTGCTATCTTGTGGAAATTAGGAAATGATTCTTAAAGGGAATTTGAACATATTTGCATCAAAATGTCAAATTTGAATTTTTTCGACATAAGACCTTGTTATTCTCGCACTATGTCCTTTAAAACTTAGGGAGTCGTCCAGTATGATACCGAGATATTTAACTTTATGGGAGATTTCAATTTGTTCATTGTCTAGTCTATTCTATATGCACACTTATATTCAATGGATTATTAATAGCACAAGGATTAAATATCATACATTTAGTTTTGCTTACATTTAACACAATAGAGATCGGCGTTAATAAAGCTTATACAAGTGTAGCGAACGCCTACCTAACCGAATGTCTTACACTTGGCCATATTGGTTGACGTTCCCCTCAATCTTTAGAACCATCTCCTCAACACCGATTGTCGGCTATGGTTCGGGTTGTGAGAGGCGGATGGATAAGGAAACAGGCGGTGGGCGCTCTTGCGTTGAGCACGGCTAGCTCGCCGACCGGATGAGTTCTTGCCTGTCCTTATCCTCCATACAGGTTACGTGCCTGAAAATTGAAAATAAAAAGCGAAAAAGACAAACAAAAAAAAAGTGATAGAAAGAGAAAAGTGGAACAGACATAGCAGAATGGAAAAGATAGCTGGAAAAAAAAGTGTGAAGAGAAACAAAACTGGTTCCTGGGTGGAACCATGGCCTCGTGTCCCTCCCTTGTGGAATAGTTCGTCCACACCTTTGGTTGCCCTTGGCCTCGTTTGAACTCAGTTTGATTTAAAATTTAATATTCAGAAAAAAAAATTATGATTTTATTTATCATTATAAGAATTTTAATACAAAACTATTTTTATTTTTATACCCGGTACCACACTGTGGTGAGGGTATATTCACTTTGTCATTCCATTTGTAACGCCCATAAGGAGGCGTTGTAGGTATGACAAACTATATATATTATTGATCAGCATCACTTTCTTAGTCGATCTAGCGATGTCCGTCTGTCTGTCTGTCTGTCCGCACGATTACGGCCGTAATTTAAGAGATATCGACTTGAAATTTGGTACGTAAGCTTTTATCCACCAAACTGAGGCTAAGTTCGAAGATGAGCAAGATCGGATGAAAACTACTACTAGCTCCAATACAAAAATATCAGATTTATATAGCTTTTTATGTTAAAAATTTAATTTAAATAGCTACAGTAAAGATAGCAAGTTTAAAATTTGCACATATTGTTTTAATAATATTTAAAAAATTTTGACAAAAAATGAGCTTGGTCGAATGAAAAGTACCCATACCTCCCATACAAATATATAATTTTTTAATACGAAATTATTTTTTTTATTTTACAATAATATAGTACCGAAGATAATTGTCTTACTGGTTATACCCGGTACCACACTGTGGTGAGGGTATATTCACTTTGTCATTCCATTTGTAACGCCCATAAGGAGGCGTTGTAGGTATGACAAACTATATAAATTATTGATCAGCATCACTTTCTTAGTCGATCTATCGATGTCCGTCTGTCTGTCCGTCTGTCCGTCTGTCCGTCTGTCCGTCTGTCCGCACGATTACGGCCGTAATTTAAGAGCTATCGACTTGAAATTTGGTATGTAAGCTTTTATCCACCAAACTGAGGCTAAGTTCGAAGATGAGCAAGATCGGATGAAAACTACTACTACCTCCCATACAAAAATATCAGATTTATATAGCTTTTTATGTTAAAAATTAAATTTAAATAGCTACAGTAAAGATAGCATGTTTAAACTTTGCACATATTGTTTTAATAATATTTAAAAATTTTTGACAAAAAATGAGCTTGGTCGAATAAAAAGTACCCATACCTCCCATACAAATATATAATTTTTTAATACTAAAATATTTTTTTTATTTTACAATAATATAGTACCGGGTATTTGAGCTTCGGCATAGTCAAAGATAATTGTCTTACTGGTTTTTAATTAGGTTGTAACCTTCATATGCAAAATAAAGTTAATTTGGAACAAAGACAACAAGAAACTCATACCCTTCTTTCTACCCTTCTACTGGAGAAACAAAATTCATAGGAAAGTTATTTTATTGTTAATAATTATTGTATTTTTTTTGTAATTCAATATTATAATGATTAAGATGTAAGTCAAGAAAGACACTTAATGTATCTTGAATTTTTAAATCAATGTTCGAATTCATACAACCATGTGTTTGAAAATTACGTTAAATTCCATTACTTTGGCATACTAGTCTCAAGCAAGAATTCAGAATTCAGATATATAAATTTTCAAATAAATGTATAAATGTTTTTTTGTTTTTTGTTTTTTTTTTTTTTTCTAAACGTAAATTTATGTTTCCATGTGACGGGGTGCTCCTGCGGCGTCTTGTTTGAGCTCTTGTGACTCGTTGCTGCAGTTAGATAGCCGGAAAACTGGATTTTGGGCTTGGCTGGAGAGATTTTATTAGGCGGTTTTGAGTTTGTGGGCTTATATACCTACATATATTTTTTTTCGTTTATCAATGTTTTCGAGGGATTTCCCGAAATGATTTTTTTTTGTATTGAACAAAAAAAAAAGTTATGCCACACCGCACTCAGGAAAGCAAAGAAAAATTAATCGACCACTCTCGGATTTTCACCAAACTACGCCAGACTGACCCAAAAACGTTAACGTCTCCTCTATATAACACCTCCCCCACGCCACACACACCATCGCAGTCGCACCATTCCAATCGCCTGTTTTCGGCATATGAAAAAGAATAGAGAAAGAAAAAATTGATTCCAGCAGTTTATACCTAAACTATTTGTATACACAAAATGCGCGAAAAGTCTATGCATATGCAGGGTTGCCAAGACGGCGACAAAATTCTTACATGGCGCACTGCATGACCATTGCACACAAGTTTGAACATCCTTACCGGAAGTGTAAAGAAGTCCGTCATCAGCGAATAGCACAAGTTTCGATGTTTGCACTACTTTTGTCATATCGTTGACGTATAATAGAAACAACACAACTCCTAATATATTACCTTTTGGTATTCCAACATTAACACAGATTGGCATTGATATTTTTTGATTGACACTAGTTCGTTGGGTTCTACCAAAAATAAAAATTCTAAACCAATTTAACTCCATAGATTTAATACCATAACATTTAAGTTTTTTAATTCATATTTCATGGTTCACAGTTTCAAATGCGCGTTTTAGATCTATAAATACTTCAACTCTATAACATTTTTTTGATCTATTTCGCATTTCCATTCACTTATTACAAAACTGATGCATGTTTCACAAGAGAGGTTTGCTCGAAAACCAGATTGATAGCAATCTAGAATCTACTTTGCTAGTTAAGATGCAGGGACTTGACATAAGACTGTGCGCTCAGAAAGTAAATGCTTTGCAGATGGTGCTGACTGCTGATAGAGAAGCGAGAGGAATGGGCAGATGGCGCTGTAAGTTATGCAACAAATATGTGTGAAAAACTTGGCATTTCCATGGAACCACAGAGGCGCATAACATCAGAAGGATCATTTTTGATGATGCTACCTAACTTGTCTTGGGAAAATGAGTTGAGACGGAAGATGTTTTCTTCGTTAGATAGGGTTATTGTAGAAATTCGAGTGCGTTTTCAGCAGCTACAAAATTTGGCGGATAAGTTTGCTTTTCTAACGCCGACTATATTACTCGACTAGGACGAAACTAAATTTAATCCAGACTACGCATCTACCGAAATTGACGAGCAGGACTTCAAGGTGGAACGACTTCGACTGCGGACTTTCATTGCTGCCACAGGCAACGGAAATAAATTAATTAATGCGGACTCACGTGAATTATTTAAATTTATTGTGAAATCCAAGCTGGATGATAGTCTGCCCAATATTTTAATAATGCTCCGAATATTCT
Source organism: Cheilosia scutellata (assembly GCA_955612985.1). Classification (NCBI taxonomy): domain Eukaryota; kingdom Metazoa; phylum Arthropoda; class Insecta; order Diptera; family Syrphidae; genus Cheilosia; species Cheilosia scutellata. Next base: position 29,179,189 of record OY015314.1, on the reverse strand, counting down.
TTACTATTGCCATCATAAGCAATGCCAGCTGCTAGTGAAGTTTTTCAGAATTGAATTTGATCAAAAATTACTTAAGATCCACAATGAGTAGTCTGGCTATCTTGTCTATTGAGCAGGAGGTGTGCGATGCTATATAGTGCAAAAAAGACATTGCTCTTAAAAATGTAAACGAATAAAGTTTTAGACAGAAATTTTGTTTTTAATTCTAAAAATTTATAATATTATTTTTCAATAAAAATATAAATATTAACAGTGTCGTTCTGGTTATAATTGGAAGTCGATTATATAGAAATATTATAGTCTTTTAAATTGAAATACCTAAATATAAGGGCGGCAAAATTTTCTTCCATCCCGGGCGGCTGACACCCACGCTACGCCACTTCATCATTGATCTCAGACTTTCGCTGTTTTACTTGGCTCCACACTGCTCTTTTCGCAACGGCACCTACACCATCTATGTACATTGTACAGCCCCTTTGCGAGTGGGAGGCTGCAAACAAAGCACTCACCCTGAAGTCTTGGGGTATGTGGGTATGTCGTACGTAGCATAATTTTGAAAGTGTAAATTTGTTTTTGAATTGCTTTGACAGTTTTCAGGTGATGCAATTGATCTTTAATGTCGTTTTCCATTGGACAAAAAGAAGCGTCCGGGAGCGTCCGGAATCAAGAAAATCACTTCTGAAACCGTTCAGTTGGCGCAAAAAATATATACTCTTCTGTTGATTCTGAGGAGAGAATTTCGCTTCTCGATTTGAAGCAGAATCCTAATACAAACATAGCTCTAATGACAAATGAAAACGTCAGTGTTAATTATTCGTATATTATATTTCCACCAGTGGCAGAAACTATTTTCAGGATTAAAACGATAAGTGTAATAAAATATAAACAAGTGCACAACAAAAACCAAAAAAATGAATTCTCAAATAAAATGGATTTATTTATGGCGCTAAGTGATCTTTTGTCATCATCCTCATCATCGTCTTCATCAGATGATCAAAAAGCCTCAAAAAGAGACCGGGTGTAGAATTTTATTGATGTTGTGGAGGTGGAGCCCTATTCAGAATCAGAGGTTATTTATTAGATGTGTTTATAAAAGATTTATCTTAAAAGTTATTTCATTACAGTTTCGCGAACAATTCCGCGTCCTAAGGGCAACAGCTCACAGTAGGTATAGTTAATACGTACGAAAACTCAACCTACAGTAAAACCTCGTTAATTCGAAATGTTTGGGGGGAAGGTCTGTTCGAATAAATTAATTTTCCGAATTAATGAGAGATTTTTTTTATGCACTCAAACGCGTTCCTATTGATGAGAAAATGCAAGAACATTAAACCAAAAATTATTTTAATAACACAAAAGACTGGAAATAATACATAAAATTTATTCTATTTAATTTATTTATTTATTCTTATTTAATTTTTTCTAATTTAATTTTTACATAAAAAAATCCAACTCTCATTTATTTGGAAAAATCTCTTTAATTCGGATAAAAATGTTTTTTTCCGAATTAAAGGGGTTTTACTTTATTTTAAAAGGAAGCACGGGGGTGGTGGTAGAAGAGAAATTCCTGCCAAATCCCAAATATAAGTATTTCTTTGGTATATAAAACAGAAGAAAAGGTTTTTTAAGCAACAAAAATTTTTTGTTTATTATTTTAAGGTTTGCTGGAAATAAGGACTTCTACCGAGAAGTTGCCAATTTATTTGGTATATCTATATCCTCTACATACAGGGTAATATCAAATGTGTTGGATTTTATTTTCGAGATTTTACCAAACTACATAAAGTTTCCATCAACGGTAGAAGAAAAGCTTCGCATTTCAGCGAAATTTTAACAGGTAAGTGAATTCATATAATATGCTATATTATAACATAAACCTAAGTTTGTTAATTTTAGATTGCAGGATTTCCAAATGTACTGGGATGCATCGATGGATGCTATATATACGTTCGGAAACCAGCAACAAAATCCGTTCAACATATATAAATCGGCACGATCTGTTGTCATTAACCCTTCAGGGTATTTCCGACGCTGATACGAGATAATGTGGACGTATTTGTCGGTGCACCTAGCAAAATAAATACATGATACTAAATACATGATGAGAATATTCCAGCTTTCTTTTATAAGTAAAAGCCTACAACAAATTTGTGGATCCCAATACCACATATTGGTATTGGGATGCTGCTTATCCCTTAAGGAGATTTTTGATGACACCATATAAAGACACGGGAAATATGACAACAAGGCGGTGCAATTATAATAAAAAGCTGAGGCAAACGCGAGTGAAAATAGAAAACTCATTTTCTTTTTAAAAAACCAGGGGTGTGATTCTGTAAAAATTGAAACGAAACACGCTTTCGCATATTAACAAACGAAAGAAATCACGCGAAAGCGAACATTTGCTTCATGTAACTCCTAACGTTTTCTTTTTCACATTCGTTTAGGTTTAAGAAACTGTGTGACAACAAAATTAGAGTTTGGCAGTCTCAGTATGTCGTTTTCGTTAATTTTCGGGAAGTTATTTTGAAAATTAACAGCTGACAATTAAAAATATTTTGTTTGTGGAATTTGATTGTGCACGAAGGCGGACGTTTGGGATAAAAATGTAAGTTAAATAAATAAATAACAATTTGTAAGCTGTTAGATTTCAATTAATTATTTTTCAATGTGGGTTTATTTTATTCATCAATGTAGGTGCATAAGCATAGATATGTATAAATAGGACGGCAACAACAACAGAAACACAGCAAAAACTGTTGATTGAATGCATGGAGAAGCGAGAAGTACCCTTCAAAATTCGACAGATAAATCCCAAATTTTCCATTCGATTAACAGCTTCGTGTAGTATTTTCGACAATGTACTCCGTGCGAGAGGAGAAGCAAAATCGTTACAAATCATCCACTGGTAACCACCTCCAGCCAGTACCTCAAGCGTGGAACATAGCCTTAAAATAGGAGGGACGTATGTGTTTCGCGTTCCTGTAGGAATCCAAATGTTGTCCAGCACATACCTATAAGCGCATTTATTCAACCGAAAACGTTTAAGAAAACTAAATAAAAAAAATAAGAACATGTAAACGTACAATTCAGTACACTTCAATAAACCAAATCTTTCATCGGACAGCGTAAGAGGATTGGAATATTCCCGAAGATTTTTTCTTAAATTTGTAGAATCTTCCACATCGCTAACATCACTATCACTTGCTATTAACAAATAATTCGCCAGCTTATTTTGTATGGAATAAATATTAAACACAACCGCCAATTTAGAAATCAAAGAAAATGATAAACGTCAAGAAAATAGCAGTCGTTTGTTTTCTTTCGTGGAGACGATAAAATCTGTTCGTTTTTAAGGTTACATGAAGCAAAAAATACGAAAACGTCAAAGAAAATGTGTTCGTTCTATTTCATTCGCGGCCACGAAAATTTCTTTCGTTTTTGATGTTACATGAAGCAAACCGTTCGTGCGCACGAAAACGTTTAATCGTTTTCGCCTTACAGAATCCCACCCCAGGTTACGACAGATAATGCGATTGGATTTCCACACTGTAGAAAGAATGTGGCATGTTGCGTACTCAATGTTGCCAGATTTTTTTTTTTTTTCAAAAAACTGTAAATTCCCAAAAAAAACTGTATTTGCAACCAAAAAACTGTAACCTTCAAAAACCAAACGATTTTTTTGAAATTACGGTTTTTTTTAGTTTTATTAACCCATTTAGACCCGAATTAATTTTGCCTTCCAATTTTAATGATTTTTTAGGTTTTTGATGGTATTCTGCTCTAAAATCAATAAGTTAAGTCGAAATATTTTTCCTATTAGTGAAAGTGGAGTTATGAGGTGTTGCGAAAACGCAACACTGGGTCTAAGTACATACGTACACATATTTTTTTATTTTTATTTTTTTATTTTTATTTAATTCATTTTTAAGGAAAACTATACAAATATGAAGAAAAATAAAAGTAAGACTATGTTAGATTCGCATTAAAAATCGAATAACATTTGTCGTGAAGTACAACATCACAAGTTCCGTTCTTTTTCACCGTTTGACTTCCACAAGCTTCCACATCGCAGCCTCTTGTTAGAATGCTCCATTATATGGTTACCTACCAGCTCGAAGAAACGTGGTAATTTTTGAAGGACGTCCATCACCCATTGGGGCAGAACCATACTTAGAATCGATTATTTTTTTCAGCTGCATACAAGTAATGGTAAAGCTTGTAATACTTCGGATAACGTTTTCATTGAAAAAGAGCTGGAAGAACTCGAATGGGTGGCTCTCAAGACTCAACTTTAGAGTAGAGGAGGCAACAATGCTCCCTCCCACGGTTTGAATTTATAATAAAATAAGTTTACGTGTAAGCCATCCTCATCACCTTTGCGCCAGCTTTGCTCAATTTTACTAATATTCACCCTTTCTTCTTCAATATCTACAGCTCTGTTTTTCGCACTTACTTCTACCTAGGTAAAAGCTGGTTGAAATTCATTCTATTGGGGTCAGCACAAACCTCTTCTCCAGACTCTTTGTCTGTAATTGCACCGTCTGTATGGTAGCAAGAAAATAGTTTCAGGGAATTCATTGTTATATTCTAGCTCGTCCAAAATATCTGACAGAGTCAAAGGTTTCGTCCTAAAAAAAAAACAATATGTGCTTATATGTAGGTACATTGACCCAGCGTTGCATTTTCGCAACAACAGAATTTGCGAAGTCAATAAACGTAAACCAATTGCATTTATTCGCATTGATTTCCTTTATTTGTATGTTTGGTATGTAAACTAACCGAACAACTAAACGATATTCTTATTCTTGCATCCATTTTTACTTACCAATGATTTTTATCCATAGAGTTTATGTTTTTTTTCGCAAAAAAATATGCACTCCTAAAAAAGTCGAATTGAAGAACAACTCAAAGCAATAATAACAACAAATACAATCTGTTTGTGCAAAATTATTCACTCACAAGAGAATAGAACAAGAAAAAATTCACTGCAAGCAACAATGTAGTTTAAAAAAATCGTGTTGTGACATGCTGTTCACTGTTGCGAAAACGCAACGCTGGGTCTAAATGGGTTAAACAAAAATAACACAAAACAATTCATTTTAAATAAAATAACATGCTTAAATACGAAGCACTACGATTTAAAGCACATTTTAATTTATTCTTTCAAATCTGGACCTTAAAAAAAAAAACTGTAATTTGTACTAGGAGGTCATTTTAAAAACTGTAAGCTTGTCTAGAAAACTGTAATTTACAGTTAAAACTGTGAATATGGCAACGTTGTGCGTACTACACAATAATATGTGTATCGATGAAGGCGATGGAATATACAAGATGCAGAAATCAATGGCAACCCAAACAACGAAGAAGCAGAAAACGTAGAGCTGTAGGGCGATTGGGACGGCAGCCAACCACCGACCAAGACGGACGCGCAAAGTCCGCCTCTTAAAATATAATATAAAAAAATTTTTTTAAATTTTGATACATACATTTATGTCGAAAAAGTGCTAAATATAATTAGTTTTAACTTTATTGTTCATTACTGGATTATTAATCCCATAAAAACAACAACGTGGCAATTTTGCCTTCATTCTTTTATCTAAGAATATAGACATCGTGAACGAATTGCGCAGATCCGCCATTTTGCGGATTGAATCTAATTCTTTTGTTCTAATTGGGTTAATCCCAAAAATATCGCCGTGGCTTTTTGCCTTTCATCTTTATAATAAATTATAAAAAATCCTTTATCGTGGATGACCACAACCGATAGGCCTTATCGCGGATTGATTTCCGCGTGGTTATTGTTTTCTTGCTGCCTGCCACGCGTCTATTGTTCCTCGCCGCCATCTTGTGCCTTCGCTGTAACAACTGAGTTCCGGATTGGAGTTTCTTCACCAGAAATATCTCACTGTGTTTTAAGTGGATCGCCATTTTACCAATTCCACATTAAACTGAATGCTTATTGTCCAAATGTGGCTTATAAGTATTGGTTATACTTCGTAAGTTTCCTGCTTTACCTTGCGTAAGATGACATCTTTAACAGGCAGCCCCACGGTGGTGACAGCTGCTGAGATTCTCATGCGGTTTGGCGCCAATACCTCATGCACCTCACCTAACAACAGCCATTCTGGCTCGCATGAACCAGCCATGAATGTGGACTCATCTCCACCCAACATCCAGCACGATGATGACGATTTTACCGTGCCTAGGAAGAGACAGAGGAGCCAAAGGCTTAGTCCCAACAACTCTGTTGTCAGCTTCATCGCCAACTCCTATGACAGCGCTAACCGCTTCGCCCTATTGGGCGACCTAACTTGTGAAAGTTCATCGAGTGGTAGAAAAAATACCAATTCTTACACTCAAACGGCGGCCTCTTCACCTGCTGCCGACTCTTCAGCCTGTCCTTCTGTGCCTCCAGCTTCATCATCATCTAAATCATCATCATCATCTGTTCCTGCTCCATCAAGCACCAACCTCAACACTCTGAAGACTCCAGCGACTCCCGCAGCAACTGTTCCAGATAATTTAACTGTAAGTAGCAAGTTCTGCCCTCCTATCTTTGTAGTTAATCTTAATCTTAAAAAGTTCATTGAAGAACTGAAATTAAAAGCGGATCTGTTTAAGTTTAGATTCCGCGTGCACAACCTGAAACATGGTTCGAGTAAAATCTTAGTCGATAATAGCGCGGTCCACCGAGAGCTCATCGAAAAATTTAGACTCAATAAAGACATCCAGGCTCACTCTTTTACCTTAAACGAAGATAGAACTGTGAATCTGATATTAAGGGGGCTGACCACAGATTTCTCCACTGACGACATCCACAAAGAGTTGGATAATCTTGTTCCCAACTCTGTGGCCAAGGTCTCTCACTTTGAAACCCTCTCGTCAAAAAAGGGTGGCTTTTTATATAATTTATTCCTGATCAGACTGGTACCTGGTACCTCTGAGAAGGAAATCATCAAAATTAAGTATATTCTCCACACAAAAATTAAGTGGGAGAAACCTAAGGGGAATAAGGGCCCCCTCCAATGTCGTCGATGCCAGGCGTTTGGCCATCTGGCAAAAAATTGCGCCCGCAATTATAAGTGCGTCAAATGCACCAATCTACATGGCCCGGGTGAGTGTCCCCTAACTAACCAAGAGGACTCTAAACCTACTTGTTCAAATTGTGGTGGAGACCACCCGGCCAACTATAAGGGTTGCCCTCTCTTTAAGAGTTACGACAAAAGGAAAAAGCAAATTGCCAGAAGAGTTGCTTCCAAAACCTCTAACATTTCTCCCGTGTTTACTTCTCCGAAAGTTTCTTTTGCTAGCCTTTTTAAAGGCCCCGACAACGCCCCTCGTGCCCCCGTTGCCGGACAATCTTCTAACCCCATGAACAACTGTTTGGGAGAATTTTTTGAGCTCTCCAATAGCCTTTTTGGCACCAACCTACCCGATCTTCTAGCCAAGGTTAGATCTTTTTTGGATAATATTAATAACGCTGGCTCTTTGCAGCAGAAAAAATTAGCCTATTTGGAATTGGTTAATCAAATTCTTATTCAATCGATATGATTTTAAAATTTTTATGCCATAACATTGCGTCCCTGATCAGCCATGCCAGAAGGATTGAACTTCAAAAATCTCTTCTGGCACTTAATTGTGATTTTGCTTTCCTCCAAGAGACACATCTTGGCTCATCCCATAAGGTTCATCTGGACCATTATAGACTTATTGGTTGCACAAAAAATCAAGGGGTTGCAATCGCGCTTAAAGAAAATATCCGCTTCACCCCAGTGGACAATACTGGCATTATGTTTCCTAATAAATTTATGTCTGTTTCCTTTTCCTGTAATGGGGTTATGAAGAACCTTTTACTTGGGTCTATTTATGTCCCTAGTAATTTTCCCTCTAACGCACTTCCTTTGGAATTTTCCGAAATTACTAGTCTCTCTAACTCCTTTGACGGAGCCATTATCGGTGGTGACTTAAATGCTAGAAACCCTATCTGGGGCGATTCCCTTGCCAATTGTAACGGTAGGGCCTTAGAGAATTGGTTTTTATCCACTTCTCCTCCCTTTGTTAGACTTACCCCTTCTACACCTACGTTTCCCAGACACGGATCGTTCCTGGACCATTTCCTGATCTCCAGCCACTTAATTAATCTGTTTGACCCAAATTTCTCAATTCAAACTAAGTCAACTTTTTCAGATCACTTCCCTATTCTTTTAAACTTGACCATCTCCAATTGGGAAATCACTTTTTGCGTTAATGAATCTAATAGATCATTCAAAAATACTAACTGGGAGCTCTTCCAAGATGATCTTGACGCTGGATTGAGTAATTTTTTCCCTCCTATACATCGATGTATTTCCAATCCGGAATTAGACATTCTTATAAAGCAATTTTCTAGCACTGTCCGATCTACTATGGACGCCCACTCATCTCAGCCTCTGTTCTCTTTCAAGAAATACAATAACTTACCTGATCATATTCTGAAACTTTTTAGAATTAAACACCTCTGGCAGAAATCGCTCAAAAAAATTTTTCACCGCTCTTTTAATCGAGTCTCAAGAGAATACTTAAACCTCTCAAACAAAATAAACCTCTTGAAAATTATCATCAAAGAGAAAGTTAGAACTTGGGTTAATCGTGAGTTCTCTAATAAATTATCATCTATTCGTCCCGGCCCTAGTGCCTTTAACGAAATTTTCAGGATTATAGGTAAAAAAAAGGGTGCTGGATGTGATAAGATTCTCCACAACGGTACTTTAATAACTGATCAGAGAGATATTGTTAATATCTCGGCTGAATATTTTAAAAACATATATAATGGCTTCAACCCTAATATTTCTTCGCCCCTCAAATCATTAGTCCACCAGACCATCAGGGAGTCTTCAGCTAACTTACCATCTCGTATCTTCAATTTTGATTTAAGCAACCCTGCAGATAACCCTCTACACCCTGATCTGTTTACCACTCAGAGCAACCTCTCTTCTATCATCAAGAGCATCCGTCCTAAGAAATCCTCAGGTCCGGATAATATCCCCAATTTTGTCATCCGCAAGCTTTCTTCCTCGGCTATATCGGTGCTGACTATCATTTTTAATAACTGCCTAAATAACGGCTACTTCCCCTCTGATTGGAAGGTTGCTAGGCTGATCACTATCCGCAAAAAACCAGGCAATTTTGAGCCTAAAAATCTCAGACCCATTTCTGTTCTCTCTAACCTTGGAAAACTGCTGGAGAAAATTATCCTTCAAAAGATCGATGACCACGTCGATAATAACATCGATTTTATCCCTGATCTCCAATTCGGCTTCCGTAAGTCCCACTCTACGGTCCATACTTTACTAAAAGTGCACAACCACATCACCCTGAACCTCAGGGAAAAAAAATGCACAGTGGCATGCTCTCTTGATATCGAGAAGGCCTTTGATAGTGTTTGGAGGGATGGCCTACTATATAAAATTATTCAAATGAACTTCCCCCCTCAAATTGTTCAAATGCTCTCCAGCTTCCTCAACGACCGATTTTTCTTCATTAAAAATCATGACATACAGTCTGATACCATCAGTTCTAACAGCGGAGTTCCCCAAGGCTCTATTCTGGGTCCCCGCCTATATAATTTCTTTCTGCATGACTTTCCCCACTCGAACTTCATCAATAATACCGTTACCTCCCAGGCAATTCTTTATGCGGACGATACCTTCGCCTACGCCAGTTCCAATTTCCCCCATGAAGCTCTTAGGCTACTTAAAGAACACCTGGTCGTCATTAATGACTACTATAATAAATGGGGCATTAAAATCAACAACGACAAATCTGTCGGCATATGTTTCAGAAATTCAAGCTCTAAAGGGAGAAGGGGAGTCGTTAGCGAAAGCAACAATCTCACCTTAAACTTGACCGGATCTCCTCTCCGCATCTGTAAAAATATTAAGTATCTAGGCGTTAATTTAAACCACCTGTTCAAATTCAACCCTCACGCCAGGATCACACTGGCCAAAGCTCAGAAAGCGTCCAACATACTTATGCCTCTTTTGCGTAACAACCACCTCAACAAACGCACTAAGCTACTTATGTACAAAACCCTTATAAGGCCTATCCTCAATTATGCCTTTCCCATCTGGTTTTCTATTTCCCCAACCGTGGCGCGCAGCCTTGAAAATTTTGAGAGAAAAATTCTACGACTTTGTACTGGTCTTAATTTTGATTCAAGAAACAAAAGGGTTTCAAACCTATGCCTTTATTCAGATGCTGGAGTCAGCCCCCTTATATCATATTCACTGTGTTTAATGAATAAAACTATCTCTAAGCTTCCTTACCTGGACAACGATACAATTAGCTCAATTTTCACGAGCCAACAAAATTCCATTTGGAGGAATACTACCTATTCTTCTCCGATTGGAATCATCAACGAAACTCTGCCTACGAGCCTTGATGGGCCGTTTTTAGAATTCTATACTAAAGCCATCGTTGGCCATAATAGGGGCTAACTTTTCCCCTCCGAGTTTAAACAAACTTAAACCAATCTGCAAAAAAAAAAATAATAATAAAATAAATAAATAAAAAAACTACACAAAACAACTAAGTAAAAACCTTTCCCATACAGAACTTGCTACATTTTATACTCAATAATTTGTTCACTTATTTTTTTGATATCGTAAACTTGTACAAACCCACTATACAGGGTCCTTTTGATAAAGTAATAATTTTCAATTTAATCAAACAACGTATCACTGTACGTATTCTGTAATTTATTCTAGAAATTTACTATACTTTCTTCTCTATTATCAATGATAATACAATACAAACCAATTCAAAAACAACACGAAACATTCTTAACTATAACTATAAATTAATATTGATAATATTTTCTATACTATCACTTTCTCACAGCAAACTACATCTCACTTCGAGATCGCCTCAATTTTATGAATTATAACAATCACATACCTATTCAGTTCAATCTAAGCAAGAACTACCTAATCTTAGTAAACCACTGTATATACTTTTTATATTACTCATTTAACTCGAACGATTATGTAATAAGTACTTAATCATAACCTATTTTGCTTTCGCAAATACAAACGTCAACCAAAAAGAGAATGAAAATTTTGCTGTGTTATCCATCTTTTCTCATTCAATGTATTCCTGTATATATGTATATCTTTTTCTTTATATTATAATTAGCTCTAAGAAAAATATCTGTGATAGACTAATAACGTCAAAATTAATGTAATATCGCTCCTCAAGCAAGAGCAGTCGAACTCTTCTAACAGAAGAAGACAAATTGTAAGCCGTTGGGCATCCCACTTTACACATATCGATGTATTCCTATTTTTGAGACGGCCATACATTTACAGCCTCTCCCTCTAACAACTAAGTAAAAGAAAGTGTATACCAATGTATTATCGAAACAAAAAAAGACTTAATAAACTTCACTTCACTTCACGTAGAGCTGTAGCCTGATTTTCATTTGCAGCGGTTGGGAGAAGTTAAAAGAAGTGCAATAGCGGATATATTTTAATTAACAAAATTTATTTCAACAAAATTAACTAAGAAAATTAAATACATATTTGGGAATTCATCACAGAAACAAAAAAAATAAATAAATAATAAATAGATAAATAAAAAAAGAATTAATTACAGAAGAATGCATGTTTTTTATGGTGCCCTTGGTTGCAGCACTCTTGAAAGCAAAGCAATTTGGCCATTTTTTCTTGGTGCCGTCTTTCTTTTTGTTTCTCTTTTTCTGCAGATCGCACCTTATTTTTTCCACGAGACACTTTTGCTTCCTTTTTGGAGTGCTGCTTATAAGCACAATATCAGCTGCATCCTCAACGTAATCCGAGTCCATCGAAGGCAAAGGGATGGGGACATATTTTCGGCATCATGGCTTGTATAGAGGGTGGTGATTGATGACTAGCACATGCGCTTGTAGAGGGTGCTGATTCAAAGTTAGCACATGCACTAGAACTCGACCATTTGTTGTCATCCATCTGCAGGTTTGCCTGTTTCCTGATTATTTCATTTGACCCCATAAAGATTTCCGGAAACAACGAATCGTCATCTTTTATTATGTTGTTCATAACATTTGAATAGGGTATAATTTTTCCGTACTGCCACGCTGATTTGGTTATTTTTGATAACCGCTTTTGTTTTTTGATGACCGTCTTAAAGCGACCCTCCACTTGTTCAGGTGTCACTTTTACTCCAAGATTGTTTTAAATAGCCTCGGAAATAAATACCCACATATGTTTCTTGGTCCGATATTTTTTCATTGGGCCAATTTGTTTAATTTTCTTCGTATAGCCCTAGAAGAAAATTTGTTTGGTCAGTAGACCATTTAAATATTTCTGTAAATATCTACAAATTAATATTTGTTAAGGATGTCATACTCTTATTAATTTAACATAATCCTACCTGTGTGATTATCGGCTTCCATTTCCACGCTTTCACGCCGCAAATTGTAAAAATGAATGAGCTGAAATGAAAATTTATATTACTAAATTTATTTCTTGGCTTAGGTATTATGTGATGCAGGACAACTTGTCCGTCAACTTGGTTAACTTGCCCAATTTCATCGACAACAAGTTTGTAATTTTTACAGCTCGGTGTATGGCATTTTTGGTATTTGCAATTTATTTTTTTGTGTACAAACAAATAATGGCTGTTTGACGTTTGTTACAAACACCAACACTCAGAAAAAAAAAGATTGTTAAGCGAAGAATATTGAATTTTTCATAAATTGTAAGCTAAAAGTTCTTGACTTAACTATTATTTTTGATAATAAGAACTCGTTTTTAAGTTTTCAAGAATCAAGTCATTCAGCGTAAGAATAATATACTCCCCATAACTTTTTTCTCAGTCTTGCATGTAATAAAAAAATCAAAATTGTTTTCTCAAAAATAACTTTGTTGGGTTTAGTATTTTCATATTTAATATTTTTTTAAAAGGATCAAGCTTCGTTATTCAACAATAAATTCTTGCGGTAACAATTATTTTCAAGTATTTATTTTGTTGGTATGACATTTAAATGTTACATTTCAACAATGAAAGTTGTCTCCCCAAGTATCGTTTTTATTTTCGTGTGTAACGGTTTGTTTGAGAATTTTGTTCTTGAGATTCAAAACAATTTTGAAATACGACCAACAATTTTTTCTTCGCCCAACAATGTATTCTTGAACTGGAAAACCAACAAAAAATAAAATCAACAATTTGTTCTTCGCCCAACAATTTTTTTTTGAACTGGAAAACCAAAAAAAATAGAATCAAAAATATTGTTCTTCGCCCAACAATGTATTCTTAATTTAAAAAACAAAAAAAAAAATCAACTATTTTTTCTCCGCCCAACAATATTTATTCTTGAACTAGAAGTTTAAAGTAACTGTTGTTAACTTGGTTAACAAAAATTTCATTTGTGATTGATCAGCGCGTCAGTGAAGGTGTAAAACGAGAAAGTTAAAATGGAAAGTGACAGTGAAGTGAATTTTGTAACAACAAATGCAGAAATTAACAATATAGAAAATGAAACCCTACAATTATATTTGACTTGGGAAATATCCTATGAAGGAATTTTAGCGTTGGAGGAGTGCCGGATTTCCAATCAGGAAATTCTCAAATTGATAAACTCCCACGAGATCGAGGATGTGTTCCACCAAAGACATTTAATGGCAGACAGGATTAAGTTCCGATACGGTCTTAATAAATGGAGGGAGGCTAATAATGTAAGTACAAATAAAAAACAGTACAAAGAAAAACTTCACATATTATACTTAAAGCTACGAGTACACTACATGACAAACACGACATACGCATGCCAGTCTGACGTCAAATTGACGTCAGAATATGTCATAAAAGGGTGCATGTTGTGTACTCGGCATATTATTGACGCTGACATATGTATATTGGCATGCGTCTGTCACCCATATGTCCGACTCAGAATGGCATGTAAATTTGCCAAAATAGGCATGTCGTGTACTCAGCAAATCGTTTTGCATGCCAGAATATTTAGTATTTGCTAATATTAGTAATATCCGCCAAGGCGCAAAGGTGTTGAACAAAAATATTATACAACTCATCAACTGATATTAAAGCGTCAGTAAATGCCACGAACTTCCATCGCTATTGGCTATTTCGGAGAATAAAAAAAAATCGTTTGAATTGAAGATTTCTTGGACGTTTCTTAATCCATTGACATCGTAGCCATCCTTTGATAGAATTTGTTACTTTATGGCTTGATAGAAAGAAGACGAACCATATTTTGGGATATATACTATATTTATTTCGAAATTTCACCAGAAAGCACTAAAATCTTAATTTTTCCAAGCGAAAAAAAAAATCACTCAAATTTTGTATATTTTAGGGCTTTCTGGTGACATTTCGAAATAAATATAGTATATATCCCAAAATATGGTTCGTCTTCTTTCTATCAAGCCATAAAGTAACAAATTCCATCAAAGGATGGCTACGATGTCAATGGATTAAAAAACATCTAAGAAATCTTGAATTGAGGCGATTTTTTGCTCTCCAAAATAGCCAATAGCGATGGAAGTGCGTGACATTTACTGACGCTTTAATATCAGTCGTGTAATCGCCATATTTGGGCAGCCATATTTGTATGTCAACAAATAAAAAATAAACACATGCCAGTCACCGTCGACATACAAAAATATGCCAACTTTTATGAAAATTTTATCCTTGAGAAATTTACTAAAAATTATGTTAAGCAACTTTTTTACGTACAATCAACAGAAGTTATAGTAAAAGCCATTTTTTGTCAGACAAAAATGGTCAAAAAGACTCGATATTTCTCTAAAATACACTTTTTCTTTGATAGCAAGTAAGGCATTCTTTTTTTTTAGTTTGAACTATTATCATGCTGCGCGAATGATAAGACGCTATCAATGGTTTCAAGCTGGATCTCCTCTGGGACCATACAAGTAGGCTGTTCATCTTCTTCATCATCAGTGGAAGTTAATTCTGCTTCAAATTTCGAATTCAATGTTAAAAACATCCTGCAAAAAACAGTCAATGGGAATGACATTGTTCGGAAGTATCCAGAAAATCCAACTTTATCCAGTAACGACCAGACTATTATCTCGAGATGCATTGTGGATCATTTTCATTTGAATGGAATCAAAATGTGCCCAAAAACAATGCAAAGTGGCAAAGGATATCGTAGCATTATTTACGAATGAAGATGAACGTACCTATTACGTACCGAGGTCAAATGGAAAACAACCTTCAGGAAAAATTTTTGACCGGTATTTTAATGTGGGATATAAGCGGAAAAGAATAGAAAGCTCTGGAGGATCCAAAATGACGAGGATGAGCGACAAAGGAGATGAAAATATCATTGAATTGAATGAAAACATAAACGATAGTGCTTTTTTGGAAAAAAAAATTTTTTTAAAATACAATTCCCCCGAAAATATAGTAACACAATGGGAGGAAACTTCTATGCAAAGGATGAAAGAAGAAAAACATCCACTTTCAAGCTTCCTCACTGTTTGGCCACGCTATTTAGATTCAAATGGAGATGATCTCATAAATGTGGATTTTGAAACATTGCACCCCTCAAAAAAAAATATGCTTTTCGTTAAATTTGACGATTTTGAAAAAAAAATTAACCATATATTTTTTCCATCTTCGATAAAAGAGAAACTTTTTCTTGAAATTTACAAGAAGATGATATCCCGTGAAAACTGTACAGGTAATTTTTTGCTTTATATATTATTTCAATGTATTTAAATCAAATTAATTTTCAGATTCCCGGCACTTTTTCTTTTTTAATTTACTACACACACTTTTACTACCACCAAGGATAAACAAAACCTGCAAGCCATCTATTTCCGACGCTCAAAAAGATATGTTTATTCATTTGGTGAGTTTGAACAATTTTAAACAAAAAGAAGATGAGCTGAAAAATCAGGCGGTTTCCGAAAAATCAAAATTGCAACCTAAAATATTTGTTATCGGAGATTTCGAAGAATCTCTTAAGGAGTTTTATGTTTATATGGAGGGCACTCGTTACAAGGTTCCAACGCTTCTTCACGCTATCGATTTAGTTATAAAAATTTGTTTCGTTTTTAATTTAGAGTATTCTCAAAAGAGCAAGTATGTATGGATTTTTTTGCAAGAGTATATTTACGAAATAACCTCCGATGAAAAGGTTTCCAAAATTAAAAATATAATTTCAAAACTCGAACATGTCGTTGTTGACTAAGACAAATAGTTCGAATGTACATACTTGCTCAATTTGTGAGGAAGTGTTTCCGTTTTCAAATAACTTGATTCTACATTTAAAACGCGAACATCAAACTCCTACGCATTACCAATATCTATGTAAATTTAATGCTTGCAATAGATACTTCCAAACTATTTATAAATTTAAAGTTCATATTTGTAAACACGATACAAACGAATATGATAATTGTGACTCTGAAATTCCAAAAAAAACTAAAAAAACTGAACCTTCCGTAGAATTTGATGAATCTAAAAGTCCGGAGGCATCTTGTTCTCACTCAGGTATTCAAAATACATCTAAAAAACAACCTATAACGGATATTGAAAGAATAAAAGTAATTTTAGCCAAGTCGGTTATATCTTTTGCACTTAAACTTCACACAAAATCGAATGTTACTCGTAAAAGCATTCCAGAAATTCAAAAGACTGTAGAGGAAGATATTTTAGATCCCATGTTTAATATTTTAACAGAATTTTTGCCTTTTATTGAACCCAGTCTTAGATCTATTTATCAAACAATTCTAAATTGTGTAAGAAATCCGTTCATGGATACCTATAGCATCCGAATATAAGTTTTTCAAGAAAGTTGAGTCTCTAGATATTTTTAAACCACCCAAGTTGTTTACGATTAGTAGGCAGTTAGATGAAGTTTTCGTGAGAGGAGAGCCTACGTTAAAAGAAAATATTATTGAAGGTTGTCTAACTGACATTCATTTCCAATTAAAAAAGTTTTTTGAGACTCCTTCTATTTTAAAAAAAACCATTGAAAACATTGAAAAAATAAAATCAAAAAATCTTTTAAATCATTTTATAATGGGGAATATCTGGATGTCTAAAATAACAGCATTCGGAAATAAAACAGTTTTTCCATTGTTTTTGTATTTTGATTCATTTCAAACTAATGATGTTAATGGGACTCACAATGATTCAATATGTGGTATTTATTTTACGGTTCCTGTTATTCCCCAGCATCAATTATCACACCTTAATAACATTTTTGTAGCTGGATTTGTTAAGTCAAAGGATATGTCCCATTTCGGGAACAATACAACTTTAGGAAAACTTATTCAAATTTTGGAAGATTTGTCTACAAACGGAATTGATATAAATATCGACGGACAAGTTATAAAAATTTACTTTTCTCTCGCACAAATATTGGGCGATAATTTAGGACTCAATGAAGTTTTAGGATTCGTACCTTGTTTTATCGCCAGACATTTTTGCAGAATTTGCACCAGGAGCAAACCACATTGTCAAACCGATTGTGTAGAGTTTCAGGAAAGTGTTCGCAGTATTTCGATTTACACTAACGAAACGGCTTCGACAATGCAGCCAGAAACTACTTCAGTCAAGGAAAAATCTATCTGGAACACTTTGTGACATTTTCATGTAACTGATAATAAGGCCTTTGATATTATGCACGACATTTTTTTTGGGTGTTGGGAGATATAACTTGGCAAAAATTTTAAACTATTTTATTTTCGAAAAAAAGTATTTTTCCTTGGATGCATTCAATTATAGAAAACAAATGTTTTCCTATGATTCTCATTTCATTGGGAATATATGCCGTCCTATAGAAAGTAACCAAATCAAAAATGGAAACATAAAAATGAACGCGGCTGAGATGAAGACATTTTTACATTTCATCTTGTTAATGATTGGAGACTTGATTATAGAATCTGATCCAGTTTATCAGTTTTTAATTATTTTCGTAAAAATCATCGACATTGTAACTCTTGATAAGTTTGATTCGGATACTTTACTAAATTTAAGTAATTTGGTTGAAAAACACAACAAATTCTATATTGAATTTTTTAAAGAAAAATTAAAACCCAAATTCCATTTTATGGTGCACTACAGTAATGTTTTAAAGGAAATTGGCCCTTTGATACATTGTTGGTGCTTCAGGTTCGAGGGAAAACATCAATCATTTAAGCAATACTGTCATGTCATTAATTCCAGAATTAATCTTCCCTATACCTTATCTATAAAAAGCTCCCTTCAGTTTTCGCATGAAGCTTTAAATAACAGCTTTTTTCAAGAAGATTTTTCCAAATTGTATAAAAAAATTTCATTTGACTTGACTGAACTTCCTTATTACCAAAATTTATGCACACAATTGACTAGTGGTTGGCAAGTAGAAAGTTTGTTCTACAAAGGAAATTGTTTTAAAATCAATTATTTTGTAAAATCTGCATTATCAATTATGAAGATACTCAACATTTTTATGGAATCCGAAGAAAATTATTTCTTGATATGTCGGGAAGTAAAAACATTGTTTTTGGAAAAATTTCAGTCGCATGAAATAATAAAAGATATGAATTGTTTTTATGTTAAATGTATTAGCAACTTTAAAACAAGTGTTAAATCAATAATATTAAATAATAATAAAACAGTTGTACGTTTTTAGTTTTTTTTTTCAAATCATAAATTATTATTATTATTTTATAGAGTTGCAATACTTCTCAACTTCTTATTATTATTATTATTATTATTATTATTATTATTATTATTATTATTATTATTATTATTATTATTATTATTATTATTATTATTATTATTATTATTATTATTATTATTATTATTATTATTATTATTATTATTATTATTATTATTATTATTATTATTATTATTATTATTATTATTAATATTATTATTATTTATTATTATTATTATTATTATTATTATTATTATTATTATTATTATTATTATTATTATTATTATTATTATTATTATTATTATTATTATTATTATTATTATTATTATTATTATTATTATTATTATTATTATTATTATTATTATTATTATTATTATTATTATTATTATTATTATTATTATTATTATTATTATTATTATTATTATTATTATTATTATTATTATTATTATTATTATTATTATTATTATTATTATTATTATTATTATTATTATTATTATTATTATTATTATTATTATTATTATTATTATTATTATTATTATTATTATTATTATTATTATTATTATTATTATTATTATTATTATTATTATTATTATTATTATTATTATTATTATTATTATTATTATTAGTATCATAAATAAGTTTGTTTTGAGTTTCATTGAAATAAAATAAATGTTTTGTTATACCAAATCGACTTCAGTTGTTTCTTTTTAGAAATATAGTTTATCGCCTATAGGTCTTTAAACACGAACAACATTTTAAGATGTTTCGAAACGAATGGACGATAGGTGAGTTAAATTGTTTATTTTGAAAAATGGAACATAAAAAATGCTAAGCATTATATTTATATTTTAAAATTGAGATTAAGGGACAAAAACTAGTTCATGGTAAAGTCCAAAATTTAAAAAGCTGAACAGTTAGATAAAATTACTTTATTCTTTGGTTCAGTTATATTTCCATAACTGAGCCATAAGGTTAGTTAAAACTGCCAGCTATTTATATTTTTGAGTTTTATCGTGTATCAGATTTTGTTCCGAAGTTTTACATTTTGTCTTCTTGATTCAACAATTTAGTTTTAAAATGTTATTGACAATTTCTTGTTATCGCAAGTATTTTAGTTCTAAACATTTTAACATTTTCTCTTATTGATGCAACAATATTATTTTCAAATTGTTGAACAATTTATTGTTGGGGTAACAATATATTGATCTTAAGAGCCTGACATTCTTAATTGTTGACGTAAGAACATTAATTGCTGACCTGTACTAACAACTCGTTTTTGGTGCAACAACTAATAGCTCTTATTGTTGTAACAATTTTATTTTTATTTTTAAAAATTTAGATTCTTACATCATTGCCAACACTTGCATTCTTAAATCAAAAATTTTGATATTTGGGTTCATTTTAACCAACGAAAATTGTTGACGTAAAATATAAAATTCTTGGCATTACAATGTTTTTTTCTGAGTGAAGACAAAACATCAAAACTGTTTTGTTGTTCCATTGGATTTGAGTGGAATGAGTGAATCCCCGATTGAAACCAATGGAAAACGACATAAGTATAGTGACAATTTCCTTAAACCAGCAAAAACGACATACCTATTTGTCGTTTCGTAGAACGTCATTTATGATAGCAAATGAGCATATTTTATCCCCAGCAAACCAAGCACACCCTATAAATACCGTAATTTGTTTGTGGCTCCAATGTGCGGACTGGATCTCATCTTGTGATATTATTGCATAGTTTTCAGCAAAATCAATTTGCAAGTTAGTTTCATCGGTTTGGACATTACGTTATGACTAAAATAAAGATATTGGATTGAATTCTCTGTACACACACGTGAGTCTTGAATCGTAGAAACTGCTGCTCTAACTGGCTTTTTCAATGGTACCTTCTATTGTAACCAGATTAGGTCGCCCTTTAGTTTCAATCCATTTTTCCCAACTACAAAGTTGATACTGTTTGGTATCTCGCAAAAGACTATGGAAGTCATTCATACAAGCACTACAATCTCCCAGTTCACTATTTACATCGCACAACATTTCTCCAACAGAGCAGCTGCAGAGGCCGTTTGTGCAGCTGTCAACTTAACGATCCTGGAAATAGTTTTATCCAACGGTTAACACCATCGGCTTGTACCTGCTTATTGGCTTCGCTCCTATTCAGCACTTCAATGAAATCGTCATCTGTAGTTTTCATCGTTAATTCAATTTGTATTAGTATGTTGTAAAGTCATTACACAATTATTGAAGAGGTTAACCTAGATTTTGTGTTGTACTCAAAATTCATTCATTGCCTCCTGTGGTCTATCAATCGTAAATAATTCCAGCCCCACATGCTTCCGCCCAAATGAAATACCCAGTCTTCTGGATCTTTTTATTGTGACTGACGCCTCAGCTGTTCTCCTCTTCGATCAACTTTCACTTGACTACGTTTCCGAGCACGATCTTATTTTCTGTACCTACGATATAGTTTTCTCACGTAATGCTGAGCCGACATCGTTTGAGTTTCGGGATTTCAGCTCCATAGATCTTAATGCCCTCCATATTGGAGCCGGCTCAGTTCCGTGGGAATATTGTTTGCAGAGCTCTGATCCTAATGATAAATTAAAATACTTACAGCTGTTTATTGATTACCTCTATGATCAATACGTCCCCATAAAAACGGTGCGAATTCGAAATAAAGCTTGCCCTTGGTTTACTTCTTATGTTCTCTGCGCTCTTAAAAATAGAAACAAGCTCTACAGCAAATGGAAACGAAATCATTCCTCAGCCAACTGGGAGGCTTATAAAGTAGCGCGTAACCACGCTACGCTCTCCGTTCGTGATTCGAAACGCAATTTTTTCACGGCTAAACTTAATACTTCGTTGCCTTCAAAAGTACTTTGGCGAAACCTTCGTCAGATTGGTGTTAGCAGTAGAAGTAATAACGATTGTGATTTGGACCCCGACGAGTTGAATAACTATTTCCTGGATAGCGATTCGCCACCAAATAGTTTTGACTTTGATAGCAGCCCTGACTCTGACATCAATGTGGTGTGGCCATCCGACTTTGAAGTAGTGACAGAGAGTGAAATATTTTCCATCACTACCTCGTTAAAATCAAATGCAATTGGTGAAGACGGTGTGCCACTTCGATTTATACGTCTGATTTTACCTGCAATCATAAGTCCTCTGACACATATAATCAATTTTTGCATCACAACCTCAACTTTTCCTCAGGCCTGGAAATATGCAAGAGTGATCCCTATTGCCAAAAAAGCCAATGCGTCTTCTTTCAGTGACTTCCGACCCATAAGCATTCTGCCATGCTTGTCAAAGGTCTTTGAGAAGGTTCTTGCTAAACAAGTCATTGATCACCTCTCCGACAATTCTCTTTTGTACCCTCTCCAATCAGGTTTTCGAGCTGGTCACAGCTGCTCGACTGCACTCAACATGCTTGATGACATTCGTAGGGACTTTGATAAAGGCTTTGTAACTTTGCTTTGCCTACTCGACTTCTCAAAGGCCTTTGACAAAGTTAATCATGACATTCTCTGCTGGAAATTAAAAAATTATTTCGGGTTTAGCGTCAGGGCTGTTGGTTTGCTGCGTGATTTCCTTTCTAACAGATTTCAAAGAGTCATTATTGGTGAAAGCTGCTCGGTATCCAAGCCGCTCAAACAAGGAGTGCCTCAGGGATCTATCTTGGGACCTATCTTGTTCAGCATCTTTATAAATGATTTACCCTCAGTATGCAAATATTGCTCCATCTATTTTTACGCTGATGATGCTCAGATCCGCCTATCCCAACCTATAAAAAAAATATCAGAACTTGTGATGCTGCTAAATGAGGATTTATCTGCAATAAATGAATGGACTGCAAAAAACGGACTGCTTCTCAACCCAAATAAATGCTTGGCAATTCCCATTGCAAACAAATTTTTTGAACTCGATGTTGTTCCAGACATTTGGCTTTCAAATTGCAAACTCAAAGTAGATGAATCTGCCACCTGTCTTGGTTTCGTTATCAATCGCAATCTATCATGTTATAACCACATTAACATTGTAATTGGGCGTATCTACGGTTGTCTTCGGAAACTATGGCTAACTGCGAGTTTCACACCCCCTGAAACCAGGCAAAAACTTGTTCGCACCCTCATTCTGCCTTTAATAACATACTCTGAAGTTGTTTACCCTAACCCTGACTCGCTATCAATGCATAAACTCCAAGTAGCTTTTAATGATGCTATACGCTACATCCATGGTCTTCGTAGGTGGGATAGAATCTCTGCTTACGCCAATAACTTCCTTGGATGTACTCTCATCTCTTACATAAATGCTAGGAACTGCATATTTTTGCATAGGGTCCTCTCCACCAAGTCTCCTCCGTACATTTATCAAAAACTAGAATTTTCTCGATCTAATAGAACCATGAACATTAACATTCCTTCCTACAAATATCTTAACTCTTCCAGACTGTTTTATATTCACGCAATTAGGCTATGGAATTCTTTGCCTTTGCATATTAAATGTATAATTAGATCCGCTAAATTTAAATCTGAAGTTATAAATTTTTTCTCAACACAGCAATAACCTCTTTTTTTATCTTTTCCTTTCTCTTTTCTTTTCTCTTCCTCCCTATTTATAATTTTTTTTTTCTGTAATCTTCCTGTTTTCTCTTAAACTTAAGCCTCTGTTAGTTTTAATTTTTAGTTTTAAGAACATTGTAAACTTATTTAAACCTTCGTTGTACTATAAAAGACCAAGTCTTATTGTACTTATATTATTTAATAATAAATTGAATTGAATTGAATTGAATACTCTTGCGTCGTTTTTTGTGTGATTGTTTCGGGTCACCCGCACCGAACGCAAAGTCCATTTCCAATATATTAACCGAATCACCCGAACTATCGCTCAATTATTCGTGAATTCACTTGTAACTTGTAAATTATGTGCAAATTTTGTGAATGTCAATTCACTAATAACTACAAGTATGCCTGGCTTGTAACTATATGTGAATTTACAACTGCGGTGAAATTTTCAGTTTCATAACAATATTTGCGCAGCAAATTATTAGTGACGGACTCGTAACTACAAGTGAATTTCTTACAAGAGTAGAGAGGGAAATTTGGCTTATTCGCGGTTAGAATGGTGCCCAGATAACGTGTGTTTAAGAAGTTCAAATTAAAAATGATCTCAAGAAGTGATGATATTAAATACGAAGACAATTGGGCACGAGAACCGCGAATTTTAAAGAGCGTATCAATTTGGTGACCAATGTGAATAAGTGAACAAACGCCTTTTGGTTACCAGACCACAGATATTATAATAATGGGGTAAACTAAGTTTATGATAACCTAAGCGCAGATTTAACCAGCTCTGAACAAACTTAATATAAATACAATACATAAAAGATACGTAGCTATTCTACATCTACAACTAAGTGGAAGATAGATTCGATTGGTCACAGGCATGATGGAATAATTATAAGGTGGTCTCGTCGGCAAAAAGTAGTCCCTTAACGACACGTTTTTCTCTTTATTCAGCGTAGTAAGTGTAGGTTAACGAAGCGTTAAGGGACCAAAAAACGAACGAGTCGGCAGCCGACGAGACCACCTTATACTTATTCCATCATGGTCACAGGCTTCCTCACAGGGCACTGTCGAGTCAAAAAAACACCTGATGACAATGGGTATAGCACAAGACAACACTTGCAGTTGCAGACTATGCAACGAGGACGCAGAAACAGCGGAACACATACTATGTGACTGCAACTGTTTAATCAACACCCAAAGAGCTAGCCGACTTTATAACAAACTGCGGCATCATAGATGAGCTATAAATGGAGGACATCACAATAGGCCTGCTTGTGGCCACAGTGATATTGGATTTAATATACCACCTCCCCCTACAATCTACAATCTACGTAGCTATTTAAAAAAAAAAACCCAAAAAAAAAATTAATTCATAAAACACAATAATTGTGGCTTAAGTTGTCCTTTATTAAAATTTTTCTCCTTGACGCGAAATACATTTTTTTAATTCACTTACAATAGATATCTTAAAAAGTATTTCAATAATGCAACGATGAGTAGTTCGAAGAATTCGTTTGGGAAATATGTTAAAAATGTGATCTAATAACACCCACACTCTGACCTTGACATATAATGGATTTTATAGGTTCACATTTTTAAGAATAAAAACGTTTGTTTAAATCAAAATGACCCAAACTAGAGAGTTGTGAAAACCCAAGTCACTGCATTTGGACTCTGACCCAAAATATTGTTTCCAAATGCAAGTAAGCTTAGTTATCTGCTCTTCTATATGAACAAAAATCTTACAGCTAGATACAATATTTTAATCGATAAAATATATAAATATCTCTAAAACTTTAATAATTGAATAATATGTATAATGAATGATATGTAATAGTTGATATGTATTTGTTGTAGGTATTTGCTTAACGTTTCTTATAGTTTCCAAGAACACAGCGCGTCATAGAGTATTTCCTGACCTTGATATGTATTCGATTGCCCCCCTCTGAGGGGACTTAATTTTTCATATTGAATAAATCAATATTAAAAAAGAAAAACAATTTATTTCGTTATAAATAATAAGGGCAAACTACTTATTGTATAGTCAGTTCTTGCGATTTTTATGTACATTTCCCATGTTAGTTGTGTTGATTGATATTAGATATATGAATTATTGGTAAATGACAATTGTACCTTTAATTTCATTAATTTTTTTATATTGAGATAATGAACATTGTAAAAATCATCTCATCTGAATATTCGATAAAGTTATGATTGTATTTCACACCAATACGAGTACAAAACATTTTATGTAAAAAATCTCACATTTAAAAAACATTCTAACATTTAATCAAGAGTACAAAAGATACTTTTTTTTTATTAAAAAGCAAACGATCAATAAAGTGATTAGCCTGCTTTTAATAAACACATCCATGTATAGCATTTTAGTAACAAAATTACATGTACCTTTAATATAGTGATGGCAAAAAAAAATACAATAAAATTTTTTTATGCACGAGTAATAACGTGTGTGATATGTTTTGTTTGTTATGATAATTTCCGCATGTCATTCACAATAGCAAGCGTTTTCATTTCAAGAAATCATCAACATTTTTGTAGTTTTCTTAGGATTTGATTGCTTAAAGCAGTTGATTATTTAGACGAATCTAAAAAGCCAAAGTTCGAAAAGACATACATTAGCTATGATGTTGGTGTTCAAAATGTTGGTGACACCCATTGATGTAGACGAACTGACCTTTTGCCCGGCACAGTGCATTTTTTCCAGCGGCATTGCTTGGACATAGTATTCTCGGTTCTCGACCGGCATGTGACATAAGGGTTTCTTTTTTTGTGCCATTTCGTCGTCACGATTTTTCAGATCCTGGAGTAAGTTTGGGAACCATATGAGATCACAGGAGCACACAAGTGGATTGTCTGTGAATAAAGAAGGAATTATTTTTTTACTTTAGATAGTGTAGTGTAGGGACATTGAATTATAGAAATTTTCAGATGCCAACTCAGATTTAAAAATTTGTGATGACAATCGTACACTCCAACAATTTATTCACTTCATAAATATGTTTATGATTTGAAAGTAGTTTGACATGCGTATTTATTAAAATTTATTATTGAATAATAAAGTAGGTATACAGATCGGATAAATGGCGTCAGATTTCAGAGGATAAAAGTCAAACAGGTTCACTGATTTTCCCATGTTTTTTTTATACTAATACGTTAAATCCCTAGAAATTCATTCCTATCGAAAATTATCAATCGTAGGTAGGTACCCAATGTTATTGTACCTATTTTATCTACTACTAGCTGTACCCGCCCGGCTTTGCCCGTGCACAGAAATTGTATTGCTTATATTTCTTAGATAATAATGTCTTTCGTAAAATGCGAAAAATGAGAATAAATCGATTTTCTGGAATTGCCTATCTGCGTAAATATATGAAATACAGCAATACGAACAGAACAAAAAAAGAATGATGAAAATCGGCCCAACGGTTATCGAGTTATACCTAACGTCATCGAGTTTCACCCCATAGAAGATGTTTTTTGTAGGGCGGTGCCATGCCCCTTTGTCCAATTTTGACCAATCTTCACAGCAACACTCCTGGGCCAATACCTAGGATTGTCTGTAAGTTTCAACTCAATCGATTCAGTGGCTTTCGAGATATAAGATTTTGAATGTTTTTTTTGTATGGGAGGTGCCACGCCCCTTTGTCCAATTTTGACCAATCTTTACAGGAATACTCCTGGGCCAATACCTAGGATTGTCTGTAAGTTTCAACTCAATCGATTCAGTGGCTTTCGAGATATAAGATTTTTTTGTATGGGAGGTGCCACGCCCCTTTGTCCAATTTTTTTTTAAAACCCGTACTGAGAAAATACCTTTCCAACAAAGTATAAATCATCAAAATCGGTTCGGCCAATCTCGAGTTATGGGATTACATGGGTTCGGACACTTTCTTTTATATATATAGATATTACTGCGCTAGAGATGGATGAGAGTAGGGATGTGCCAAACCGATAATTTCTCAAACCTGAAATACCTTTCACCACAAAGAGTTACATAAAAAGCCCAGTCTATCGTGAAATATTATACCAATGATTTAGAGGACGATTTGGTTCAAGAATGTGCACTGTGCGTAGTGCGTCAGTGCAAACATTACGGCAACGGCAGGCGTGGTGGCCCTTCAAAGTCGCTTCTCCAACGGTTGGTGGCCAAATTCGAGACAAGCGGTTCGGTAAACAATCAACCAAAACCCGTAAGTCAAAGAAACGCCAGATCCGCCGAGAACATTTCTGCGGTCCGTGAATATCTATGTACAGAACAAACCGTGGTAGTCAATTCCTCACCGTGTACAAGAAGTCGGCCTTTTGCAGTTTTCAACTTATCGGGACTTGGGCCTACACCCGCACAAGATCAAACTGATCCAGGAGCTCAAAGGTAATGACCATAGAAAACACCGTTTCTTCGCTGACTGGCCTTCGGGGCGTTTGGAAGAGGACCCCAATTTTGGCCGAAAAACCATCTTTACCGACGAGGAGCATTTTTGAGTGACTGGATATCTGGTGCTTTTAGAAGGGCGTCGCAAAAATATTTTAATCTGTACCTATTGGGAGTCGCAGTATGAAAAAGATTCGGAACCCCTGGTCTAATGTTCGTGAATTATCCGACGGAGTTTTGGAATTCCTTGGACATACCCGGATTTTCACCGCATAATTTGCAAATCAAAAACGGATCGGTCAACCACGACTGTGCAATGGTACCAAACTTGCTGTTAAGAATTTGATGCGCAATCTGATAGAAGCAACAATTCAAAAGGGAAATTATTCGGGGGAAAATGTGTTCATTTCTCGCATTCCATTGAATACGACCGATATTCCTTTTGATTTCAAAAGATTACAATTTTCAATCCGATTGGCATTCGCAATGACAAAGTTACATTTGGTACATTAAATTCAACTATATAGGTACATTTGGAAAACGGGCACGAGTACGATAACTACGGCGCCAAAAATTGATAACGGTATTTTGTAGAGGGGTTAAATACAAGAATTTTTTACTATGGGAGGGGGGGTCTATCTGGCTTCGTTTAGGCGGGAGGGGCAATTTAAAAAAAATAATACTTAAAATGAAAAAAAAAAATTGAGAAACAATGGCAACACTTACAATAAAGGACTTTAGGATTTTTAGAAGCCAGGAATCTGTTCTTTGATATTATTCTTAACCCTTCAATGCATACTGTAGCATATCTGCATCATACTCTTAAAAAATCCCTCTTAATAGGGTAATTGCAGATATCTCTTGGATTTGGTCACTTTCTTATTTCCAATTAATTAAATGATGATATCTTGTCCTTGAAAATTTATTTATAAGCGTATATATTTAATAAAATGGAACTTGAAGTCAAAATACCATGTCCTCTTATAGTGGGTAAAACATGTGTGTTGAATTTAGTATAAACATAAGTAACTAAGTGTTTTAATGCATGTAAGTATTTTTTTTACAGTTTGTTATATGCTCATTTTGATATCTGTGCAAAAAAAATTTGGAAAGTTAAAATTTGTCAAAGGGGCGTGGCATCTCCCATATAAAAGAAAACATTCGAAACCGCATATCTCGAAAACCTCAGAACCGACTGAGTTCAAATTTTCAGACAATATTCCGTATTAGCCTGCAAGTGTTTCTGCGAAGTTTGGTCAAAATTGAACAAAGGGGTGTGGCACCTCCCATATTTATAATATCATAAATTATATACCGTTAATGCATGGCGTTGCAAATATGCATCATACTGAAAAACTCGGTTTTCCAGAAAAGCGGTTAACCGAACATTTTTTTTATATTTTTTTTCGAGTTGAGATAGCTTATTTACATAACAAAACGTTTAATTTGTAAAAAAATAAAAAATCATGCACTGAAGGGTTAAATCAATTTATAGCTGTTAATAGTTTTTGAAAAAAATACTTTCAAACTTGAAATTTAAGGAAAAAAATAAAAAAAAAGTTGTATGCTGATTTCTCAATATTGAGAAAATAGATACTTATTTTTTTTGTGGTTTTTGCTGCCTAAATCAATTCTTAATCGAACACTGAACACCAGATTGATTTTTGTGCTCTAATTTTTTGAAAATTACTTTTATGTCGCTCCGCTTAGAGTACAAATTGCTACCCTTGCGCCTTGAAATGCGTATTGCAACCCTCCTGCTTGGGGTCACTGTTGGATTTTGGGATGGGTGCAAGGCTGAGTATATGCAAACTTTCTTTAAATTATATTACATAGTTTACCCATGTCAACAACATTCTTCAGATACAGTCTCTGGCCTGAAATTTCACATTGGGAGACAAAATTTTGCTGATTCGCATTTTAGACAATTTACAAGGGATTCCTGGCTTTGAAAAATACTATAGTTCGTTGTTGTAAGTGTTGCCATTGTTTTTTAATATTTTATTTTAACTTCATTTATAATTTTTTTTTAATTACCCCTCCCGCCTAACCGGAACGAGATAGACCCCCCCTCCCATAGTAAAAAATGGTTTTATATTAAGTCTACATAAATCCGTCATTAGTTTTCATCGCCAAAATTATTTTACTCACCCGAAATTTTGTCCTTAAATTTCAAGTTTGAAATTGTTTTTTCTTCAGAAACTATTTAAAGGAATAACTTGATTTAAAAATAATATGAAAGAACGGGCTTTCTAAAATGATATAGTCTATTATTATTATAGGTGTTGCAATTGTTTTTTAATGTATTTTTTTCCATTTAAAGTATCATTTTCTTTAAATTACCCCTCCCGCCTAAACGGAGTAAGATAGACCCCCCTCTATTCCCATATTAAAAAGTGCTTGTATTTAACTCCTCTACAAAATACCGTTATCAATTTTTGGCGCCGTAATTATCGTACTCTCCCCGGAAAACGAATTAAAACGTAATGAATCATAATCAGTTGAATAACATTTGAAAAATATTAAAAAAAAAATTTTTCCAAAAAAAAAATTTACCATCGTGTGAAATGTCACAAAATCTGTAAACAACTAAACGTCAACGCGCACGACATAGTTGCCGTCTGATTACCAACTGTTGCAGGCAAAACGGAGTTCATTATAAAAATCAATATCAATATCATCAATCAGAAGTATTCTTTCCATTTACCAATGTTGTGGTTTGGTTACTTTATTTATAACAAGATAGTTCAGAGCCCATTTGCTAACATTAGGTGTGTTTTTGTTTTGCTATTCTAATCTATAGGCTTAGCAAAATAATTTCATACAAAATGAATTCTAGATTCCGTTAGCCCGGATAATTACCAAGAAATCAAATCATTTTGCCAAATAATATACCTACATAATTACCAAATCCGTACAAAAGTGACAATGAAATCAGGAACGAAAACGTTCGCTCTTCTTTTCGTTTTGTACGCTGCTGCTGCGAAATGATGGCGAAAAGTGGGTAATTATAGTAGGTAGATTGCTTGGTACAATTTTTCGCACAAAATTTATTTTATTTATTTATTGGGACGGTGACGTGAAATAAGGCCCAACGAAATAATGTAAAATCTTGCCTTATTTCGCTTTGAAAAACCAATTTGGTCTGATTTCCATTTCCAAATCGAAATAGGGTCAAATTTGAAATTTAGGAAAAACGAGAGAGAAAGCAAAATAGAGTAATTCCCAGGAGTAGGTGCGAGGCTGGCGGGTGTATGCAAATACATATTGTCTTTGTTCAAGACCGACACGCCCGGCTAAACCAAAAATTAAACACTATATAATTTATTTACTATATTACTTCTGTATCAGCAGGAATGTTTTGTTTGTCAATTCTATTTTGTTTTTAACGAAAATTGATTAGAAAAATATTAATATACAGTCCATTAGCTGTCGAAACAGTCTTTATATCCATATTTCGCATGTTTCGCAGTGAAATATGTATGGGGGCTGCCCCCCTGCAGCCGCAACAGAAGAGTCAAAATCGGTTATAACGACCTTCAAGGGACTAGCGAATTTGGTCGTTATAAGTAAAGCTCGAAAGTATCTCTCAACCTTTCCGAAGGTCTTAATATTACTCTCAGTTGTTGAGAATTTTAAATTTGATCACATAATAATCAGTTTCTTTGCACAGTATTTTTTTTTGGTTACGCTCAGAGAGAAACCCTTATTTTTGTTTTGTATGGTTTCGGTCAACCACTGAGAGATATCACTGACAGAAAAAAATAAATCTCATTTGTACATTTTTCACTATAACTATTACATTAGTGATTTGAAGAGGCATTAGTTAACACTTGTCTAAGGAAGTTCAGTGCAAGTGAAAGTGTCCCGGCTACACAAGTAATGAGAAAAGGTATTGCTGAAACCCTTGCGAGTTTACTTGTAGTCAAACTTAATTCTAAAATTCTTAAAATATTTCTTATTACCCATTCAGATGATGATATCCCGTATAAAGTCATTTTCTTTATTCATAGTTTATGTAATAATATGTCAAGTCGTTATGAAAATTAGAACAGCAAAAACCTAGTTCTATGAAAACAAATTCAGTTCTTTCACTCCTGGGAAATAACTCTGGAATAATCTAAAAAATTAGGTAATTAGGTTATGTCTAAAGTCTGCGTTACTACGATCCTGTTTCTGCGTTCTCTAAAAGCATATGTTGTCCTTCCTGCACAAAGTCATCGAAACTAAACAACCTGGGGTGGGATTCTGTAAAAAACGAAACGAAAACCGCTTTCGTTTTCACTAAACCTGTCTCTATCATATCTGTGGCAATAGACAGAGACTGCTATGGTCGAAACGAAAGCGTTCGATCGTTTTCGTCTTACATAATCTGGCCCCTGAGTATCTACACAACAGAATTAATTTCCCCCAATCGACAATAGCTATATGTGTTAAATAAGAACGACAACACTGAATTCAATACAATTTTGACTTTTTTAACTTACTTTCGAAGAATGAGGTCTTATTTAATTTTTATGGAAAAAGTTAACTAAGGAGTGATAAATCTAAAATTTAAAAATAAAAATCAATCAAAGAGCGAAAAAGTAATTATATATAAATAAATCTCAGAGAAAGACCTTAATGTCGAAGTCGAATGTAATATCTCTCAGTGAGAAACCAATTGAAAATAAAGGTTGAGAGTTATTTTCGAGCTCTGGTCGCTGTAACCGATATCAAGGTACACTCATGTAAATTAATCTGTTTTCAAGTAGAGCACCTTTTTTTCATAATTCTTATTTATTCTTGACATACATATATAGGTATATACGAGTATATATGCGAACCCAATAAAATTAAACTTCTACGACCAATCGTCGCACAGAAAAAATTCCACTAAAATGTTCCAACCTATATACTGTTGAACAAACCCAAAACAACTAATAAACGCAAAACAAAAAGAATAACATGTCAAGAACGGTTAGCTCTGTAACATAATAATGTATCCGAAATTCAACGTACACAGGTACATCGCATCTACAGATCCATAAAGAGTTTACCGTTTTAGAAAAAAATTCAGTCGCACCAACAGCTGCGTCGATTGTAAGCGATGTGTCGTACAACAACCGAAAAAAATTTGTTTTTAATTTTTGGACCACTCAAACTTAATCGTTGAACTAAATCTTGGTCCTAATATGTTGCTTTTGAATTATGAAGAAGTTAGTTCATCAAAAAAAAAAAATTAAGCACATTTTCTGTTACTTCTCAGTCAATTCCACAACAGCTTCACTGAATTCCTATTATATGCTATGGTTAAATGTTTCAGTTTTGTTCTGTTGCGTGTTTTTTACGGATGGACTCTTCTGATGGCTATAACCGACGCATTAGCTAGCTATTGACCCGCTGCTCTGCCCGCAAAAGTTACCTAAGGATACTGCTTAAATAATTTTTAAAATCGCCCGAGTAGTTTCAGAAATAGACTTAACGTTTCGCTAGTTTTCCTAGTAATTAGAAATTTGAGTTATATTTCCAAGAAATCGATAAAAATTTTAATTTTCCGGAAAATCTTGTTTGCCTTTGTTACCATTTGGTGCCCGTCTTTGACAGGACGCCAAGGCATGACAGACCCCGCTTTCCTCCGCCTCGTTACGCCACTGTACTTTAGACAGAAGAGTTTTGAAGGAGTAATATCCTCAAACATTATCAAAAAACAGCAGAGCTTTGTGCTTGTTTTTTTAGCTCAGAATTGAAATATCATGGCACAGACATTTTTCATTTTATCACTACATGCAATGCTCATTCAATAGTTTGGTCAGATGGTTAATTGTTATAATAAAAGTACTAAATAAATTGTTACCTGTGATATCAATGACTCGCAACGTATCCATTATCGGTTCCATTATGTCTTCGGGAATACGGGCCAATTTATTATTCTGTATGTTGAGTGTCTCCAAAGAGTTTAAATTTTCGAATATCATGGCCGGCAAAACTTTGATGCTTATTATCGTGAAGAAATTTGAAATATAATTAACTATTCAATCGCACCATAAACGCACTTACTCATTTTTCTGTAGGTTGAGGAAGGTCAATGAGTCTCCATATCCCGTAAAAGAATCTTCGTTCACAAAGCTTATATTGTTATTTCTTAAGTCCAAGTGACGTAGACGATGTAGTGGACGTAATGCCTCGCTCGGAATCGTGTGAATGTTGTTATCGCCCAAACGCAGATATTGAAGATTTTCTATAATATTTATATTTTAAATGTTATAGCCTTTCAGTTCGAATTTGAAAAATGTTTACCTTCTAATCCGCGGAAAGCGTCCTTATCGATTGTAAAGATTTTGTTGCCCTCCAATTCCAACGAGTTGAGAACAGTCAAATGGGAAAATACATTTCCCGGTACGTTTGTTATCATATTGTGAGCCAAAATCAATGAATCCAAGTTTTCCATTCCTATTGATTGAAGGCAACAGAAGAACCAAAGTTATTGAAATAATTAGGTTAATTATTAAATTTTAATTTTAATTAGATAATGTTTTTAATTATTGCATTTTTCCGTTGTTGTGAAAGGTTCTGCGGTCTCTCTCACTTTTTTTTAAGAAGGATTCCGGATTAACTGATGCAGAAGGATGATATCAGAGCGGATTTCAGTCCTGTGAACAGTCTTTAAAAGCTCATATGATGTTGCATTTAGATATAGCAAGGAATCATTGAATATATCTAACTCATCGGGCATCAATTCGGAGGACGTTTCATCAAAATAAAGTTTCAGTTATCGAGAGCCATTTATAAAAGTCATGATACGTATCTACTGCTATAAAGTAAGTTTTTAAAAAAAGATCCCAGAAGCGCACCAGTTCTTCCAAAAGATGCCTATATAAATTAATGGACTCACCAGAACGTATATACTAATCTCGCGGAGTGTGTAAAATACCAGCAAGAGGAGAGAAACGGACGACATTAAAAGAAGGACAAGAATAAGGTAGAATTAAAACAGGGGAGGGATTTTGTTAAATAAAATCGTTCAATCGTTTTCACTTGGGCAAACGTTTTGTTTCATGTCACTGTGAAAACGAAACGAATATTAATTGGATTTACTTGACGTTTTCGTTTATTTGCATCATATAACAACAAAAACGAAAGACATTTTCGTTTTGTGGCAAAGGAAATCAACAAATCATTTGCGTTTTCCAATTTCTTTAGATTTTCTACAGTAGGTATCTACACAATAATAATAATTGTTATTATTAATAAAGTACCTGTCTCAAGAAAGAGACATTCCGGAAACATTTTTTTCGTAATTTCCTTCACAAATAATATATTTCTGTAATGTAATTTATATCATAGCAAAAACAAAAAAAAAAAGAGCCAGGTTCTCTTATATAGATATAGAAAAAAAATTATGTGAGTCAGCCACGAAAAGTAATGAGATCTAAATGTACGCCAGTTCTTAGTTTGGTTGGTTGAAAGTGGCTGTTAGCTAAAAACGCCAATACACTTAGACCAGTATAGGTCCATTGTGATGCTACGAAGAAGGATCTAAGATCTTCCTACTAGTTGAACCATTTGAGCTCTTTATAAAGCGTAAGAGGCTTCTGATATCTGGTGCTTATCAGATCGCCCAAGTCGTTGTAATGGAATGCTCCTATAAGTGAAGTTTCCTTCTGCGGGAGAGAGCTGGGGAGGAACAAAGATGCTGAGGGATAGTTTCCTCCTCATCCTCATCTATGCAGCTTCTGCAAACATCGTTTGCGAAAAGGCCCAGCCTTGAGGCATGTTTGCCTAGCAGGCAGTGTCCAGTAATGACATTTATTGTAGTGCCGATATGCAATCTGTTGAGAGAGATCAATTTCTTAGAGCGTTTCAAATCCAGCTTAGGCCAAATTTGTTTTGTCGCTAGACAAGTGGTTAGACTTCTCCACCTAAGATTTGTACTCTCGATAGCATTCAGCTTCAATTTTTGTTTGCAAGTAGCGATTGGTATCCCTAAGGTGCCTTTATCCAGCAGAATGGGTTGAGTTGTTCCTATTCTAGCGAGTTCATCGGCCTTAAAATTCCCTGGAATGTCTCTATGCCACGGCACCCAAATTAGTTGAATGTTGAACTGTTCGGTCATCTCCGTAAGAGACGATCGGCAGTCGAGGGCTACTAGAGAAGTTATAGAGATCGAATCCAAGGATTTGATGGCTGCTTGGCTGTCTGAAAATATATGCAGATATCCTTAACGGATATGACGTTTTTCTTGAGCCAAGATAAGACTTCTTTAATCGCCATAATTTCCGCCTGGAACACGCTACAGTAATTTGGTAGACGGAAGGAGAGCTTAAGATTAAGACTTCCGGAGAAAACACCCCCACCAACTCCGTCTGTGTAGAACTGATTCATCTTCCAGGAAAGTGTCATCATCCCAGGTTGCTCTGGAGGGGATAGTGACGAGAAAATTCTTGTCAACATTTAGAGATGGGGTGGTGTAGTCAGTGTTTTCGGTTGAGACCTAGAATTTTTTCAGAATAGAAAGTTCAAAGTCTTTTCTTGAACCCTGATGTGAGATGGCTTTAATTCGAATGGCTGCACTCGCTGCCATTTGCTTGCTAAATATTTCCAGGGGTAATAGATGAAACAATATGTCTAGTGCCGCGGTTCACACCTAGACCACAGCGACTCGCCCAACTGGCTAGCTTGATTGAAGCATTTTGTAGGAGTTCTTTTAGAGTATTTAGTTGTTTCCCGAGACGGCTATAGCAACATCAACTGCATAAGCGATCACCGTGCATTCTTCACCTTCCAGGATTATCAATAGTTCATTGACCACCAAATATGAACACCACCTTGCGGAGTGCCTCTGCTAACAGATCTTCTTGCGGACACCAAGTTTAAAAAGGTTCAATATATACATAGACCAGTAAACTATCATGGAACCCACAAATAGAACGTATCATAAACAGAGCTACCAGATTCCTTTGGATCTGCCGTGAAGTCTGCGGTTACAATTGGTGTCTAAGACCCCGGATGATATATTGGCTCCATTCGCTTGTGGTTAGACCAGCGAACACCTATGCTACCTTCGTCTGGTGGACAAAGACTAACGAAGTCACTACAGTCAAAAAGCTAGAGCGGTTCCAACGTATAGCCGGAAACTGCATGACGGGCTGTTTACGTTTCACCCCACCACTGCACTGAATGTCATCCTAGGCATATTACCTATCGACCCCTATTTCTACCATGTCACCTGTCTCTGATCAACGTTATGGAACCTGAAAGAACATGTTGCTAAACGAAATGCTACCGGAATATGGCTTCAATAAAAACTTCTCTATCATCATCCTTCCAAGGAAGGCTAGGAAACATACAAACCTATTCCATCGGGACTTGACCTAGTCTGGTGTACAGACAGTATACAGGTTCCAAGATGGATTCAGGCACTGCGTCTGGCATTTATGGAAAATCGCCTCAAGCTAACTTTTCAGTCAGCCTAGGCAAATATTCGTCCATATTCCAGGCTGAAGTCCTTTCCATTAACCATTGCGCTAGAATAAACTTAAAGTTCTAAATCAGCGTTGCCACTAAAATCGAAAGCAAATGTAGTACGTTAGCCAACAAAATGTAGCATCTTTAAACAAAATGTAGTACCCTGGGTGATCACAGAATCTGTCGTTGCTACGAACCCCGAAAGAACTATCACAGAAGCCGTTGTAGTGGAAATTTTTGCTACGAATTAAATTCGTAGGAAACATTTCCATTACGACGGATTGAATTCGTAGCAAAAATTTCCACTACGACGGATTGTTCTTACTTCTTTCGGGGTTCGTAGCAAAATTCCGAATACGACGGACTCTGTGATCACCCAGACCATGTTTTTTTTTATTGATTTTATCGCGTAGGGCTATGAAAAAAGTGGGCATGTGAAGCTTTAATAGAGCTTAGTATATCTACTAAATGGCAACGGTTTGCCAACTGTCGATGAACATAAATGTAGGTTGTGGCTACTGCATCCTTTTGAAAATAGATTTGGGTAGACATTGGACACTTTTTTATTCACCCCGCTAAGAGGTCCCCGCATTTCCAAGGCATTATCAGAGCAAAAACCAGTTGCATTTAATATATCGATGTTATTGTCTTTACATTCATGCAGGATTGATTGAAAAATTTCTTCGGAATTGCTTTCCTTGAGCTCCTGAAATCCAATACATCTATCCTTTACAGCACACTCATAAAAGTATCTAGCTATTATCACTAGGCAGGTTTTGGTTGACACATCAGTAGATAGTCTCATAAACTATAAAAGAACATTTTTGTTTTACTAGTTATTTGGCAATATGTAATTTGGCAAAGCACAAATTCAATTTTTGACAAGGGAAGTTGGTTTTGTCCGACAACAATTCAGACTTCAACCGATCTCATATTTTAATAATTGACGATCAGCTGTCTGCTGATAGACAGAGACAAACACTTCGTGTCGTACTTAAATGGAAGCATTCAGCTGAAGAATTGCATTTACTTTAGAGTGATGCAAATTTCTATATCTATTTAGATATTTAGTTATGTATATGTAAATGCAAAAGTGGTAAAATTTACAAAAGAAAAGTTTTTCGTAAAAATTTAAAATGGTTAGCTTAACAAATGTAGTACTTTAGGGTAACGATGTAGTATGTAGTAAAGCGTTGAAAAATCAAGCAAATATGTAGCACAGTACTACATATGTAGTACAAGTGGTAACGCTGGTTCTAATACACATGGTAAAACTATATTTATTTTCTCAGAAAGCCTAGCTCCTCTTAAAGCTCTGGACTCATCGTCATCTGTCATAAAATCGAAGCTGGTCCTGGAAACGTACGCACATCAAGAGCTTAGCTCAAATCGAATCTAATGAAGTCTGGCTTAAAACACCTGGACAGAACTCCCTAAATGAGTTGAAGAAGCGGGTGCAAACTTTTCTATTTCGACCTTACTACACTCAACTTGTCATTATGCTCGTATCATTAATCTATGTAGAATGTACGTCAATTCAAGAAATGATTTTAGTTGTTAAGCAATACTTCACCGAGAATGAATACATAAATAAGGAGTTTGTAATGCATAAAGTGATAAGTTGGTATGCACAATTGTACATACATAATATTTGAGATCTACAGGTATGGACGATATGAACGCGTTTAAAAAACAGGAAAAAAAAACATAAACGAATCTGTTTTTAATTTTTATCCTGAAGGGTCCTCGTGTTAGCCATGTTTAATGAATATTCATATTAGTTTTACCTTCGAAATCTCCTTCGCGAATTGTTTTTATCTTATTCTCTTGTATTTCAAGTTTCTTCAGTGTGTCCAGAATAGAAAGAGCTTTTTGTGGCACCAGTGTAAGATCATTACCACCTAAATTCAATCGTTTTAGTTTCCTGTGTACAATAAAAGAAGAGTATTAAATAAAGAAGAACCCAAATATATTATCTTAAATTAATAAAAATTAGCGTATATGGGTTTAACTATACGTACTTTTCCAATCCCCTAAACGCTTCCGGTTCTATTGAGTTTATTTGATTTTCATAAAGCGTAAGGATCTCTAGAGTATCCAAGCCTTCGAATGCCTTGTCGTGAATGTTTGCGATTTTGTTGTGATTTAAGTTCAAAATCAAAAGATGATGAAGGTTTTTCAATGCCTGTGATGGAACATTTCGAAGTTGGTTCAAAGAAACATCCAGTTGAGTAAGACCTTTTCCTAAAAAAAAGAAATATGAAATAGAAAAAATAATAAGTTAGCTTTTTTCATACGATTGTTTAGTTTATGAGTTATTAATGTTATTATGAATAGATACGTTTTGCAGACTACCACATTCGTGTCTTTTGTTAACCTCACTTAATTTCAGCCTGTGGTGGAAATTTCTCTCAGATGTTGGTAACCAGGCGTATTTCGCCAATAATGTAGAAGTGTAACCAACAACGAATCTAGGAA
This sequence comes from Cheilosia scutellata, assembly GCA_955612985.1. Lineage (NCBI taxonomy): Eukaryota > Metazoa > Arthropoda > Insecta > Diptera > Syrphidae > Cheilosia > Cheilosia scutellata. The sequence goes on along the minus strand of OY015314.1, from coordinate 29,139,627 downwards.
GCTAGTTTCTCTCCGCGGCTACGCTCGCGCAGCCCTAAGGATTTTAAATATCACGAAATACGAAGGAAACCTTCCTATGAAAGTACCTGAGAGCAGTTAGTAGGTAGATCAGTTAACTAAAAATACGTTACGAAGTATATTGCCTAAAATGGTTTACATTTTTTTTTAGTATTGATTTAGATTTATGACTATCTACACATTTTTTACTTCTTTGCTAAATACGCTCCTCGAGCGAAACTAAATTTTAGGTACTCTCCGCAATTTTTCTCTCCAAATATTAGCTAGAATCCTCGCTAAATTTTGATATATAGTGCGCTGTGGACTATATAGACGCGAAAAAGTTATATTTTCGTTGTACTTTCTTTTTTCCTTGTCTGCTATTCCTTGATCTCAAATTTATCACTTTCAAAGGATTTCTCATCGAGGTATTCAATAAGTCCTAATTAATTTTCCGTAACACAAAAACACAACAGGAAAAAAAATGACATGATCTGTTAAAATTTAGCGTGAAAAAATGTGCCGAACGATTAATGGGCGAGCTAAATTGTGTCAGATATGTACATGCAGTAAAGTCTGAAATGAATTTTCGCTTAAATTTGGCTCAGCAAAATTTTGGGGAGACTTTTGTATGGGAGTTAAAATTTAGCTCGAGCAGCGTACTAAGCTTTATCAATGTACAAAATTTCAAATTGATAGGTACGACGAATGGTTTGTGAGGCCTCATTGAGATCATTGGCTATAACTGGGCGCAAAGCAAAATTTCCAAAATTTAAAGGGAACCTCTGTGCAAAATTACAGCTTAGTATAGGACAAAGGGTTTGGTTGCGCTTATTTGCCAATTTCCTTGCCGAGCATCAGTTTCATTAAGTTTGAACGTTTGAACCATGAAGAAAATTTAAATACATATATGAAAAGTGGTTAGTGTGCTGGACTACTGTGCGAGGGATCCCAGGTTCGATCCCCGGAAAAACACAAATTACATCTTAAGGTTTTTTCTACTGCACCACCTCTCGCGAACGTCTGACAAACATCCGAGAGTATGACTGTCCTGAAAAAGCTTCTCAATTCAGCCGTTCGGACTCGGCATAAAATTGGAGGTCCCTTCCATTGGTTCCAAAAATAGACACTCACACAAAACGAATGATTGCGAGAAGCTAGGCCTTGGGTGTCTACCGCCTGTTGCGCCGCCTATTTATTTATTTTTAAGTAGGCGGTGGGAATTTCAATAGTAATGAGAAAACTCAAATTTTGAAAATTTTAAAATTTATTCAAACACCCACCGCCTACTTTTATTTAATATAAGAATAAGAAAAATATATGAAAAGTAAGGAGCGTTACAGAGTCAGTATAAAATAATAATCTTCTATATATGTAGATATATAAAAATGAATTGCTGTTCGTTAGTCTCTCTAAAACTCGAGAACGGCTGGACCTATTTGGCTAATTTTGGTCTTGAATTATTTGCGGAAGTCCAGGGAAGGTTTAAAAGGTGAGAAATTGGACAAAGGGCGTGGCACCTTCCATAACATTCAAAATCTTATATCTCGAAAACTACTGAATCGATTGAGTTCAAATTTACATACAATCTTGGGTATCGCCACAGGAGTATTCCTGTGAAGATTGGTCAATATTGGACAAAGGGGCGTGGCACCTCCCATACAAAAAAAAAACATTCAAAATCTTATTTCTCGAAAACCACTGAATCGATTGAGTTCAAATTTATATACAATGTTAGGTATCGGCCCAGGAGTATTCCTGTGAAGATTGGTCAAAATTGGACAAAAGGGCGTGGCACCGCCCATACAAAAAACATCTTCTATGGGGTGAAACTCGATGACGTTATAACTCGATAACCGCTGAGCCGATTTTCATGATTCTCTTTTTTTGTTTTGTTCGTATTGCTGTAGGTTTACGCAGAAAGAAAATTCCAGAAAATCGATTTTTCTCATTTTTCGCATTTTACGAAAGAACATTATTATCTAAGAAGATAGAAGAAGAAGAAGAAGAAGAAGAAGAAGAAGAAAGAAGAAGGTGTTTGTGAAAGTTTGATCAAAATTGGACAAAGGAGCGTGGTACCTACCGTATAAAAAAATATACATTTTAAATTCTATTTCTGGACACCCACGGGAGCTAAAGTGGGTGGGATTGGAAAACGGGCCATGGCACCACCCTTACAACAAAGTTCTTTAAATCACGATATCTGAACATTGCCTGGTTGAAGCATTTTACAAAACCTGGCGAGACTGGACAAAAGGGCGTGACACCTCTCATAACAAAAAAATACATTTCAAACATTATTCTTCGACAGTCATGGGAAAAAAATTGTCTAGACAATACAATTCGTGGGCACACGTCCGAGGAAATATCGGTCGAAGCACACGGAGTACAGAATCAGTCTGAACACATCGGTTAAATAAAAATGAAATGAAAATGTACGACCAGGCAAAACAACGTTTGCCGGGTCCGCTAGTATAATATATAAAGCTATAATTCGTGGTAGCTTTCAGCTTATAAAAATATACTCCCAGACAAATCTAAAAACTGTACCGATATACATATATCCGGAACCGATTTGCTATCAAAATTGCTGAAGTGTTAAGCAACTATATGTAGGGGAGACCGGGGCTATCTGGCCTCGGGACAAGTTGACTCACTGCCATTTATTTTAAAGAGAATGTTTTTACATTCAATACCCATACGGTGATATCTGTTTAGTTTCCTTTTGTATCTCGTCGCGAGTGCGTGTCATTAAAGAAATATTATGGAAAAACTATTTTTTGCTACCGTCGATTAGTAACTTTTTTTTCTCTTATTTTCCTCTTTCCGGCCGTTTTTGAGCGTTTTTTTTTAATTGAATAACATTGTTTAGATAATGACCAAAGGATGCTTTTTTAATGATAATTGAACTGTCTATGATATCCAATATTAGTTCAAGAGAAAAAGAAAAAATATTTAAATTTTGTGTCATCTAGCCCCGGTCTCCCCTACTAAAAAGATTCTAAATATTATAATGGATAGTATACATACATAAGAATGGAAATATTTTGCAAAGTCAAAGAAGCAGTCAAACCCATTTTTTAAAACATTTTGTATAATGTATATAGTACATTCACTTTGTCATTACATTTGTTACTCCAAGAAGGAATCACCGGAGACGGAAAGGTGGTATTACGTTAGCATAATCAAAATGTATGCCATATATGACATTCAAAATATGACGAAAAATTATATGGCAAACATATATCATTTATAGATATTTTGTTAATTTTTTTTTGCGATGGATGACATCCTGGTTCTTTTATTGTCGCATGATCATTTGAAGCGAAGAAGACGCTTGTGTAAAAGAAAAAAATATTAAGTTCTGGGTTCGTGATTGGTTGAGGAAAAGAAAGGAAAAAGGATGTACTGTACTGAGATTTGATGACAGAGCAAGATCTCCTTGCTATTTGAAATATGACACGTTTGAAGTCCAATAAAGTGACCCAATATCAGTGGTGGAATTTGTTGAGGTGTTGGAAATGATGCCAATCAGATGCGAAATCAATTCATGGAATTATTTTTAACATCAGAGATCAGACCAGGGCCAATTTCAATATCGAGCCATAACGTATTGAAAAGGGAATAAATTCATTTACTAATTGCCGGTTGACATTGGAACTATTTGTTCTTCTGAATCATTAACCTCCATTATTTGATTCAAATTAGCGGCATTACTTTTTTGTTTAATTCAATTTTAAATTTAAGAAAAATGGTAAACACGACATGTAGAACAATGGAGAACAAAATAAAACAAATAGCACTCAAACATTTTCATTGTATAGTCTATGATCGAACGTTGAATCATACTTTTTAGAACACTGGTGGGGTACATAATTATATAAGTGTTTTTTCAAACAATGGTTATATGACATATAAAACAAGCGATTTTTATATGGCTATATTACAAAAAACTGACATAGGGTATCAAAGCATCGGCCGATGATAACACTTTTACTTGTTTTTTTATTTTATTCAGAGGAACGAGCACAAATTTAATTTGGACCCTCCGAACAGAAGGCTATTGATTCTTGTTTTTCAATGAAAATTACAAGGCCTAGAAAAGCAGGAGTAGATTTAAACAACACTTTCTTAACTCAAGGTGCTTAAAAAAAATTATAAATTATTGCCATTTAGTCCAACGACTAGGAGCAATCCCATGAAGACAGACTTGAGTAAATTTTCGGGATGCTTCTTAGATCGGATTCAAGGCCATGTCATCACTATTTCAGATGGTACCCTTGGCCCTATACGAACTAAGTCCCAACTATAGCCAAATGAACTAAGTCCTACCAAATATGCAAAGGATTCAGTTCATATGTTTGGGAAATAGTTCGTAGTTCCCAATGAATTAAGTCCCAATTTGAGAAAAGTGGGGGTTAGTTCATTTAACCTGTTTCGACGAAAAAATAATTCTTACCCAACCACGCAGGCACGCGCTTAATCCAAATCCAACAGTGACCCCAAGCAGGGGGGTTGCATACATATTCCACTGTGCCTAATGGGAGATCAATTTCCGTAGGCACATTGGTATGTGTATAGGGGGGGGCAACCCCGCTGCTTCGGGTCCCTGTTGGATTTGGCGGTTGTGAATAAGTTCATTTGGGACTTAGTTAATAAAGAACAAGATCCCACTATTGGGTTTTAATTCATTCTTATATCGGGACTTTGTTCATTCTTAGTTGGGTTTTAGTTCCTAAAAATCATGGGAGTTAGTTCATATGAACAACTTTTCTGGGACTTAGTTCGTTTTGGCTAGTGGGAGTAGTACCGTTCGGTCTTTCGATGATTTTTGCTTCCAGCAATTAAATTTACAGGATCCTAGACTGAAGAAATGAAGAGGAAAATCGAGCTGTCACTGATAGATAGATAGATAGATTTTTATTTCGTCATAAAATTACAAAGGAAAGCCATAACACTAAAATACAGAGATATGATATATAGGGTATGTATATCTTTCTACTGAAATAATCTTAAATATTTTAAATATTAACATAAATAATCAAATTTAAAAATACAAATCAAGAGTATTTTGACCTATAGCCCATCAAAAAAACATATATATTATTATAATTGGAGGTCGTCAAAACTAAACCATTTATAAATTCAGATTTTTTGAAGGGAAACAACGAGAAAACCCAACATTTAAAAAAAATTATAATAATAATAAGTAAATATATAAATAAATAATAATAATAATTTGATGATTTAATATCAAATACTAGAAAGTAAGTAAATAAATTAACATTTAAGTAAATTAACAAATAAATTAACAAAAATTTTAAAAATATATATGTATATAAATTAAGAAATAAATTAATGAACAAATATTTATTTAAATGAGAGTTATATTAACAAATATGTTTATGAATTAACAAATAAATAAATAAATAAACAAATAAATAAATAAATAAATAAATAAATAAATACATAAATAAATAAATAAATAAATAAATAACTAAATAAATAAATAAATAAATAATTTAACGAATAAGTAACATTAACGAATAGATAAATTAACAAATTAGTATAAATTAACAAAGATACACAAATAAATAATTTAGATATTTGAAAAAAAAAAAAAAAACATGCGTAAGTCAGTCTTATTATTGGTAAGTGTTATTCAAATCATTTATTAGAGGATTATCAGAGAAGTTGCATCTGATCAAGAACGTTCCGATAAGTTTTCGAATTCTATCGGAGATCAATTCAACATCAGCTCTGTTATGTAGAGCAGAGGTAGAGTAGTGCCATGGGATGTTCAACATCATTTTTAATAATTTATTTTGCTGTATCTGCAATATTTTGATATGGCAATCAGCACATTTTCCCCAAACTTGACAGCCATATAATAAAATTGCCTGGAATATAACTTTGTGTATCAAAATTTTATTCTCGTTTGACAATAAAGAATTCCTATTAACAAAAGGATAAGCTGTCACTGTAATCGATAAAAAGCTAACAAACTCAGTAAAACAAACCAAAATGTGGAGGTGGATATTGTGTGTCGTCTATAAAACTCAGTTCAAGTGAATTAAATGTTCTCATTGGGAAATTAATTTATTTTTGAGTAAAAAGAAACGTAAACAAAATCAATGTCATTATTTTTCCACTGATGGTGCTCTAGAGCTTGCGTTTCTCCTCTATTAGATTAGATATTACACATTTAGACGTCTAGTCTAGCAGTCAATGGGACGCGTTCATTTATAGTTTACGGGATTTCGGATTTTTTACATTTTGTGAGACTTCGAAAACACTATTTTAAAAAAGCGGTCAATCATCCCAGAGATACTACCACAAAATGCACCATAAGGTAACGATTTACCATAAGCCCAAAATAGAAAAGTCTGGTACCATAAAATTAACAACTATGTATTCATATAGACAAAGTGGTTCCGTGATTTAGTGATTACGCGATTTTTTTATGCCGATTGCGTTGCATAGTTTAGTCTCTTTAGATTTCCCCATCAAGATGAGACTACAAATACATAAGCTAAAAACTAACAAACTGATAAGAATTAAATCGACCCACATTCATATAGGTACAATAACGACTTATTTAACTCACCCAATGAACTCAATGCATTTTCCTCAATTGCAGCCAAACTGCTATTGTGTATGGTAAGATGGCGGATATCCAATGCCAGAAAGACGAATCCCTGCAACTTTGGTAAATTGTTGTGACGAAGCTTCAAATAGAATATAATCGGGCTTTTGCCTTTCAATACGCCCATGGCCATGTTGATATGTTGCAGATCTGTCGTCTCACACAAGATGTCGAGTCCATTCTTCTTAACGGTGCAAATGCAGGGTGAAATATCCCCTTGCTCTGGGCATACCTGTTGCTGAGGTGTATTTTGAGCCCCGACTTGTGTCAAGCCCACCAGCAGAACAACGGTCACCAGTCCACCGACGCACACACTAGTGCTTTTCATATTTGAAATCATCTCTCCGATTTAAAGCACAATTGTATATGTACGTATCTGCAAACAAACAAATAAACAAACACAAATGTAAACTGGATTGGATTGCATTAAAATTGATTAAATTAGTCTGCTGCTGTGTATTCGCCTTTAAAGAGCGTTTTACCATCAATCAGGGCAAATGCCTGTGTTATGCGCCAAAGCAGTAGAACGTGACTGTGTCATACTACTTGATATTCACTGTATACACTCGAAATGTCATCGATTAATATAGCGTGTTACGTGTGTTGCGCAATCCCGTTTTTGGTGAGATTTATTCACTCTGATTTAAATCAGTTCTTGTTTTAAAAAAATAAAGCAACGAAATACAAATGCAAATGACTTACCTCAAACTTGCTAAAGGTTCACTAAAAGCTATTGGCGGTTCGCTTGGGCTTCTTCTCGTCGATAGCTCATGCAATTGATGGTCCAGTAATCATAACGAGCTACGCTATCTAACACGGGACAACCAAACCTCAGATATCGCAGGCAGCTAGACTTTACTCGAGAGGTGATTTCAAACAGACAAATGTATCCACAATCCACATTTAGGAGATGGTTCGTCGACTTACTGTTATTCACTCACTGATAGGCACATCATTTGAGGAATATTTATTCACTTATGACCAGTAGTTGATGAGTTCGGAAGCGGAAGCGTTAAAAAAACATGACGACTATTGTGGTTCATGGATGTATGGGGAAGCCTGGTGTAAATCGTTTGAAACACTTTGTCTCAAAGTGCCATTAGTATACGCGCGAGGATATTATGTGTGTGTATATACGATGGAATTTTCTTCTCCTTGTGGAAAATCGATATTTTCAGGGAAAAAAATTGTTGCTTCGACGACAATTTACCATTTTATACGGTACTACACAAAAAACACACACTCACCATATCAATTACACTTTTGTGATATATTGCATAATGCTGACCGTTAATAATTGACACCACTCGAGTAATCCGCGCTAAACCAGGACCATAGTGAGCTAAGTAATTCTCAATTTCACGATTTCCCGCAGCGACACCAACAAACGTGCAATCGGCCGAACTTAGCTCCCCAGTATGAGAGTTCGTTGGGGGAGAAAGTTAAATGTTATCTGCGCTTCATCAACCCCACGCCCACCCCCGTCGTTGAGTGGATGTAGTAGTAGTACACATGCATATACGTATACTATACTCATGTATGTATATGAGCATGGAGATGTGCTATGCTTGTATTAGCGAGCTGTTGATTTTAGTCCTTTTAAAAGAGGACATTCGAGAAAGAGAGCAAATTCGAAATTTCACCTATTTTTAAGCAATTAATCGAAATTTGTGTGTTTAGTTGATATCGGATATGTGTTGTGTATATGTATGACATTTTGTCTCTCTTTCTATCGCTCTATGGAGCTAGGTCATACATAATTAAATTGAATAATTCTTCGTTAGTAATACAACAAGATACGAGTGCATTACACTTAAATCTGATAATACGCAGTACTGTGGCACGCTCACAGTACAGTGGAACAATTATTTAAATTTCGTACAAAAAATACATATCGAGTAACAGAGAAATTAACCGGCTTTATTTATCCTGTGAATGACTTTTAATCTCCAACTTACTGGGCCTTACCAATAATCATTTTTAGTCTTCAACTTAAATATTTTGACGGTCACAATGGATAATTTTATATGGAAATTTTCGCCATTGTAACTTCGTAAAAGTTAGCCTGGACACTAAAAATGATTATTAGTACTGTCTGCATTCAGCATTGTTGGACGCAGGAATTAAAGTTATCAACAGTTAGGTATTTAAACGCAGTATAGTTATGTCAAATTTGTGTATGGTATCGGGCGATTGCTAGGCAACTAACTTTTGGGAACTTTATTATTAATACGGAGGTTTACATAGTGAATAATATTTGGGTGAACTAAGTGGACTGTAGCTTTTGTATATTGCTCCAAATATTAAAAATAAAACAACAACTATTTTTGTAAACACTGATTTTAATTTATTTTGCAACTCTTCAACAAAATACGTCCGACGAACTCGATGGTTGAATTGTAAGTTCTGCGACCACACGCCCGACGTCCTCGGTGGTTGAATTGTGATTCGATTTTATTTCGTCTCATGAGTGCACACTGCACAGGATAGAAGGATCGTGCACATCACACTCGATCGCCCATACACCAATCTACGCGTGCAGTTGTGTGCGCAGCCACTTCCTCGCTTCGACATCTATTTTGTCCGTACATGTATGCGGACAGCTTATCGTCATTCGATGTTCTTCAGAATATTGAACACATAGAATACAATTTTAGGTGGTTTTATTATTGTTCGCTGTTGATGTGAAAACTACTGAACATTTCGATACAAATTCTTTTTTTTTTTTTTTTTTGTTATTTTTCGCATTGCTTTACCTACTGATCCGGAGGATGTCACCATGACAACGCTAAAAGCATTTTTAAAATCGGCCGAGTAGTTCCAAAGATATGCCCAGGGGCGTAGTCAGGGTTCGAGCCGTGTGGGGGTGACTTTCATTGAAATGCCGACTTATTTTAGGAACTTGCCGACTGCATAGAAATCATGAAAAGCGGCCTAGCGGTTATCGAGTTTCATAAAATTTTATTTGTATGGGAGGTGCCACGGCTATTTGTCCAATTTTGACCAACTTTTACAGGAATACTCCTGGGACAATATCTAAGACCACTTGTAAATTTGAGCTCAATCGAGTTGGTGGTCTTCGAGATATAAGATTTTGAATTTAAATTTTTAATTTTAAAAGTAATTAAAAGTTGAATTGAGTTTGCATTGCGAAGTCACTGACACTGAGTCTGAGTGAGAAAAAGAAAAGGTTACTAGTGTATCTTAAAGGACCATTCACATGAGAACGAAGGAACGAATTCATGAAATGCGAACAAAACACTTTTTATGCATTTATAAACAGAAAATTTCTCATTTTACTATTTCAAGAGTAGGATAATTAATTATCCCATAAAAATTCAAAATGTATTAAGAAAACAAGTTTACCTATAGACAGTTTAAATTACGAAATTTCTTTTTCCAACATTTTTGCCGTGAACGAAAACACCCTTGCCGCGAATTGTCACGTTTATTCGCAGTCCACATCATTAAGCCGCATTCCACAAACTAGCGAATAAAACATTCGTTCGAATTTAACCTCAAATTAGAAATGCCGACCTTTTTAAAATAGAACTCGCTAAATTTTAAGGATTTCAGTCGGCAAATTCACCGATGCCGACCGTCCTTTTTAAAATCAAATCGAAACTCGGTGAATTTGTCGACTGAAATCCTTAAAATTTAGCGAGTTTCGATTGCCGACCCGAGTTTAAAATCGAAACTCGGAGAAGGTACATAAATTTAAACAAATATGAATTGGCATTTCCGAAAGGGTGAACCTTTGAAAATGCCGACTTGTATATTTTTACAAGTTTGAAAACCTATACCTAATGAAAATCCAAACTCACATCTTATTTTTTAACATTTTGTTCCGAGTTGGTTTTCAAAAATTGATGATGATTGTAGCTTCCTTGATTTGCCGATACTCTTGAAAAGCGTGGGGGTGCGACACCCTCATACCCCCCCTCGCTACGCCCCTGGATATGCGTAGTACATCGATGTTTTTTAAATAACTTTTAAGTAAATTAGGTACAATTTCATAAGGTACAAGGCGATGGGCTCTCATGTGACTTCTTCAACATAATTCTTGAGAAAATTGTGCGAAACTCGTAAGCCAACACCAGGGGGCACAATTTTCCCAAAGTCTGTGCAACTACTTGCAAACGCTGATGACGACATCGACATCATTGGCAGAATACAGCGAGCTGTCAGCAGTTTAACGCTACCCTTATCAGTTTTCCTACAGACCAAATCCTTAGATTTCGTTTCTGCTATCGACCGCACAAAAGAAGTTCTGGATTCTCTTAAGAATATCAGAGAAAATGCCGAAGATTTTTTCAGAGAGGCTTTTCAATCCGAATCCCAACTTACCGAGGACTTATTTGAAGTTGAATTAAGAGCCCCAAGAACTTCATTGAAACAAACAACGCGTTCCAATCCAGAAACCTCTTCTACTGAAGCCTATATTAGAGTGTCTGCTGTCTGTACTGATTCCTTGCATAGATTCGTTAATATCTACAAAATCTTACGGACAGATTCATGGTCAACGCAGACGTTCTACAATCATGTCATGTCAAAAAAAAAAAATCAAGACGTCTTCTGCTTTGAAAAAAATAATTTTAGTATGTTCGTTTAGGTACATACGATTTGAAAACTAATAAAAATCAATGAATTGGAATATACAGCGTGTCCCAGTTAAGCAGTATAATCCTTTAAGGGAAGATTCCTGAAGTTCCGCCGAACAAAAAATTGTAGATATGGCAGGGGGGGGGTGTATTTGCACCATATTTCCCGTTTTATTTTTTTTATGAAATTTATATCCTTGAGAATTTTTTTTAAAAATTTTGTTAAGCAACTTTTTTGCATACGAATACGATCGACAGAATTTGTAGTAAAAGCCGTTTTTTGTCAGACAAAAATGGTCAAAAAGAGACTCGATATTTCTCTAAAATCAATTTTTTCTTTCACAGCACCCCAGAAGTAAAAATCCATGGGTGTTAGGTCAGGAGATCTGGGTGGCCAAGGATTGGACCAAATCGACCAGTTCACCGTTCATTAAAAGTATGGTTAAGGAAGAAAGAACATCGCTCTTCTCTGAAAAAGAAGAACATCTTCAAGGAGCTTCGGCAATCGTTCTCTAAGAAATTCAAGGAAATTAACTGTTTGTGGAAGTGTTTTCAAACATTTACGCTAAACCTCCTTTGAAATGAGCACACATTTTGAAGAACTTGTTCAAAATAATTAAATTCTTACCTTTGAAATGATGTTGTGTGTATTAAATGGGGATTGGGGTCTGACCAATAGTGCAAATTGTGGAGGTTTGTAGCTTTATAACTTTGTTTGTGAATTGCGCTTCGTCAGTCCACAGAATGTTCTTGAGGACGTGTCCGTACCGGTGCTAAATGGAAAGGGTGTAAGGTGTAAGAGTTCTGTGAATCCTGGTTCTGGGAAGTTCCAATTGTACAGCTAGTACAGCTAGTCCTCGGACCTGACTAAAGGCTTAACTGCCACAGCACGCAAAATCCGACCTTCAATTTCTGCCGCCGCTGCGTCCGAACGTCGTTTTTTTTTATTTCGAGGAGCTCACCCGGTATCAACAAGGCGCTGATACGCATCAGTACCCGCTACACGGTGTACTTAACAAATTGCTTAACATAAAAAGCAATCTCTAATACTTTAGAAGTTATAGCGTTTTAAGTGGCAACACCTCCAAATTAGAGGTCACATGCTTTGAAGGGCCATAACGGGAAATATGGTGAAAATAGAACCCTCCTGCGATACAATTTTTTGTTCGGCGGAACTTCACGAATCTTCCCTAAAGGGTTATTTATTATACTGTTTAACTGGGACACCCTGTATATAGTTTTTTGTTTAAAGAATTCCTCGTAAGATTTGGAAGCAAGCCCCCCCCGAAACAAAATCCTGGCTACGGCCCTGCCCTCATCATCCCAGTCCTGCTTTATGGCGCCGAATCATGGACGTTATCAAAGGCGGATGAAGATCTCCTTTCGGTCCCGTTTGCGTTGACGGGCTTTGGAGGTGGAGATTTAACAGCGAACTCTACGAGCGAATGGACACCAACGCTCAGGCCCGAAGAGTCTTCGATTCCAACCCGGAGGGACAACGCAGTAGAGGAAGACCTCGCCTTATGTGGCGCGCACAAGTGGAAGCGGACCTCAACCAACTTGGAGTGGGCAACTGTTAGTCAAAGATCGTGCTAACTGGAGAGGCGTGTTGGTTGAGGCCCAGGTCCAACCCGTAGCGCCATCTAAGTAAGTAAGTAACCAGAAATATGCTATAAGGTTATGGAATTCACATAAACGTAGTTAGACATTAAGGGTCACGAAATTTCAGTGCTTCTCTATTCAATCATTTTAAAAATATTTAAAGCAGACTGGACACAAAAATAGTCATAAATAAAGGGCCTTACCAATAATCATTTTTAGTCTTCAACTTAAATATTTTGACGGTCACAATGGATAATTTTATATGGAAATTTTCGCCATTGTGACTTCGTAAAAGTTAGCCTGGACACTAAAAATGATTATTAGTACCGCGGAAAGTCAATAAACGAAATAAATAGATTTAAAATTAAACAAAACGCACTCTTGTTGCTCTCAAACTTTTATTGTAAAATTTAAAAATTAAAAAAAAAACCTATAATTTGTTAGTCTTTTCAAAAATTCCAAATCTATGTTAAAATTCTTATTGTATTCTGTTTTTGCAAAATGTTATTATTATTATTTATAATTTATGTATTTAATAGTGTTATCATTTTTTATTCTCCCGTATTCTTCCCAAAAAAATACGCCTATATCTAGTAAACGAACTTGGTTCCTAATTGAACGAAGCTACTCTATTTCGAATAAAATAAATAAAATAAATAACCTATATATCTCGAAACTTGGATTTCTAGTTTTTGTATAGAACCCCAAAGCTGTATATTTTTTATTCAATGGTTTGTTGTCAAAAAAAAAACCTCCACAGAAATTAAGTTGTGGATCCACTGTAGGTAGTACGGTAGTACCTACCAACCATAGATTTCAAATTCTTCAATGGGGTGCAAAACACAACAAAAATAATCTTAAATGAATATAAATTGCAATTTACTGTGGTGTAGTATGTACTTAGAGCATAAATGAGTTACGAGTATTAAGTACATATTAGGTTAATATGCATGGTAAGTAAGGTATACGTGAATATGTCTACCTGTTCCCATTATGCGGAACTCCATTTTTAATTAGTAAACAAATTGGGGCATGAAATAGGTAGAATATGTATTCCATATCATGGGTGAAAATGTGTTCAAATCAAACCGTGTTCTTTCTTATGTTGTGTAAAGTTTAAAACCCGTGCGAAAACTGCTAAAACTCCAATTCTCTCCAATTTTTAAAATTATTTTAAATTTTAAAAACACCTCTAAAATTCTGGATTTATAACACAATATAACACTTCTCCACTTTATAACACTACCGATACTTTTTCGCGCTATTTGGGACAACAACCCTAAATTAACCCTCCGCCATCTCTTGCCAAATAGAAGAAGGATACGCGAATGGTTCAAGACCTAGAAAATTGTTGCGTGCTTTTTGTACTTTTACATAGATGGCAACCAGTACGTCAAAAATCTATATCCGTTTCCGTAAATTAAATCATGCATAATTTGTCATATTGTCAATACCGAATTAGATTTTCCCTAATCGTGGTCCACTGGTAATGTAATATAAATTTATTTATTATTTGAAATATCTAAGACCTAAAAATAAGGTTTCAAAATGTTTCGGCCAAAAAACTTGTAAGTTAAGTTAGCTGAATACTGTATTACAAACCTATAAAATGTGTTTTGTTCAAATAATTTATATGTAGATAGGAGCTTAGGAGTCGTTTAACATTGTTGTGTATTATTACCATAAAATTAAAATTGTCCTGCGGTTAAATTTCTTCACTCTTTTCTTCTATTTAACTATTTATTCTATTCGTATTGTAGTGTGGATTGAAAAGTACTACTTATTGACTACAACGCCATCTAATGGAAAGTAGACGAACTTATTCAACGGAATTTCGAAACCTCGAATTTTCGAAATTCAACGAATGGTGAATGGTCTAAAACGAAACTAGTACATTCTCGATTGTTCCGGTTGGAGTATAGAATATTCGAGAAGCTTTAGTGGGGAGTATAAAAAGGGTTGCGAAATCCGACGAGGGGACAGTTTATTTTTAAAACGTGTAAAGTAAAGTTCGAATAGTATCGGTAGTGATATAAAATAAGTGGAAAGATTGTAATAAGTGGAAAAGTTGATTTTAAGTGATATTGTCTTGTTATAAAAGTGATTTATTAAAGTTTAGTAAACAGAATAGTGTTTTATCTTTTCGAATCCCAGCCGAATGTAACATTGGTGTCAGAAGTGGGATAAAACGTATTCTGTGGGAAGTGTTGTGAAAAGAAAAACAGTGAATTAAATTGAAAAAAAAAAAAAAAGAGAAGAAAAAAAAATAAAAATAAAAACAGTGAATTAAATTGTGAATTTGAAACAAAAAAAAAAAAAGTGAAAGTGAATTAATTTGTGCAGTACCTACAGAAAGAAACAAAATTAAATAAAATAAAGTGAAAAAAAAAACCAAAGGAATTAGTAAAAATGGTTCGCACATTGGCATTACTACAACTTAGCATACCTCAGTTAAAAACTGAGCTGGAAAAACGGAATCTCTCCACAGCTGTGGGAAAAAGTGACCTCATACTTCGTCTGCAGGAAGCTGTCGAAAGCGAAGGAGGAGATCCAAAATCCATGATATTCGAAGTGCCAGAAGAAAAAGAAGAACAAGTAAGTACAGGCGTTGACATGGCCGCTATGATGGCATTAATTCTTGCCAAGCTCGAAGAACAGAAGAATTCTCTAGATGAACATAAGAATTCTCTAGAAGAACAGAAGAATTCTATCGAATCTAAGTTCGCTGAACAAAAGAATTCTATTGAATCTAAATTCGCAGAACAAAAGAGTTCTCTAGACGAACAAAAGAATTCTCTAGAAGAACAGAAGAATTCTATTGTCGCTGCACAAAAAGATTCCGTGGAAGAATTTAAGAATGTTCTAGAAGTAAAATTCGACGCGATTGATAACAAGTTAAACCAGCATGAGACAAAATTTGACGAAATGAGTCAAAAATTACAAAAACATGATACAAACTTCGAGAACTTAGCAAGAAAGCATGAGACAAGCGTCGAGAACTTGGCCAAAGTAAAGAAACAGAAAGCCCGAGAATATTCTGCTGATTGCCCTAGAAGGAAGGAGATGCAACCGCCTGTTTTTGATGGTCAAACATCATGGCCAATTTATAAGAGGCAGTTCGAAGCAGCTGCAATGACCAACAGCTGGGACGACGAGGAAAAGTCCATCGCACTAACGCTAGCACTACGAGGCACAGCTGCAGAGTTGCTTCAAACTATTTCTGAAGAAAAGCAACGCAACTACGACGCATTGGTGAAGGCTATCGAAATGCGCTTTGGTGATGACCACATGCAGCAAGTATACAGGGTGCAACTGCGCAGTAGAATCCAGAAGCGGGGAGAAACGCTCCAACAGTTGCAAGCGGATATCGAACGCCTGGCGCATTTGTCGTATCCCAATGCCGGCGAAGAAGTCATCAATGAAATGGCTGTGGAGTCGTTTACCCAAGCCATAGAGGACAGACAACTGCAAATGGCTGTACGAATGGCTGGAAAGAAAACTCTCCCTGAGGCACTGGCCTTTGCCCTGACAATGTAAGCTGCTGACCAAGCATCACAAGGTTTTCACCGCGTGAGGGAGTTAACATCCGTCGAATGCTCATGCCAAAGGGCAGACGTCGTAGAACGAAACATTGCTCGCAGGGGACCGATCAGATGCTGGAACTGCAACAAAGTTGGACACCTACAACGACAGTGCAGAGCTTCACCCAGACAGGCAGGCCAGTTGTTCGCACTGCAGTACTAGGCGTTATAATGAGGAGGCATCTGAGAGTCAACCGAATCAACTACGTGGTCTATCGAATCCAACGTGGAAGAGACAAACTCAAAGTTGTCCATGTGGATCGTCGTCATCGTTACATTGGGGAAAATGTTGGCGCATTTGTTCGGGACGAACAAGTTTAAGAGGGGGATATTGTAGTGTGGATTGAAAAGTACTACTTATTGACCACAACGCCATTTAATGGAAAGTAGACGAACTTATTCAACGGAACTTCGAATCGTCGAAACTCAACGAATGGTGAATGGTCTAAAACGAAACTAGTACATTCTGGATTGTTCCGGTTGGAGTATAGAATATTCGAGAAGCTTTAGTGGGGAGTATAAAAAGGGTTGCGAAATCCGACGAGAGGACAGTTTATCTTTAAACCGTGTAAAGCAAAGTTCGAATAGTATCGATAGTGATTTAAAATAAGTGGAAAAGATTGTAATAAGTGGAAAAGATTGAAATAAGCGGAAAAGTTGATTTTAAGTGATTTATTAAAGTTTAGTAAACAGAATAGTGTTTTATCTTTTCGAATCCCAGCCGAATGTAACAATATTGACAGTTGGCTCAAAAATAACAACTTTTTCTTCAATATGACGAACTTTGTTGTTAATATGACGTACCTTTTTGGTTCAGTGATATGACTGTCCTGAAAAGGCTTCTCAATTCAGCCGTTCGGACTCGGCATAAAATTGTAGGTCCCTTCAATTCGTCCCAAAATTAGGAACTCACAGAAAACGAATGGTTGGAGAAGCTAGGCCTAGGGCTGTCTACCGCCTGTTGAGCCACCTATTTATTTATTTATGATTCAATACGTATAGGTACCTAAACTAGCCATTTGGTCAAAAACAGGCCGATTGAGGCCGAACTATGTTAAAAGAAATGCCTTCTGTAATCGCATGAAAAATATACCTACCTTACCATAGCTGCTATATTGTTAGCTTTCAAGAAATAGGCTTATCCGCCTTTAAGTTATCCAAGCATTAAGGACTAGGAACTGCCATAATGCTCAGAATAGCTCGTTTCGGTGATCCATACCAGTATAGCCTGGGAGACAGGCTGAAAGGATATTGATTATCCACTCGAAAATACTGTTTTTCCTTTGCCATGTTCTATGGCCAATTGTCACCCTAGAGACGACAAACTATAGGCAAGTTTACCTATACTCGACATTTATATAGCTCACATTACTTTCCTATACCATACTAATGATGGCTATACGTAGTCGTACCAATACTAACTAGATTTGCAACCAACTCTCATTAAACACGTTTTGGTTACACGAAATACGGCGCTAATCACAGGGCTAAAGCGACGAAGCAAAAATAATGACCTCCACCGTCCATCCCCATGCGCCACAATCCACAAAGTACAAAATACCTTTCTACCCAACCATCTGTCAACCAACGCAACGTCACCATGTCGATGACACTCAAGCATACGTACGATACGAGTTGGGTGTCAGGTAATCCGTTCTCAAGCAAGCTGATATGCCCCCCATTAAAGACCAAAAATCGCAGCTACCTAATTTGCTGCATAAATTCCGAATCAATTGCGTTGCATGGAACATCTTCGAGGAGACATTCTATACAGTATGGTTACGGTTTAGTCCGTGCTTAGTTTTTTGAAAGTGTCAGTTTCTCTTTGATGATCAGGTTACACACACGTGAGAGTAATTTCACTGCAATTACAATATTATGCTAAAGGGTAATTGAAGAATGGGTTATCCTGCGAGCACGTGTCCGTTTGAGAACATAGCACCACCGGCATATTGGTATAGAGTGGGGCCATGAATTTATGCCGACTCTAAAGGATTGTGCGTGGCGGTAGTCGTCTGTTTCTTCGATTTCAATAAGTCATAGGGTTATTCTTAAGGGACCGGTGCGATGAAAAAGCCTTTCGATTAGGAAACTTTCTATTTCTAAAATCCTTGTGATTATCGTTTCTTGGAAGAATGTGCGGCACAATTACAGTATTTAGGGAGACGTATTATGTACACACTGCGCTCTAATTTAGCGGTATGGTGCGTGCGAAGATGTCAAAAGTTAATTCGAGACAAAATGTGGGGTTAGCTATGCACGGAGATGTTGAAATTGTTCAATATTTAACTTGTTACACATGAATAAGCAAAATGGGATATTGTTGACGTTGCCAGTTTTAAATAGGATGGAGGGAGACATTCTAAGAAGAGCAATGCAGATGAATACGGGAGGACTTCAGTTATTTTATGCTTGTCTAAGGAATCAGAGACGTATAGTTATTATAATTTTTTCACACTGAATTGGATAGGGGGAACGGATAATATTTTTACATTTTTACACGTCTTATCTGGAGTAATTGTGATGTATTCAATCAATAAGTGTGCATGTAGACTTGAATATATACTAGAGAAATTTTGATTTAAATATTTGGACCATTTTGTTTGTGGACCAGAACAGCTCCGTCAAGTTGTTATATTAGACTGCATATATGACCAATTTGAGTAAAGTGATTGTATTTACACTGCTGTTCATTGAAAGGCCTTTGCTATTCGAAAATGTGGATTATGATTCGGTGCAAGCTCGCTGGAGCCACTCCAGGTTGGGGGCTATATGTAGGGGTAACTTCCCAACCACACGAGAAAAAATGGTTAAGAAACAATGACAATTCTCCGATATGAATCAATATTTTTACAACAAATGAGACATGGACAACTATAGTTTGGGATCTGCACGTGGAATGTTTGGACCATCAACAGACCGCACGCAGCCGAGCCACTTTTAGAGAACCTATATGGACAAAGTCAATGTTACAGCCATTTAAAGGGCAGAACTGTGCAATTTACCAAGCAGACTGCTGTATGTAGAAAGGGCAACGTCTATTTGGATGCGGATTTGTTAATAGAAGAAGATTGAGGCAAGTAATCTTATGCTTCCGTAATGTAAACCGTTGGCTGGTTACAATTCGCATCAGGACTGAAGATATGTATATATTTAAAAAAAATAACACTGATCTCTGCCCATATACCCATACACAGAGGAGAAGTATATGAAGTAGAAAAGGAAGGTTCTACAATCTTCACATCCAGATATACGATAAGTACCCAAAATACAACGTCAAGATTGTCCCTTGACGAGCTTATTATTGACATTATGGGGAACACACAACGAGCAGTTTGTAGTTTTGAATCTGAATGGGCGGAGATGAGTCTGGCTGAAAGGACTCTCAGGTCCTCAGCATCAGCGACTTGGGTAAAATGTCATAATGAACAGGTACAGCTTTAAAGTAGTTAAGGACTTTATTCTATCGAGTCTCGACAATTACCTCGCAAAATCAGTCAAATAGTCACCCTTGCCAATCGCTGTTTCTTATCGGTCTAAAAATAATTCACTTACAAATTGAAGCCGTATCTTATAGAACCAAAAAGACATTATTACACTATAGACTTTAATCATCCGGTCTTTGCTATATCGTGCACAATAATGGACTTTTTCGAAAGCAGATAAAAACTTCTTGGGATGATTTGAGGGAAAAGGTCTTGTTGGAAGCGAAGCATGGTCCACCCGGACTATATTTGTAAGCGGCATCCGATTTGAGCTACCTATCTTTTCTTTCTGTTTATTTACTTCCTTAGATGGCGGGTGGACTTGGGACTCAACCAACACGTCTCTCCAGTTAGCCCGATCTTTGGCCAACCGCCTTCAGTTGCGCACTTCAATTAAGCTGGTTGAGGTCCCGCCTTCCGCACTTGTGCGCGCCACCTAAGGCGAGTCTTCCTCTACTGAGTTGTTCCTCCCGGGTTGAAATCGATGACTCTTCGGGCCGTAGCGTTAGTGTCCATACGCTCTACATGTCCTAGTCATTTTAGTTGAGTGATACGGTTGGCAAGTGAAACTCTTCGTTTGATTTCTGCTGTGATGTCATTATCAGAGTTTACAGCGGAGCCGAGATAGACAAAGTTCCTAACCACCTCAAAGTTATAGCTGTCTATCGTGACGTTCTGTCCGATTCGTCGATGTTGTGTGTCCCTTCTTGTTGACAACATGTATTTTGTTTTACTCTTATTCACCACTAAACCCATAGGTGCCGCTTCTGTGCTAATACTCGCAAACGCAACAGTGACAGATCACTGCGTTCTGCTAATTAAGTCAATGTCGTCAGCGTATGACAGTAAGTTGCACAATCTTTTGGAAAATTGTGCCCCTCGTGTTGGCTCACGAACAATTTTCTCAAGTGATGTTGAAAAAGTCACATGACATCGCATCACCTTGTCTAAATCCTTTTTTGACATCAAAGGTCTCGGTGCCATCTGCGATTGTTTCCGACCTTTATGGAGCAGCGAGCGTTCTCCATCTTCATTCTGCACAATCTGCCTAAACATTTTAGGCAATTAGCGGCTTTAAGCTCTGGCATCCGCGATGGCTTGATATTTGAAACGGAGGTTCGGTGTTGGAAAAGAGTTGGTGGCTGACGAACCCTTAATGGGTCAACGGTAGTGCTCATATCTCAAAATTGGGTTACTGACACCGGAATGTCCGGCCCGCTGTCCTAAGGTCAAAAAAGGACCTGGCCTTCCAGGTTTGGGTTGTGCCGTCGGGGTAACTTTCCGACCATTAAAAAAACAGCTATAGTTATGAGAGAGACGCAACCAGCCTCGGATAACGAAATATCGCATACAAGATTCTATATAACGTACTGTGTGAACGTCTTAAACCATTCTGCATCACACTAATCGGCACGTACCAGTGTAACTTCCGGCCCGGCAGATCGACTATAGACCAAATTTTCGTACTGAAGGAAAATCCTGAAAAAGTCCAAAGAATTTCAAGTCGAAACTCACCACCTAAATATTCATCGACTTCAAAGCCGCGTATGATAGCAAACATCGTCAGGAGCTCTATATGGCGATGGCCGAATTCGGAATCCCGGCAAAACAGATTCAGCTGTGTCCGTGACGCTGGAAAACATGCGCTATACTATACAACTTGCAGTTTGGAAGTAGCTCCTCTGAACCATTTCAAACATGCACTGGAGCAGATAGTGCGCAGGGCAGATGTCAACACGGAAGGCACTATCTTCAACAGATCCGTCCACCTGCTGGGCTATGCGGACGATATTGACATCATAGCGGTCGCTCTCAGCGTGCCGTGATAGAAGCGTTAACGGCGATTGAAGAACAGGCGAATTCCGTTGGCCTTGAAGTAAATCAGGACAAGACTAAGTCCGTAAGTAATAGTTCGAACAAACCCCGACAACTTGTTATTCACCAAGCTCGGTCCTTCGGATAACAGAATGACCGAACTATGTATCTGACACAGCTCGAAATCTCCAGTATTGCTCCATTCATAAGACCAGAGAAACCTACTTAAGCTTCTCCATCTGTTTCAATGGAACATCATTACTACTTCTCGCTTCAACACAAACAGCTACAAAACTTATGAAATGCGCAGTGAAGTTCGATCTAGGAGGGCCCGAGAATCAGCTCTGCGATCAGTTTTCTAAGCACATGGCGCCAAACCCATTGGCGTTTAAAATAATTCATGATTTTCCAGTACGTTTCACTGTTTTCTGAAATAGGCCTACGACCTATGGCCTGGCTTTAACTGAAAATACCTAAGCGGTTCCATTTTCATGATCTATCTCTATAGGAATAGGTAGAGTTGCCTTATTCCGGCCGTCTCCAGTACTCGGCCACCTGTCATGAAAAGCGTCGTAATTAGTGAAATTGTTGTCGTACTTCTCTGGTTCGAATTTTCAAAGGATCTGTCATCTCTCTCTTATTAGTTTCAACATTCTCCGTTCCATTATACAAGTATACTATGACACTTTTTATGTCATTAGTTGTGCGATTTCGTTGGACACCGTTGTGTTAAGTTTTGCTACTAAAAACGTAAGTAAGTGAGTCATTGTTCCAGAATAAGTGTTTGGTTTGAAATATTATTGGGTAAGTCGTGGTTTTTATGAGTTTTTATTTGTTTATTAAGTTATATTTTACCTAAATCTACCTGCGTGCGAAACAGAATACTGCTTTCCTAAACTGGCTCGCTGAATTTTATCTCTGTAGACAATTTTGTATGGGAGATAAAATTTAGCGCGAGCAGGATACTGGGCTTAAAAAGTAAAACAAAAGTTATGTTTGCGATTCTTTCAAGGGGGCCGGTAATAGGACCCACAAAAACCCCTGTTGCCTTTTTTCGGCCACCCCGGCCGGAGATAGGAATCCTCTATATTTTTTTTTTGTAGTGAAGAGCACAAAATAAATGGCTGGGTTATTATACAGGGTGTCCCAGTTAAGAAGGACAATCTTTTAAGGTAAGATTCGTGAAGTTATGCCGAACAAAAAATTGTATGGCAGGGGGGGGGTCTATTTTCATCGTATTTCCCGTTATAGCCCATCAAAGTAGATGACCTATAACTTCTAAACTATTATAGGTAAAAAAATTGTTTTAGGCGTTTTCAGAAGACAATTAAGTAGCGCATAAAAGTCTAAAGCACTTTGGTTACATCTGGGCAGCTACAAAAAAGTTATGGCTCCTTAAACTCAAAATTTTGAAAATTAGTTATTACATTTTTTTACTTAAAATGCCTTTTTCTCTAAATTTTGACTTAATAAATTTTCATTTTTTTTATGAAATTTTTATCTTTGAGAAATTTACCAAAAATTATGTTAACCAACTTTTTTCCATACGATCAACAGAAGTTGTAGTAAAAGCCATTTTTTGTGAGACAAAAATGGTCAAAAAAGACTCGATTTTTCTCAAAAATAAGGTTTTTCTTTCATAGCAACCCAGAATAAAAGATCCATGGGTGTTAAGGTGAGGAGATCTGGGTGGCGAAGGATTGGGGCCAACTTGACCAGTCCACAGTTCGTTAAAAGTATGGTTGAGGTATGGAGTTACCCCGCTGCTACTGCGACAAGGTGCTCCATCTTGTTGATGGAACATCGCTCTTCTCTGAATAAGAAATACGATGAAAATAGACCCCCCCTGCCATACAATTTTTTGTTCGGCATAACTTCAGGAATCTTCCCTTAAAGGATTGTCCTTCTTAACTGGGACACCCTGTATAGCTCTCTGAGCAAACAAAATCGTAGTAAGTTCCAGTATTCGGCCCCCTGTTTCTATTATAAAAACAAGACGGCCGAATACTGGAAACTTTGTCTCCTTATGTCGGCCCCTTTTAAAATATGATCTAAAAATTAACAAACAAATTATACTATAGGTACCTATTTATTTATTACGGTTATTATATTGACATATAAGAGTATGTACCTATTTAAATATTTTAAAATTATTTAGGTACATAATATAGTTTTAACCAAAATGAATTCGGCAACTAAAGAAAGACCCTGTACACAGAAAAAGATTTAACACAAGCTCTTTTTGAAATTCGCGAAAATAAAATGCCCACAAGGGAAGCGGTAAGGAAAAAGGTAAATGCACTGTCCTTTCGCTGGAAGAAGAGAGCAAGATTGTAAAGTGGCGTATCACTCTAGCCAAGTGCGGTTTTCCTTAAAGACAGGAAGATCTTCTTACCACCGTACAAAAAATTGTTAACGATATGATGGTCGAAAAACTCCATTTAAGGATAACACACCTGGGAAAAGTGGTACTACTCGTTTTTAAAGCGCCATCCTTCTTTAAGTATTCGTAGCCCTGAATCAATTTCAAAATCCTGGGCTGTAATAACTGAGGAGGGTATTAAAAAGTGGTTTCGAGAGCTTAAAGAATATTTGAAAATAGAAAACGCGGAAGATATACTTGAAGATCCTGCACGAGTTTTAAACAGCGACGAAACTGGTTTCAGCCTGGCTCCGAAAACCGGAAACGTACTTGCCCCAAAAGGATATAAAAACGTTTACGAAGTTAAATCATCGAATGAAAAAGAGACACTCACTGTTGTTTTAACTTTTTCAGCATGTGGAAAAACGCTTCCAAACATTGTCATTTTTCCTTAAGATCACCAGCATGGTTAAGAGCCATCGAAGCCAGCAAAACTAAAAGTGGGTGGATGCGGAGCGAAACATTTCTGCAATATGTAAAAGAGGGACTCCACGTTTGGTTGCTAGAGAACGAAGTAAAACGTCCAGTTCTATTTCTAGTTGATGGGCATAAATCACATATGTCCATGGAACTCAGTGATTTTTGCAGTTTCAATCAGATCTTTCTGTACGCTCTTCCTCCCAATACCACATATATAATGCAACCAGCCGATGTGGGTGCGTTTGAAGACCTTAAATTCGACTACCGAAACTGAAACATTGTGTGCAAATTTAGTAGGAATAATCCCGGAACCTCTATTAAAAAGGAAAATTTTTGCGACATTTTGAAAATATCATGCGATATTTAATACCTACTATTTTTGTGTTTTTGATTGAATTTTTTTTTTGTTTTATTAATTTTATTTAAAGAATATTTATTTTTTGCATGTTGTTTGAATGTTGTTTTTGTTATAGCGTTATGAAAGTAAATACATACCTGTAATGAATTCTTAAGCATAGTTTTTTTTTATTTAGGGGGCTGAGTGGAGGAGCCAAGGTGGCCGAAATTGGGATCCAAGGGGCCGAATACAGGATAATATGAGTTTTTCATAAAAACGAAGAAAAATATTGTTTTACATTGAAATATTATTAGGGGTATTCACGATTCGGTGTATCCAGGTCTAGTAAAATTCTTAAATTGTATTTTTTTTATCACATCGTGAGCACACTTTTTCTAATCTCTATAGCAATACTAGACATTTTATAATCTCTATAGCAACACTAGAAAATAACAAAAAACATTTTGAATCGAACTGACATTTGCGAACTAATACATTTTACACTGTTGTGTTTTTTAATACTATAGGTCTGGGGTATAGTAAAAGTGTAAAAGTGTAGCTAGTATATTTTGCTGTTATAGTGTAAGAAAATTTCACACTTTTACACTTTCACAACGATACCTACTAGACCTGATACACCGAATCGTGAATACCCCTATTATTTTATTTTTTTATATCTCTTAAGAAATATCAAATCAACAATTTAAAAAAAAAAAAAATAAAATAAAAAAGTTTACAATTCAAGCCTCAATGACAAGTTTTGTAGGAAAATCGCGTTAAGGGGCCGGCAATTGGCAACTCTATCAAATTTTCTTATTTCTGTCATTTAGCGAAAGGGAGCATTATACAAGTGTGGGCGCAGTAGCGCAGTGTTTACTGTGCTGGACTACTGTGCGCAGGATCCCAGGTTCGATCCCCGGAAAAACACAAATTACCTACTTCTTAAGGATTTTTTCTACTGCGCCACCTTCCGCGAACGTCTGATAAACATCCGAGAGTAGATATGACCCTGAAAAAGCTTCTCAATTCAGCCGTTCGAACGCGGCATAAAATTGTAGGTCCCTTCCATTCGTCCCAAAAATAGAAACTCACACAAACGAATGGTTGCGAGAAGCTAGGCCTAGAGTGTCTCCCGCCTGTTACGCCACCTATTTATTTTATTTTATTTAGCATGATACAAGTGCTCTTATTGTTATTATCCCCAGAAAACTGGTACTCTTCACAAATAAAAGGAAAATACCACAGTTTGCTACACCTTCTGTTGGAGGCACACCCCTCAGAATCTCTGATAGCGCAAAGTACTTGGGACTTATACTAGACAAGAAATTAAATTGGAAATTGAACACGAATGAAAGAATCAAAAAAGCCACAATAGCCTTTTATTCCTGCAGCAGAATCTTTGGGAAAACCTGGGGACCATCTCCCAAAATTAAGCTCTGGATGTACACGGCTATAGTAAGACCTATACTGACCTACGGCAGTCTCGTATGGTGACCGGCAACCAATAAAGCCACTTACATAAAAGCGTTAACGAAGGTTCAAAGACTAGCGTGCATTGGCACCACCAGTGCCATGAGGACAACTCCAACCGCAGGACTTGAGACTATCCTCAACCTGCGTCCGCTAGACATTCATGTAGGTACAACTATCGGCCGCAATCAGCCAATCGGTAAAATGGAATTTGAATGAAACGGGTCATTCTATGATCCTATTGAAATATTTTGGCCGTGTACCTGTCACGGACTACATCACGCCTCACCTAGAGTTTACAAGACCCTTCTCTAGCGCCTATCCCAGCAGAGAAGACTGGAGAGACGGACTAGTACCTAGCACACCGACCATAGCCGTATTTACAGACGGATCAAAAATGGACACTGGGGTAGGGTCAGGTGTCTTCTCTGAATCGATGGGTATATCAAAATCTATACGCCTCACCGACCATAGCAGCGTTTTCCAAGCAGAGGTCCTGGCAGTGACAACAGCAGCCCGTGAGTCTGTGGTAAGGGCAATACCACCTGAAGGTATTACCTTCTTTATCGACAGCCAGGCAGCAATAAAAGCCATAACTGCACCAGAAATAAAATCGAAGCTTGTGAAGTCCTGTCGCGAAGAACTCAAGGCTCTTGGTACACAGCACAAGGTATCGCTCTGCTGGGTTCCGGGACATGAAGGCATTCCAGGCAATGAGAAAGCAGATGAATTAGCAAGACAAGGTTCGACAGCTGTTTCAGAACTAGCTGATCCCTCTGTGAACATGAACAGGTATAAATTCCTAGGGAGTCACTTCTTCAACGACCTAGACGAGCTTTCCAGCACATCAATAGACAAGATAATGAACTTCGTCAAATCAACAAGATGGTTTGTATGTAGCAGCACAGTAAGTAATTTGAATACAGGGTTATAATGGGTAAGGGACGACCTCTTTCCCCCACGGGCATCACAATCGGTCAGTATTGACCTGAGTGTGGCACGGAGAAATCCCCGCCAGCCCACAAACCTAACCTAACCTAACCTAGTGCTCTTATTGTAGTAAGTGAGTGCTTCTTCAAAAGCTATAGGTACCTAACATAAAAAACCTGTTTAGAGAAAGAAAAACAAAGGTGTATAGCTATCTAGTTGCCATATTGTTTTCTCTAGGACTCCCATCCTAATTACCATTGTATAGGGTATAAGGTAGCCAAAACTAATGGAACATGGGGATATCTCTATAGAAATGCCGCCTACTTACATATTTATAACAATAAGTTTTCGCCTTTAACCCTGTAACTGTAGATAACAGGTAGGTATACCTACCTACATTACATAGCTAATCTTAAAAGATACCTACAACCGACCCGCCGCGAATTCATTCATGGGATAGATACCTAATGTACCTACATATAGGTTGGTAGATATTTAATAACCTCGCAACTTGACGTGGCGTTAATTAACATAAACCACACGTTTACTTTCAAGGAATAACGTTCATGGCAGAAACAAATATCCGAACATCAAATTAAATCAGGATTACCATGAGATATTCTCAAAAAAGGAAAACAAATATTTCTCTCAATTTTCTTCGAGTTTTGTTGAGTTAGAAATACCAAATTGAGTGTTTTTCAGTTTCACCAGATGGCTGAGTATGAGTTACCCCGTCACTTACTCTGGTTGAGTAGGTATATACAGCGAATACAATACACTGACATCAGCCACACAGAAAGGCGTAGTTCGTACAAGTCCCGCCTCCTACCTTGCTTACACATACTCAATACAAATGTGGAACTTATTTTATCCCTTGTTTTTTTTTTGCCAGTCTCCCCACTCCAACGAAAAGAAGAAAACAAAAAATCGACTCCATATCAGTGCAATATGGTGTAATGAATACAATCTCTGTGTGTGACTACACCTTCTTACAAACAATGTATCTGAGTATCCACTACAGTGGAAATCATAACTCCTCGTATAGTCGTATCATATACTCTTTTGTTATAGCTCAACGAACTGCAGAGAGTAGCTAGGTAGGTTGTTCGTTATGTTGGGTAGCGTAAGCGTTGGATTCGAGTTTTGGTATTAAAATGACACATTATGTGCAGGCGCACAGTAGGTGTCTGAATACGAGGAGAATATAAGCGCGCATAGTGCCGCACATAACCACACCCCCTATTTGCAGCAATGGCACATTATAGCCTCCGGCTATGATTCCCAGATAATGTGTACTGAGGCGCACATTTCGAACAAAGAAATCTGTTACAGTTAAAGTACACACTGTTCAATAGAATTTTATTATTAAAAACGAAATGAAAACGCTCTGGAAGGGCTGTAGGTACACTGTTGTAGATATAGCACGGCCATTGTTCACTAGGAAACTCCCATTCTGCTCCTGAAATAGCAGAAAGGCAAATTATAATCCAATTTGGGGTCAGGAGTTTCTTCAGTGGCTCCGTGTCTGGGTACATTGTGAGGACGAGTCCAAGACGTGACATCTTAAATATCTATCTATGGTTAGGTAGGAAGGTAGGTACGTATATGTGGCTAAAAATATATAGAAAAAAAAAAGACACAGTCCCACCCGCGCCAACGATGCGGCGCTGAACATTGGATTTTCTAGGATAGGTGTCAGATTTACTTGAATTCCGGATTTTCCTTTACATTGGTAAATGGAAGGTACGTGTATAGATAGGTATAGATACAGTGATGTCTTTATAAGCATTAAAATATAGGTATGCCTATCATATTTCGAGAATATCTCGAGTTTCTCTGTTCCTGTTAACCACTAATTCATTATTTCCATTAAGGGTGCTCCCACCTTCGGGTTTGTGGGATCAGATAGTAAGGACGATTGTGATGTAGGTTGGGATACCTACCTACTTTGAATGAATGAAATTTAAAATCAAAGAATGTTATACATAAATGATTATGAAGAGGTTGGTGTCAAACGGCACACGAATTGTGCCCTCATTTGTGGTGTTAACTATAATTCGTCCTTTATCTACCTTTTTACACTAATCCCTCTCTTCTTACCTATATTAATCTTTGTTTTCCCTTTACCTACATAGATAAATAATTCAAATAAGTACTAAGGTAGGTATTAAGACACACAATTCGTTAATTAAAACTCACAAATTTGTATTAGGCAAGGTACCTATAGGTAAGTACTTGTGGTAGGAAAGGCAGATAGGTATGCAGTTTTCTATTCTGTAGTCCACACCGAATTTTAACTGGCGCTTTACACTAAAATATGATAAAAAAATGATCCTTTTCTATAAAGTGTTTACATACCTACTAGGCTGATGGAATGTAAAGTCGGCCCTCTCCAGTAGTTGGACGTGTCGCGCCAAAAAATGATGCGTAGATAATATATATCAATTTCAATCATATTTTATGTGATTCTTTTATCAATCTTTATCTACTGAAGATTGTTATATTTTTGGTTTTGGTTAAATAACAATGCAAATTCAAAGCTAACTTCAGCTATGAATCATTTTTGATATTGTAAGTTTTTCTCCTTGGTTTTCAGTAGTCGGCCTCTTATTAACGTAGGTAATGAAAGAATTAACGGCCGACTTTAGGAGACAGGTTTTGTTAAGTCGGCCTTCAATGTTTTAAATTTAAAAATTATAGTAGATATACTTATTGGTCGATTGAGAAAATTAAGGAAACAAAAAACAATTATTTATTATAAAGCTAATGCTAGATAGATAATTGATTTATTATTTCTTTTCTTGATGTTACAAAATTAATTTATCAAAAAATCGATAAGCATGGTTGGAAAAAAGACCTGTAATTTCGGAAAGATAGCCAGAAAATTCTGGTTTTTCTTCCTAGGAAAAAAGGCCAGACTTTGTATACCTTACTTACTTACTTACTTAGATGGCGCTACAGTCCGGGGTGGACCTGGGCCTCAACCAACACGCCTCTCCAGTTAGCACGATCTTTGGCTAACCGCCTCCAGTTGCGCACTCCAAGTTGGTTGAGGTCCCCTTCCACTTGTGCGCGCCACCTAAGGCGAGGTCTTCCTCTACTGCGTTGTCCCTCCGGGTTGGAATCGAAGACTCTTCGGGCCGGAGCGTTGGTGTCCATTCGCTCTACATGTCCTAGCCATCTTAGTCGACTGATACGTACTTTTCTGACCAGGTCGATGTCGCTGTACAGCTCGTAGAGTTCGCTGTTAAATCTCCTCCTCCAAAGCCCGTCAACGCAAACGGGACCGAAAATCACTCGAAGAATTTTGCGTTCGAAGCGACCAAGGAGATCTTCATCCGCCTTTGATAATTGTGCTCCTGGTGTTGACTTGCGAGTTTCGCACAATTTTCTCAAGAATGATGTTGAAAAAGTCACATGACAGCGCATCACCTTGTCTAAATCCTTTTTTGACATCAAAGGTCTCGGTGAGACTGTTTCCGACCTTTACGGAGCAGCGGGCGTTCTCCATCGTCATTCTGCACAATCTGACAAGTTTGGCAGGGATGCCAAAACTAGACATGGCTCTGTATAGCTCGTCTCTATAAATACTGTCATATGCGGCTTTAAAATCGATAAATAGATGGTGAGTATCGATTTGGACTTCTTGGGTTTTCTCCAGGATCTGTCGTAGTGTGAATATTTGGTCGGTTGTGGACTTACCGGGCCTAAAACCGCACTGATAGGGTCCAATCAGTTCGTTGACAAATGGTTTCAGGCGCTCACACAGTACGGCAGACAGGATCTTGTAAGCGATGTTAAGGAGACTGATGCCTCTATAGTTGGCGCAGTTTAGAGGGTCTCCTTTCTTATGGATCGGGCAAACAATGCTGAGGCTCCATTCATCAGGCATACTTTCCTCTGACCAAATTTTAGAAACGAGTTGGTGTATGCTCTCTACCAAGTCATCTCCCGCTGCCTTAAAAAGCTCGGCAGATAAACCGTCCGGTCCTGTAGCTTTGTTTGACTTCAGTTTGGATATTGCTATCCTTACCTCATTTTGGTCAGGTGGACGGAATTCTTGGCTTTCATCGCCCAGGTTGAATGGTTCATTCTGCCTGACAGCGCAATATGTGTCGTCTTCGCCGTTTAACAGTCTGCAGAAATGGTTTTTCCATGTCCTCAGCACCGACTGTGACTCCACTACAAGGTTTCCTTGTTCGTCTCTACAGGTCTCTGTTCGGGTCTTGTTCCCGTGACACGTTCTTTTTACCTTTTGGTAAAACTTCCGAACATTGTTCCTGGAGTAACACCTCTCTATTTCCTCAATCGCGCGCTTCTCATGCTCTTTCTTTTTCCTCCGGAGAAGCCGGTGTTCTTCCCTCCTTTTTTGCTCGTAGAGCTCCCGAGCTGCTCTCGTCCTTCTCTGCAGCGCCGCTTTGTAGGCCAGTTGCTTCGCTGCATGTGCTTGCCGGCACTCTTCATCAAACCAAGGGTTTCGCGGTGGTGGTCGGGTGAAACCTAGCACATCAGTTGCGGCTTTTCTGACGGCTTCTTGGCATCGATGCCACTGGTCTTCAGCACTTGATGAAGGCTGCAAAGGACTTCTCGAGAGGTTGAGGGAGACGCGATCGGCAAAAGTTCTGGCGGTTTGTTGCGTTTGTAGCCGTTCAACGTTGAATCTCCTCACAGTATTTCCTCGTTGTTGTGGTGTCTGGGATATCCGCATACGTACCTTGGCTACAACAAGGTAGTGATCCGAGTCTATGTTGGCCGCTCGGAAGGTTCGAACATCTAGAATACTGGAGGAGTGCCTTTCGTCGATCGCAACATGGTCAATTTGATTGACCGTTTGATGGTCTGGTGACCGCCATGTTCCTTTGTGAATATTGAGGTGAGGAAACCGTGTGCTAGCTATACTAACATTACGTCCCGCAGCAAAGTCGATTAGCCTAAGTCCGTTTCCAGACGTGTTGTCGTTTAGGCTGTGCTTTCCGATTGTGCTACCAAAGATGTCCTCCTTTCCTATTTTGGCGTTAAAATCACCTTAGACGATTTTAACGTCGTACTTAGGACATTACTCATATGTTTTGTCGAGGAGCTCATAGAAACATTCTTTGGTAGCATCGTCTTTATCTTCGGTAGGGGCGTGAGCGCATATCAGGCTGATGTTGGCGAATTTAGCCTTGATGCGGATAGTTGTAAGGCGTTCCCTAACGTGTCGAAAGCTCAAGACTTCTTGCCTAAGTCTGCCGCTTACAGCGAATCCGCATCCGAATAGGCGCTGCTTCTGTTCTCTGTAGCAATCACCGTAGTAGATGTCACAGTTTTTCATCCTTCTTTTGCCGGGCCCATCCCACCGTACTTCCTGGATGGCGGTGATATCTGCATTGTAGCAGCCTAGGGCCTCCGCTAATTGTTCGGCTGCACGCGGTCTGTTCAGGGTTCGAACATTCCATGTGCAGATCCGAAAGTCATTGTCCTTTTTTCGTTTTGCAGGGTCGTCAACAGTAAATCCATCCATATCCGAGGCTTTTGGTTGCTTCGTAACCGGTGCTGTTTTCCGTGGTTGGGTAGTTAACCCCACGCACAACCCCCAACCTGGAGGGCCAGGCCCTTTCTGTGACCCCTTGGACAAAAGGAGCCGGATATTCCGGAGTCAGTAACCCGCTTCGGGGATTTGAGTGCTGCCGTTGGCCCATTAAGGGCTCTTCCGCCACCATCTCTATTTCAACACCCTGACTAGTATTGAAAAATCCTTAATGACCTCAGCTCCAAATACGTCGAAGTAGCTCATTAAGGTATCTGCCATGCCGACTGTTGACGTCACCGTTGATTCAATCGCGTGAATTCTTCCGCCGCACGTCCTCTTTCTGATGGGATCATGTTAGACTTCTGAGACTCGAACAGACAGTCAGTTCCGACAGAGCATTATAGTGTTGCTATTTTCTTCGTGTTCAACACTCGCGCTTATAAGTTTAGCAAGCCAAGCCCAGGTGGGCGAGGCCAGTACCCGGTGGTTACCACGCGGAGGTAAAATAAGCACAATTGATGTGTATGAAAAAGTTGCAACAGCTGGGCACCGCCAAGTTGATGCCAATCAGCGCCTACCCGATTCATACACACCCAACCACCGACTTTGTATACCTACTTAGACAATTTTCAGGCATTTTTTCAAAAAAAAATTTAGCGTAATTTCCTCTTGCGTAATTTCCGGCAGCCGTCCAAAACTATAAAAATAAAACAATTTCCAGATTTTGAACGAGGATAAGGACCCAAAAAGTCTATGTAAACATGTGAACAGTGTTAGTGTTGGGCTTAGTCTGCTACTCCATAACTTTAAGCGAAACCCAAAACTTCAGCCACTATCAATGAATGGCACTTGCATCTGTGAAACCGAAAGACTTTCACCGCACAGACACAACATGCATTGTGCAGATGTGTCTTTCCTCCTCAGTGTACAATTTACAGACATATTAAACAAATGAATATCCTCTGTTCTCTATCCAAATTTCCTTAATTCTCGGGCTGTGTAAATCCCTTTAGCGTGTGTTAATTATAAAAAATAGAACTTATAATAGGAAAACCAAAAAGCATTGAAGAACTGTGAAAAAATCCAGAGAGTCTCTCCTGGTTAGATGGATAGTATTAAAAAGACAAAAAGGGACGCGATGGTCTGTTTCGATTATATCTGAAATATAATATTTAAATTTAATAGTTAAATCATTTTGTTACAACAATCAATAAATATTGAATTCGTTAATAACTGTTGATTCATTCCCAGAATACCTTTCAAAAAAGTACTCCTTGATCATCGAAGTATCAGTATCTATCTAACCTACAACTAAAATAGAAAATAAAATAAAATTGTAAAATAAAATATATTTTTTCAAATTCAATATAATGTACGTACAAACATACTTCAAAGTCGAATCTTCTCATATTAAGACATTAGGTAAGGTAGGTATATAAAAATGGAAATCCGGATTCACTCACAGACTCAACGCCCAGCTCAAGCCCTTTGTATTAGAAATCTAAAATCTTGCACAGATGTTTTCTTTAGCTTGTGATGTATACAAGGAATAATTAAGGATATTTCGAAATTTAACCCTTAAAGGGGTTAGAAGGGGGCCAAAGTTTGTATGGGAACATTATTATTTTTCATCCAATCGACTTCAAACTCGGTTTGTGTACTCTATATAAGAAACAAAGAAAATCTATTTCTTCGACTTTGGAAATTTTGCCATTTTGATGCCCTTACTTCATTATCAACTTGCTACTTGCCATAATAGTCATAAATCTAAATCAATATAATAAAACTTGAAACCATTATAAGGCAATACTCCAAGATGCCAGCGCTTCACTTCATAATAATTTTTGCTCTGTTTTTCCCAATAGGGTGTTATTTTTCAGAGATTCTAACTGCTCCTTAGGTACTTTCTTAGGTAGGTTTTCTGCGCGATATATAAATATTTATAAGAGAGAAACTACCTATAACTGACTGTGAAGGAATCTCTGAGAGAATCTTGAGAGCTGGGCGATCAAAGCCTCGGGCAAAAACTGGTAATCTATAAAGTTTTAAATAAATTGTTCCTGAATTAAGGATTATAACGGCACTGGATATTTTTTAACAGGTAATGTGCCCAGAGCCCAGACCACATATTTGGCAATACGATATGCGTAAATAAAGCCATCAGCTGTCCGTTCTGTAGCACACTAATCGGCACTTACCAGTGTGACTTTCGGCCCGGAATATAGACTGTATAGACCCAAAATTTCACCTTGAGGCACTGATACCAACGAGCAACGATTTTCAAGTCGAAAATCACCACCTATTCATCAACTTCAAAGCTGTGTATGATAGCATACATCGTCAGGAGCTCTATATGACGAAGGCCGAATTCACCTACACCTACCTCGGAGTAGGTAAACATGAACTCCACGAATGACACCCTAGTGGAGATCCGACGAAGAATTACACTAGGAAACCGTTGTTACTTCGGTTTGGCAAAACAATTGGATTCAAAACTCCTAACTCGAAGGACGAAATGTGTGCTTAACAAAACCCTTATCCTGCCAGTTCTGCTTCATGGCGCCGAGTGCTGGACGATAAGCAAGAAGGCAGAGCTGATACTGGGCTTCTTCGAAAGAAAAATACTTCGGCGGATTTTTGGTTCTCGTCCGTCTGTGCAGGATAACGATGCTCCGTCAAAGTCGGCAAGAACACCACCGAGCCATTTGATGTCGAAAACTGTTTGAGACAAGGCGACGCGCTATCATGTACTTTCTTCAACATCGTTCTTGAAGCAATTGTACGACACTCACAAGCCAACAATAGAGGTACAATTTTTCAAAAGTCCGTTCAACTACTTGCCTATGCTGATGATATTGACATTATTCGGAGAACGCGGCGACAGCGTTGTTATATGGTCGTAAATATCGTAATTGTGACGATTTTGGAAAGCAAATACGACGCTCCGATTTTTGCTTGATTTGGCCTTATTTCTACGATTTGCTGATTTTTTGTTCCGATATTTACGATTTTTGAAGCAGTTTAAATACGACGTATAAAATATAATAAAATTACAAATTTCAAAACCTTGGCGTAACTACTTCCTTCCGGATTTTGAAACTACGTTCGAACAAATTTAAGACCAAAATGTGCAAATCAAGAAGAGTTAGAATTTATTTTCGCATTATTTTTAAATACTTCATGTTGTAAGTTGTAGTCCTCTGGAAATATGTTTTCAGGAAGCTACTTACAAATTTTGTTTGTTTTATACTTTCCTCGCGATTGTCGGGATTTTGTCTAATACCTATGCATTATTGTCGTAATATGTCACATGGGTCATAATGTGTCGCATGTCGAGGAATAACTAAGTTCCTCAGAATACATGTCGCACCGCACCCCACCACGCTTTTCAAGAGTCGGCAAATCAACGAGCAATTTAAAAAAATTAGGTCTGAACAAAATGTTAATATAAAAGAAGTGAGTTTGGATTTTCATTTCATTTTCAAAGGTTCCACGTGAACTCCTTAAAATTTAGCTAGTTTCGATTCCATTTTAAAAAGGACGGTCGGCATCGGTGAATTTTCCGACTGAAATCCTTAAAATTTAGCTAGTTTCGATTCGATTTGAAAAAGGACGGTCGGCATCGTTGAATTTGCCGCCTGAAATCCTTAAAGTTTAGCAATTTTCGATTCGATTTTAAAAAGAACGGGCGGCATTTCTAATTTGAGGTTAAATTCGAAGGAATATGTTATTGCGCTAGTTTGTGGAACTCCGGGTTATTGATGTGGATTGCGAACTTTGACAATTCGCGGCAAGGCTGTTTTCTTTCACGGCAAAAAGTTTGGAAATTTCATTATTTAAACTATTTATAAACTTGTTTTCTTAATACAGCTGATGGCGGAATTTCGGTCAAAATTGTATAAAGAGGCGTTGGACCTCAGATACAAAAAAAAATCTTCTGTGGGGTGAAATTCGATGACGTTAGATATAGCTCGATAACCGCTGGCGCTGGGCCGATTTTCATGATTTCTATACAGTCGGCAAGTTCCTGAAATAAGTCGGCATTTAAATGAAAGTCACCCCCCCCACGGCTCGAACCCTCGCTACGCCCCTGCCTATATCTTCTTTTTGGCGGTGGACTTGGGGTAGTGTTTATAGTCAAAGCCATTGCTTGTGATTGTGACCCGATCAGCATAAATTTGACGACTGCAATTATGCCACCGATCAGATGATTGACCATTTTACAAACAAAAAAACGGGTTTCTGCTTATAGGGAAATGGAAATGGAATTTGAGTGTTAGCGCTCCAGGAATTGGAATCCCTTTTTTAACTAATTATTTTTAATTAACTTATTGTTGTTTTCGATATTGTTTATACATAACTCATCATAAGCCTTGAAAATACCTTATAATTTGTTTTTAGTTGTCTGTGTCTGTATGTTTTGGTATGCTATACAAGATGCTGTTTCCAAACTTAGACCAGCATGAAAATGCTGGTAAGCATTTAAAATGATTAATATTTAAGGCCCACAGTCCTGAAGCTTTTCAATTGCCTACCGTTAAACATGCTCGGAGGCGCACTCTCGAAAGAATACTTTTAGTTAAAATCTCCCTTCGCTTGTTTATTATAATCCTAAACCCCAACGTTATTATTAAATTGTTCTCAAAAATCCCAAACAAACATGCTAGCTGAAGCTGAACATCACCGCCTTGAACGGGGGAAGTGGGATTAACCCAGTTTTTAAATTGCTGGTCATTTAAATCCAAAAATGCTGATGACTTTTTCGAGTTCGATATCAAAATAATCTCAATTTCGCAATTTTGGGACCTAGTTTGAAAATTTAGGGCAAATGTAGTTACCACAGTACCACTACTGTTAAAATGTATAAGTATGTTTATCTATACTTTAAGAGGTCCACACCCAACTAATAGAAACTAAGTGTTATTAGGTACTAAAAGCTATGGTTTAAGTGGTCCTCGATGAGGTGCACCTTAAACAAGGATAGATTCATTGCGTTGCCACTGAAAAGTATAGGTGATTACAATGTCTGCTCCTGGACAGAAGTCGTCGAAGGGTAGGTATACCTATCAATCGCACAGTGTCCGCTTATGACATTTGTTAGAATGGCACACATCTTTCTAAACACCCTAATACGTCTCATACCCTATACTTATACAAATTTTTACAAAATACGATAATTACGATTTCCACAATCCCAAAAATACGATTCTAAGAAAAAGTTTATAACAACACTGCGCGGCGAGCTGTCAGTGGCGCATTTGCAAGCATCGAAACGGAGGCGGTGAGGATGGGTCTGGCTGTCAATGAGGACAAAACGAAGTATATGCTGTCAACGAGAAAGGACTCTCAACATCGGCGACTCGGACAAAACGTCACGATCGACAGATACAACTTCGAAGTAGTTAAAGACTTTGTATAGAGATCAAGCGAAGAATCACTCATTGCCAATCGCTGTTTCTTCGGGCTAAGAAGGCATCTAAGAAGTAAAGCCCTCTCTCATAGAACCAAGGAGATATTATATAAGACCTTAATCATCCCAGTCCTACTGTATGGTGCAGAAGCATGGACCCTGTCAAAAGCGGATGAAAACCTTCTCCGGCGATGCTTTGAGAGAAAGATTTTTCGAGTGAGTTTGTGACGAGTGTGGAGAAGAAGATTCAATGACGATCTATACGGACAACAACGCACCAGCCCGACGAGTCTTCGAATCCACCCTTGATAAGGAACAACGCAGCAGAGGAAGATCCCACCTTAGGTGGCGCGCACAATTGGAGAACGACCTCAACCAATTTAGTGTGCGTAACTGGAGGCAGCTAGCGAGGGACCGAGCTGGCTGGAGGGGCTTGTTGGTTGAGGCCGTGGTCCACCCCGGACTGTAAGCGCCACCAAAAGTAAAGTAAAAAGTAAAGTATAAAGTGAATTCTACTCATAATTTGAACTTACTTCATGTATATTTTGGCATCAATGGAATTTTTGATGCCAAAATATACATATACATCTCTTCGCTAATATTTTTTTATGATTTTTTGAAAATTTCTTAAAATTACTATAGCCACTTTTCCCTTTTCATACAAAATTTTTCCGAGATCATCTTGGCGTTCAATGGTTAGGTTCTGCTACCTAGTTTTGGTACGGGATGAATTTTTGTATCTTTCGCAGCAAAAATTTGTTTAGGCCTAAAATTCTTCCTATCGAAGATAAGCTTTATGGCTTTAGATCCTAAAACGTTTCTGATACTTTAACGGTGCATTGCCATTGACTCCTGACCAACTTTGTACTTTTTACTTTATAAACAGCTGTTCTCTTTAAATGATTCAATTTAAGCAAGCTATTTTGGTTTATTTTACTCTTATATAAGAGTTAATATAGCTTAGCAGTAATACTTGGTAGTTTCTAGCCGAAACGCTGTATTTTTTTACACCGATTCATCAAATCGTATAAGGCATCTGCATTAGTATCACATTAACGAGCTCCCCTCTTTCTGCAAATTTTCCACCTAAGATTACTCTCGACTGGACAACAAGTGTTAAAGATATGAGCGTATAATAAAAGCTTAAATCCAGCACTCAAGAATCGTGTTATTTCAAGCAGGTCATAACAATGACTCCAACTTGCAGGACACAATTTTCGATTTAAATTGGTCGCCTGCAGCGCTTTTTATACCCACTAAGTTACTTTGCTGGCCGAACCCACTTTTCAACCGAGTTGATATCGATTCTGTCAAAATCCCGACAACTCCATGTAATGTATGTACAATAGCATACGTATAGGTAAGATACAAAAAAAAATTTATTCAATTCTATTACGAAGTTATCTCAAATACTCTTAACGATAAAATCTAATTCCGATCCCTTTGTAATTCGGTTCAAGTTTAACCGTAATTTGTTGTCAAAATTGAGGATTCAAATTTTATTTTGTATGAGAACAGACTTATATTCCTTGTTGTCCTGCGGCGAATCCCCTTGCGTGATATGGTCGACCTTCATTGTAACGACTGCTACAAAGCACACATCAGCAACATAACAGCCAGAGTTTCCAGAACGACAACAGCAAAGGGATGGATTTATTTCGTAAGTTTCCTCCTATACCTATATGAACTTCCTGCAAATACTCTTGTCGCTCTCATATGGGTGTGTAATCGTTTATTATTATTTTATTTTGTCCTTGCCATGTCGTTTCGAGCGGGGGACGATAAAAATGAAAAATATGAATAAAACATTTTATTGAGCGTAAATGAATTTGATGGAGACATTGTTGGTTTCTATTAATATCCTTCCCCTTTGCAAGAACAGGTGGACAAAAACAGTTTAGAAACAAAAAAAAAAAAAAAGATTGTTATCGCAGAGATGTGTTTTCAATTTATGGGAAAAATCGAAACCTGCCTAAAAGCGAAACAGACAACTAATGAAATTTCGTTCCAAATATTTATATCAAAGCCTTATAATTAAGTGGTTAGCCACAGAATTTCGATAATTACTGTACTTCGCCAAGGGACCCGGTATATATAATACAGCTCCAGGCCAAATCACTTTGTTGCGTATCCTGAAAATGTCATTAAAATGTGAATGAAATTGCTCCTAGTATGGAGAGTTCATCAAAGAAGCACTGAACTTCCTATTTTGCATTCAACAGGATGGAAGTTAGTAAAACGTCCGCAATTTAAGTGAATTAAACTGATTGGTCTTTTCAGAAATAAATTAAAATAGAGATTACCTTTTAAAGCGTCTTGTTTGCTCAAGAGACAACGCAAATTAAGTTAAATCGCTATTGTGTTGTTTCCATTAAATTTGCCCTCAAACGGTTGTGAGGAATAGCATCAGAGAACAGATAGGCATATGAGCGGTGAACCATATATATGAGCAACCAATCCAACCCCTTTCCTAAAGGTTCTCTCTTCACGGCATATATAGAGAGATGCAGGGGACACGTTCATAAGCAAGCCAGCAGCACTGAAATGCATAATGGTGAGTGTAGATATTAAAGTTTGTCAACCGCACATAGATTGCTTGTTGATTTCTCTATCCAAAGAATCAGCTTAATACGCTTATCCTGAGTTGTTCACTTTAGCTGATATTGTAATCACGCGGTTACATCTGGTGCATGTCCGTTTCGTTAGTGCTAATTGATTTTGATTATATGTACTCAGATTTCACGACGAACTTAAGGTAAATGCATGTTATGAAATGCGCTTACTTTACTTACAATCCGGGGTGGACCATGGCCTGAACCAACAAGCCCCTCCACGCAGCTCGATTCAGGGTGATCTCTTAGTGCGTTGTCCCTCAGGGATAGACTCAAAGACACCTCAGCAGTTGTTTTTTAAAGCTGAATAGCTAAACCGCAAAGTTCGTCTCCTCATCCACACTCCACTGATAAAAATTGGGCCGAATATCAGTTGAAGCATCTTCCTCTCAAAGCACTCCAAGATGTTTTCACCCGCTTTCGATAAGGTCAATCCTTCTGGACCATAGAGCAGAAAAATTATTGTTGGAATATCTACTTGTTAGATATCTACTCTGCAATCAAGACATGACATTTCATTTTATAGCTCTGTGTTTTCTTGTTCCCAAATAATTTATTAGGTTCGAGCTGGACGACTTGTGGGATCAATGCAACGATACAGTGAAGCAGGAGAACGCCAGATGCAAACTAATGTTATGCGTTTTCAAGACTCTACGGGTTCATATCAAGAAGTTGCTCACCGCCAGGAACATGTGGAAGAAGCTACAAAATTTATACTCAGGACTAGACAGGAGGATCGGCTTATTACAGAAGCTTTGTTCCATATTCAACTCGTTGACTGTCAGTCTGTCGAGGAGTACGTCGGCGAAGTGGTCTCTACAGCGCAAAGGCTTGAAAGCATAGGATTCACCGTCGGAGATGAATGGGTCGGCAGTCTTCTGCTCAAGGGTTTGCCAGAGGAGTATAAACCCATGATCATTAGCATTGGTTCCAGCAGTACACCCATGACTGCTGACAAAATTCAGATGAAAATTCTTCAGAACGTGACGCTTGATAAAGGAGCTTCTGAAGGAGCTGCGTTAGTGTCAACCAAATTCAAGAAATTCAAAAAGAAGTCTAAAGATACTGTGAAGAATGGAGAAGTAAAAAGCAAGTTTTATAACTGTGGTGGCATTGGGCATAAGTCGCCAAATTGTCCATCTCCAAAGATGGCATCAAATCAGAAAAGCTACGAGGACAAGTCGTTATTCTCAGCTTACTCCGCAAACTTTGTAAGTGATGACTGGATTGTTGATAGTGGAGCTACGACTCATATGTCAAAAGCTTCTGAGCTTTTCGACAAGATGGAAAATTTGGATGGCAAAGTCAGAATTGCTGACAATAACTCATTGGACACAAATGGAAAGGGAGACATAAGGTTACATTAGAAGGATCAAAGCGCTGTGGTAATACGAAACGCTCTTCATTTACCTAACTAATATAAAGTCTTTGTAGGTGTATAATATCTCCTTGGAACTATGAGAAAGAGTTGTACTTTTTAGATGCCTTCCTGAAGAAGAAACAGCGATTGGCAAGAGTGATTTCTTCAACTGATTTTTGAGCTGATATCATTTTGCGAGGTTATTGCAGAGGAGAAAGTCTGTAACTTTACTTAGAAGTTACATTTTCGCTGCATCCGTTTTGACAGT
This sequence comes from Cheilosia scutellata, assembly GCA_955612985.1. Taxonomy (NCBI): domain Eukaryota; kingdom Metazoa; phylum Arthropoda; class Insecta; order Diptera; family Syrphidae; genus Cheilosia; species Cheilosia scutellata. Next base: position 29,097,159 of record OY015314.1, on the reverse strand, counting down.
TCCCTGCATTCTACCAATAAAAAATCTTCGAGCATGTTCACTACATTGAGATCTAGCACATCTAGCACATGTGACCTTCCTATTAAATTCCAGTGATCTCACTAACGAAGAATGAAAAGCCTTAAAGAACGAGTTGTCCTTGCCACTGGCAGAACGCAGGGAGCTGTCACTGGTGCGTTTGCAAGTATTATCCCAGAAGCGGCAAAAATAGGTTTAGTTTCGAATGAGGTTAAAACAAAATACATGCTGTCAACAAGAAGGGACACACAATATCGACGAATCGGACAGAACGTCATGATAGACAGGTATAACTTTGAGGTGGTTAGGGACTCTGTCTACCTTAGCTTCGCTATAAATTCTGATAATGACACCACCGCAGAAATCAAACGAAGAGTTACACCTGCGAACCGATGTTTCTTTGGCTTTAAGGCAACTGACTATAGTAAGCAAGGCTTTGTCAAGAAACACAGTGGAGACTAAGATCCTCATCATTCCAGTCCTGCTCTATGGCGCAGAAGAATGGAAGTTAACAAAAGTAAGATGAAGATTTAACAGCAAATTCTACAGCGACATCAACTTGGTCAGAAAAGTACGTATCACTCGACTAAGATGGCTAGGACATGTAGAGCATAAGGATACCAATCAAGCTCCGGCCCTAAGAGTCTTCGATTCCAATCCGGAAGCACAACGCAGTAGAGGAAAACATCGCCTTATATGGCGCACTAGTGGAAGGGGACCTCAACCAACTTGGAGTGCACAACAGGAGGCGGTTAGTCAAAGATCGGGCTAACTGGAGAGGTGTGTTGGTTGAGGTCTAGGTGCACTCGGGACTGTAGCACCGTCTAAGTAAGTAAGTAAGTAAGTAAGTAAGTAAGTATGCATAACATCACACTATTGTTTAATACGGATGCTAAACCTGAGCTCGAGTCCGCACGAAGCTCCTGATAGCCACCAAGGTGTTTTAAATGGTGGAATTTCGGCTTTTCGGTGGGCACTGTTCATAATCGCATTTTCACTACTGTAGTATATCCTGGTTATTTCTCTAATTAGGGTTATATCCAGTTAGGAAGTAAGTTTGAAATAAGAGACTAAGGGCCAGTTTCAAGACTAGCTGATAAAGTCTCGGATAGACTATCAGACGGTCAACTGGCTGTTAAATCCTATATCCGGAAGATAAACAAAATATTTATTTGAAGTGGCTGGAAAAAATATAGTTTCAGATCATTTTTTTGTTGACGAGCGTAGATTGCCCCGTAGGAATAGAGTATTTCGCCCAAAACGACTTTAAAAGGAAAATGTTAATCACTTTTCTCCTAAACCTTCCTACAACGAAGGGGTGACCTTGCCGTTGCCTCCGATTCTGGACGTTAGTGGTGTGGAGGGGCTGTTGGCGGCTTTAGTCGCCAGTAAAGTCACCCATGACAGACAGGCTGTTTTGATGAACAACGATCTAAGAACTACACAGAACTCTTAGTTAGAGTGCTCGATAAGACTCTCTCACTCCCCTCTTTTCCTACTTCTATCCACAAATCACCATTTTCTCTATTTCTTATTCTAACCTATACCCCTTACCTCTGGGCTGGACGAACGTGTCATACGAGATACGACCCGTGCTGATGATCAGCCTGGTTGGGGCTGATCATCAGCATTTTAAAGAATATACCTCAGCCACAAACGGAGTATCCGGATACCTGCTCCAGCTCCTCCGTTAGAGGTTTTTGGATTTTTGGTGCTTCAATTTTTCTTCTGTTAATTTTTCAAATGTCTATTTTCTTTTGGTTTACTAAAACAACAAAAAATATTAGAAAACACGAAACAAAAATAATACAAAACAAATGACATGTGTATCGAAACAAACGTAGCGTCTGATAAATTTTTCCGCAAGTTAGTTTATCAGAGACTTTGACGATGAAACAGAAAAAAAATATCAGCAAATTTTATCTTGTGGAAAGCGTTATGTGTCGGTTAACTATCCGAAACTTTATCCGGAACCTTTGAACCTGACCCTAAGCGTCGTCTCTTTTCAGAACTGTGTTTAAAGTTTAAGTTAAGTTTTATTTTTGACTTTATGATGCCGCGGAAACGATTATTCCTTAAACTGAATTTTTCAAAGTTGGGCTAACACTGTGCTGGTTTCTATATCACTGTAAAAGTTACGCCAGACTTGTGTATTTAGAACGCGTTTCAAATTACTATGGAGTTTTAAACATGGGGTTGAGATTGATAGGGTTTTGTGATATGGCCATGGTCACACTCCATTTTGAAACCCGCTATACCGCAACTTTACATGTCCGCCTACCAGCTTTAAATATATATTAATCTGTTTGGAAAATTGCGAATTAAAGAGCGCTCTAATTTTCTTTCCCCCACCTCGGTGCGGTGGAGACAGTCTTTATCGTATATGCATTTCCCAGAATTTCTTTCACGGTGTACCCTTGCTGTTTGTTGTTGCAATTTTCAGATTTTTTTCTAGCTTATAAAGAACGTTCTTGAATTTGTCGTTCTGTGGTTTTTACATTTCAAAAATTTTATAATCCAACGATCTGAGAAAGATGCTCCCTTGCAGTGTTTCTATTCATGCACAGTCAGTCCAGCGTCAGTCAATGTGGTATCTGCAAGACGTCACGGATATTCCTAATAAACATATGGCTGTCACCAATTTGCTTTTCATAATAAATCCTAAAAGGGGTTAACTGGACATTGTCGGCGCTTCCGAACGTGTAATGATGGTAGTTCACGTATAGTTGTAGATTCGGTGTGAGTGTACGTTATCCAATTAGTGGAACTGCTCGTTTCTGTATTCTGTCTAGTAGGTTAAGTGAATGTTTTGGGGCCGAGCTCCATATATGGGAACAATATTCCAGGCCTGGTCTAACCTGAGCTTTGTAGAGAAGGAGAAGTTGCTTGGGGCTAAAGTACCTCTTTGTTCTAAATAGGTAGCTCAATTTAGCGGACGCCGATCTTGCGATATAGGATATGTGGTCCTGCCATGTGATTCCTGAATTGACTGTGACTCCTAGAGGGTGCATTGAGTCCTTGGGATGGATTGGATGGTCATCCATTTGTATCTGAGAAACTGTTGATGCATTTTTCCTAGAAAATGTGAGCTGTGACTTGTTTGCATGAAATACAACCAAGTTGGCTTTTTCCCACTTCAAGATTTTCTCCAGATCATTATTTAGAGAACTCATTTGTTCACATCTCTGACTGTGTGATTTATCCGCACTCACAGGCCCACTGTTCGAGAAGGAGGATATAAGAGTGCTGTCATCTGCAAAGCTGTAGATATTATTATTTGTCGATCCAAGCAAATTGTTGATGTGGATAAAAAATAGAGTTGGAGAAAGAATAGATCCTTGGGGCACTCCTGCATTTATAGCAAACGAATTAGACGAAGCACCATCTACAACAACTTGGATCGATCTTCCCAGAAGAGCATTTTACATCCATCCCCAGAGTTGTTGTGATAATCCATAAGACGCTAACTTGCCTAATAGGGCTCTATACCGGACTCGGTCAAGTGCATTTGATATGTCCAAGGCTACGGCTCTGGATTCGCCATCGCCGTCAATTGCTTGCGTTCATAAGTGCGTTACGTAGCTTAACAGGTCTCCAGTGGAACGATGGCTCCGAAATCGGTGGCCTTCTAGATATTTGATTATTTCGATATTTATTGCCTTTTCCATTACTTTTGAGAGCATTGAAAGTAACGCTATTGGACGATAGTTTTGTGACAGACATTTCCTCCCTTTCTTTGGAATAGGTTGAATGCGAGCGGTTTTCCAGAAAGAAGGAAAGTCTTTTGGGAGTACAACATGCTAAGCAGCTTACAAAGTACAGGTTCAAGTTCTGGTGCACAGCTCTTGAGAACTATAGCCGGGATTCCATCGGGTCATGTTGCTTTATTGCAATCTAGTTCTTTAAGGATGAGTTGAATTATTCGAGGCCGAAATTTCACTTCTGCCATCGATGTTTGCACCCTTGGGATATTTGGTGACTCTAGTTGTGCAGAATCTAGGGTGGAATTCTCAGAAAACATGCTAGCGAAAATATCATCATTTTCTTTAAGTGTTGTTGCTATAGCTTGCCGTCTTTTTTTACTAGAGGTGGAAAGGAAGAGCTACTAAAGTTATTACTGATTGTCTTTGCCATGGACCAGAATGCCCCTGTGCCGCTAGGACATCCAATTACTTTGTTAGTGACTCTTTCGTTGTAAGTTGTCCTCGCCGATTCAATAATTAGTTTGCATCTATTTTGAAGAATTATAAATTCAGATCTGTTTTGCTCAGAAGGGTTTGACCGCCATTCACGGAAAGCCTTGTTTTTCGCATTCTTTGTTAAACCAGGGTTTATTTGAAGCTAATTTTTTTATGCAATGTGGAATATAAAGTTCCATACCGAATAAAATCATTTCGGTTACGGCTTCTGCGCACATATTGACATTGGTATCTCTAAAGCACATATCAGCCCATGGCAACGAAGCGAAGAAATTACGCAGCTCGTCCCAGTTAGATTTACTATAATTCCAATCGTAGGATCGTCTCCTATTGGTATCGGTATAGAGAGGATAGCAAACATTAGAGCAAGATCTGATTTCACTAAGGGAGCAGATATTTTTTTTTTATAATTATCTGAGTCTGTTGTGAGAAACAGATAAAGAGTGTTCCCGTAATTTGATGTGAGATTGCAGCAAATGGCGAAGTCTTCAGCTTGTTTCCATGAAGTTGTTGGAGTATTTTCATTATTTGTCATATTGCTTTCAATAAGCTTATAGTACCCAGAGTTCGATGATTCATTTATAAGGTTTAAAAGCTTTTCTGGTTTACTAAAGTTGCATACCGAGCTGCATCAACTTTGACCACGAAATAAACCCCTATAGTAAGCTCTCCCAAAAGTGCAACTAGGTATACCATCTCTCATCGGGATAACGCAATTTATTGACACTATGAAGTATTTCCAGGTCTAATTCTTCGGCCTGAATTACCATGGACTACGCCAGCCACTTTATTTTTTTTTTCGCCCGGCTATACTCGAACTTACTACCATCAGGAAGAGTTTGTCGGAAGAAGCAACTATACTTACTACATACATACTAGCTTTCTACCATTTACATGTTAACGTACTTTATTAGTCATTTAATTTAACAAGGGAGAAATAAAAATGTCCTCGGAATTCAGAGCCATAACTTTATGAAGTCAACATTCTTTTGAGGGCAACATATTATCTGTTTGTGTTGTACATATTTCATTTCACATCTATAATAGCCGAACTCAGCAGACAGCACTCAGCGTCAGCACAACGATCTCGTATTGGTAGCAGAAATGTCAGAGAATTCCGCAAAATATTATTTAATATATTGAAATCTCCAACAATTTTAAATTGCATTCCGCATTTCATTTATTATTGATGCACATACTTGGCAGCAAGTCCGGCTGTAGAATCCGACGATTCACATCCATCGGCGCGGCCATCACAGTGACGGTAAAATTAAAACAGAGATACTCTTAATTTGGATCCGTCTAAACTCGCAAATGTCTTCATAAAAGTTTTCTTTTGACTGTTCTGATGGATCGTCGAATACTTCTCCTTTTACGCTTGGCATACCTACAACAGAACAAGTGAGTGTCGTACAGTGGAACGAGTGACAAAATTGTGCGGACATAATTTTTACTTGTTCTTAGGCCCCAGTTATAGCTATCAGTAAAATGCATCCGTAAACAAATTGTTTTACTTTTTTGGAGCACTTAAACTTAATCGTGGAACATAATCTTGGTCTCAAAATATTGCTTTTGAATTATAAAGTTAGTCCATCAAAAAAAAAAAAAAAAAATTAGCAATTGATCTCTAAATTTTTTTAGGAAACGAATTTATTAATTTTTCCGTATGAAAAACTTCTCAGTCAATTCCACGTAGTATTCCACTCAATTCCTATGATATGATATGGTTAAATGTTTCAAGTTTTCTTCTGTTTCGTGTTTTTACGGATGCATTTTATGAATAGCCTTAGACGACCGACTTGCATCAAATTTAGTTTCTCACTACTTAAGGATTACATAATATATACTGTTACATTCGGCTGGGATTCGAAAAGATAAAACACTATTCTGTTTACCAAAATTTAATAAATCACTTTTTATTACAAGACAATTCACTTAAAATCAACTTTTCCACTTCTTACAATCTCTCACTTATTTTAAATCACTAACGATACTATTCGAACTTCACTTTACACGGTTTAAAGATAAACTGTCCCCTCGTCGGATTTCGCAACCCTTTTTATACTCCCCACTAAAGCTTCTCGAATATTATATACACCAACCGGAACAATCGAGAATGTACTAGTTTCGTTTTAGACCATTCTCCATTCATTGAGTTTCGAAGATTCGAAGTTCCGTTAAATAAGTTCGTCTACTTTCTATTAGATGGCGCTGTGGTCAAAAAGTAGTACTTTTCAATCCACACTACAATATCCCCCTCTTAAACTTGTTCGTCCCGAACAAATGCGTCAACATTTTCCCCAATGTAACGATGACGACGATCCACATGGACAACTTTGAGTTTGCCTCTTCCACGTTGGATTTGATAGACTACGTAGTTGATTCGGTTGACTCTCAGATGCCTCCTCATTATAACGCCTAGTACTGCAGTGCGAACAACTGGCCTGCCTGGGTGCAGCTCTGCACTGTCGCTGTAGATGTCCTATCTTGTTGCAATTCCAGCAGCGGATCAGTCCCCTGCGAGCACTGTTTCGTCCTACGATGTCTGCCCTTTGGCACGAGCATTCGACGGTTGTAATGTCTCTCACGCGATGAAACCCTTGTGATGCTTGGTCAGCAGCTTTCATGGTCAGGGCAAATGCCAGTGCCTCAGGGAGAGTTTTCTTTCCAGCCATTCGTAGAGCTAGTTGCAGCTGCCTGTCCTCTATGGCTTGGGTAAACGCCTCTACAGCCATTTCGTTGATGACATCCTCGCCGGCATTGGGATACGACAAATGTGCCAGCCGTGCGATATCCGCTTGCAACTGCTGGAGCGTTTCTCCCCGCTTCTGGATTCTACTGCGTAGTTGTACCCTATACACCTGCTGCATATGGTCATCACCAAACCGCCTTTCGATAGCCTTAACCAATGCGTCGTAGTTGCGTTGTTTTTCTTCGGAAATAGTTTGAAGCAACTCTGCAGCTGTACCTCGCAGTGCTAGCGTTAGTGCAATCCACTTTTCCTCGTCGTCCCAGCTGTTGATCACTGCAGCTGCCTCGAACTGCCTCTTAAAAATTCGCCATGATGTTTGACCATCAAAAACAGGCGGTTGCATCTCCCTCCTTTTTGGGCAATTAGCAGAATATTCTCGGGCTTTCTGTTTCTGGACTTTATCCAGTTCTTTAGCCAAGTTCTCGAAGTTTGTTTCATGTTTTTGTAATGTTTGATTGATCCCGTCAAACTTTGTTTCTACCTTCTCAAGTTGTGTCTCATGCTGGTTTAGTTTGTTATCAATCGCGCTGAATTTTACTTCTAGAGCATTCTTTAACTCTTCCACGGCATCTTTTTGTGCAGCGACAATGGAATTCTTCTGTTCTTCTAGAAAATTTGTCTGTCCTTCTAGAGAATTCTTCAGTTCTGCGAATTTAGATTCAATAAAATTGCTCTGGTCTGCCAACTTAGATTCGATAGAATTCTTCATTTCTTCCAGATCATATTTCTGTTCTTCGAACTTGGCAAGAAGCAATGCCATCATAGCAGCCATGTCAACGCCTGTACTTACTTGTTCTTCTGCCACTTCGAATAGCATGGATTTTGGATCTCCTCCCTCGCTTTCGACAGCTTCCTGCAGACGAAGTATGAGGTCACTCTTTCCCCCAGCTGTGGAGAGGTTCCGTTTTTCCATCTCAGTTTTTAGCTGAGGTATGCTGAGTTGTAGTAATGCCAACATACGAACCATTTTTACTAATTCACTATTTTTTTTTTCTTTCTTTTTCTGTTTTCTTAATCTTTACTACACTTTGTAAGAATTCAAATTCACTTCACTTTATTTATTTTCTTTTAATTCACAATTTAGTTCACTGTTTTTCTTTTCACAACACTTCGCACAGAATAAGTTTTATCCCACTTCTGACACCAATGTTACATTCGGCTGGGATTCGAAAAGATAAAACACTATTCTGTTTACCAAAATTTAATAAATCACTTTTTAGGTTCGTTCGTGTACTTTCCGCGTAGAAAAATGAAAAATGTCAAATCTCAAGAATTGAGAGAGAAATCTCTCAATTTCCAGAGAAGTACCTGACCGGTTTTCTTACAAAAAGTTTAAGAAATGTCATTTCGACATTCAAAAAATAAACGTTAACGGCAGAATCTACAAAATAAGTTTGATTTGAATTTTTTATAAGCTAAAATACCTATTAAACCTACCATTTTGAATGCGCTGATATGTTCTAGGAGAACATTCAATTACAATTTCTTCCTCCGACATCGTTGAAGACGAAAATAAAAAGAGTTTTATTTTTCAAACTTTCAAACTTTTTCAAACTGCCACTTAGATGACAGTTTTCATTTTTTCATTTTTCAGTAAGTCGAAATTCAGCGAGTAGAAAATTACGAAAAAATGAAAAGAGGGGAAATGGATTTCTCTCTCATTTTTTTCAATTTACTCAGTACGTGGTCGCATTCGCACAGTTTCTTAGCAAAGTTTTAATAATTTTGCGTTTGCAAAAAAGTACCCGAACGAACCTTTTATTACAAGACAATTCACTTAAAATCAACTTTTCCACTTCTTACAATCTCTCACTTATTTTAAATCACTAACGATACTATTCGAACTTCACTTTACACGGTTTAAAGATAAACTGTCCCCTCGTCGGATTTCGCAACCCTTTTTATACTCCCCACTAAAGCTTCTCGAATATTATATACACCAACCGGAACAATCGAGAATGTACTAGTTTCGTTTTAGACCATTCTCCATTCGTTGAGTTTCGAAGATTCGAAGTTCCGTTAAATAAGTTCGTCTACTTTCTATTAGATGGCGCTGTGGTCAAAAAGTAATACTTTTCAATCCACACTACAATACGAATAGGTAAGTATTGCCTTTCATTGAAATTTGTTTTTTTTTTTTTGGTTTTGAAGATGAAAATCCCGAAAGACACAATGGGATTAGAAACCCAGAGTAGTGTGGGATTCTAACCGCACTAAGAACACCTCCATAATCATGACCAATCAAAGAAAGATCGACAAATGATTTTAGTTTCAACGTTGAGTTGCGATTGAGAAAGTATTATAATTTAAATACAGGTTCTCATATTTTTTATTATTTTTTATATTAAAAGTTCGTGAGGTTTTGTTCTTCTTAATCTACGTATATTATATCGTACATTTAAGACGTCTTCTATCTCGGGATTAATATGCATCTGCAGACGCTTATTGTGACGAATTGCGTACTTTTTAATTACTTCCGTTACAAAATCAATCTGCAAATCACGATGCAAGTCATTATTTCTAATATACCATGGGGCATTAACTATTCCCCGAAGGACTTTATTTTGGAATGTTTGTATTATTTGTACATTTGTTTTCTTTGTACAGCCCCATAATTGGATACCATATGTCCAAACGGGTTTTAGTATCTGATTGTATAATAAAATTTTATTCTCAGTGGACATTTCCGAATTATATCCTAGCAACCAATAAAGTTTTCTATATCTAATATTTAATTCTTCTACTTTCTTTTTCACATGTTCCTTCCATTTCAGTTTAGCATCTAGATTCATACCCAGATACTTAGCTGTGTTAGAATAAGGAACTACTTGGTTATTAATAACGACGGGAAAATTCGTTATTTTTTTGTTTGTAAAATTGATATGGGTGGACTTTGACTCATTAAGTTTAATTCGCCAACGTTGTGCACAATCACATATCTCGTTAGCTGAGTTTTGTAGCTTTTCTGTTGCTTTAGTCGCGCATCTATCAGTTGATAGAAGAGCAGTGTCGTCTGCGAATGTAGCTATCATCGTATCATTCGTATGTGGTATATCACTAGTATACAATAGGTACAGGGTTGGTCCCAGAACACTTCCCTGTGGAACTCCTGCTTGTAATTCTTTAAGTTCAGAATACGCTGAGCCATAGCGAACTCGAAAGAATCTATTTGAAATATAAGATTTAAGTATCTCATAGTACTGTCTAGGTAGATCCCTATGAAGTTTATACTCTAAGCCCTTATGCCAGACTTTATCAAAAGCCTGAGCAACGTCTAAGAATAATGTAGAACAAACTTGTTTTTCTTCTAATGATTTCTCTATAATATTAGTTATACGATATACTTGGTCTATTGTTGAGTGCTTATTTCTAAACCCGAACTGGTGGGTGGGAATAAGCCTTCTTTGCTCTATAATTCTATCTAGTCTTTTAAGAAGCAGTTTCTCAAAAAGTTTTGATAATACTGGTAAAAGTGAGATTGGCCTGTATGAGGTGACTTCTGATAGTGGTTTACCTTGTTTAGGTATAACTATAATTTCTGCTATCTTTCAGTGATGTGGAACATATCTTAACTTGAAACAAGCATTAATTAAAAGCTTTAGTTTTACCAATGCAATGAAGGGTAGTTCCTTCAGGATTTGGGCAGTTATTAGATCATAACCTGGCGATTTTCTATTAGATAGCTTATGTATACATGTGCTGATCTCTTTTATGGAAACAAAATTGATTACGTCTTCATCTATTCTATCAGGTAATTCAACTTGTTCGTTTGCCACATTAGGTGGAAAGGGTTTAAAAACATTTGTCAAATGTTCCGAAAAAAGTTTGACCTTTTCTTTTGGGTCGCCGATCCATTTCCCAGCAGATGTTCTTAGCGGGGGATCTTGCGCTTGTGGTCTCTTTAAATATTTGGCAGCCTTCCAAAGGGAGTAGTCTGTGACTTTGTCAGCAGTTAAGTTGCAAAGATATTTAGTTAGGGATCTATTTTTAAATTCGCCGATCCTTTTTTTAAGCATGTTATTTAGTCTATTGAATATAGTTTTATCGCCGGGATATCTTGTCATTTGCCATTTTCTGCGAGCTCTTGTCTTTTCTAATATTAGTTCCCTAATTTCTATGGGATATCTTACCGATGGTTGTTTACTTTGTTGGTAAGTTGGTGTACTATCTTCTGCTGCTTGCTGTATATCAGCAATGAATTGTTCTACTTCTATATCAATATGCCTTGTTGTGACTAGTGGAGATCTAAGGTTAATAAAGCCTTCGAGTAATACTTTAAATTGACACCAGTTCGTTTTTTTTGTTGGTAAGTCTTTCATTGTTTACCTGTTCAACTGTCATGCCGTTGACCGTTAGGATTATGGGTGTATGATCCGAAGACAAATCATCACTGCTTTGAACTTTTAGTTCATTTCTATTAATTCATTTCATTATGAAGAAGTCAATGAGGTCTGGTGTTTTCGCTGGGTCGGATGGCCAATAAGTAGGAGATCCAGTCGAAATAAAATTACAATTATAATTTCGCCCTGCTTTGTAAAGCTTCCTGCCTCTTGTCGTTACTAGTCTTGACCCCCAGTAGGTGTGCTTTGCATTGAAATCACCTCCAATGATAAAGTTATTGCCTAGAGCTCGAAAGAGGTCATTAAGATCTTCATCTGTAGGCGAATGCCTAGGTGGGCAGTATATAGCAGCTATGTTAAATTGCTTGTTTTTAGTCAAAATGTTTACTGTCGCTACTTCATGGTTAGTTTTTCTATTTTTGGCATTTCATAGGGATTCAAAATACTTTTTACAATTACAGCACTACCTCCCCTGGCACTGTCAGATGGACACCCTCTATAATTAGCTGGGTGGTTTCCATGACAGTTTATGCATTTTACTATCTCATCCTTTTTTTGTGGACAGCTGGATGTTGGATGTTTTCCTTCACATTTAACTCACGCAAAATCTCTTTTACAATAGCTTTGCGTGTGCCCGAAAGCTTGGCATCGTTTACATTGAGATATTGTTTTAGATCTTCTTCGAAGTGGCTCAATCAATCATTGAAATGAAGATATTTTTTTGTTGAAAAAAATTAGGTATTAGGTATATTTCTCGAATGCCCATTTTATAATGTAAGTTTAAATTTTAGTTACGTTAAAGACACATGCAAGCTTTAAGGAGGTACACAAACCGTGAGTAACTTAAACGAGCATAAAGTTTAACTTCGGCTTACCCCCAGTTTCACAGTGGAAGTTTGAACTACACTTTGAGTTTAAACTTCAGTTCAACAATTCATAGAGTTCATTCTTCAGTGTAAGTTAAACGACAGTATTCTGCTGTTTAAACCTCAGATCACTTGACACTTCAATTTCAAGGCTGCCGATTTTCAAAAACACTAATAGTTTTTTTGCTTGTTTTTTGAAAGAAAAAACAAGAACGATTTTGGAAAAGTCATATAAAAGCTAAGTACTGTACAATACTGACAAATTCTATTCATTAAATTTAGTTAAACTGCATTCAATTGAACTAAAGTTCAGGGTTCAACTTTAAATTAAAACTCAATCTCAGGTTCAGCTGAACTTTAGTTTAAACTTCCACTGTGAAACTGGGGGTTATAGTAGAACTTGAACGAGCGTTAATTTGAACTTCAGTTTAGCTTTTCTCATACATTTTTAGGTCGTTGTAAACAGTTTATTAAAGTTATATTTTGAAGTTTTCAATTATTCATTTAATTTGAAGTTCAATTTTGAAATTAGAAAAAAAATAATGTTTTAGTAGGTTTGAGTAGGCTTGCTTCAATTAGCATTCAGCGCAGCAATGCTAAGTACGTCTTTGGTGCTCCTTTCGGTATTACTAAGATTAGTGATTGATTTGGTCATGCCAATGTTCCTTACAATTCTAGTCGCTGCTGAGTTTAGCTCCTCATCCCTTTTTTTGACAATGAATCCGTCATGACCTGAAGCCTATAAGAGAGTGTCTTTCTTTTTGGGCTTCAAGCTGCTCGATATTTTTCCACAATTTCTACGAACTTTATATTAAAAACTGGATCGTCCAACATTATTTTCCAAAAATTAAAAAACGTCGAGCGACGTGTCACTATTAAGAATTTATGCTATACTATGAAGGGTGCAGGGAAATAAGTCCCCGGGAACTAAGTCCACTGAGGGACTCAGTTCCCACCTAGTGGGAAATAAAACCACTTTCATATGGGAACTTAGTACAGATTCAACAGATAAATACGTATGGGGGGGGCATGTTGCCCCCTGTAACCCCCCTGCTTGGGTTTACTGACAGACTTGCAGCATATGTGCGAAATTGGTTATATTGAAAGGGAAAACCACTCAGAGTTTTCGGAATTTATTTCCCACCCTACCTACATGGGAACTTCGTCCACTTCACGAAAGTAGTTTTATTTCCCACTAGGTGGGAACTGAGTCCCTCAGTGGACTTAGTTCCCGGGGACTTATTTCCCTGCACCACTATGAAGCAATATTTGTTTCTTTTCCACATACGATATGTATTGCCAGCGATAAATATTGCCGCAATTAGAAACATTTTTCGTTTCACCGATATTGAGTGAGAAAACTACATAAATATTACGAAGAATAATAACTTTCGATACACATACATGGCCTCAGCTGATCGAAAAACTTGTAGAAAATTAGACTTCCAGATTACAAGTTAGTCGCATTTAGAGGGATAATTTCGGTTGTCGAAAGATCTGCTATATTTATGTTATTACATGTAGAATAGTCTTTCGTCAGCGACTAGTCCCCAATGTATACTTAGGTACTTAGATGTACATATGTAGTACCTATGTCGTATGTCCCATGTATACCTTGACCTTCGGTTGTAAATGTCATGTTGTTTAGGATCTCCAATTATTCGAACTGCTAGTCTATTTTTCAAGTTGTTTCAAGTGTAATTTTTGGGGCCGACTTCCGGTTGTGAATTATACAAATATATGTAAAATTACAATTTGAATGTAACTTGGATGCAACTTTAATTTTACAGTAGTATATCTACATATTTGGCATACACGGGATAGGTACCTGTTTTCAAGGAATCATAGGGATAGGATCAATCAATTTATTTTTTTTAAATAAAACTTAAAAGTAGTTAAAGACTTTGTCTACCTGGGCTCCACTATCACTTCGCAGAATGACATCGGCGCAGAGATCAAGCGAAGTATCACTCTTGCCAATCGCTGTTTCTTCGGGCTAAGAAGGCATCTAAGAAGTAAATCCCTCTCTCTAATAAAACCAAGGAGATATTATATAAAACCTTAATCATCCCGGTCCTGCTGTATGGTGCAGAACCATGGATCCTGTCAAAAGCGGATGAAAACCTTCTCCGGGGATGCTTTGAGAGAAAGATTCTTCGAGTGATATTCGGTTCAGTTTGTGACGGAGTGTGGAGAAGAAGATTCAATGACGAACTATACGGGCTATACACTATACAGCGACGATGATCTGGTCAAAAAGCTAAAAATTCAACGGCCCTGATGTCTGATGGCTGGGACACGTGAAGCGTATGGACAACAACGCACCAGCCCGACGAGTCTTCGAATCCACCCCTGGACAACACAGCAGAGGAAGACCCCACCTTAGGTGGCGTGCACAATTGGAGAACGACCTCAACCAACTTGGTGTGCGTAACTAGTGGCAGCTAGCGAGGGACCGAGCTGGCTGGAGGGACTTGTTGGTTGAGGCCGTGGTCCACCCGGACTGTAAGTGCCACTAAAAGTAGAGTAAAGTAATAATTAAAATAATATTGTTCCAAATGTACCCAGACATTTGAACCTTACTTCTATTAATTAAAATACTTAAGTTTGTAATGTTGATTTTTCAGTAACAAATACATCGTCCCAGCAGCAAGTATATACGTTTTTGTAGTTGTATCTATGATTTGTTTATCATATTTTATGCAGCTCGAGTTTGGAGATTTAGGAAATCAACATTACATTCCGGAAACAGGCTTCGGCCGCTATTTACCAAAACCGTCAAACTCCACATACACTTGTTTAGGTACTGAATGTTTTGAAAATGTCTCAATAGCAGAGTTTGCAAACGCCAACTTTATGAACATGACTCAACGATTAACTGCATCAAACCCATAGACACAACCAAAAGTATTTCTATATTTGGTAAATTGTAAATTTTACTAAAGACAAAAACTACAATCTCAAGGCTTTTCGTATACCTGGCTAAAAATAAATTGAATCGAATTAAATTCTCCCACGTGTTAGTAAACTCAACCACTTGATTGTTTATTCCCAAAAAGGACAGACAAAAGTATAAGTATAAGTAGGGGAAAGCGGGAGACGTGAACATATGGAAGACTTGAGCCACTCTCAATAACTCACTTAAATTCAGTTCAAATCCAATGAGTGTAAGTGTATGTGATGCAGACAGTGGTGCGCTACTTGCATACCAAAGGAATTCTAATTCGTCCGTTCTTTGTGTGGTGGAGAAGAAAAGGTGTTTTCAGTACGAAATTATAGTCAGATAAAGTATACTTTAAAGTTATTTAAGTACGTGACAAAGTCAGTACTAGTATTTTGTTAATCATAGTCAACATAAAGCTTACTTTATCGTTGTCACCTGGTAATAAATTTAAAACTAGGAAAAGTACCTATTATCTCTTAGTACGCACTAAATAATCTGTCATTCGTCAAATTGAGGGCAAAATTAATTTTTTTTTTTTTTTTTTAGAGAATTTTAACCGCGAAATTGAACAAAATGTTTTCCGAGGATGAAGATGATAATCTTTCAAGATTTTAATATATATTTGAAGACTTTGAGCTATTAAGAAAATCTAAACTCCCTTCATGACTACAGTATATGGAAAAATTGTCGCTGAAAAAGTACATTGGAAACTACTGTTAATGTTCACCGGAGTATCTTGCTTGGTGATGCAGGCTATCCATGTTCCAACATATTATTGACACCGCTCAGAAACCCGTCTAACCGAAAAGAAGAAAGATACCTAAAACAGTAGTCGCACATCTACAAGAAGTCGGATCGAGTGCCTCAATGGCCAGTTAAAGTCCAAATTAAGATCACTTTTGGGAAGATTACGAGTGGAATTGGATACTCCTAAAAATGTTATTGTTGCGGTTGCCGTGCTTCACAACACAGCTAAGAAAAGATATATATTTTTGAAGATAATCCACTACCGAGGCCATCCTATCAATTAGATCTCAGCAACAATGTAGAAACAACTGGAAGGGCATTCATAAATGTTTCTAATTACTTAACACTCATTTTAAAGAAATAAAACCTAGACTTCGAAAAAATCAAAAGAATGAATACTGCATTTCATTTGTAATTTATATTATGTACAGATATTATTATCCTTTCGCAATCAGTTTATGAAAATTTGTTGAAATAAAATTCCCCAAACTGAGTTTGGATTCTCAAACTGTGAATTTGAGACACTGTTTGACAAAAATTTGAGTCAGGTCTACACTAAAGTCGGTACTAGTTGTAGGATTGTAAAAAGGCGTCTATAATTAAATAAAAAGTTAGGCAACAGTTTTGGAGTTAGAGTGCTGCTACTTAGTACCTACTAACCTCCCCTAATAACAAGCGACTATAATTTTGCGCCAATATATTTATATTTTCTCCATAAAATGTATGTGGAACATGGTTAGTAAATAATATTGATGTTAACTAAAAAGATAGATATTTGACTTCGTAAATATTAGCATAAAACCATATTGGCATGTATTTTACAAAAGTTATGTATAAATGTTATTTTGTCAAACAAATTTAACGGGAGACTTGAGACAGTTTCTTGAGACAGTTTCTGAAGTTCGTCATGTTTTTTCTTGGCATGAGTTTTCCAGCGCAACTTCGCGTCTAGAGTCATGCCTAAATACTTAGCTAAGTTCGAATGAAGAACTTCTTTGTTATTAATGTACACACTACACAGGTATGTGTTGTACGTTTTTATTGGTGAAGTGAAGATGAGTTCACTTCAGTTCATTTAATTTTAGTTGTAATTTTTTGGTCCAATCAGATATATCACTTACTGTCCTTTGCAAATGTGGCTACAGTAGTTTCGTCATTTTGTGGTAGGTCGTTTGTGTATATAAGGAAAAATACAGGTCCTAACACACTACCTTGCGGTACTCCCGCTTTTATATATTTTAATGCAGAGTACTCATCCTCTTGCTTAATTCTAAATAATCGCTGGATTATATATGAATATGACTCTAGTATTTCTGAGTATTGTTTGGGAAGATATTTGTATAGCTTATGGACTAATCCTTTATGCCAGACTTTATCAAAAGCCTGTGTTACATCAAGGAAGATTGTAGAACATATTTGTTTTTCTTCTAATAAAAACAATACAAATGAATTCTATTCAGATTGAAAGTAGTATGTTCAAGTCTCCCGGTGGGGTGGGAGATTTGAGCGGAAAATCTATTTTAAAACACTTGGCATTTGTCAAAAATTTCTTGTGTTTATTTTAAGTTTATAAGACTTTTCCAACAATAGATAAATGTAGCTAGAAAAAAATGCATTTAATAGGTGGCCGCGTTAATAAAAAAATTTTAATGAACAATTTAACAAAAAGTAGCCCAAGTTTCCCGCTCTCCCCTACTTATATATGAAGTACTAGCGGACCCGGCAAACGTTGTTTTCCCTGCTCTTACATTTTCATTTCATTTTTATTTAACCGATGTGTCCAGACTGATTCTGTACGTGTGCTTCGACCGATATTTCCTCGGACGTGTGCCCACGAATTGTATTGACTAGACAATTTTTTTCCCATGACTGTCGAAGAATAATGTTTGAAATGTATTTTTTTGTTATGAGAGGTGTGACGCCCTTTTGTCCAGTCCCGCCAGGTTTTGTAAAATGCTTCAATCAGGCAATGTTCAGATATCGTGATTTAAAGAACTTTGTTGTAAGGGTGGTGCCATGTCCCGTTTTCCAATCCCACCCACTTTAGCTCCAATGGGTGTCCAGAAATAGGATTTAAAATGTATATTTTTGTATACGGTAGGTACAACGCTTCTTTGTCCAATTTTGATCAAACTTTCACAGAAACATCTTTGGATCAATAACAAATATTTTCTTAAAATTTGATTTCAATCAGTTCGGTAGTTTTCTAGATATATATTTGGAATTTTTTGGTTTTTTTCGTATGGGAGATGCCATGCCCTTTTGTCCAATGTTCACCAAATGGATGGTTTAGATTCATCCTTGGACCCACTCAAACACACACACAAAATTTAATTAAAATTGGTCCAGCCGTATAGGAGGAGTTCGATTACAACACATACAGAAAAATTAAATAAGATATGTAGCTGTACCCGCCCGGTTTGCAGGTGCACAGAAATTGTATTGCTTATAGTTCTTAGATAATAATGTTCTTTTGTGAAATGCGAAAAATGAGAAAAATCGATTTTCTGGAATTTTCTTTCTGCGTAAACCTGAAATACAGCAATACGAACAAAACAAAAAAGGAATCATGAAAATCGGCTCAGCGGTTATCGAGTTATAACGTCATCGAGTTTCACCCCATAGAATATGTTTTTTGTATGGGAGGTGCCACGCCCCTTTGTCCAATTTTGACCAATCTTCACAGGAATACTCCTGGGCTGATACCTAAGATTGTATGTAAATTTAAACTATCGATTCAGTGGTTTTCGAGATATATGATTTTGAATGTTATGGGAGGTGCCACGCCCCTTTGTCCAATTTCTTACCTTTAAAACCTTCCCTGGACTCCAACAAATAATTCAAGACCAAAATTAACCAAATCGGTCCAGCCGTTCTCGAGTTTTAGTGAGACTAAAGAACAGCAATTCATTTTTATATATATAGAAGAAGAAGATTATTACTGTCTACATTACCAAACAAACATTGTTTCTCACTTACGCCAAAATATTGTTTACTTTTTTATTAGAAACGAACTCATTTTGGGCAGAACAAAATTTGCCGGATCAGCTGGTAACCTTCTGAAGTAATACCCACATTTATCTCAATTCGATCCACTGTAGACTAACCGTGGCTACGCATTGTGCTTCACCTTCATATTCCCCCCCTCATAAGGAGAGTGTTGCATAGCAGATCGCAGCACAACTGCGCCATGTCATCAACGCCACAGAATCGGGCACGACGAAAATATTCTTAATTTTTTGCCAGTCAATTATTCAAACAATGCGTCATATCGATATACATTTAATAAATGTTTTTATTTTGGTATACCCTTGCGGTCCGAGTCAAACACAATCGGTTTGAATTGGCGTCATATCTATTTATTTGCCTTATACATACTCATATGGGAAGCATTAACTTAACAGTTCTGCAGTTGGTTTTTACTCGTTCAGTGTCCTCCAAACTACAACTCCATTTCCATTGCACCATATTGGGGCCCCAATGGAGCGGAGATGTTTTATTATCTCTTCATGTTGGTGCTGCGTATCCTCGTTTGATGTATAGATACGTTTGGCATATTGCAATCAGCGGAATACTTCTCCAAATGAGGCACAAACTGACAGAATTTAAACTGATTTCATACTATCGAGTTAGTTGAGCACTTTGGCATGCAAGGAATTAAGCAACGGCAGGCACATTAATTAAGTTATTCACACTCGTATGCATAGGGAATGGTATTCGGAGTTATTGCCTCTGCTTGACCCAAAATGACTCCATCTCGACAATATGCTTTATCGTACTATAGATAGAGGAGTTTAATTTATGCTGAAACACTTCTTTCTGCAGGCTGAGAGTGCATGAGGACCTTTATTAGTTTCCATGATTCCATGAATTTCTGATTAGATTTATTATTGCTGCTGGTCGACACAAATTAATAGGAAAAGAAACACGAAAGGACAATCGTCATCAGGCCGAGTTGAACGACCTGATATAGAGGTGGATATCAAAGTCTTTACTAAAGCTGCTATATGTAGATTCAGGATAAATAACATTGAGTTATATACACTGCGAAAAAAAAACACACATAGCTATTCCAAACTTAGTAAATAACTTTCCTTTGCATGATTAAGAATACCATTGTAAAATATAATTAGGAAATTATCAAATCCAACAAGCTCGTTCTTGTATAAAATCTCGACATGTAAGTGGAAAAATATAATTTACTTAGGTACATCTACATCCTCGTTGTAAGTTCCTCGAAAGGGGTTTGGTTATCATTTATATCTTTAACGTTACTTACCTAAGTGGCGTAACTATAGGACGGCAGGGCTGGCAAAATGCCACGGGCCCCCGACCCAAGAGGCCGCGAAATAACCTAACATTTTTAACAAAATTTTGTACCTACAAATTATATATTTTTTTAAGTCAAATCAATTAAAGTGACAAATTCAAACTAACCATTAAGATTTCAACACATTCAAAACAAAAAGATGTCGATCAATTTTAGAACGCATCCGTTGGTTGCTTAATTATTTCTCGGGATATATTTGGTAGCGCGAGCAAGAAAATACTTTTTTCGTGGCTGCCGCTGGGACGAGCTAGCAACACTCTCAGTGTTAGGGGAATCCTGGATTTCTATTTTTCATTACTGCGCATTTTTTGATTGTTTGTTATAACAATTGTTCATTTGTATCTTTGATTTTTCGTATTTTTTGTTTTATTGAACCTGCAAATGGAGGCAAAGTAAAGTTAATTGTACGTGAACTGAACATGTATTGTTCTAGAAAACTAAGTGGGTACGAAAAAACGGAGGAGAAAGAGGGACACTGATATAATCTATATGATCTATTAAAAAAAGGTCTAGATATCAAGCTTGATGACATATCTGAATCATTTTCCAAGGAACTTCTCAGTTTCAGAGACGAAATAGAAAAGACTTCGTACGGATTAGAGAACTTGCTGATTTATTAATAATAAAGAATCATATTATTTTGTACAGATTGCCTGAAGTACATGTACTGCAGTTATTTGTTACAATTTCTGTGACTGCAGCTAGTGCTGAAGGATCATTTTCGAAACTAAAATTAATAAAAACCTATTTAATAAACTCTATGGGACAAGACCGGCTACGTAATTTGGCTATTTTGTCTATTGAAAATGTTATGGCCCGAACTTTAAACTTTGATGATGTTATAGATACTTTTCCGGAACTGAAAGCTGGGAGAAAAGAATTTTATTAATACATATCTTATTAAAATTAAATAGTTATTTCATTATAAATATGTATACCTATAAATCTATGCTCTTGAAAATAACATTTACTAAAATGCACACAATATTATTATGTAATAGTTTTAGGCAACTACTTAAGTGGTCTATTAAAAATAAATTGTGACCCCAGATATAGGCCGGAGCGTTGGTGTACATTCGCTCTACATATCCTAGCCATCTTAGTCGACTAATACGTACTTTTCTGACGAGGTCGATGTCGCAGCTCGTAGAGTTCGCTGTTAAATCTCTTCCTCCAGAGCCCGTCAACGCAAACGGGACCGAAAATCACTCGAAGAATTTTGCGTGCGAAACGACCAAGGAGATCTTCATCCGCCTTTGATAACGTCCATCATGATTCTGCGCCATAAAGCAGGACTGGGATGATGATGGTCTTATATAGAGTCTCCTTGGTGTTTCTCGACAAGGCCTTACTAATCAATTGCCTTCTTAGGCCAAAGTAACAGCGGTTGGCAAGTGTAATTCTTCGCTTAATTTCTGATGTGATGTCATTTTAATAGCGGGGCGCCGAGGTAGACAAAGTCCCGAACTACCTCAAAGTTATAGCTGTCTATCGTGCCGTTCTGTTCGATTCGTCGATGTTGTGCGTCCCTTCTTGTTGACAGCATATATTTTGTCTTGCCCTCATTCACCACTAAACCCATTTTTGCCGCTTCTGCGCTGATACCTGCAAACGCACCAGTGACAGCTCGCTGTGTTCTGCCAATGATGTCGATGTCGTCAGCGTATGCAAGTAGTTGCACAGACTTTTGGAAAATTGTGCCCCTGGTGTTGACTTGCGAGTTTCGCACAATTTTCTCAAGAATGATGTTGAAAAAGTCACATGACAGCGCATCACCTTGTCTAAATCTTTTTTTGACATCAAAGGTCTCGGTGAGATTGTTTCCGACCTTTACGGAGCAGCGAGCGTTCTCCATCGTCATTCTGCACAATCTGACAAGTTTGGCAGGGATGCCAAAACTAGACATGGCTCTGTATAGCTCGTCTCTATAAATGCTGTCATATGCGGCTTTAAAATCGATAAATAGATGGTGGGTATCGATTTGGACTTCTTGGGTTTTCTCCAGGATCTGCCGTAGTGTGAATATTTGGTCAGTTGTGGACTTACCGGGCCTAAAACCGCACTGATAGGGTCCAATCAGTTCGTTGACAAATGGTCAAACAATGCTGAGGCTTCATTCATCAGGCATACTTTCCTCTGACCAAATCTTAGAAACGAGTTGGTGTATGCTCTCTACCAAGTCATCTCCCGCTGCCTTAAAAAGCTCGGCAGATAAACCGTCCGGTCCTGCAGCTTTGTTTGACTTCAGTTTGGATATTGCTATCCTTACCTCATTTTGGTCAGGTGGACGGAAGTCTTGGCTCTCATCGCCCAGGTTGAATGGTTCATTCTGCCTGACAGCGGAATATGTGTCGTCTTCGCCGTTTAACAGTCTGCAGAAATGGTTTTTCCATGTCCTCAGCACCGACTGTGACTCCACTACATGGTTTCCTTGTTCGTCTCTACAGGTCTCTGTTTGTGTGTAGTTTGATTTGGCGGAAATCCTCGCGGATGGCAAGTATTTCCGTCTGAAACACACTGGGCCGTATCTGGAAGCCTAAAGGATTTTGAGATGTTCAGAGACTCAGAAAATACGCCCGCTACTCCACAGTCCATTTTTGATCCCAGATTCGATCCACGGAAAACACACAAATTACATCTTAAGGTTTTTTCTACTGGGCCACCTCTCGCGAACGTCTGACAAACATCGGAGAGTATAAGGCCCTATTTATAGCTATCATTGAAATGCAAAATTGTTTCACTTTTTTGGAGCACTTAAACTCAATCGTTGAACTCAATCTTGGTCTTAAAATGTTGCTTTTGAATTATAAAACTAATTCGTCAAAAAAAATAAGCAATTGATCTTTAAATTTTCTAAAAAAAGGAATTTCTTTATTTTTCCGTACGAAAAACTTTTTCTGTTCAACTTCTCAACCAGTTTCACGAAGTATTCCACTGAATTCCTACGATATGCTATGGCTAAATGTGTCAGTTTTGTTCTGTTTCGTGTTTTTACGGATGGATTTTTCTGATGGCTATAACTGAAGCCTTAAATCCAATTTTATTATTTCACTGATCGAAATCGATTTCAATGAACAGCTGATTCTCGTTTCTCTTCTTTAGGCCTTAGTTATAGCTATCATTAAAATGCATCATTGAAAATTTTGATTTTCGATTTTTAGACGATTAATTAAACAATAGTGGATGTAATTGGTATCAAAATAAAGCTAATCAATTATCGATATTTTTTACAAAAGAAATTACTTAATTCTGATTAAAACTTTTCTTTAAATCCACTTTTACAATTTCACTGATTGAAATCGATTTCAATGAACAGCTGATTTTCGTTTCTCTAATTTGGAACCCAATCGTTTCACTGATGTGTTCGATTCTCATTCTATTCTCAGCTGTCAGTTTTGCTTTCAATGATCAAGTCGAAACCTGAAATTGTCAATATTGCAAATTGTTTTTGTTTTCTTTTGTTGTGCTTGTTTTGGTTGGCTTTCATTTGTCTCAGTTCTTTTCTTTAAATTAATAAACATGCAACAAACAAATTTAAAAGAATTGCAAAATCAAAAGAAAAGTAATACCTATGAGGGTATTTGAAACAAAATTAATTCTTGAAGTGAAAAACCATTGCTGCGTTTACGCTAAAAATAGCCCGGAGTACAGCAACCGTAGGAGCCGGGAAAATGCCTGGGTGGACATTGCACTTGTTTTGGGGAGAAGGGGTAAGTAATTATTTGCTTTGCTGTTTAAAGTTTGCCAAACAAAAGTATGTTTTTAGTTGCTGAATGCCAAAAAAAAATGGAATTCCCTTCGAGACTGCTTTCGTTGCAACTATAGAGAAGAGTCAAACACCCCAAGCGGATCTGCCTCAAATGCAAAGCCGAAGTGGTTGCATTTTGAGGCATTAAAATGTTTAGGGTAAGGTCAGGATGGTTCGACACGTTAACGAACATTTGGAAATATCTTAAAATCCAAATACAATTTGAAATTTTCAAAATTTACATAAGTTACAATATCATTTTAGCAATATAAAAGCATTAATGATTAATCGATATAAATATTTTTAACAGAGTTGTAAGGTTTTTCCCAAAACCTTACAAAGTGTCAATTCCTCCTACCATGAAGCTTATATATTGCTTTTTTGATCAACAAATAAAATTTTTTTTATTCTTAACGCATATTAATCTTTGTTTATTAGTTCAGTCTACTTTTATTTAAGTTTAAGGACGTAGAATTAAAATAACAAAATAAATTGACCAACAGAAAAAACTTTTCATAAAAACTTAATTTAAAACACTTGTTTCATCGATGTTGTGGTGGGGATTTTTTTTCTTGTAAATATTTGGCATTTTTACATTCTAAAAAGTTGTTTTACCACACAATTTTTATTTTGACTTATAAAGAAGGATTTGACACTCTGTCAATTCCTCCTTCAGCAAAAATGTCAAATCCTCCCTTTTGATTACTTTTGGGACTAATACAAAAAAAAACTTTTGTAATGGTGCTCAAGATAAACTATTGTTTATTAATGATTCTAAAACGAATGAAGGTGCTCTACATTGCACTTTCAATGTAAAAAGCTACATAATTAAAATATTACAGTTGGATTGCATACCATAAAAGTTAGATGAAATGGGCGCAAAAATAAAAAAGACGTCTACTTCGCTTATCTCCTAGACCACAGTAATTGTTTATTTATCACTCAAACCAATCGTAACTAACTACGTTTTCTCATCATTTAAAGTGCTGTCAGAGTTTTAGTTTTTCAGAAAAGTGCTGGTGTCAATTCCTCCTGCATGTCAAATTATCCCGACCTTACCCTAATACCTTATATTAAGGTTCCGGAAGAGTACGTATTTATTAGACATATTATTAAATACATAATTACATTCAAATGTCTATTTTTTCACAGCGATTGCGGATTGTGGACGGGCCAACAGACGAACCAAACAAAACGTTTAGCAAAAGAAAACTAGAACGTCCACTCAACCAAAACAAAAAAAAAGGGAAAATGACAATGAACTTGACAGGGTGTTGGAAGCGATTGAAAAAACGGCAAGTTCTCCAACCTCTTCCAAGAAACCCATGGAATCATTTTTTGAAGGCGTGGCAAAGCAGGTCGAACAATTCACTGCAAAATCATTGAGTTCCAGCAAAAGCTTTTGCATACCTACTCTAGCCACGGATTTTGGCGTTAATGAACTGTTTTTGTTTTTTTATGTTTTTAATGTTAATGAACTGTTTTTGTTTTTGTTATATTCTTTTTTAATCAATATGAGGCTGTGCAGTGAATGTTTTTTTAGTTTATATAAGTTTAGAATAAGTTTATTTCAATGAAAAAAAGTTTACAAAAAAAATTGCTAAATTTTCTTTCATTTTTTTAAAATTGTTTGGTACTGAAACTCCACCTTTCCTTCATTAACCATCCAATCAGCAAAGTTATTCCTTATTACAACTGCATTTGAAGATCGTTGTAACATTCTTGTTGTGTGATCGATGGTTCAGACAAAAGGACGTCATTTGTCTCTTGGTGTGTTTGTGGAGCTTGCAGATAATTGTGCAAAATACAGCAGCATAGTATCAACGGCTTGGAAACTACAGGTTGGACCTCAAGTGGTTTTAAGAGTATTCTCCAAGTATGAGCAAGAATGCCGAAGGTACTCTCTACAATTCTTCTAGCTCTGGATTGCCTGAAACAAGTTGCATAATGTATTTAATGTATTAGGAAATCAATTTATGTTAGTATCTACCTATAATTATAAATCCGCTGATTATTGGTAAGTCCAGATCCAGAATACGGTGTAAGCATATTAAACGAAAAGCCTCATCGCCAACCTGGACATAGGGTTGAGGTTCAGTTGTGTCCGGTAAAGAACTATCAGCAGTTACTTTTAGTAGTACTGGATTATTTATCCAACTTTTTCCGAAAAATAAAGATGAAAAAACTGTCGAATCTGCGTTCGAACCATGGGCCCCCATGCTTAACATTATAAATCGTTGAGACACATTTTTTGTAGTTAAAATTGAAACTTCCCGAGTTGCGAGGAGCAAACATTGTAATGTGTTTCCCATCCACTGCTCCTAAACAATTAGGAAAGTTCCAATTTTGTAGAATGCCATCGGCTATATCTTTCCAGTCCTTTGGGCTCTGAGTTGCGGGCATATATCGCGCCTTCAGACGAAAATTGATGGCAGAAATAGTTTGGATTATACAATTCCGAACAGTGGTCTTTCCCATCAGAAAGCGAAATGATAGGTCAGCAAAGCTAGCCCCAGTCGCAAGGAATCTGAAAACAGATTATTCATTAATGTATTCGTTAAAAAATAAATCATTTCATCTTTACCGCAAAGTTAAACAAAGTTTCTCTTTTGAACTTATATAATCCTTAGGATTTCGGAACAAATTATTTTTGGGCTTTATATCATTGTGAATTTTTATACCCGGTACCACACTGTGGAGAGGGTATATTCACTTTGTCATTCCATTTGTAACGCCCATAAGGAGGCGTTGTAGGTATGACAAACTATATATATTATTGATCAGCATCACTTTCTTAGTCGATCTAGCGATGTCCGTCTGTCTGTCCGTCTGTCCGTCTGTCCGCACGATTACGGCCGTAATTTAAGAGCTATCGACTTGAAATTTGGAATGTAAGCTTTTATCCACCAAACTGAGGCTAAGTTCGAAGATGAGCAAGATCGGATGAAAACTACTACTACCTCCCATACAAAAATATCAGATTTATATAGCTTTTTATACCCGGTACCACACTGTGGTGAGGGTATATTCACTTTGTCATTCCATTTGTAACGCCCATAAGGAGGCGTTGTAGGTATGACAAACTATATATATTATTGATCAGCATCACTTTCTTAGTCGATCTAGCGATGTCCGTCTGTCTGTCCGTCTGTCTGTCCGTCTGTCCGTCTGTCCGTCTGTCCGTCTGTCCGTCTGTCCGTCTGTCCGCACGATTACGGCCGTAATTTAAGAGCTATCGACTTGAAATTTGGTATGTAAGCTTTTATCCACCAAACTGAGGCTAAGTTCGAAGATGAGCAAGATCGGATGAAAACTACTACTACCTCCCATACAAAAATATCAGATTTATATAGCTTTTTATGTTAAAAATTAAATTTAAATAGCTACAGTAAAGATAGCCAGTTTAAACTTTGCACATATTGTTTTAATAATATTTAAAAATTTTTGACAAAAAATGAGCTTGGTCGAATAAAAAGTACCCACACCTCCCATACAAATATATAATTTTTTAATACTAAAATATTTTTTTTATTTTACAATAATATAGTACCGGGTATTTGAGCTTCGGCATAGTCGAAGATAATTGTCTTACTGGTTATGTTAAAAATTAAATTTAAATAGCTACAGTAAAGATAGCAAGTTTAAACTTTGCACATATTGTTTTAATAATATTTAAAAATTTTTGACAAAAAATGAGCTTGGTCGAATAAAAAGTACCCATACCTCCCATACAAATATATAATTTTTTAATACTAAAATATTTTTTTATTTTACAATAATATAGTACCGGGTATTTGAGCTTCGGCATAGTCGAAGATAATTGTCTTACTGGTTTTTTTTAATATAAAATTAAATTGTTCTTTGTTCATCCGAAAGTATTCATAGAACTTCATTGGGAACATTTCCAAACGATGCATCAATAGCCGTTTTTTATTATCAGCGTGATCTGGGGCCTGTTTCTCAAATCATACAGCACATACATTGTATGATTTATACAGTTTTGCTGTATGATTTCTGTTTCTTAGATTTGCTGTATGATCAGCCATCATACAACAATGTATGACAGGGCATTCGACTGGAAATATTGGAATATTGTATGATCCTGTTTCTCAGAAATTTTTCATACACTTCACACAGCAGTTTACCCTAAAATTTTTCATACATTTCAAACAGCACATCAAATTGTTGTAACCTCCATTGAAATGAATTTTAATAAACGGAAATATTCAAAAGTAAGTATTTTATTAATATAAAACTTATGATTTATGGATACTTTTGATTTTTAAATAAACAACTAAGGAGCAACAAATAATTGTACTCCAGAAATGCTCAATGAAAAAGATTTCCTTTTTGGGAATTTTAAGGGCTCGAGTATAACGAAAGCCGACATTTCAAATGCTTGGAAAAAAATCGTATCCCTAGCAATGTCTTATGGGCTTGTCACCGACAGTGATGAAGACAAATTTAGGAGGACAACTTGGCAAAATTGGCGTCGAAATGCATTGGTAGGAACGGGTTATTTAATTTTTTATTTTTATAATAATAGATTGCTTTTAGGGTAAAGTCGATAGGATGAAGAAAACGGGAGTCGGTGGCGCTAGTGCTAAGGATATCCTCGACGAAAGCGATAAGCTTATACTGGCGATTGTGGGAAAGGAAGTAAGAAATAGTTTGAATTTAAAAATTTGATCTTAACGTTTTTTGTTGTTTCGTAGATTACGTATGGACTAGATGTTGAAGAAACGATGAGGTTCCGGAGCCAGATCCATCTCAGCCACCAACGAACACCAGTCCACCTAAAAAGAGAAAAAAAACATCCCAGACAAAAAAAATAACCGAAAATAATAAGGAAGAACAAAAGCTTAAAAGGAAGCTTTTAAAAATGAATTATTATAAGATGAAGCTAGAGTGCCGTGAGAAAGAGGTGAATTTAGGTCTACCGTTTTCAAAATTCACATCATCGCTTCTATTATCACAATCATCGGATGAAGATGACGATTAGAGTAGATGTAGCACGAAGAGAGGACCTAAGTTTGTTATTTATATAGAATTTATTGATTGAATGAAGTAATGAAATAGGTAGGTACATTTAAAAAAACTTTCGTTGACATATTGTTTTTCATATTATAAATTTGTAAGTTTTACAAACTATAGCCAAATGAAATTATTTAATGAAAACGATTTATATAGTTTCTTAACGCTTCCACTGCTTCTCTTGTGTTTTCATTTGCATTTTCGTCTTCATTATTTCCACCGTCTTCGTCGTCCCCACCATAAGAATCCGATAAAAAGATATCATTTTCTTGGGCCATTCTTTTCCGTATGTTATAATATGACACATGCATTTGCAACGTTTGCACAACCAGTTAGCGTCTTTAAACGCAATCTGTTTAAGCAAGGGAAAATTTCCTTCAACTGCCCAATACAACACTCAATGATTTGGCGGATTTTCTTAAGCTTACAAAGAAAACGATTTTTGGCTTGACTTTCTGGAATTTGATTTGGAACGTTACATGTAAATAGCCAAGTTCTCATTTGTTATAAAATCTGCTGCATTGCAATACCCGACTATCATGTACAGATCCAGGGAAATTACTATTAATGGCATAAAAGCGATAGTCAGCTCCAGCAACTAGCATAACGTTTAATGAGTGCTGACCTTTACGATCCACAAATGCTTGTTCATTAACTGACGGGCCATCTATTGGAATTAAAGTTCCATCAACTGCGCCAGCAATACATGGCATTTCAGCTCTACGAAAAAACTGTTCGGCTACAACGTTCGCATTTTCGGGCCATTTCACTTCCTCATCTAGTAAAAAATAACAGCATTATAACATTACACATAGTTTATGAAAGACATAAGACTTACATAATAATTTTTGTGAAATGATTGAACAAACTGTATTAACACAGCGACATATAGATGCCTTTGAAACTCCATGCATTGTTCCAACTCCATGATATTGGCTTCCATTTCCTAGCCAATGGAGTGTTAATAATATTTGCTGCAAGGGGCACAAAGCTTCATTGCAATTAGTTGGGCGCATAATAAATGCGCCCAATTTTTCCACTAAAAATTCAACACACATCCTTGGCATTCTAAATTTCTCAACAAAATATGGATTTTCCATATTAAAATTCACTCGATCTAAAATTCTTTTAGGACGTCTTCTGGTACTTATTTCAAATAAATCCAAGATGTCTTCACCATCAAAAAGTAGCTCCATTGTGTATTGACGTATATTTCATAGAATTTGTATAAATTTAAACTTAACGCTTCATAACAACGAAATATCAAATCATACACATCATACAACAAACAAATTATAATACAACACTTCCAATGAAATCTGAGAAACAGAAAATTGTATGTGATGTATGATGTATGATTAAGTTGTATGTTGTATGAAATGTATGTGATGTATGATCTGAGAAACAGGCCCCGATGCGGATAATAATGAAAATAAAACAAACTGGATCATTGAGTTGTGGCAACAGTTGTTTTTCACATATAAAATCCAATACCAATTATGACAAATTTCGTATTGCCACCAGCCATCTTGCAGCAACACGGTATAATGTGACGTCACAATGCGACGATTTCTCCATTGCACTTGCTCATATTTGAGTTTGACATTTCGGTTGTTTTGTCGGGGTGTTACCATATGGATACAAATCTGCATACATTTGGCATTGAATATTTTTTTTTGGGAAACTATGTTCAAATGTTATGTTCAAATATGCATCATAATTAATCGTATTCTACTGTTAATATTTCCATTTATATTTCTGTGCTATATAGCGAAACAAAACATCTCGAAAGTCGGAGTAGTAACTTATTCGAATTTGAAAAAATGCTAATTGATTTTCTGTGTTGTTAATTGTGTTTCATATTTTGGACTAGCAACATTACTATGTGGCAATAATTTACAGGGACACCAACATTTAGTGAATGAAATAAACAACGCCACGAAACAACAACGAGAAATAGTTGAATTAATTTTCAGATCATGTTTCGTGATCTCGATGAAAAGCAGGATCACACGTTGTTGTTGTAAGTGCATGTAAATCGATGATCTATATGGATCATTGGTCATAGCTGATAATAAAAAACGGCTAATGTAAAATATTCTCCCTGGAGTTTTCGGGATCGATACAAAGGATGCACCTGGAACATTCGCTTTCGCGTACTGTAACTTTTTCATTTTTTTATTAAACTGAGCATTGTCAATAATAATAATAGCATTTTATTTCTTTTATACACTCCCATAATTTCGATTATTAAACAGTTCCACTTGATTTCCGATTTTCCGAGTTTTCCCTCTGACCAAACTATTCTCTGTTTAATTTCACTGACAGGCCCATCCACTGACAGCAATTTTCAATGACTGATATATATATAACCGACTTATCAAAAAAATGAAACGGACTCATCAAGCCAACACCAGACGACGGGCCCAAGGTATGCTCCAAATACCTAGAAACTACAACAATTATGGTAGACGACAACTTAAATTTAGCTTTCCTTCAATAATAAATGAATTACCTACAAATCTTATATAATATATAAACAATTTTAAAACTAGAAAAAACTAATTAAACAATTTTTTAAATGGAAATCTATATATATAAAACTTAGTTCTAAAATGTGTTCGGATACGTATAACTTGAAAACCACCGACTCTATTGCGCCCATATTTACAGATAATCTTAAGTATTAGCCTAGGAGTGCACTGAAGGAGATTGGTCAAAATTGGACGAAGGGCCTGGCACCTCCCATACAAAAAAAAAACATTCAAAATCGTATATCTCGAAAACTGCCAAATCGATTAAGCTCAAATTTACAGATTGGAGAAAGGGGCATGTCGCGACCAAATTGGATACTTTCTTCTACGGGTTTGTTCGTAATTGTTAGGAAAAAAAAAAAACGTAAAAGTAATCGATTTGTTTTGTTTCTCAAATTGATTACCAAATTTCAATTGTATCTTTTTCGTTCGTTAACTTTCTTTCGGCAACCGCAACGAATATCCGTGTTCTAGTTGGCAGAAAGAAGTTTGAATTTAAAAAAAAAATATAATAGTTTTGTTTTGTGCTATAAAATTATCAAATACTATGAGTATTAAAATGTTGTCTTCATTGCAGTAATAGTCCAAAGCAATGCGAGAAAATTATTTTGTTTAGTGAAAAATGTTTAGAAAAATGCCATAAAGTTCTAAGCGTTCGAAAAGCTCGAAATTATAAATTGGCTGATTTCAACCTTCCAACTGAAATCGATAATGTAAGTGGTTATCATAGTAATTGCTACAGACAATTTACTGCAATTTCAAAAAATGTGTTATCTTCAAACAAATCCATCTGTGAATCAAGTAAGTTGTTGAGAAATATCCCATTATGGTCAGGAGAAGAGCGCCGTCATTCTTTCCAATTAAACTATGCACCAAATAAAATTTAAAGCATCTCATACGAAATCGTATCTAAAATATGAAATTTTGGTTGTACAATTGGTCATTTCCTTATGCTCCTTTCCTTTTAAAATCTAAAAATTGAACCTTACTCCCAAAATTTGCTGTCGGCTCTTAGATTATTAGGGACCTGTTGCCGGTTGGCTGTTTGCCTAAGGTAGATCATTTGCATTTCGCTGGCAAGAATGTCGATGGGGATCATTCCCGATATAACGCATGTGGGTGGCTTCGTCCGTAGAAACGACAATCGTTTTAAACAGCCATTATGTAGGTAGCTTACCTTCCTTAATTGTTTTCATTTCCTTGCAAGACGTTTTTTAGCTCATAAATTTCATCAAAAGGACGTAATGTCTCTGGTTTGCACACAACCGAAGTACCTATGTACATATTAACAAAAAAAAAACAGAAATAAACTGAAATTAAAACCAGATAACGTAGATACATAGATACAAATATTCAAATCTGTGAATCGATAACAAGGCTATTCAATTTCATTAACAAAATAAATATAAACTTTATAATGTAACTAAAAAAAAATATCCATTCATGATGAAGTCACTTTCAAAAAGAAATTATTTTTGCACCTAACGTAACATCAGACCCTCCCTCTAATGACACTCCGTATTCAAAATATTATCATACAACTTAAATTTGAGTTCATCACTGTTCATCAACTTCGGGCATTATGTATATAATTAAGAAAGTCATGTCAAAATATATGTATAAATTGTTGGTTTTAATGGTGCTAATACTTGTACCGACGTTGAACGTTCAGTACATCCCTCCTAATGAATGTCAGCGCTTAGAGACATTTATACAAATATCCTGATGAAATGTCACGAGAACCCATGGCAATCAGTTAAAACACACATCAACGCACACCAAACTCAACAACTTTCCTTGGCGCATTTGCGTCATTTCTTTTGTCGGAACTTCTTGTCGACATCATTCAATCTAGCTGTAATTTTCTCACCTGAAAATGTGACGGGCAATTTATCGTTTTCGTAACACATTTTTATTATTTATTATACTTGCCCATTCCCATAGACGCGATGCGGCCACGGCGTGCACCAAGGTACATGCGCACTGCTCCGGTCCTGGTTGCATGATTTCAGAAGGTCCGCTGCTACACCGCTATTAATGCGCGATAACCATCTTGAAAAATTATCTCCTACTCCTAGTAATGGTTTTCGCGTAATTAGGTTCAAAGCAATGCTTCGTGGCAAAAACAAAAAGATATTAATGATCTTAAAACCATTTTAAAGCCTTACAATGAATGTGCAGTGTTGTAGCAAAAACGTTATGTCAAACCAAATGGTTTGGTTGTGCCTTTTCCATACGTAGATACATTCATACAACAGAGGTGTGTATTTAACTAGTAGCGTGCTGTATGACAAACTGTTTTACCACTAAAAAAAAACTTGATGACTTGTGTTAGCCATAGAGTGTGGTACCTACTAATATATTACTACTGATGTGCACTAGATTAGATGCTAGATGGGTAAAGAAAATCAATTAATTGAGTGAAGCATAAGCACCGTGAAAATGGTTCAAATGAGGAATCCCAATATAAAGCTCGTGTACCTACCTACATATCGAGATACATAATATGATTTGGTCCATGTTCGAAGGGTTAATTAGAAAAGTTAAAAAAATTACCACGTCAGGTATGCCCGAATTCCGCTGTTGTGTAGACAAAGTGGTGCAAATAAGTCACTCGTTAGAGCCGAGCGTTCGGATAACATTTCACCGTTATCTTTGGCACGTGGACTCATATTTTTCTTTTAATTTAATTTAATATTTAATTTAAAAAAAAATATGTGGGGAAAAGCCTTAACCGAGGTGAAAAAAGACAAATCAAAGCTTAAAGGACACTCGCCTATTTATTGTCAAATTATCTAAGAAACTAAGAAACTCGAAAAGAGCCGACACGTGAGTCAATTTTTTTTTTGCGGAGGTTGCTACTATTCGATGGAGCACTCAGACACAACTACTGGTCCATTGTACTGCCAAACAGACACCTTACATTGCTGTACTTAGTTTTCCCGTCTTTCGAAGAAAGATGAGAAGGAGCTTCAGTGATGAAGACCTCAGATGTTCGGCACTCACCACGTCATCCCCAAAGATCCGCCACCTGATGCGAGCAAAGGCAGGACAGCTACAGAGGAAGTGTTCCGCTGTATCGTCGTCCTCTCCACAAGCAGGACAGATGGTGGTGTCGCTCAAGCCCAATACATTTAAGTGTTTGGCAAAAGCTTGGTGGCCCGAAAGGACGGCCATACAAGCAGCTGCAGTCGATTCTCCTTAGAGACAGAAGGAAAGACGCGGACGCAGTCGTTTGGTCTGTCTGCACAGTCACGCCACCGACACTCGTCTTCACGAGAAACCCAAGTATCAATGGAAGACTTAACCAGAAGAAGAAGAGATAGCCTCTTCTGAACCCAGTCTGGCGAGCCCATCCGCGATCTCATTTCCCTGGATACCAGTGTGACCTGGGACCCAAACAAGTTTGACCGTGTTTAGCTTACCGACCAAGTTCAAAGCAAGCTTGAGTTCTAGCACTAACTTGGACGTGGTAAGAGGGTTAAGCAGCGCTTTTAGTGCAGCTTGGCTATTACTGCAAACGCATATGGTTCTAGCCCTCCACCCGTTTGTCACAATATAGCTCATAGCCATAAGGATAGCGAAAATCTCCGCCTGGAAGAGAGTCGCATGGTTACCTAAGAGGTAGTGTAGTCTAATGTTCTCGCTTTCCACGAAGACTCCAGAACCAGACCCCTGTCCGGTTTTAGAGCCATCCGTGAATACACGATGTCATTCTTTCCCTGGCTCAGAGTCAGGCCGAAGCCATTCCGCTGCCTGAGGTAAGTTGACGTGGTAATTTTGTCGCAATAGGATTACTGGTGTCATTGCATCAGACGGCATATCCATAAGACAGGAGTCAAAGGATAATTCTCGCACAAGTTTTTCAAAATTCCAATGCGCGTGGTATCTACCAAAAGCCACCTCTCTATAACCGGGATAATGAGTCTAACTATGGAAAAAAACATGAAAGGCCGCACGCACTGTGTGCTTACCAATGGGGAAAATTCTCACGACTCTTTGGCAAAAATCAGGGAAAAATTTGGTATGAAAGCAAGTCTCACAACTATTCGTCGTATTATTTCGAATGCTATAAGCATAAATAAAAAAATAAAAATCAAGAAAAAGTCACCTTTTAACCCCGTTTCGAAAAACGCAACGCCTCCGTTTTTTGTCGCGCAGATGTGACCTGGACCTCGTAGTGGCATTGAGTGGTCATCTTAGAGGAAAAAAAAAATTATTTGGAAGTTCCCGATATAGTTCCCGGTTATAGCTACTATTTCCATAATATCCACATAGAAACTCATCATTTGGACCGGCTGCATAGCAGAGGTGTGACGGTGTTGGGGGCTGTTTCGTATGCAAATTAAAATTTTTGTAAACTTTGTCTTCCAATTATATATTGAAAGCGGCCCTTCCATACTTTTATAACCTTTTTAAACCTATGCCTTATATTTATCAACATCATAATGCGCCAATCCTGGTTGTTAAAACGTATATTTACAGCCAACATGTGGAGCTATTAAGCTGACCGGCCCACTCATCGGATTTAACTATTATCATCGAAAATGTTTTGGGATGGTTGACACGTCAAGTTTATGGATCGGGACAATCGACTATATCTAAACTAACTCAAGCCATCGAATTAGCTTGGAGCTCGATTTCATTAAATCATTGGACCAATTTGTATATGCATCCCTTCCAAACCGGATGTGTGAATTTTGGAGCAGAAAGGGTGCTCAAAACACAATTGAAATTCCCCACTCAGCATTTTTTTTTTTAATCTAAAATACTCCAATTACTTTAAATTTAAGTAATGTTCACGTGTCTTCAATTTTCCATCTGTCAAGTAAGTAAACAGAGACTCTAGTAGTCATATAAGTCATTTTCTGTTAATTTGACCATTTTTGGTGTGGTTGAAGTTGTTGTTGCCAAATAATGATCCTCTCTTTCATAATTTTTATCCTTTATAGAGAGATTTTATAAACTTTAAATAATTCCATATAAACTCAAAATGAGTAGAAATAAAATTAAAATTTATTTGAGTTATCATATAAATGTATATTGAAAGAATTCTTTAAACTCGGCCAAATAGTTCCAGAGTTAGTCCCTACCACCGTTTACCCAGCCCCCGTGCGTCGCCCACCTTACGTAACCTGTACGGATCCAGCTAAACTAACAGCCTTACGGGATAAATATTGAAAACAGATTGGTTAATTATATGTAGTATTTCTTGCGTTGTTCTATTTTATTCTATTGTGATCAATGGACATATTATTTTACAGAAGTGAAAACTCGAGACAGGTATTATACTACGCGGTCATATCCTTACACTTTCCATAGCTGCAGATCTCAAATATATAATGTATGTACGATTGTGCATACCTAATTACGCATCACAAACTCCTTATGTGTACGTACTACGTACATATGTACATAGTTTGGTTTATACATATCGATTCCCTATATCAAATTCAACTACGCCATTCATGAGCAGAGCATATATCATGTGCATTCTGAATGCCCGTCGTGGGAGTAATAATTATATTTTTAGAACGCAATATATAACTACCCTTAAGCACAACTGCAACCGAGAAAGCAATTTTCTTCGCACTTGCCCATATAAGATCTATTTCGAATTTATTATATCTCACCCTCTGGATGGACCATAGATAGATAATTGTTAGCTCAAAATAATCGGTGAAGTATTGCCTAACACTTAAAAGGATCTCTAGATTTGACATACATAGATTTATGGTATAATGGCAAGTTAAGCGTAGTAAGATAGAATTAGAAAAGTTTGCATCCCCTTTTTCCAACCTTTATAGGACGAATTTTGAAAAACGATGAATTAGGCATCTAATAATTTTCACTTGTCTATTAACATACAAACTTTCAAGTTCATTCGGCCAACGGTTCGTGAGACCCCCTTATTCCCCGCGACCCCTTTACTCCTGAGCAATTCTCACCCAACCTACGGACTAAGTTGGCCACACATCTATACCTAAATCAGAAAAAAAATCATGAAAATCGGACGAATGGTTCTCGAGTTATGGAGAAACGAACAGACGTTGCATTTTATAAGTAGATATAGTATGGTTATGGATATACCTTTCAATTTTTGTAACTTTAAAATATTTATTGAAAAATATACATACATATACTGTATACTTATACACTATAGTCTTCTTTAGAGCAGTCTTAGTATTCTTAAGGATAACATTTGGTCCAACCACCCATTGATTTTAATGAAGAAGCTCTTGAAACACTATATTGCTTGTATGGATTCTCTCTGGTTAATTAATAATCTTCCTTGCTGTGGATTCGATTCAATTTTCACCTTCAATTGACTTGGAACTCTTGATCGTGATAAAGGCACATATAGTTGACCGTGTGAAAATATTGCAGTCTCCAAATTAATGCCAACGTGATCAACTGCCTGGCCCTGAGCCTTGTTTATTGTTACAGCGTTTATGAACTATCGCTAATTTGCCGCCGCCGCGCGCAGTGAATGTATGTTTGAAATCGTGTTTATTCTTTTTAATCAAACTACTTTCAAATCAGACATATTTATGAATTGAATAAATTGGTGGAGTGTCGATCACACAGATTTTTAAATTTGAATTGGCCTCGTTCTTGGCCTTTTGTTCTTATCAAATTGCAAAGTCCTTTTTTATGGTTCAAGTTTCTCAGCAACATAATGATGGCACCTATCTTAAACAACAACACATTACGTGGCATGCCGGATGGAGTTATGCTCATATTGAGGAATTCAACAGGGAAATTTAGTGCATCATTTGGATCTTCACTGACAGAATGGACGATAAAATATATTTGAGAGTTACCATCAATCAGATCGCTTATCTTCCTGTCGGCGAAACAGACTTGTTTCAAAAGTTCTTGCATTGACATTTGCTGCAAATCGCCAGTTCTTATTTGCCAATTTCCTTTTGAAAACACTTGCCACGCATTCATGTCAGTTTTATGAGTTTGAACCATAAAGATTTAAATATATGAAAAGTACTTGAATAAGGACTAAGGAGAAAACTCAAATTAAACAAATTAAGGAGTGTTACCGAGTCAGTGATGTGGGATGATGTTTCCACAAAATAACCCATCTATTACTAAAGATAGTACAGTCCACGACGGATATAAGAAACACTCATATAAGAACACATCGAGTATATATATTTAAATAATAAACTACGTTGTTTCAGAACAAAATACTTCTTATTTCAGCAGGATAAACATTAGGAACAGGTGTTCGTAATAAGTCCCAAGGTAAGGTTTTTCAAAATGTTAAAAAAATATATTTCAATTTGGGTTTTAAAAAATTAATATTATGTTTTTATATAGATAACTGAGTAGCGCAGGTTCGATCCCCGGAAAAACACAAATTACATCTTAGTCGGCTCTCACATTGAGGCAACAATCAATAAGCAACTGGCATTACTGGCAATAGGAAACACGCAAAATTATCGCTCACAATTATTTTACATTGAATTAAATTAGTGGTCTCACATCAAAGCTACTAAATATTATCGTTCGAACGAAAAATGTTGCTGATTGCTTATTGGCAGTTGCTATAGAAACTATAGTTGCATTGCTTGTTGCCTCAATCTGAGAATCGCCTTAAGGTTTTTTCTATACTGCGTCACCTCTCGCGAACGTCTGACAAACATCCGAGAGTATGACTGTCCTGAAAAAGCTTCTCAATTCAGCCGTTCGAACTTGGCATAAAATTGTAGGTCCTTTCCATTCGTCCCAAAAATAGAAACTCACACAAACGAATGGTTGCGAGAAGCTAGGCCTTGGGTGTCTACCGCCTGTTGCGCCACCTATATTATTATTATTATTATAGATAACTGAACTAAGGCTTATGTTAATGTCAATTTAGTAAATTTTTTGTACGCGCTTGGAAGTTATTAATTATAAGCTATAAGATGGGCCTTATTTGGGTCACACCTTACTTACTTTTTTATCAATATCACTACCAAATTTGATTCACTGTACACATCTAAAAAAACAAAAATGCAATCCCTTACAAAGCGAAACTTAACGCTGGGTGTCTTAGCCATTTGCAATCTTCAAAATCAAGATAGTGCACAAATGATTTCAATAAAAAAAAATCCACACATAGGTTTTATACCTATCACTGCATGATTTATGAAACTATGCATTTTTTTTAGATAGGAACTTAAATACTTAGATATAGGTAATTAGGTACGTAACGTAGATATGTATGTAGGTATATATGTAAGGTACCTACCTACCTATAGGTTAGGTAACAAGAAATTGCATCACATTTTATAGACTAGTAGCATCTTGTTTGGGATATTTAATTATATGTATATGCACCATAAAAGGGAGACCAATCAATTGATGCTTCTGGGGTAGGTAGATAAATAAATCATAATCCGAGATTAACGATGTCGCAACTGTCAAGATGTCACGTCAACTAGATACATATCTACATATATATTTTCAAAGAAAAATATGGACACGTAGGTACCTCGCGCAAACTCGATATCTACTTATTCGGCAGGAAAATGTTTTAAATTTATTCTACCTACACCTACATGCATATGAATGTGTATAATTCGTTCCAGATATACTTAGTCCCCATACATAGATAACAAACGGCATAGAAAAAATATAAAAAAAAAATTACACAATCAATAACATCTTCAATATCTACTTATACCTAGCTACATAATACATTTGAAAATACCCTCAATAAACCCAATAAAACACGCTGAATGGACGCTGCCCTAAAAGTAAACAGATTAAGAAATGGATATGACGCCGAACGCTCCTCAGCACCCATCTTGGCGAGCCCGAGCACTCTCTCATTACCTATAGGCAAATTGTAAATACCCACATATTTACCATAAGCTTCCTTCCCACTAATGTCTCAATGAAATTGTCTTTTCAAATATTCCTATATACCTACCTATACCTATCTCTAGGCTGAGGGTAGATTTTATGTAGGTATATAATGTACCTCCTATACCTACCTACTTGTCTACCTAACAATTGGGCAATAGTAAGTCTGCTCTAATGATGATAGCAAGGGGACTCGTTCTACGTTACGAAGAACGACCGACCCCGTGAGCTCACGTCAGAGTAATTTTACATACCTACCTATTACAAAGGCAACTCCCTGATATAACAACACAATGATCCTTTTCCTGTTACATTAAATACAAAAAAAAACAATAATGGAAAAAGTAACAAATTGAACGAACGTCACACAAAACAGACACTGCGACGTGAATCCGTGGCACAACTGAATCGAAGCCCTTCCGTCAGTCGCCCCAGAAACGACGACGTCGTGTTTTACCGTGTACAAACTACCATGGCAGCTTCAGCTTGGCGCATTGTTGAAAATTCGTCGTCACATTCATTGCCGCCGACTGTTTTACACACCACTCGATTCATATAATCATATTACTCCCATTGTGCGCGCATATAGCCAAAATGACAAAGCACTGCCAAGATGGATACATTAACATTTTCCTCGTACCTATACACCATAAGGTGACTGCGGTGCTGCTTCAGCTACCCTGCTGCTGCTGCTGCTGCTTCCAGATACGTATTCATTCATTCGACGAACTCATTTACTTTGGCATGTAAACAACTAATCTGTTAACACCCTAATATCGTTTTCGTTCGCTCAACAACATCGACGACGTTGTGTGGTTCGCCTGCCTTCCGCCGCCACCCCGAACACAGTGGCAGTTCTATTCATTTTTTTTTTTACAGAATCAGCCGAACCTGAACCATCCTCCTTCTGCTGCCACTACCCGAGAGCAGGAGAGTATCTTTTCTTTGATTTGTTACCCTTCATTGCTCGTAGATCATTTAGATCCATCCAATTCACGGCGTCGTCGACATTATTGTGCTACAGCGATGACAGCTGGCCGTGCCATCTCCCTCGCCATGCTTGATGCAGAAAGAGAGAGCATCACTTGGATGGGCGGGGATTTCGAAGACATGTAACGCCCTCCAGAGTCTGGTTGGACTATGTGCATCGCAGTTCGCTTACTGCCAGATGGTTGGAGTTGCTTGCCTTGGCAGCGTGGTAGACGAAGTACGAGTACGAGTACATGCTCGGCGTCCGGTAATTTTTGCGTTTGAACTCCCACTTTTGAATACCCAGCCCGGATGACATAGAATAGAAGTCAGTGCGCGGCGACAAATACCTACTGTTGATATCGCTACCAGTTTAACCAACAACGGGCAATGTGTAGATTACACGTCGTGTACCGAGCGGATATCTGTTTATGTCTCATTGGTTTAAGTGGATACGTGTGTGTATCTCGTTTGTGGTAGAGTAGATATTGGCGACGGTTGTGAGGAAGGTGGTGGCGACGGAATTGGCCTCTAATGAGCTGGTTATCTACCGGTGTGAAGGCGATACTCTGCTAACTGACAGACGTCTGTGAGTGCATATAGCGGGGTTTCGAAATAATTATGATTTTTGGCGTCGGTGTTCATTCGAATCGAAAATAATAATAATACCTATCTAACGTGCGGTGCGAATAAAATTCGAAAAACAATCCGAATCCGAACCAGTGAATAAATTAAGTGTTGCAAGAAAAAAAAAAAATTGTTTGTTTTGTGCAAAAAGAAAAGGATCTTTCTTTCATCTTCTTGATGTTTGTTTTTATTTTTTTCTGACAAAAGTTCTCAGTGTTTTACTCTTTTTGAAAATGCATCCACAAGTGTTACCAACCTCTCAGTGCATCAATGTGTCTCGCAATTACTATTAGAAATATTAATGTTTAATTAACAAATTGCCTCAGTATAGTATGCAAATTTGTTCACAGTGGATTCAATTAATAAGATGGCCGTTGGACCGACGGAGGGCAAAAATCCTCCTTCAGAGACATTTTCACCAAATCACCAGATTATAGCACCCAGCCCGATTTTGGCTGTTCCTACATTGGCGTTCTCGGCCACTCAAGTCGAAATCGTTTGCAAAACACTTGAAGACTCGGGGGATATTGAGCGTTTAGCAAGGTTCCTTTGGAGCCTGCCGGTGGCTTTGCCTAATATGCACGAAATACTAAACTCAGAAGCAGTTCTCCGGGCGAGAGCTGTTGTAGCTTATCACGTTGGAAACTTCAGGTTAGTATATAAAATAATCTATTACTCGATTTCCTTTGAAGCATCTTTGGCTATTGTGTGAACTTTAACGCATTTATGGAAACCAAAATTGTTTGACTCTTAGCGGGTTGGGAGTACCTACCTCGATCCGATATAGAACATAGGTTTTGGTTGTCATTTAAAGATGTAACAAACTTGATAAGGAAAATACTATGAGCATGACAAATTATGGATGCAAATATTGTGACTTATCAACGACCAAAATCGTGAGGAATTTTTTGTGTGATTTTAGGCAGGTTGTGATCTTTACCGATATTATGCTTATAAAGGGCTTGGTATTTGTACAAACTGAAAGAAAAGAGCAATTGTTTTTACAATACTGTGACGTACTATAATGGAGTTGTGCTCTTAAGCGATGGACTTTTCACGTGGCTGACTTTATATCTATACCTACCTATACTTACGGATTACAAAAGATACGA
Organism: Cheilosia scutellata; assembly: GCA_955612985.1. Lineage (NCBI taxonomy): Eukaryota > Metazoa > Arthropoda > Insecta > Diptera > Syrphidae > Cheilosia > Cheilosia scutellata. Next base: position 29,054,074 of record OY015314.1, on the reverse strand, counting down.
AACGATTTCAACTTATCTGTAGATTTTAAATATATCAACAACGGTTTGACATATAAATTTAGCATTTTCTTTGAAGCTCTCTTCGATGGATACTAGGTTATGATCGGAACAAAATATCTACATATAATTACACTGGTCAACAAAAAAACACTTTTTGCATGTAACATGAAAACTTTTGTCTGGTTATGTTTAGGACAGTTATAAGGATAATAGAAATAAAATTAGAATGATTCCAATACGAATAGTTTTTTTGTAATTTAGGTTTTATTGAATTTTAGAAATGTCTAGTTTTAAGCACCAAAACTATGTTATTTCACTAAACTGTAACATAATTATAAATGTAGCTTTATGATTTTCTTCTATATTTTGCTTCAGGGACATCTCGTTTTAATATCCAACAGTAATCGGCTAGCATACGTTGACTCCACTTGCCCTGGTACCGCTTTTCTATGGTATAAATATCTTGGTGGAATCCTGCACCGTGTTCATCGGTAACGGCGCCCAAATAGGTATTTCAAAAGGCATAGATCGAGATCTTCTCGCCCATCCAGTACGAAGACACACATATGTAACACAACAGATGTGTGGAACCCCTGCTTTGTCTTGTTGTCCGATGGAAATACTGTTTATATAGCTTAGTTACTACACTCACAGAAAAAATTTTAATATTTACAATTTTCTGCGTAAAATTTACAATTTTAATTGTAACTATAGTCATTACAATTTAATAGTAAATTTCGCTTATTTTTTTACTATTTTCAATTCTAAAATTGAATTTTGAATTTTGTTTTACTATCTGTTGTGGGAGGCCACATTTCCTGAAGTTTTATGACACGGGGGTAAATCGGTATGTATCGCCTGGCTGATGGATAGGTCCCTCAATGCCAACTTGGTCGTATCCATTTAGTGAAGAACTGTATCCCGACTTCTTTTGTTTGGAAAGCTTCGATTCTGATGTCACAATGCAGGAAATACCCTCGCGGTTCCCCAGCACGATAAAAAGACATAAAAACACAAATTAAAAAATAAAATAAAATAGTAAAACTAAAAAAATTGCAATTAAAATAGTAAATTAACCAAATTTGCTATTTAAATTGTAAATAGATGGTTTTACAATAAAATCATTTAAACATTTTTTTCGGTGAGTGTAATGGTGTCAAATTCCTTCGCTGAGTTTTAAAAGTAATGCCGCCACAAATGCAGCAAAACTTGTCGGGATCATTTTGACACTTTCTTGACATTATTTAAGAATTACTTAACACAGAAAACAGAAAAACACACTACGCTCTTCAAATGAAACAAAACTTTAGAATGCCGACAATGAAGCAAAAACGGCTTTTTTCAGTTTTGTGGGAAGTAGCTGTAACATGAAAACCAGACCTGATGGAAAAAAAATAAATATGGCGGTAAGCTAAGTGTAGGCGGGTAATTCAAAATTACTAAGCACTTTTCTTGTTACAAAAATTTTGTTGACCAGTGTTATTATTGTTCAAATGTAACCACCGGCTTTGTGATCACGCTCAACGTAGCTGGAACTTTGGAAATACGTATTTTTGAATAAATAATTTCTAAATTGTCAGAAAGTGTCACACACTGAATATATTTTGATACTTGGTTTGGTATCTACGAGTTAAAATAAATATCTCTATTAAGAAATTGACAACCCTTATGAACAACTAATTCTACTCAGTAGCAAAGATACCTAGCTAGGTCCCTAGTTTTTGAATAAAATTGTATAGGCAACTTTACAGCAACTTGCTGAAGTTGTAAGTATGACGTAGTGCTGACATTTAAATTCTACGCTGTTATCTACCTCCGATTTTTTTTTTGTCTGTTTTTTTAAATACCTATACTTACATATCAATAAATAAAGTGACTGATTTCCTTCCTACAGTCAACTATAAGAACTACCTATTTATTGTATAAGTATTTGCAAAGGTTAGATATAAATATTCAATAGTTTTGCAGTTAATTTCGTATAGGAAATTGAAGTCTAAGCCTTATCGTACAATATTGAGTACCGGGTATACATTCAAAACTCTTAACTCTTAGGCCCGTTTGCTGATACGAAAAATAAATCTTGTTAATTATAGCTAAGTACGTTTAAGTGATTTTACATAAATTTACTTAGGTTGCACATACAAATTATATGTTGAACTTATAGAAAAGGAGTAGTTATGAAATATACATCGGTATATAAAATATAAGTTCACTTCGATTTACCTATACGCGGAATGTCAAAAATTAAAATTTGTGGAAAAATGTCAAATTGAATTGGAATGAATTGTTTTTTTTTTTATTATTGTTTTAATCTGTCCTTAAATTGTTTTTCTTAAATTAAATAAAATATCGGAAAAAATAAGAAACGGAATCCAAACTTTTCATTAAACGAAAAATCATTTCTTCTTCAGGTCTTTTATGAGTAAAGAGGTGTAGGTAATTGAAAAAAAATTTTCGAGACACATGCCTCCCTCCAAGACCAGCTATGCTTATAGATGGTTTCCAGTTGCAAGAAAATCTCGAAAAAAAACGCAAGGCGACCAAAAGTTCGTTAATAGTGATGTAGTTGTTTCTGAGAACGGAAAAAGAACTAAATTTCAATAGTTACCTGTTTGAAGAGGATTCGAATAAGCGTCCTATTTGCTTTAAAACAACAATTGTTATTTCTTTTGTTAAGCGAAATCTTTTGTAGAAAGAATCCTCATCAAATGAGGAAAAAACATTAATTTCTCTCGTTCATCGTACCTATAATTTGACAAGGAACTCCAAGTTCTACAATTCCAAGGATTTGAACGTTATCATCAAATACATCCAGAGTTTCGAAATCCAAAAATCACTTTATACACTGGTCGGCATAAGTATTTTGACAAAACTAAAGTTAATTCTACTCATAATTTGAACTTACTTCATGTAAATTTTGGCATCAATGGAAAGGTCATTTAAATTCCGTTTGAATGATACACAACTTTCCTTAACCCATTAAGTACCCATTGAAAATTTAGAACTTTTGTAAAAGCCTACTTTTTTGACTTTTTTCCTCGGTCCCAAAAAAAAATGTTTTGATGCAAAAAGTTTCTTCAAGCAATTCTAATAGTGACTGCAAAAAAAAATTTTCAAAAATCTCTTCGCTAACATTTTTTATAATTTTTTGAATGGGATGATCTTAGAAAAATTTTGTATGAAAAGGAGGAAAAAGTTGAAAAAAATAGACATTCACAAAAGTTCTAAATTCTAAAATTTTTAAATGGGTACTTAATGCGTTAAGGAACTTGCTGAAGTTGTAAGTATGACGTAGTGCTGTCATTTAAATTCTACGATGTTATCTACCTTTTTTTTGTCTGCTTTTTTTAAATATGTACCTACATATCAATAAATAAAGTGAAAGTTAGGAAAGTTTTGTATCATTCAAACGGAATTTAAATGACCTTTCCATTGATGCCAAAATTTACATGAAGTAAGTTCAAATTATGAGTAGAATTAACTTTAGTTTTGTCAAAATACTTATGCCGACCAGTGTATTAGTCAATAACAATGAATAACTAAAAATTACTACGGGCCTAGTTAACTTATTGTTTACTTAGAAACAATGAAACAATCTTCAGAGGAAGAAGTGGTTATATCAATAATATATATGTAATTACTAAGATAAGATACTTTTTTTTAGCATTTTCTACATTATGTAAATTTAGTAGATAGATACATACATGTGTAGAAAAAAATAATTAAAAAACATTTTTGTAACTTATTTTCGAAGTTGGTCACAGAATAAAAAAAAATTGTAGAGTTCCGGTTTGCAAAGCGTATCTGTATAAAAAAATATCAATATTTAGTCTTTATATAATGGTGATAATATATTGTTTCAAACCAAAACCACCCTAATATTTTTGAAAAGCTCTTCAGCATATCTTGATTTTTTAACTTTTAAAGCTCCTTCGAAATTCGACGTTCGTTCTCGTTTTGGAAATCATAATGTTACTGCCATATGTAACATAGTATTCCCTAATATGCTTTTTATAAGCCTGCTGATCAGTTTGACGCCTTATCTATAAGAACTAATCGACCACCACCGAACCAAGAGAATGCACCGCAGACAATTTCGTTCCCTCCTCCATGCTTTAGGGTCAAACGCGTGTAAGTATTTTGGGTGCAATTGTTTGTTTTGAGGACGTCTTACATACACTTGTTCATCGGATCCGAATAAACTAATTTTGGATTTGGCCATTCAAAGAACTTTTTTCTTCAAGATTCCAATGGTTTTTGTAAGTGCAGTTTTGCGAAGTTCCACCTCTTCCTGTTGTGTTTTTTTGCGTAAATACACAAACATTTTGTTCTACAAACCCTGGCCGAGCGTTCCGTATGGATTAGGTATACAACGATCTCCCTAATTTTTATGGGCATCAAAAATGGGTTGGCTTTACTTGTTCGGCAAATCTGAGTACGTACATTATCTTCAGTAGTTTTGCATTCAATCTCCTTTCTTTTGGGGTTCTCAAAACTTTCGGTCTTCTTAGAAACTTGTACCTAAAACAAGCTTCGTAGAAATTGATGTTGAAGTTGATAGCTTCATTGCCAGTTTTAAAGGTTCGGGACACATAACGCTATCCAACAGATAAAGGTTGCTGACATTTTTTTTCCTGTTTCATCGCCAAAGTCTCTGTTAAACTAACTAACATGTTTGACCGAATGGCAATGCTGTTTATTACCGCTTCGATCGATACACACAATACCTACACAACACATGTCATTTTTTATTATCCTTTTCTATTTATTAGAATCTTAACCAGACGCAGTTCTTCTACTGTTGGTAATTTAACATGGATAAAGTTAAAAAAAAAAAAAAAAAATTCTGTTAATGTAAGAATATTTATTACAGCCATTTTGGTAAACCGCAATTGAATTCTAAAATCTTTATTGTCGAGGGTTTCAAAATAATTTCGTCTTGGGGAAAATATTCTCTTCCTACATCAAATTCGTCCTTTAAAAATTCAAATAAAATCACACTAACTATAACCGCGCTAACTGAAGAGGTTTAAATGTTAAGAGCCATGTCTACCTCAGATTTAAGGAAGTAACTACGCCTATGTAATACGTACGTATTGTGTGCCTTTCGGTCCGGCAGATAGGCTATAGAGACAAATTTTCACACAAATTTCCAAGCAAATCCTGGAAAAGACCAACGAATTTCAAGTCGAAACCTACCACGCACCACCTATTCATCGACTTAAAAGCCGCGTATGATAGCATACATCGTTAGAAACTCTATATGGCGATGGCCGAATTCGGAATCCTGGCAAAACTGATTCAGCTGTGTCGCGTGACGCTGGAAAACACGCGCTGCAACGTGCAGTTTGGAAGTAGCTCCTCCGAACTATTTCAAATATGCACCGGATTTTGGCAAATAGACGCGCGCTATCATGCGACTTCTTCAATCTCGTACTGGAGCAGACAGAGCGTAAGGCAGGTGTCTACCCGGAAGGCACAATCTTCAACAGGTTCGTCCAGGTGCTGGGCTATTCGGACGATTTTGACATCATCGAAGAACAGGCGAATTCCATTGGCTTTGAAGTAAATGAGGACAAGACTAAGTATCATGCTATCAACAAACAAACAAGGATCTGTCCACCACCTAGGACAAAATGTCACTATTGATAGCAACAATTTCGAGGTAGTTAAGGAGTTCACCTACCTCGGAGTTAACATGAACTCCACGAATGACACCCTAGATACGGCGAAGAATTACCCTAGGAAACCGTTGCTTTTCCTGTTTGGCAAATCAATTAGGTTCAAAACTCCTAACTCGAAGGACGAAATGTGTGCTCTACAAAACCCTTATCCTGTCAGTTCTGCTTTATGGCGGCGAGTGCTGGACGATAAGCAAGAAGGGAGAGCTGATACTGGGCTTCTTCGAAAGAAAAATACTTCGGCGGATTTTTGGTCCTGTGTGCGAGGAGGGCGAATGGAGGAGAAGATACAACCGCGAACTCTATGAGTTGTACCAAGATGTGGATGTAGTCCAAAAAGCCAAAACAAGTCGACTACATTGGCTCGGCCACATCGAGCAAATGAACAATAATGCTCCAGCTAAGAGGATTTTCGAATCCCAGCGGCTAGGTTCGAGAAGACAAGGAGGGAAGGAAGACCGAACCTGTGTTTCAAAGACCAAGCCATCGCGGATGCCAGAGCGCTTGGTCTGGACAACTGGAAGCAGCGTGCCCGGGATCGTAGAGGATGGAAGGCTGCAGTGTCTCAGGTAGAGACTCTAAGTAAGTAATGTAAGTATACGTTCATAGGGACATTTTCGCCATTCTGACTTCGTAAAAGTTAGTGATACTTAGTATTTACCACGGACTATAATTCACACATTTATAAAAGCGAATAATCCTAACACCATTGACTGATACCTGCGATATAATTTCCATTTACGAAATAATATTTCTTACGGAAAGTGCATGGAAATAGGCAGGAGGCAGATTTTCTGCCGTCTAATATATCCGTTTAATTAAGTACTTCTTGTCTTTCAGAACAAATTTACACGTAAACAGATTTAGAAAATTCGACAGCTATCTATTTGAGGGTACTTTCTTTTCCCACAACAAATAAAGAAATACTTCGAATTTGTAATAATCATAATTTGTGAGTGAATATTTTATCGTATTATTAAATGATGTTGTATTACAGTGTTATAATTAGGTTTCTTTAAATATGTGAAATGCAAATGAGGTGTCATTACATAAATGGAAAAATTGAAAATGTTAACACCTACACCGCCATGAATTCATACATAGAATAAATTATGCCCTTGGCTAGTGTTGGCAGTGTTCATTTATTCTGTTTAATTTCCGAAACAACTTCCGCAATATCATTCCAAATACTGATCCATTATTATCTTGCTCCTGGAGCATGATAATATTTTGACAGCTGAAAAATTAGTTTTCCATCACGATAGTGTCAGAAAATTATCCGAGGATAATTATTTAGCCCAATTGACACACAGCCTAAGTTATGGAAATTATAAGTTAGACTGTTTTTCGATTGGACTGCAATTTCGATTTCGACGGCAAAATCAGATGTCAATTAGATATATTGATTGTATAAAAAAATAGTGCGTATATTATTGACTTGTTAAAGGCGCTTGTATAATTCATAATATCTATGAGGAAGTATAATAGAAATAAAGAAATGACAACAGCTCACAATATTTTTAAGGCAACTAACTTTTGAGATTGAACCCAACTTTCCCTCCAAAAAATGTCTAGTATAACTCGTTTTAATTCTTTTGTCTGCTCGGATTTCGATGGGGTACCACAAAAAGCCTCAAACAAAACGAAGCAATTGAAACTGAATTTACGTGACGATTCTTCCGATATCTACATATGTAATATACAAATATACCTTACCTAACATGCTACATCTCATTCTTCACTATTCTTCATCACTTAAAACAACACTTCACCAAATTCTACTAAATGTTCAAATCCAGATAAAGGTCAGACGGATTCATAATCATAATGTAGAATGTAGAATGTATATGTACATTTCTACATAGTCTGCTATTCGTACCTTGCAATTTTAGCTTGGTTTGGTTTTTGATAATATAGACCCGAGTTACCCAAAGTGTGCTCCGCCATGAAAATCCAAGTGCTCAGCGGAAGGATGGGAACAAATATGAAAATTCAATCAGACTAACTAATTTTGTGCTTCTGAAACTTTGTCATTTTGTTCGCAGCAATGGAATTTGTGTATTGATTACATGGTACAAATATGCGTAAAAGTAAATCGTCTACTCCAAATCTTTAGAGATATCAAAATGGAAACGATAAATGCGGTTGATAGCGAAAAGATTTGGTTGTTCTACGAAGCTTTTTTTTCGGAGAAATACAAGTTTCTTAGAAGACAGGAAGTTTTGAGAACCGCAAAAGAAAGGAGATTGGACGCAAAACTACTCCAAAGAAAGATTTGCCAGACAAGTAGAGCCAATCCATTTTTGATGTCCATACAAATTAGGTTGTAGAACAATATCTTCGTGGATGCATATTCGACAAAAAAAAAAAAAAAAACATTATGTCAACAAAAACCTAAAAGCCGGAATTTCGAAAGACTCCACTTACAAAAAGCATTGCAATTTTGGAAAAAATTCTTTGCCAAATCCAAGTTTAATTTATTTCGATCCGATGGAAAAGTTTATGGTAAGGCATCCTCCAAACAAACAATATTGCAGCCAAAGTAGACGCTTCAGGCCATAAAGTATGGAGCAAGGGGTCCCAGGTTCGATCCCCGGAAAACATAAATTACATCTTAAGGTTTTTTCGATTTACTAGACATTCGCATGCACATGCGAATTTCCTATATAATTCTGTAGATTCGCATGCATGCGAGTTTCCTGAACCTTACAAAGGAACCGGAAATTCGCATGTGCTAAAAAAATCACCTCTGAAAAGAATCCGCGCGCGCGAATTCTTTTCAGAGGTGATTTTTAAAATATAACTCCAGTAAAAGGGAAAATCAAGTTTTTCTAAGCATGTGAGCTGGGAAATACTCGGAGCTTTTACACTCCTAGTGGGGTAAATAAGCTACGGTGCGAATTTACCTTACGCTTCATTTTCTGGCATCAGTCTTAGCTGCCATCAGTATAGTATGACATCAGTATAGTCCATATGGAAATTTTTCACATGCGAATCTGCTACCTAAAAGTGTTCATTCGCATACATGCGAGTCTCCGCAAATATATAGGAATTTCGCATGTATTTTATTTTCAAAAGTTTCGTTGCGAGTTTCCGAAATAGTGTGTAGATTCGCATAGTTTCTCATGCGAATTTACGTTCCAATAGCATACATTCGCATGCATGCGAATTTCTTCTTTATATCTAGACATTCGCATGCATGCGAATGTCCGGTACATCGTTTTTTCTACTGCGTCACCTTGGGCGAAAGTCTGACAAACATTCGATACTCTAACTGTCCTGAAAAAACTTCTCAAAACAGCCGTTCGGGCTCGGCATAAAATTGTAGGTCGCTTCCATTCGTCCCAAAAATAAAAACTCACAAAACAAATGGTTGTGAGAAGCTAGTCCAAGGGTTCCTATATGGACCTGTTGCCCCAAATATTTATTTATTTATAAGATGCCAGAGTTTAGTGGAAAGTTTTCAGAAAAGATTGACGGCATGCAATATCAAAAAAAGGCTTTTCCACTATCGGTAATTTTTATAAGTTTCGACAACTGGAATTTTAAAGTTTTTGTCATTCTGTGGCAAACTCGAAAATGAGTTAAAAATGTTTTTGAATTATTTTTTTTTTTTTAATACCTACACTACTAGTTTTAAATATTTTATAAAATGCTAAAGGTCACATCACATACATGTTACTTATTTCTTCAATTTAATAAACTTTAAGAAAAAAATCGGAAAACAGTAACTGCGTCCATAACTACGAAAAATGGGATAAGTACGGACAACGAAGTGCTCCTCGAGGAATTTCTCTCCAGAAAAGTGATCCGCGACCAAAAAAGATTGGGAACCACTGATATAGACATACACTATGCTATTATGCCGCAGGAGGCACATTCAACATTGTCACAAACCAACATTGTGCTGTCACTTCTGCCACAATGTGGTAGATCTATCACAATTTCTTAATATTTTCCAAACTACTAGACCCAAATATTTTACCACGTTTGGGCATTCTACTCTTAGACATACGTAAAGGGTCCGCCAAATAATTTTTTTTTTTTTGAAAATGCTATAAAAAAAAACTACTGAATATTTTCTCAAATTTCTTTTTTTATTTGAAAGTACAATCCTTCCGGTTAATAATGGAAAATAATTTCATTCAAATGGCTGCCTCGGCTGGCCATGCAATAGCCTACACGATCGGTCCAATTTTTAAGCACATTATCGATTGTGTGCAGCTGTATTTCACCAATGGCTTCACGAATATTGTCCTTTAAAGCGTCAATTGTCTCTGGCATGTCGGCGTAACACTTATCTTTTACGGCACCCCACAAATAATAGTCCAACGGTGTCAAATCGCAGCTCCGCGGTGGCCAAACGACATCAGCTCTGCGGCTGATAATGCGATCTTCAAAAACAGGGCGCAAAACATCGAGTGTAGCTTCGGCTGTGTGGCACGTAGCGCTGTCCTGGGGTCTCATCGCGTAACTTTTCGGACGATCATCGTCTCGACGATTGAACAAAACGACGTCGTTTTAAGTTAGCTTCATGTAACAACACAATCGCGTCGTTCAATCGAATCGTCCATCGTTTTCGTTTTGAACAGTTTGAGCAGGGCTGTAAACAAACTGTGACAACTGGAAACCAATAAAAAGGGTATATAATTTGTGTGTGTTGTTGTCTTTTATGTGGAAATGTATGTATAGGTAAAAAGGTAAACATTTTTCGTTGCAGCAAAAATTTTATTGATAGGGGTTGTAAAATAAGAGAAAATTGGTGAATGCATTTTTCAAAAACCATTTAATGAATGCAATTCTATGATTGTGTACTCCAACAAGGGTGTGATGTGAACTTTCTAGTGTACCAATTTTGATTAACTAAAATGAAGAAAATGGATATTTTTTCTATATTTTTACATTTCACCACACTAATGCAAAATGGAGTGTACTATTTGTCGAAATTATGAAAAATTTGATTGAAGTAATATTCTTTAACATTTGTTTTGCTTTTAAAAACCCTAAATGGAAACAAAATATAGTAAAAACGATGAAACGATTGCCAAAGAGCCATCGTTCAATCGAATCGTTTCGACGACGCTACTTGACAGTTAAATTGTTTACGTGAAGCAACAAGAAACGATGATCGTTCAATCGTTTCGACGATCATCGTTTTTTGGTTGTTACACGAAGTAGCAGCATCGTCGAGACGACGTCGTTGGATCGTTTTAGCCTTACGCGATGAGACCCCTGTTGAAACCAAATGTTGCCAATATCCTCCTCTTCAATTTTTGTGAACAAAAATTCGTTCAACATGGCCCGATAACGATGGCCACTCCTTGCTCATTTTCGAAGAAAAATGGCCCAATTATGCCTCTGGACCAAAATCCGCACCAAACAGTGACTCGTTTTGGGTATATCGGCTTTTCAATGTATGCGTGCGGGTTTTCTGTGCCCCAAATGCGACAATTTTGCTTGTTTACATATAACGGAGCTGACGGTGCTTCTCTTCTTCCAAAATCCGTACGCAATTTTCGCACACATTCTGCAACATTACCATGATTTTCAAAGTAATGTCGCAATATTTCCCAGCGTTGTTCAAGCGTATACACAACCATATTCGTTCAGCGGAAGGATAAAACTAATTATCTGTCAAATCAGACATGAGCTAAGTGTTACCATTCGCGAAATAAGCACTAGTTGAAAAAAAAAACGTTAAATGGCGGACCCTTTATTTCCTCTCTGTGCTTTCACATTCACGCACTCTAAATGGATTTTTTTTTTGCATTTTTTGCCGTCTAATATTTTCGTTCCTCAGCTTCCTTTCCCAGCAAAACAGACAGTTCGCATACGTTCGCTTAGAGTTCCTCGGAAAAAGATTTTTTTCGCCGACCGGCGGCGGTGAGTTCATTTGAGAATCCTATAAGCGGTACATGCCTATATCATGTGAACATCTAGTGGAATTTTATATAAATTAGGAAACGAAGGGAAAATTGACGGATGTCGTTCTGGTGGTAAAGAAGAATATGCGAGATATTCATCCTTACTTTATACACTGCAGAAAGACATATCATTTAAACACAGTTAAAAATAGTAGGTACTACATTATTTGTTCTAATATTAAACCCCTAAAAAAAGTTTCTGTATTCAGTATTGGCGGAAATATTTGCGTTAGCTTGGGTGTTGGGTCAATTCAATCTACACAAAAGTAGCCTTTTCTTAAATTCTCATTCTCGGTATGGCACGAGTTATTGCCATATGTCTGCGTAAACTAGGGTTGCCAGAAATAATTTGAAGAAAGTAGTAGTTATGGAGCATGAAAATCCCGCACTTTCCCGGACAAAATAGGATCTAAAAAAGAGTACAAAACTAGGACCAAAATGCGCGGCCATGTGTCATTTGCGCTGAATAATTATTAGCCGGTTGATTTTCTGACATATAAAAGTGTTGAAAAAAGAAGTTGACTAAACTCAAATCTAAAAATAGAAATATTTCCTTAGTCAGATACTCCATATTTTTCCAACTTACAATTCCAATTGATCGGGAAGGGGAAGAGATAAAGACAATCAATTTCTGAGATTTTGGAAATTTTGCTTGGAAACCGAGTTATTGACGACAAAATATATTTCGTATTTTACTAACAAAGAGATTACCGCATTAAAGAACCCAAATTAAAAAAAGTGTATATTTTTGAAGGATTTTTGAAGTTTTCGAAATATTACTTTAGGGTTTCAAAAGTCGTCCCACTGCATGCCGGGTGAAGACAAAGCAATCACCTTTTTGAATGGTTTAAAAGTGCCTGATGGTATTCTATATTCATTGTCGAGCAATTCAGCAAAATATTTTATACTTTTAAAGTGATTACATCGACTTCAATAGATCGCATACTGTGGTGGACATAAAACACTAGTAATTTGTTCATTCAGTGTTTTCGAACCGTTCTTTTGTCGATTACCAAAGTTGGTACTACAATAATATTTTTCAGAATTCGCTGGATATTTTCAAGCTCTGGTAATTTCGAATTTCCTTTTCTCTTGACGATGAAAATATGAAAAACCCGGACAATCTAGAAAAACAATTCCGGACGTTCCCCGCATAAGAGAAAAAGAGTACATTTCCGGGAAAACCCGGACGGCTGGCAACGCTGGCGTAAAATTAAACGTAATCATTTTGTTTTGCTTTTTAAAACCTCTTAAACTGAATAGTTTTTCACTGGAAAGCCCATACAATTAAAGGACATACGAGTATCTACAAATTTTGATTAAATTAAAGCACATTAAACAATAAACAATAAACATACCGCCAGTGTTGCTGCTTTTTTCTCATTTATATTATTGAAATTGTAAAATCATTGATATTGTTCTCTCCTTTATAATAAGGCTGATGTGTGCCACGCATATTTGGAAAATACTTGTCTTTAAGGCACAGTTAATGTTTGAACAGTACCTCACCTAGATGTATTTACGAATCCTGCCGACCTAAAACCACATCTATATCTTTAAATCTTTGGGTACGATAAACAGTGCGTTATCAGTCTCTCTTTTGTTAAGCATTTTCATTCTACTGTCAAATGGTGTCAATCGTCGAATAAAATATGGCAGATGGTAGATATACCCGTGTAAAATATCTATATACCTATATATATATACAATTCATGATGCGACATCCTTCTAACAATATCTTTTTCTTAATAAAAGGGTTGAATAAAAATTAATCCCTTTCCATATATCCTTTTAAATGAAAATGAGCAGCATAATTAAAAAGTGAGTTGTACAATTTTAAACATGTTTGTATATAATGTACATTATAACTAATTTATAGGGTTGGTACCTATATGATATTCATATTTTGATTTTAATTCTAGGCTAGCTAGACATTTTGAATATTGCAATTGCAATCTAGGACTACATAATATCTGATACATACCTACGACCTAAGAATCTTGTAAAATAATAAAGTAATAAGTATGAGTGCAGGAATTTATTATCTTAAAGTCGCAGCTGGATGTCTGGTAATGAGTTCAGTTCTCTTTATGCATTTGTCCCGCATCTTCCCGAATTTGCGACCCAGTGACGTGTGTAAAAGAATACTTAATATTTAATTTTTAGATATAATAGATTAGATCTCAGTTCAACCATTTAAAAGCTTTACCGACTTACAATCGCTTTTATGAATATCGAAAAATTATTTATATGATTGGGATTTTATTCTGACGAGAGATTAGAAACAGAAAGAAAGTCAAAAAATCAAAATCCTGGCAGTTAGAGAGGTGCATTAGCTGCTTCTTTATAAATATAACGATTGTCATCCTCCTCGATTAAGACCCTCTCGATTCAACGACTGTATCGAGCTTCTCGGCGGGGACTCCCACTGCATGAAAACGTTGATCGAAGCCATAGTATAACTTAAAGGGGAATGAAGTCTGTACCCCTCTGGGATACGTAAGGAGAAAAATATGTTTGCTCTTCACCAGATTATCTAACAGAAGGCTAGCTGACAACAGTGCTCAAACAAAACTCCTCAATTGGAGAATACTTCGTTAGACTCACATAAGCACGCTTTACTTTACTGCCCAATAGGCGTGAATGCGATCAAGCTTGGCATCACACAGGGCGAAGTTGCACGGACGCAAGTAGGAGTGGAACATTATTTGATTTTCTATGCTGAAGCCTGAAGTCCTGTTTTAGGCCCCAGTTATAGCTATCAGTAAAATGCAACCGAAAAAAAATTGTTTTGCTTTTTTGGAGCACTTAAAAGTTTAAGTTGAACTCAATCTTGGTCTTAAATAATGTTGCTTTTGAATTCTGAAGTTAGTTCATCAAAAAAAAAAAAAAATTAAGCAATTGTTGTCTAAATTTTTTAGGATACGAATTTATAAATTTTACGTACAAGTTTTTCTGTTAAAATTTTAGTCAATTCCAAAACAGGTTTCACTGAATTCCTATGATATGCAATGGTTAAATTTTCCAGTTTATTTCTGTTTCGTGTTTTTACGGATGAACTTTACTAATGGCTATACTATAACCACATCACTCATCCGATATTTCAGGCTTCAATTTCAATAACATCATCAACATCCTCAACTCCAGAGTTTGGTGTTGACCTGAGTTTGTTTTCCCTTTATTCACTCATTTCCAAAGTTGTGGTCTAATGACCGCCGCGGGCGCGCGACGGGAACGAGCCCCTCAAACCAAACATGTAGCCTACAAGTTTACTGTGGCTTCGCAGAACTCGTATTACACTTGCGAGGTTTTATCAAAATCCTTTGATCAGTTGTTTCTTTATTTGAATGAAAATTGTCTATAAAAACTATCGACAACCAAACTTTTCGAAGACTCGCAAATCACTCCAAGCTTCATGGGATTAGTTTGATTTTTTGACAGAACTGACAACGAAAAATCGGCATTTTTATTATTAATTTTCGTATGTATAAGTTTTAGTCAGCCGTACAATAAGATTGGGCCTCCGCACACGAGATGAATTCTACCGGCATAAAACCGATTTTGTAGGCGAGGGGACTGAGGTGAGTGGAATAAAACGGTCAACAAGTCAGAAAACGAATATCTACATATACAATTTTCAAAATATTTCGTCTGAAAAAATTAAAAATTCTTAAAGTCAAATATCAATTTTGAAAAAAAAAAACTATCACATTGAAAGGAGGTTCATGTATACAGTTTGTTCTGCCGGCAGAAATCCTCCCGTGTGCGCTCGAAGTATAGTATAAATCCGTTTTTATGCCGGCAGAATTAGTCTCGTGTGCGGAGGCCCATTGGGCTTAAGTTTTAGTGATGTTGTTTCTCGCAAATGTTATATATCTTTATCAGAACTCAAGGAAATAAAGAAATGAGAATTATCTACCAGACCCCAACACATCATCATCAGAATCCATTAAACGGTTATTGAGTTAGAGGACGTCTTACTTTATGTGTAGAATTGTATTGTGCCATTTTAATGCCGCAAACGAATGACCGAAAAATTACATAGGTATCTATGTATATATATAGCAGACATTTTTGTAAGTAGATATATCTACATTTTAGTATAGTCAAACTAATGGTTTAAATAAGATGTACTTACATTTAGAAGATATGCCAGCCTTGAACATTATTTTTTATTTAATTTTTATAAAATTCGTCATTTTACTCGGAAAAGTAGATACCGACCTACTACAATTAAAATATTTACAAAATCGTTTTCAAAGCAAAACCGAGTATCATACTCACCAATAATTTGAACCAGACAAAGTCATGGAAGTTTTTAAAAAATAAAAACCCATTCGTCGAACACAGAGTCCATGGACATTCACATTCAGAGAGTCCAACTGTATAGAGCTACAAAGTCGTAAATACCAAACATTAGTAGGTCACTTTGGGTCGGCATCGGCACTTTGAAGGTTTTTGGAATTTTCCAAGCTTTATATTTCGCGCTCCATCCCAGCGCCCGTGTTTCTCCAAAATATCGTCTTGGGTTGGTATGATATTTTTTGATACCCTTCATTACATTAGCTACCACAAGCTGACACTAGAAAAAGCCCTGTACCGTGTTTTCATTCCACCAGTTATAAAGCAGAACTCCTGTAAATTTTATTTCTCTTTGTTGTTGTCGATTAATTACATTTTGATGGCCTCGTTGTATGAACACAATTCTTCAAAAACGATAAGCTTTCAATTCATTTCCAGAGATGACATCTTCACGTATTTATCACTTGTTCTGACTCTGAGACACTTTCGTGATTCGAAAGTTAATGTCCTATAAGGTAAGATTGGTAAGATACATTTTTTAGGTGGAAGCAATCTGTGCAATGGTATATTGGTATTTATAATTTTTTGTATCGGTTTAGTTACCCTGAACTGCACAGAAAAAAAGAATTGGAAGGTACAAATGAAGGTCACGTAAACTGAAGACGATCGAATGGCATCGTTTCGATAAATAGGTAGCGGTTTCTATCTATTGCTACAGATAAGCAAGAGATAGCTTTCGTGAAAAGGATATCTTTCGATTTTACTATAGATCTGGGGCCCAGACTTTTGCGTTTTATGTGAAAAAATATTGTTCGATGAAACTATGGTCTAATAATTGCTACTTTGTTTCTTGAGGCTTTTTGCACCTACTACGCTGTAGGAATAGATTTATCAAAAAAAAAAAAAATTAAAAATTGGTACAAATTCAGGGGTCAGATCACGTAAAATAAAAGCGATTGAACGATATCGTTTTCACACATGCTGCCTCTATCATATCTGTGGCAATAAACAGAGACTGCTATTGTCGAAACGATGTCGTTCGATCCTTTTCATTTGACGTGATCTGGCCCCAGATTTTGTTCCGCTGCAAATTTTGTATGTTTTTTGATTTGTTTTCTTTTTCATTCGATGCTGTAAAAACATTTTTTTCTTTTCTAACATGAGCAGAAGGAAGATGTCGGACTTAACGAAATGGCCGTTGTTCTGTGCAATGTCTGATGTCCATGGGTCGGGGCTGATAGAAGTCTTACTGGAATTTTAAATCTCTGGACAAGAACCAAATGCAGGGCGAGTTTTTTTATTCTGATTTGAAAGTTAGTTTCATTTCATCAATTGAAATAAAACTCCCCAAACAGTTAAACAACACGAACTTCTTATTTGGCGTCTGCTTCACAATTACACGCTGATGTGTGCATATACATACACCTATGCACACTATTTTTGTAGATTTTAGCCGCTGATTCTTAGACCGACCGATTTTCAATTCGATATCATCGGCATAGTCCGAACGACAGTCTTTCAAACGGTCTCTATTGGATCCTATAAGCGTTATAGGATGCACCTACACTGGTAGGTAGTCATCACATCGTCTATATCGCCAGTAAAAAAAAATATTTCAATATTCACTATACTGAATTAAAAAATTGCTTAATTTGCTGACGACATTGAAAAAATTGACAGCATTGAGACAAAATGAGTGAAAACCCAATATTTATGCTTTCAACAAAAAAATGAAAAGCTGCGCACAAGACACAAAATCGAGGAATTGGACAGAACACAATATGCAGATGTTACTTGGAAATGTTTGGGACTTTGGCTCTGCTATAAACTCTGAAATTGATATCGTAATAGATATCAAGCGATAACTGTTGACGGTTATGTCTTAACAGCTATAACAATTAGAGTTGTCCATTAGCGACATTGACCTGCTCAAAAATGTACGCATTAGTCGTCTCTAAAGGCATTGTAAACAGAGCCCCAATAAATACCCCCTATTACACAGAGCGCATTAAGTTCATTGAGGCATTAAAATGCGGCGGGTTGGGGTGGAAATATTGTATGGTCAAAATTCTGTTTTCAAAATACATAGTACTGTATTTCGAAATTCTGTGTGAACAAAATTCTGTATGAACAAATCTCTGTATTTCAAAATTCTGTATGAACAAAACTCTGTATTTCAAAATTCTGTATATCAAAATTGTGTATTTTAAGGAAATGGTTTTGATAATGTAAAAAAATGCGCACTTTTTTTACATTATCAAAACCATTTTTTTAAATACAGAATACTTATATAATACAATTTTGTTTTTATATTTTACTGTGTCCCTGAATGTCTACATAGATTTATGAAAACAAAGTGCGACGAATACCTTTAGAATTTTGCTACTGCAATCAAAGCTTTACCTTTGACGGTTGCCTTGCAAAAAAAAAAACAGAATTTTACTACCAAATCAGTATTTTTAATATTTGCATCAATTTAGATTTTGTTGTTATCTTTATGTTTAAGTTTACTGTTCATATTAAGTTTACTCTTATACAAGGCGCGCACCGAAGTGGTGAGGCAGTGGCGTAGCGGTGGTATTGGAGTGGTGTGGTGACGGAATGGCGGCAAAGTGATATGAAACTTATTCAAGTGGCAAACAACGTAGGTATGGTCCCACGGATTCATCAGTTCTTAAAATGTCGCATGTGTTAACTCTTGGTCGTTTCGAATGTTTTTAGTTTCCGGGTAAACAAAAATACGCAGTTGTAATGCAAAAATCCACGTCGTCACCAGCCTCTACAATATTATATGACTAGTTGAAACTAAACCACTTCCATTCCATCGTCATCGCCACGCCACTCCTATGCCACCTCTGCCACTTGGTCACCACGCCACAGCCACAGCCACTGTCTTGTGTTTTTGTTAAGCTATGTAGTAGCCCTGGCACAGGAATTTCAATTATTGTACCTACATATTTTTTCTCAATAAATTTTAAAAACTATATCAAAGCTTGCTTTTTGTAAACACTTTTTCAAAATATGGACTTGAAGCATAAACAGTATACCGGAAAACAGAATTTTGCATTTATAGCCTTTTGGATATACAGCATTTTGTTCATACAGTATTTTCAAAAAATAATTTTGTCGATACAGAATTTTGAAATGCAGAATTATGTCCTGCTCCCAAATGCGGCTTGTAAAACCGTTTGTGAAAAATTACAGATTTTTTTCATCACTCAGTTTTGACGCTACGAATTAGAAGTGATTTTACACCGTTTTTGTAAAGGGTATGGGCTTCAACGTTCCGTCATGTCATTATGTCATTCCGGTATTTATGTCATTACCGGAAGCAAACGGAATGCATAACTATTATGATACATAACCTTGATACCTACGAGTCCATAGACACTGACTTCGGTCTAAAGTTGTGCGAAACGTTGAAATCCGTATACGCGGTATTCATTACATCAAATTATAGAGATCAGCGCACAAGAACACCATCCCATACACAACTAATTTACTTTATTAATTATGCCAACAAATACATGTATAGGCAAAAACAATTATACAACAATCCAACTCCATTGAAATCCAATTTAAACGTCTAAATTCCAATACCCATGTAGGTCCATTCATTCGCAAGGAATTTCCTCTGAAGCAAACCCCTTCTTAATGAATGATCACAATAATTCCTATTCAAGATCACGGCACAGCATATTGCACATGGCTATTTACACAACGGATATTTGATAGCCACCGCCACTAGGGTTTCTATTAAGCAAACACAAAGCCAACACGGTTGAGTATACAAAAATGAGTTCAATTAATAAACAATGGGATTAATTTACTAATTAAAGACCCCAAACAAGAGCAATTTATATCAGGGAACAACTATGTATGGCGATAGGCTGGCTACATATACCCGCACACAGGTCGTATAGTGGTGTTCGCGAAATACAAGTCCTGCCGTTCCCAGCCAAATTCAAGACTCAACACTTTGAGCTTTTGCATACGAACATTGCTCCAGTTAGCAAGCGGAAATGTATTGAATTGTACATTCATTCAGAACATGAGCTGATGCTGATGCTGATGATGGTCCTCCTGAAAATAAAAGAGTGTGATGGCTGCAGTTGAATTGTTCGTTATGTTTGTTTAGCTCTCGAATATACTCTCTAAACAGATACGAGTGGGTCTGGGGTACCTACACTCGTATCTCTAGATAGATTCCCATAAATGAACAACATTAATTATAACATCCATACTCTGACTCGCTCTCAGAATTAATTAATTAAAATAAATCTATTGCCTTCTTAATATTGGATCATATATCAAGTCGGAAGTATCGTCAATTATTGAGATGATTTGCTATAAAAATGCAGCAATAAATTAACCACAGCCGGTTCGTGATCAGTTAATAAATGGATTTTAACTGATATTCGAACTTTTAGATTTTATCTGTTGCAATCAAAATGAACGTATCACTAAATTGGCAAATGGCATTTATTAAAATACAATTTATATACATTAGCATATTATTGCACTTCAATTTAATATGAATTTCAATATCGAATGATAATGCTCAATGATGAGCATTATAACACCCCAGTGTCCTTAGCAGGGGCGTAGCGAGGGGGGTCGGCAAATCAACGAGGAATTTTCAAAAATTAGGTCTGAACAAAATGTTAAAATAGAACATTAGGCTGTTCAAGAGTTGGCAAATCAACCAGCAATTTTCAAAAATTAGGTCTTAGGTTTGGATTTTCATTAGGTATAAGTTTTAAACTTGTAAATGTACACCTACAAGTCGGCATTTTCAAAGGTTCCACATGAACTCCTTAAAATTTAGCTAGTTTCGATTCAATTAAGGACAGTCCTTAACATTTAGGCGAGTGTAGATTCGATTTTAAAAAGGACGGTCGGTATCGGCGAATTTACTGACTGAAATCCTTAAAATTTAGCAATTTTAAATTCGATTTTAAAAAGGACGGTCGGCATCGGTGAATATGCCGACTGAAATCCTTAAAATTTTGATTCGATTTTAAAAAGAACGGGCCGCATTTATAATTTGAGGTTAAATTCGGAGGGATATGTTATTCGCTAGTTTGTGGAACTCGGCTTATTGATGTGGATTGCGAACGAAACGAAATTTCGTTATTTAAACTGTTTATAAACATGTTTTCTGATGGCTGAAATTCGCGAACTGCCGCGACCTAGAAAAGTTTTCAGGTGAACTGACTGCCAAAACTTGCGAATGTTCGTTCGTTCGTAGATAGTTGGTCGCTCTCATGTGAAAGGTCCTTTAGATATTGGCCCAGGGGTATTCCTGTATTGCGCCTCCCATACAAACAAAAACAATCAAAATCTTATATCCCGAAGACCACCGGATCGATTGAGTTCAAATTTACAGGTGACCTTAGGTTTTGGCCCGGGATATTTCCTGTGAAAATTGGTCAAAATTGGACAAAGGGGCGTGGGACCTCCCATACAAAAAAACATCTTCTATGGGTGAAATTCGATGTATCTGGATATAACTCGATAACCGCTGGGCCGATCTTCATGATTTGTATGCAGTCGGCAAGTTCCTGAAATAAGTCGGTATTTCAATGAAAGTCACCCCCCCAAAGCTCAAACCCTCGCTACGCCCCTGGTCCTTAGACACATAATTTTGAATCCCCAATATTTGCAAAATATTGCAGTACGAAATTGATAAATTAATTAATAAAAATAATTGCGTGAAAGATTTATATCTTGTCTTAGCGCCGATTTCTTCACAGAGTACTAGTTGATACTCAAATAGGTATCAAGTCATTTCTTCACGCATAGTACTAAGCTGAATTTGGTACCGAGTATTAGTTAGTACTCGGTATTTGCTGGAACCTCAAAATCGGCAGTCTAACGTCGTTAGAACCTGAATTAGGTCGATTTCATTACTTCAGCTCTTGCCTAATTTTTGAGAAAAAAGTAAATACGTCGTAGGTTTTCGTTTCAATTAAGTTTATTCTTTTTTATAGCCTCCTCAGGAAAGTATATTCACTTTTGCCATTAAGTATATAAGTATATTAAGAATCAGGATAAAATTCAGAACCAATTTAGCCATGTCCGTCTGTCTATCTGTCTGTAATTAGCGCCAGTCGTAGGCAATTGGTATTAGGCTTTCGACACATGAGTGAGCATCCTTCGACAATCCCGCATTAAAACTAGGACCTATTATAATTAATTAATAGTAGGACCTGGTAAATATATAAATAAATATTTGGTGCAGCAGAACCGTAGGCTTAGCTTTTCGCAACCAATTTTATTTGTTTGAGGCGAATGGAAGGGACCTATATAATTCTATGGTGAATCGGAACTGCTGAATTATCTCAGATAAATTTGTCAGACGTTTAAATGTCAGAAACATTGGCAGAACGGGAGGTGGCCGCTGCTGCATTTTATCGTTTTGCTCAGTTTCCACGGACAATCAGTGCAATCGACGATGGGCTGGATCTGTTTTATACAATTTTCCGTCACTCGTATGAACGTGCGCGATTTGAGGCCGGCGAGTTTGGTAGACATAACATTAATCGGTGACTCTGGGTACTCGAACACACGCTATTTGGCGACTCCATACACTGCGAATTATTCTGATTTTCGGCAAAATCGATATGCAAATATCCCGCAAAATGTTTGACGCACAATGAGCAATAAAAATGTTACCGTTATGACATTTCATAGGCTAAAATGGGTACTAGACCAGTTCACTCCACTCCACAGTTCCACTCTTTCAAAAATTTCTTCAAACTTATTTAGGGAGGTACTCGAAGAAAAGCGGGTTATTTTTTTGCATAAGAAAGCGGGCGTTGAACAGAAAGGACAAAACTCAGAAAATCGCACGTATAGTATACATAAGAGAAAGGAGACGAATTTGATCTATTCAGCGAGAGATTTTATAACCCGACATTTCGGCCTTTCGGGTTATTTAATTTTACTTTTAGCCAGCTTTTAGCGTTGCGTTATGCTCAGAGAGTGCGTGGCCGGCTTTAATCCTAATGATGAAGAAGGGTGTCTGTTTCCGTGTGTATGCTTGAAAATAAAGTTCAATTGAGTTGGTGGAGTCGGTGTGTGTAGTTTAATGAATAGATACATATTAAGTTTATCCCGTGGGTTTTATGTTGCTCGTTTTTAAGTAAACATTGTTGTGTAGTTGAAACTGAAACTTTTAAAAGGTAACTCGGTAGGAATCGGGTTATATGCGGATGCATCGCCACTGCTACCTATACAATCTAAGGTGCCCTATGTAATTAAAAAATAATGGCGTAACATTTTGCCATTTCCATATCTGTGCTTAGGACTTTCTTTATAAAAGTCTAGCTGTAGTTTAGATCTCAGATCGGCGGTTTTTAAGATAAAAGATTTTGAATGTTTTTTTTTTGTATGGGCGGTGCCACGACCCTTTGTCCAATTTACCAATCTTCATAGGAGTACCGAGCACTCCAGTACCAATAACTAATACTATCTGTAAGTTTGAGCTCCATCGATTTGGTGGCTTGGCCGGAGACCAGTCTGAATTAGTGCGAATCATCGAAATCGGTCCAGGAGTTCTTGAGTTATACACGTAGTAAATAACGTAACTCTCCTTTATATATTTAGATTGGCAACACTAAAAAACAAAGTCACGAACAAAAACAAATCCACAAAATCATTTAAGTAGGTATAAACACGCAAAATGCAGGTGAAAATACAATTCGTGCTGAGTGAGTATATATTTTTGGCAAAATGATTTGATTGCTATTTTAAGTATTTCGTGATGTCAAAAGTCATTTATGACACATTCGAGACTACTTTTCGACAACATTTAAAGCAAAGCATAATTTGGTAGTAGGTAGATATACAGATTTGATTTCTATTTTAAGTATTTCGTGATGTCAAAAGTCATTTATGACACATTCGAGAACACTTTTCAATAATTTGGTAGTATACAGTTTTTATCGGGGCTAAGGAAATCTATAATTTTTTATAGAGTTGGGTATATAAGAAATTAGTTTGTTATGCCTTTATAGAATAGCAAAAAAATACCTTTTGTATCGTACGAATAAAAAGTATAGCATTTGCTTTGAGTACCTAACCTAGGTAAATGGTTTTAGGAAAGTAAAATCACTTTTCAATTGTTTTCAATCCGTATGAATAAAAACTTACAGTCCTATTATGGCTATCAAATATCAATTATCATACTTGTTAATATCAATTCATTGATAATTTGGTATAATGAGTAACAATACCTAATTGATAATTTTTACCCCATTGTAAATTTTTTGTTTTTTTTTTTTTTCTTACACAACTACTGTAAAATACTAATCAAAATATCATTGAGAATCGGTTCTGTTTTGACGTTTATAATTTGTACTATTTAGTTTTTGTTTTATGGCTGAGGAGGACTAGTTTTGGTTGAATAATATATGTAAATGAACTTCCTCAAATCATAAAATATTGTAATGTACATTTGTTTGCCGATGATGTCCAATTATATTTGTGCTGCCCGATGAATAGTATCAATAGAGCTATTCAAGACTTAAACGAAGACTTAGAGACTATTCAGCAGTGGGCGCTAAAACACAACTTGACCTTAAATCCACAGAAAACAAAAGCTATATGTAGGTATACATAAAAAGAAATTAGATACAGCAACCCTTCCACCGATCAAATTAGGACAATCCTTTATAGAATACGTCCATACGGCTAGAAATTTGGGCTTTGTCTTTAATGACAATCTGACTTGGAACGACCATGTGGCAGCTACGACCGGAAAAGTCTACAATGGTCTTCGTTTGCTAAGGTTATCTCAAAGCTTCGTGCCGGTCAAAACCAAGATGCTGTTAGTAAGGACGTTGCTTTTACCAATTTTGTTGTATGGGTGTGAAGTTTTTTGCAAAGTTGACTACAACAGTTGGCGCAAATTAAATGTAATATACAACAATCTAGCGAGGTACGTCTTCGATAAAAGATACTTTGAGCATATCTCTAGTTACTCAAAACAAATAATGAGCCTCAGTTTTGATAATCTGATTATATTTAGGTCGCTAACTCTACTGCACGGAATTATACAGACACGTCATCCAGAATACCTATACAACAGACTAAATTTCGCCAGCTCACAGAGAACAGCTGTTCTGATTCGGCCTAGGTTTAATTCTGTACAATCTTAACGCACATTTTTCGTCCATGCCACTCTCTCTTGGAACTCATTACCCGTAGCACTCAGAAGAATCGTAAACACAAGCAAATTCAACACAAATCTTTTCCAATACTTGGCCAATGATAATAATTATTAATGATCGTAAAGTAAAATTAACATTTAGGTATTTTTAGGTTTATATGTATATAAATTCATTATGTCATGTTATAATTAAATTGTACTTATTCTGAACCTCAATATGAAAGCACTCGAAGCACTCAACTATAATTTTATTAAGCCTTTCACAATTTATAAGATATTTGAAATCTTGCTGTGAAACTATTTTGTCTAAATAAATATGAAATATGAATATGAAATATGAAATAATCTTATGTAGGTAGTTGTTTTTATACTTCTACTTTTATCAATACTTCTATGAAGGCTTGTTTCGAAAGTTTTGTTCGAATCTGGAACCGAATCACATCACGAGCTAAAGTAAAAAAATTAAAAATTCACTGCTTACATATTTTTGTCCATATCCGTTGGTTTTGAAGCAACTCGTAATGTCCTGCGTATGCTAGCTTTTTCGCTTACCTACTCTTGAATTATGATGATAGAAATATCTAGCATTCAAAAACAATTCAACCAAGGCATTTTGCTCTAAAGTTTTTTTTTTATAATAATAAAAATGAAGATATACATTTTTTAATGTATATTTGATACGTATCCAGTGAAGAATTTGTGGCTGATAGAAAATTTGATGAATATCACATTTTTTGACAATCGTAATACCTACCAAGTTTTTCCATAAAACAGTTCGCAATAGATCAAAAATCTAATACAATTCATAATTCATAAAAAGGTTTGATAGGTGATAAGATAACCATAATAGGGCTGTTACTTAGATTCGAGCTTATAGTATTTGCTTGGCTGCAAGTGTATTTAGGTATACCTACTTGCCTTGCTGCTTCTTTCAAACCTGACAAGTGATTGCTGCCACTGCCATGCGAAAAATCCCTACTCAGTTTGATCATAGTGTCGTGCGCTATGGCTATTGAATGACACGGCCTTATCTTACCAATATCCCGTCATTCACTTATAAATGACACGACCGTTTTGGAAACATTGCAAAATTTGCTTGGCAGGCGAATGTGTTAAATTTTTTTTATTTACAAAATGTAGAACCTCTTGTCATCTTTAAAAAGCATTAAACGGTAAATACATTTATTCCATTTTTCTTGAATTTTAAAATGGAAGAACTGCCTCTCACAACTAAATGGTTATTTTCCCGGGGTTTTGATTTTAATCATTACTTATGGCAATTTTTGTATGTTTTAAACAATAAATAACCTAATATCAAGTATCTTAATTATTTTGTTTTTATATACCTACCTATGTAAATTCAAGCTAAATTCAGTTACTAAAATAAAAATCTAGTCGACAAAAACATTATTATACTCTCGGATATTTTGGCTATAGGGTTTCGTCACTCGTCAGTAAGAATCGGTTGCGATTTTTTGTTTATTTTTTGCAAAATTAAAATGTAAATGTTATATAATATAATATACCTACCTATAGGTACATACATAATAAATGTAACACAAAGAACCTGAATATAATTGATGTTATATATCATTCAGTACTCTATATTCTATAGAAATTACAAAAATCGTCGGTACTCAGTAAGTACCTACTGCTAATCTAAAAATTAGCTATCTACTTATAAGTATCAACTAAGTAGGTACCTATCTATTCTCTTGTAGCATTTGAGCTACAAGTTTTATCAACGCTACAGTCATTCATTAATAAGAATGGATGGATGCAAAACCGGTAAATTGTTCTACTCTTTAGCTTTGAACTAAAAATAAGTCAAATAAAATTGGCCATATTTTGTACCTCAACCAGCAGACATAGTGAAGATCGGGTTTTCATAAAGTGCGGTGTAGATATAGCCTGAAATCAAAGTCCTTCCGCAACATTAAACCTATGCCATGTGTAGTGTATAGCAGTATAGGTACCTATACTAGAATACATACCCCTTATAGGTTACCTTACCTACCTAATCCTAATAACAGTTCGTTAGCCTAAGCCACGCCTCTGACAAACACCTCACATCGCCATGAAAATATCCTGTTTTTACTCTTCTTTACCCTATTCGAAATTATATTTAATTGTTTTCTTCTGAATTTATAATATCAACACCATAGGTGGTTACCCCAGCAGAACTACCAGAAGCAGAGCTGCATCCAATCGAAAATGCGAAAAATGTTTCGCGTGGCGTGTCTTGGGTGCACATCAATTCAAACTGGTATAGTCAAAAAAATGTGAAGAATTATAAAACCCATTTAAAATATTGGGTTCAGATGGGCAGATCGTTTCGATAATGATTTGTAAACTAGACAAGCCACTTTGTATTGGCTAAATTGTTGGCGTTTATTTTTATTGTTACCAGGATTAATTTAAATATATTACTTATACCTATATAAAAATTCTTGGGACTGATTTTACTTCCCACTTTCTCTTTAGCTCGCAAATTAAAAGTATGTTATTTATTATTACTTTTATATTATTATTACTTACCCCAATTTCTAAGTAGGTATAGTAGACTACTTCACGAAACTATTCGTTAGGTACTCCAGAAATCCCACAAAAACTAATCTAACTTGTCAGCAATAATTCTCATCATTTAACTGCTTCTAGTTCTACAAATTATGAACAGAAGTATTTTGAAATAAAATTCTGCAATTGTGGTGAGTACCCTTTAAATTTGAGGCGAGCCATTACAAATCGTACTGGGCGCAGTGTATCAGTGGTTAGTGTGCCTGACTACCTTACTGTGGGAGGGGTCCCAGATTCGACCCCCGAAACAACACAAATTAAATCTTAAGGTTTTTTCCGGGTTGGGGTTGAAATACTGCGCACTTCTTTTTTAAATACAGAATTCTTGTATAATACGATTTTTTTTTATATTTTACTGTCTCCTATATTTTACTGTCTATAATCACTTCATTTCCATCGCCACACCACGATCTTATGTTTTTGTTATTTTGTTCATACAGTATTTTCAAAAAATAAATGTACAGAATTTTGTCGATACAGAATTAGGAAATGCAGAATTATGACCCGCTCCCGTTTTTGCACTGCGCCACCTCTCGCGAACGTCTGACAAACAACCGAGAGTATAACTATCCTGAAAAAGCGTCTCAATTCAGCCTTTCGGCTTCGGACTCGGCATAAATTTGTAGGTCCCTACCATTCGTCCCAAAAATAAAACTCACGCAAACGAATGGTTGTGAGAAGCTGGGCGTAGCTTAGGGTGTCTACACGCCAATTACGGCATAATTGTGTTTTTTTCCAGGGATCGAACCTGGGACCCCTCGCACAGTTGTCCCAGCATACTAACCACTGAGCTACTGCACCCACTCTCTAGTCTAGTCTAGTTTACTATACGTGTTTTGAAGTGAGTCCAGTTCCAAGTAATGGGAGTTGCTAATTTATTGTCAAACAGTTCTCATAAATGGTCGAACATGTAATTTATTTCAGAGCTATCAGTCTCAAAATAAAATACTTATGTTTCAAAAAGAAAACAAAAGATGGATTACCCTTTATATATCAACTAGCAATGCCCGCGGCTACGCCCGCCGGTTCCTTTTCTTTTAAATAAAACTAACATTTATTTGAGTTATCATTGTACGTTTTTTTTATATATTTTCCTCTTTTTTAAACTTACAAAATATTTTATCGCAATGCCTTTTTGTAAACTATACACGTTATTTTTTTAGTGGGCGCAAGTATAAATAACTACAGCTCACACGCGAACATGCAACATAAAGATGTCCAAGTGAAAAACATGGCTGTCCAACTCCAACAATGGCCGAGTAGTTCCGAAGATAGTCCCTATACCCCCGTTTTCCCTTCCCCCATTCACTACTTAATTAACCTATACTGATCCGGAGGATGTGGCCAGTACAATGTTGAACGAATTTTTAAAATCGGCCAAATACATAGTTCCAGAGTTTGGCATGTTAAGCGTAGTAAGGTAGAAATGAAAAAGTTAGTTTGAAAGTTTTTCAACCCTTATAGGACGAATTTTGAAAAACGATGAATGAGGCATGCAATAATACGGCTAACGGTTCTTGAGACCCCCCTTATTCCCCGCGGCTCCTTTACTTCTGAGTAATTCTCACCCTCACCCTATACGGCCTAAGTTGGTCACAGATTTCTAAACAGAAAAAAAAATCATTAAAATCGGACGAAAGGTTCTAGAGTTATGAAGAAACGAACAGACGGACGTTGCATTTTATAAGTAGTATGAATGAATAACCTATGACAATTTGGTTATTTGGAATTTAAACTTAAAATCTTGTGAATAGTACAAGTGCCTAGATAGCGACACTTTCAAATTTCATTGCACTTTTTTTAATACTCTCATCAAAATGAAAAATAAGATTTTAGTAATAAGTTTTAAGAGTATGAAGTGGTTTCAATACTAATAAAATTGAAATGATATTAATTTGTACAATTACATGAGAAGAGAAGGAAAAGTCTCATTATAGTTTTCGATTACAGCTTTTCCTATTCAAAGCCTTGTATAAATAAATCGTACCAGCTACAAGCATTTATAATTGCGTTGCAGTCAACGGAGAAAGGTGTCAAAATCAGGACGGATTTGTTACTTTTTCATTATTATTTCGTATTCCCGGTAGATATTTCAACAATCTGCTACAAGCACTTACCAGACACTTACCAAAGTTAATTATAGAGCAGGCAGTCACCCGCCTACGACCTCACCACCAACAACCCCTCAGCCTCAATGCCAATGTATAATACCCAAACGTATAGCCAGAGAAGTACCCCTTCGATTCTTATTACTTTCTCATTCATCAAATCGCAAAGCTGTAGGTATATAGATATACACGTGCACACGTCTTGTGATCCGACTTTTATAACCCCTCGCCAAACAATGTCAAAATTTCAACAAAGAATTAACGCTGCCTATACTTACCACAAATACAATGTTTATAGTCTACTTTTTTTTTCTAATCAAAATTTATTTATTTTTATTTTACTCCTCTGACAGGGAACTTTATGCAATAATAGAAAATCATAAATTTACAAAAGCATCTTATGGAAAATTACAAGCAATGTGGTTGGAGGCACACTATATAGAAGCTGAAAAGCTACGTGGACGTTCGTTAGGTAAACTATTTTAATTAATTCATATAGATATAGAGAATAACAATTTGATCGGTGTAAACATTGATTGACATTTGTAAATTGGTTTTCAATTAATATAGGACCTGTGGACAAATATCGAGTGCGAAAAAAGTTTCCATTACCTCCGACAATATGGGATGGTGAACAAAAAACACACTGTTTTAAGGAGAGAACGAGAAGCCTTCTTAGAGAATGGTATCTGCAAGATCCCTATCCGAATCCCACAAAGAAAAGAGAACTTGCCAAAGCGACCGGACTCAATCCTACACAAGTCGGTAATTGGTTTAAAAATCGACGACAAAGAGACCGAGCGGCTGCAGCCAAAAACAGGTAATTTTATTGCATTCAATAGAAACAATAGATTTTTTTTTTTGTGATAGTTATAGATACATGTTCAAGCTTTAAATGGACAGTGCTTGGAAATAATAATATAAGTAAGTGGCAGGCAGATTGAAATATTCATTCAATGGAATCGTTTATTTTGGGAATATGTTTGGGCGTTTTTGGTTCAGTTCAGTCTGGTTCAAACTGATTGATTAGTGGTTATAAAATCTAGAATCTAAAAAATAACGCCAGTCATCGGCATCACTAAGGGGAAAAAAACATTTTAAAAGTAAAAAACCTAATGCACACAAATTTACGTACAGATATATGTATTTTGTAATTCATTTATGGAAGGTCCTCTTGAGCATCCTACATCTGTGTGGATAGACGGGACAACTGAATAAATCTACTATAGATAACAGCAAAACGGAAAGAACCCATATCAGAAGTCGGTGGCTTGGCTAGTGGTTATTTTAATTCCTTTTCATTCAAGTTTTTGAGAATTTGAAATCGTAATTTCCGTTTAATATCGTATAATATCGTTTTCACTTTCTGATTCATGCCCTTATTGAAACGACAATCAAGCCTATTTCTTAGGCCCTACAAGCTGTTTGGCAACCGCATTTTAGTTTAACTATAACATTGCAACACTTTAATGGAGGTCTGCAAACGTCACACAATGATATTCATTAGAAATTGATTTGTATAACAAGTTGGTGATTTATCTAACCAGTACACTGGCTATTCGGAGACAAAAGTAACCTAGGGTTGATTTTTTGAATCGGGACCAATTTTAATCAATGGTTTTTCAACCGGTGGCAGTTGAATGTGTTTATTCAGTAAAATTTTAAGAGAATCCACGGTTTGGTTAGTTGCCCCCGGGGAATCGTTACCAGATGGTTTTGCGTGGTTAACGCCATATCCAATGTTTTGATCATAAAGTAGTCAACATCCACCGGACGGAATAAAATCCATTCCGGTTCGGTCTTTGTTGGACAATTTTGGCCATAAGCTAGATGAATTGCATACACTCAGAAGGTCAAATATCAGCAGTCAAACTTGGGCAGTCATTCAGCCCAAGGAATCGGACAAATTCAAATAGGGAATCGTCTCGTCTAAACACAATTAAGCAACTTGATAGAACAAAGTCACTCTCCTACATGGATTCCAGTTCACGAGGGACTCAAAGACAACGAACGAGCTAATAAGCCATCTCGCAAAGGCCTAGAAATAACTCCCTTCATTGACCCAAAATCTTTTTTTTCACTGGCAACAAGCAACATCAAGTCAGTCTTGGACTCGTGGAAACTCTAAATTAGGCTATCGAATTCGAATTGTAACTCCTCACAGTGGATGCGTCAGGCCAAAAAAACTTGTCACATTTATGATAATAAGAAACGCATGAGCAAAAGTGAAGCTTATTTCGTAATTGGTCTCTCTTTCTATCATCTTCACAATATCGTCAGAAGTTCCACTGATATGTGCATACTCTTTCTAGAAGAGCAAGAAACAACGGAGCACATCTTATGTGAATGCTCGCCAATTGCCCAAAAAGAACTAAAACACTTCAACAAAGGGTTATTACGTTTACGACCTCCAGAGCTAGACATTAAAAACTCAGCATCGTCCATAGTCGTAGGGTACCTTCGCGACCTTGACTTAAACGCATGAAAAAATCAACTCGCATCACTAAGGATACCAATAGGAGCACAAAATACCTACTCCGGTCGCAGTGCTCCGCTGAGGGCTATTGTAGCAATTAACAAACTCAGCACCTTTCAAAAAAGAAAAGTAAAGGAGTTAAGGAAAGTGACATAAAATCCATCACATCCATTAATTCGTCGACGATTGCAACTGACAGATGAGTAAAATACAAACCAGCGCACGGCAGATAGACCCATATGCCCCCATAACCCATAAGCAACACAATAATGCTGAATGCAAATTAGATTGGAGGAGGTTGTACTGTGTCGTGTCTCTCTGTCAAAATTAAAATATGTACGCATAAAAATATGCGTCCAAGATGACGCTCAACAAAAGTTAAAAATGCGTTAACTAACTTGCATGCGTTAACGACAGGCGAACGCAAAACTGTCAAATGTGCTTCCATCCCCACTGTTGGTTTTAGGTGTCCCATAGTACCTACATATTTCGTTCTGACAGCGCGACACCACGCAAAGCGACGCGACGTATTCCATTCCGTTGCAGCAGTTTACTTTCATGTCCGCTGACAGTTCTTAAAAATTGAGGCTGCTCGTTCTATTTAATACTTGAACGTCGACGTATTTTTTGATGCAATAAATAAATATCCAAAAAAAAATTTTGTTACAGGTCTCAGTAAACTTTTGAAAAAATTAAGTTTACATACGGCTCCATGAAATTATGCCCCAATGAAAAAAGGCCCCAAAAATAAATGAAAATAATTTAATATTCGCGCGAATTTTCAACTTTTATTTTCTCAAATTTTCTAAAGCTAAAATTTAAGCTTTACAAACAATTACAAACAGTTTTTTACTTTTTCTTGAATATTTGTTGTAATTCGTGGTTCATTATGTTTGGGATGATAGGGGAGCGTCGCCAACAGTGAGACACTTTTTTCAAATGACTATATCTTAAAAAGTATTCCGAGTAATTAGTTGATTTTAATTCCGTTAGGTAGTTTTATTATTTGTGCTGTTTATTGCATACTTAAAATTTAATTTACCTTTACCGATAAAATAATTTAAATCTAAATGGCCGAGTACCTCCATTGTCTCACTGTTGGTGCACCTACTCCAACAGTGAGACATTCCTATATCATTCTTTTGGGGTGATATTTTTTAAGAAGATCCCAATATTTAGAATCGATTTTAACATATTTTTCGCGTTTTTCATTGAGTTTGGGGCGATTTTTCATTCTTTTGGGGTGATATTTCTTAAAAAGGCCTTAATATTTAGAATCGATCTTAAATTGGGGCATAATTACACAAAAATAAATGAAATTTTGCACCAAATTATTAATGAAAAAAGGCCCCAAAAAATGAAAAATCCTACTACAATACGTTGTTGTTGCTTACTATGTAATTTTTTGGGGCCTTTTTTCATTGGGGCCTAATTTCATGGAGCCTTTAGTTACCTATAAATGTTTAAAACAAATATAACGCTATTTCATAAAATGACACCACATGACTGAAATGCAGATTTTTAAAATTCTAATTTTAAAATTAGAATTAGGAAAACAATTGTTTCTGCACTTTGCAGATTCTGTCTATCTGTAGAATTTGGAACTTTCAGATTTGTTTCAGAAAGCCATTTCTGCCAGTCCCAATCCCCGCGCTGGGCTCTTTTTCTTTCCATTGTTTTTAGAGCAGTTCACTTCAGTTCAGGTTTCTTATGAACAGCTCTCCTGAATTCGAAATATTAAAACGGTGGGGCGTTCAAAATAATACATACTTCCATTTGCTTGAAGTCGGAAAACCCTTGTTGATATCCTATAAAGTTTTTTCCATAACTCGAAAATAGTTTTAATGATTTTTATGAAATTCTTCATTGCGTTTCTAACATTTTTTAATAAGTTGCATTTAGAAGTTGCTAAATTTTGAAAATCTGAGATACTTTAAAAGACACCTAATTTTTGACCAGAAAATAGGACACTTAAGGTGGTATTACACTAGCAATTTTGTCAGATAAAATATGGCACACTTTGGGTGGTATGCATAAAAAAAAGTATTTACATCAAGTAAAAGGTTTAAGTAAATACTGAAAGGTAGAAGTGGAAGTAGTAGTAGAATTTGAAGTAGAAGCTCCGATTTTCAGTATTTACTTCGTATCATTTACTGAAAAAAAAAAGTTTTTACTTGATTGCAAATACTTTAAGTAAATACTGAATTTATTCAAGTAAAAAGGTACTTAGAATTCGCCGGATATCATAGTAAATACTTATTTTTTTTTTAGTAGATGCTATGAAATTTTCAAGTTGGTCGATAGCAACTTGAAAAATTTCCAGTATTTACTGCAGAAAAACAAGCACATACTAGTTTTTCTGCATTCCAAAAAAGTATTTACTACAAAAATGCATGCGAAGAGAAGTAAATGCTTTTACTTGAAGTAAATATGCACCTAATCTTAGTGTTTACTTAATTTTATGCATGCCAAAAATAGTATTTACTTAGAAAATCCTCAGTAAAAGCATTTACTGTCTTTTATGCATTCCACCCTTTGTGTATGTATGGCAGGTGGTATTACCTACACTATGCCATATAAATATGACCAAATCATATGGCAAATGGCTTTGTCATTTAATTTTTGTTCATATTATGACAAAGCCAAATTTTCCTATCACACTAGTAAACTATGACATACAAAATATGACCAAGTAAAAATACAAAAAGTTATATGGCAAGCATTTTACACTGGATTATAATATTTTTATAATTTTTCCAACACCCATCATATCAAGAACCCCTCTAGTTCTTGGTCTTGTTAGTCCATTAGTCGAAATACAAGACACTATATTCTTAATGATCTGGGAACTGGTGACAGCCTCAAATCTCTCTCCTATTTGTTTCGTATTTGTTTTAACCAAAATTGTTCCTGAGACATATTTTGCTTCGATAGGATTCGAGAGGTTTCGAAAAATGCTAATGGTATACGACACGGATTTATTATCCAAAAACATAAACCAATTACATCTTTTTGATCACTTGATCGATTTGAATTTGGAAATATCACGTAGATAAATGGCCGTAATTTAGTACATCCTATTTAGACGTTTACTTATAGGTACCTATCAAGTGGTTCATTTCATACTATCAATTCTTTTTCCTGCAAGGACTGCAGAGAGGAGTTAATCCACTCTGCACATGAACCAATACATCTTCTTTATATATATAATTCTTCTGTCCGTGTTTGTTACCGTACTCCTCCTTAATGGCTGAACCGATTTTAATGAAATATTTCTGTGTGTGTTTAAATCGGTCTTGGGATGGTTTATATTCACAATTGGACCCGGTAGGTGGCGCTGCAACGCGATTCCACAAAAGTTCAAATATTAAACACTCAACAAAAAAAAATCATGAATAAAATTTCAAATAATAAACACTCAACAAAAAAAATTAAAAAGCAAGAAGCTCATAAATTTCTCTACACCCGTTGGAGCTAAAGTTGTGAAATTGTAGACATTGATGTGCATTGTCCAAGTAAACAACCGCGCGAAGTGTAGACGGGATTCATGGGCATACGTCTAAGGAAATAACGGTCGAAGCACACGGAGTACAGAATCCGGACACATCGGTTAAATAAAACGGCCGCAGAACCGTTTTATTGACGGACAATCAAAATGTACCTACGAGGAGGCAAACCAACGTTTGCCGGGTCCGTTAGTATAAAATATAAATTAAATTAACTTTACTGGTCATCCTTTTCCTTTTAGAATAAAATTAAGAGTTTGTCCATGTTTTAGTACAAGGCTTTTTTTTGTTGTCAAAAATATCTCACCCACTAATTTTTTTTTTTTGATGAAAAATGAATTGAAAATTGAAAAAATTGTTTCAATTTCAATATATTTGTTAACTGAAATTAATGTTCCAGTTACCATATATACCCTTGTACGTATTGCATATATTGCGTAGCACGTGCTCAATTATCCTTTGAAGTACCTTTACGTTCAAGAGACCAAAAAAAAAAAAAAAAACCTCGCAATCACACAATGTCTCTTTTACTTGACTCCTTGCTCAAGAACAACGCACATGTAAATCTGATGGGGGAAATTTGAACCCATCTTGTGCAAGCAATTTGATATTCTTGGATTCCGATCAATTGCATCTTTCTGCTTGTAGTTTGCCGACCCACTTGGCCTGACAAGCACGCTAGTACGTATATATCGATTAACGCACTTCTAGCGGAAATTTTAGAGTTCTCGGTTTTCTCTGCGGTGAAAAAGGCACACATCTGAGAAAGTCATAGAGAAGCCGCCGCAGCTCCGATAACTACTTAAAATGCGATAAAGAACATAGGTAGTATCTATCTTGTATATTCACCGGTATCAATACCCATCGGGCAAGTAGATCAAAGCCAACGCTGCCTGCTGCAACGATGATCGCAATTCTCAACAATGATACTTGTATAGTTTGTAGTCGCTGTGACGCTTTGTATGGGATATAAGCATCTACGAGTATATGTAGCCATGTAAAAGTGCAAAAATAAAATTTCAATCGACAGGTACACTCAAAGCTTATATATACATATGTAAGTATATGTACTTTGTATAGATGAAGAAGAATCATCGTTTGTGTTCCCTTCTGTTTCGCTGCTACGAGTAAGACAGACGAAATCCTTAAAAGCACTACAAAATAATAATTATCACATAATGAACTGGAAGCTACACATTGAACGTGAACCTTTAGTGTTTGGGAACTATTGCAGGAGGAGAGAGAATCACTTAAGATACTTCAGTCAGACTTGATATGTGTCGACAATTTGTTCATATAAGGACCGGCTTCCCGTTCGCCCATTCACCCGATGACATACATGTTTTTTGGTGCTTCGACACTCAGGTCGCTGTTCTGCTGCTGCCGTTGTCGGCCAAAAGAAGTCATTGTTAACTCTTTCAACAGGAGGAACAGATACAGAAAATACAACATTTTGGTAGACTAGGTACCTGTATCTCTGTATCTTTACCTGCTTCCACTCTTCCAGTTCGTGGGCTGGTCTGGTCTGGTGCTGGCCGACTGAGGCAGGATGGGGTTACGTAAATGATGAGACGTGAAAATGAGAAGATCGGCAGATATGTGAATGGATGATAAAAGCAGAAGCGCCTAAAAACATGCATACTTAAGTATAACCATTACATCTTACTTACCGTGTTGAAGTATTTTCTGAAAGTCATCGAGTTATTAAATGAAGAGGCAGAGGCACCACCAGAATTCCGAATATTGTGCAATCAAGAGTTATTAAAGTAAAGACTGGCTGGACCTGGAACAGCCAGAATGCCATGCCATGCGACGATGATGATGGCTGAAACGATGACGCAGCATCAGTTAACTGGCATT
Source organism: Cheilosia scutellata (assembly GCA_955612985.1). Lineage (NCBI taxonomy): Eukaryota > Metazoa > Arthropoda > Insecta > Diptera > Syrphidae > Cheilosia > Cheilosia scutellata. Next base: position 29,016,465 of record OY015314.1, on the reverse strand, counting down.
ATGTGCGCAAAATATCTCACAAAAGTTGAAGTAGACGCGTAAGAATAACGAGGAGTTGTCAATTTGATTGTGTTCTTTCGTTTTGTTTTGTCTGTTTCATTGAAAATGATGAACAAGAAGTAGCGATACGTGTGCGTATATACTTGTACACACTGGAACATACTCTTTTTGTACTCATTCAAGAATGTGCCCATAACCAGTAGTGGATCTGAGTTTGAATCTAAGTTTAGCAACCGCTGGCATATTGGCATTTTTTTTTTTCTATTTTCAAAAAATTTAATAGAAACCAATTAATTCTGCATTAGCACACATATTTTATACACAAGCTTGCCATTTGAATAATAATTTATATCTAATGTGACAGATTTTTCGCTTAGTTTACTATTTCCAATCGTTCGCAAGGTTGCTAAACCCATATAAATCCAAGTCAACCTTTAAACATTTTACAGCTTTAATTAACTTGTTATGTTTTTTTTGTTTCAAAAGCACACATTCTCGACCGATAGATTTTAGATGTTCTCAGGGCCGTAGCTAGGGGGGTTTTAAAGGCATAGTGGATACCTTGGATGTGTTGAGTATGGCGTTAGGCAATAACGCCCAAGGAAATAACGCCCAAATCAATTTGGAAATAACGCCCAAAAAAAACCCGTACAATTTGTTGTTGCAAAATTGTTTGTCATTTTGGGTGTTATTTCCTGACAGTAACCCCAAGCAGGGGGGTTGCAGGGGGGCAGCATGCCCACCATACATGTTGCAAATTATTTTTGGGCTTTATTTCCATCTTGTTGTTTATTTTTGGGCGCTATGCATTTTAGGGGCTTTATTTCCAAATCGATTTGGGCGTTATTGCCTAACGCCGTTGAGTATTGATAAGGACTCTGAGTTCTGAGACCTCATCTAAAGCTTCTTGTTTTTTAAAATCAGTTTTGACCAGTGATTTTTTGATGGATAAGCTTGTGCTGCTTAAGTATTTTGTTTTCGTACACACTACCATTACGTAAAATTTTGCAATCCGCTTCTTGTGACCTAGTGTCAGCTCTGGACCACGTAAAGCTAGTTTTAAATACGTTTCGAAAAATTCTAGAAAATGTTAGTTTGGAATTTCATGATATTTTTGAGACTGCGCAAGGGGTTTTAAGTATTGTGGATGAAACTGAAACTGAAACCTTGATTTCACGAACAGTATCGAAGCAGCAGCATAAGGCCAATGTAAAGGCGTCTGATCCTGAAAACTTTTATAGGATAGTTGTTATGATTCCGCTTTTGGACGACTTCATAACTCAGCTCCAAACACGGTTCGAGGACCATAAGACCGTTCTATCATCGTTATATATTTTGATCCCGTCAATACTTGTCAAAAGCAAAACAAAATTTAACGAAGAAAATTTTAAATTTTATAAAAGATTGTGTTGTTTGTTTAAGTGGCAAGCTCAGAAACCCTCAAAATTAAAACTCCTTCAAATTTTTAATTTTGAGGGTGTCTGAGCTTGCCACTTAACAACTTAACAACACAATGAATTCTACAGAAAATAACCACTTTATAAAAGATTTTTGGATTGGGATACTTGAAGGCTGAGCTTCTACTGGTGGAAGACAAAATGTCATGAACAACCCGAGGCACTGCGTTCACAGAACAACAGCTTTAGGAGACTGCAGTAAAGATTTTTTCCCAACATACATCGACTTTTAAAAATGTTGGCAACCTTACCAGTATCGATATATACACCAGAAAGAACGTTTTCGACGATGAAACGCTTAAAAACTTGTTTAAGAAACTCCAGCGGTGAAGATCGACTTTTCTTTCTAAACACCGCAATTAAAGAATGTTAAAAAAGTCTTGGGCCTTCGCGCTTTCTGCTTTTGCAGAATATTAGTTCTTCGACAATAATATTATGAGCCAGAAAGCGTACGTAACAAATAAGATGTGCGTCATTATTACTGTCAGTAGACTCATCAAGTTGCAAACCAAAATCATGTCATGGATTCTTCGACTGATAGTATTCTTAGATAAAGATACCTTGGAACTTAATTTTTCTGCTGATTCTCCCACCATAATATTCACCATGTCGAAAGCAGCCGGTAATATAAGCTCTTCTGCAATAGTACGAGGTTTTTTAATTTTGCCACCCTATATGCCACTTTGAATGATGCTAACAGTGCGTTTGTTAGGTACTGAGGCTTGCGGTTTATACCTCTTTGTTCAACAAACGCTTTCTTAAGTACAGAAATAACCCGCTTAGGCGGGGTTCGACTTATTTGGAGAATTTATATGTATCATTCACTCACTGGGCTGAAGATGAAGAAGCAAGTGTGTTGAAAATTGAGATTTGAAAAACACGCATTGCTCATGTCAGGTTGGTAATTTTTTTATTTACCACAATCTCGCTAGACTGATGTGTCAAAAGACAGGTTGTCACTTAAAAAAAATTACCAGTCGACTTATTTTGGCAAAAAATTTACTGCAATTGCAGTTAAATGTTACAATTGAATTAAGCAAGTGCAAAAAATCAGTTTACAAGCAGCGCGAAGCTTAAATATATTAAATATATTGGGCCTTACCAATAATCATTTTTAACCTTCAACTTAAATATTTTGCGGGCTACAATAGATAATTTTATATGGAATTATTCACCATTTTGACTTCTTAAAAGTTAACCTGGACACTACAAATTATTATTAGTATCTATCATTTATTATGATATTTTTGTGAATAACTCACGGCGCGGCGCCCCTCTTTACTTTCTACGGCGCACACTTTGGGAACCCCTGGCCTAACCTTAACTGGGCGCTTTAAATTTTGACAGTTACATATACAATACATACACTGAAGTCTGAAATGAAAATTTGTTTTTTACATAGATTCGTTTAAATTCAGTTCAGCTAAATTTTGGAGAGAATTTTGTAAGGGAGCTAAATTTTATCTCGAGCAGTGTACTAAGGGCCATTTTATTCGCTTCAAGTTGAACACAACTTGGGGATTTTTATTCTCAACTTGAGAAAATTCTTTTTTTCACTTGAAGTTGACTCACTCAACTTTGCATATTCCGAAGTTGAGAAAACCAAGAGTTGATTAACTTTGGATTCGCTCAACTCCCCGAAAAAGTAGAAGTTATAAAGCAAACTTGGGGTTTTATGTCAACTTCAGGATTTTTTTATTTTTTTATTTCTGTGTTTGACAATTCAGTTCTGCAATCAATTCACGAAAATAATTAATAATTCATTTTTAAAATTGAAATGTATCGTGAGAATTGACCATCGTCTGATTCGAGTAGCGAAGATGATGGAAAGATAGATAATTTGATACGTGAGAGGTGGGAATACAAGATGCTACCACGTGTTGGATTCGAAAAATGGGATGACAGTGATTTCATCTATCATTTTCGTCCCTCAAAGTGGACGACAATGATAATAAAATCGTTGCCATGTGATGAGCGAAGTTATTGTACATCGCGAATTAGTTCGAATCGATTGAATTAAAAATATAGGTGAATTGCGTGAATTGCTATCCATAACCCAGTTGGTAATCGTAGTGCGGTAATATTCAATCGGTTCAATTGGCGGTTGCCGATTTCATTAGGCCCATTTCACACATACCCGGCAGCCGGCTAACCGGTACCGGCTACCCGGTCATTGGGAATACATTGGCCCATAACAATGTCCACATTTGCTTTATCGCAAGATCGGCGTCCGATAAGTTGAGCTACCTATTTAGAGCAAAGAGGTATTTTAGCCCCAAGCAACTTCTCCTTCTCTACAAAGCTCAGGTTAGACCAGGCCTGGAATATTGTTCTCATATATGGAGACGAGCAGTTGGACTTATTGGAGACCCTACACTCACATCGCATCTACAACCGTTGGTGCACAGAAGACAAGTCGCTGACCTATGCTTGTTCTATAGGTTACTTCCATGGTAGATGTTCCGAGGAACTCAAAGACATTATCCCTCGAAATGCAACTTTTGGGCGCCCCACAAGACAGGCTGCTAATTCTCATGACCATACAGTACACTTGATAACCGCGAGGACATCAACTTTCCAAAACTCCTTTTGTTACAGAACAAGCAAACTTTGGCACTCACTTCCTGGGGATATATTTCCAGAAGTATACAATTTGCAGCAATTTAAGTGCAGAACTAACATACATCTGATGCAAGCATCTCGGGGCACTGTTGAAGCGTTATAGGTTCGCCTTTCCCGAGAGAAGTATTTAAAAAAAATAAAAAAAAAGTGTCGAGAGCGATTCCCAATCTTGTGCCACAATTTGTTCCTATGCCCAAAACACAAACGGAATTGCTCTAAGTCAATTTTTCGCAATTGATTGTACACATATTCGCATTCAACCACCAGGTGGAACTGATCCAGAAAATTTAAGAAATCGCAAGGGATGATTTGCCCTGAACGTTCAAACAGTTTCTTCCGCGAATTTGAAGATAAACGATATCGTCGCTCATTGGCAGTATAGGTTAGGTTAGATTGAATAGGGTGTGATTTCATCACATTGGACTAGGCACCATATTGGGCCCATCGCCATCCCTGGGAATTTCTTTGAGTAAGAATTGAAACAACTGACAGACGCCTGAACATTGGCAGATGATTTGAAATTTGATTTGAAAAAAGCGTGTAACGACTATTTGCATTTGTCTTTTGATTTCCTGTGATATGAGAAACAAATTGGTATAAAAATGGTATCAGAAGACGGAAAAATAATGTAGCTTTTACTCTCTTCTCGAATGCATGTAGTTCAGTCAGCAAAAACTCTTCCACATACTTGGATTCATACTCACATGCAATTTATGGAAAAACAAAATGCATTTGTCATTTTTCATGATTACTTCAAAAGCGTTCCCTAACGTTTTCGTAAGTTTTTGTCTTTGAGAGAGAATTCATCCCCACCACTGCCATTTTGACAGTATTTTCCATTTTTACTACAAAAGTACAGGAACAGACCTATTGTGTATGTCATCTGTCACAAATATTCCAGGAACATTTTACAAACTCAAGGTAGGCTTTCAACTTTGTTGAAGTTGGCCAACTTTGGAGTTATCGCCAAGTTGAACAATAGTGAATAAAACGGCCCTAAGCATTTTTGTCGAATCGACCATTATAAACTTAAACCTTTACCCCCCTTATTTATAAACTTTATACACTCTCTATAATAGCTCTAAACGCAAAAATATATATGAGATGTTTGCGTCTAGAGCTGCAAAGTGACCTTTTTATGCATATTATTTCTTGCCGAAAAGTCCCATTCGGCCAACGAAAGTTTAGGTGGAGTCCAAGCTTCAGCGCCATAAAGCAGGACTGGGGTGATCAAGGTTTTTTACGAAATCTCCTTACTTGTTTGGGATACGGCACTACTAATCAATTACTCAAAGTATGTAACAGAGATTTGCGAATAAAGTTTCGGATAGTTAGCCGACACATAACGCTATCCACCAGATAAAAGTTGCTGATATTTTTTTTTAGCAGCTTAACCAGACGTAAACATTTTTAAGTGAACAGGCGTTCTGCAGACGACCATCACTCAGCTTCAACACAAACGCCTACAAACCGATCGTTTCGGGTTGAAGTTCAGACCAAGAGGGCCCAAAGATGACCAAGCCATTCGCGAAGAGCAAATGACTTATCCTCAGATCTCCCATCTACGAAATGTTCTTCGCCAAGACTGCGCTGTAACACCCAATCCACATATAAGTACATAATAAATCCATGATAGGACACTTCTGACTGCTGTCTACGCCCGTCAACGAAAGAATGCTCTGAAATTATATTTTGTCCAGCCACTTCAAATAAATATTTTGTTTATCTTCCCGATAGAGAGAGGCTTTAACAGACATTTGAACCAGCTGATCCGAAGACTTTATCTGTCAGATATCACTCACTATCAGGGGCGTAGCGAGGGTTTGAGCCGTGGGGGGCTGACTTTCATTGAAATACCGACTTATTTTAGGAACTTGCCGACTGTATAGAAATCATGAAAATCGGCCCAGTAGTTATCGAGTTATATCTAACATCAATGAGTTTCACTCCATAGAATATGTTTTTTGTATGGGAGGCGACACGCGACTTTGTCCAATTTTGACCAATCTTAACAGGAACACCCCACACCATTCACATAAGAGCGACCAACTACCTACGATCGAACGACTATTCGCAAGCTTTGACAGTCCGTTCACATGAACACTTTTATAGGTCGCGGCAGTTCGCGAATTTCAGCCATCAGTTTCTACTCACAATGTCTAGTTTGAGGTTAAGTTCGAACGAATGTTTAATTCGCTAGTTTGTGGAACGCGTATTAAATGATGTGGATTGCGAATAAACTTTGACAATCCGCGCGGGTGTTTTCGTTCGCGGCAAAATGTTTGGAATTCGAAATTTCGTTATTTAAACTGTTTATAAACTTATTTTCTTAATACGCATTTTGATGGGGTAATTAATTTATCCTCCTCTTTGCCGTGTGTTTGACGTTTGCCGCGAATTGTTAAAGTTCGCATTCCACATCAATAAGCCGCCAACTAGCGAATAACACATTCCTTCGAATTTAACCTCAAATTATAAATGCCAACCGTCCTTATTAAAATCGAATCGAAACTCGATAAATTTTAAGGATTTCAGTCGGCAAAATTCACCGATGCCGACCATTTTTAAAATCGAATCTTAACTCGCTAAATTTTAAGGATTTCAGTCGGCAAATTCACCGATTCACCGATTTTAAGGAGTTTTTCTGGAACCTTTGAAAATGCCGACTTTTGTATACATTTACAAGTTTTAAAACCTATACCTAATGGAAATCCAAACTTAAGTCCTAATTTTTTTAAAATTGATCGTTGATTTGCCGTCTCTTGAAAACCCCCCCTCGCTACGCCCCTGCTCACTATCTCCGATTTCAAATGTTCTGTTGAGGGGACTGATGCCTTTATGATGCATTTCGATCGTCTTCGTCGTTTAACAGTCCGCAGAAGTCTACAAAGTCTCTTTTCGGCCTTGACGCGTTGTTTTTATCTTTTGATATAAAATTTCCGAACTTTGCTCCTAGAGTAACTCTCTATTTCCTCGACCTCTTGCTCTTAGTGATTCTTGGTTTTTCCTACTGAGAAGCCGATGTTCTTCCCGTTCCTTTCTCGTCTTTCTCTACAGCGCTGCTTTGTAGACTAGTGCCTTCGCCATCACTCTTTATATCAAACCAAGGGTTTCCCAGCACATCATTTGCGGCTTCTTGGCAACGATGGCAATTGATGGGCTCCGTGATATAGGTTGAGCGTTGAGAGATACGCAATTACCAAATTTGCTGGTAATTGGCGAACTCGATATGTTACAGAATTTACATATAGATAGATTTATATAGGTATAGATAGATTTATATATAGATATAGCAGATGCATCCTAGGTACTTTTTATTATATCATTCAGAAGATGGAAATTATGACGTGCTTTAGGGCTTTAGCAGCCATCTTCAAGTCATAGATTCTAAAGGTCTCAGGTCTCATTCTATATCTACACGAAGTTCAATCACTTTGGGAGACGTAACCAGAATCAAATTTCGATACCAACATTTAGAATTAGATACAATTCTATGTAGGTAGGTATCTCAAAAGAACATATTTCGATTCTTAAATAAATAATTATGACCTCTTCTCCGGTAACATGCCTATACCAATTTGGGCGAAGAAAAAAAAAACCACTTCACCTACACATGAATTGAACTTCATAATTTCTATAACTTGAAGCATTATCTTTTGTTTTTGTTTCTCAGGCATATTAACGATGTTTGTAAATAAATTCAAAATCGTTTCAAGTGCTCACAAGTTGGCTTCCACCTTTCCCAGAGCAATTGACTACCAACCAAGCAGCAAAGTACATACATACAACGAAGAAAAAAAAATGGAAACCAAAACAGAGAAGAAGAAAATCAATAACTTTTCAATTGAATTGCACGACGCGGTACATTTCAATCTTGACGGAACGTAGAAAAAAAAAACGCTTTCAAATTATCATCCATTTTAATGTTGCATGTTGCATGAGTATCAAAGAACATCTCAAAAACATGCCCGTGTGTACACAGTAATCGTGTTTCTTTGCTTCCGTTTATCCCGCATGAGTACCCGCCGCCGCGCCGCGGCCGACAGAAGGAAAGACAGTCCGACATGAATGTACGAGTAATTCAGCAACACTTCAACACCAGCCGATTACTTTTCCATCGTCGTAAATGTCAATGATCAATCAAAATATCTAACACAACCAATTTCCTTCTTTGTGCTTCGAGTATTTGCTCTTGTTCAGGAGCTTCTATGACTATACCCATGTAACATATATAAAAGTCCCTGTTTACTTAACTACCGTTTAATATACATCGACACACACTCACTTACACTCAGAATCAGAGGCAGGGAAGGGAAATGTGAAAATTAAGGTTAGAAAAACATTCAGCACCCTATTGTTCTGCCAGACCATCGTTTTCGATTCAATGGAGATAAATTCTCCTTGGGGTATTAAGAGTTTTGTGAACTTTCCATATACCATTCCCATACTCCTGGTCCTGGCATGATGGTTGATACCAAATGAAGGAGAAAGAACAATCAGAAAAGCAGGAGGGTTGAATTTGCATTCGAATGTCAACACGGTCGTTAACGTTAAAAAGGTACGCAGGATAAGTTGATTTGCCTGCGTTCGTTTAAATTCATTAGGATTTACATCCAAATATTTGCCTTGCGATTATTTAGCCTGGAAAGCATCAGTGTAACTGAATGAAATGAAGTGAGCGTATACATAGGAAAATGGTAGGGGTTGATCTCAGTCGGAGTCGGGGGGAGGTTTTACCAATTTATAAACTTACAAAAATAAATTGAATTCCGAAATATGTAGCGATTTCGAGTCGTACTAGGAGTATAGGAGTTTCGAAACAGGAAATATATAATTGTTGTCTGATACCTACCCTAACTTTTTTAAGGTTTCTTGCATTGAACTGGAGCAGTTTTCATTTCACAGGATTTATTCTTCGAAATACCGTATTGCAGGATAGTTTTGTTCTTCGAAATCTAATAGTAAAATATCGTAACTAAAAAAAAAATAAATAAATAGTTGGCGCAACAGGTTCGTACACGCACCCTAGGCATAGCTTCTCACCAGACACGAAGCGTGACTTTTTGGGAAGCGGAAGCACTCAACTTTAAAATTAAAATTAAAAATCGTTTATTCATGATTCAATTCAAATTATTTAAGGCCAAAATTGTTTATAAAAAAATACTTTTAAAATTCATTAAAAACTAAATAATAAAAAAAAAAATTTAACCAATAGGTATATTAAGTCTTGTACATTAAATTAATATAATTTTTTTTAAAGCAAAATTATCTACGATCTAGTCATAATAATCCTTTGGCTCGAGATCGTTTCATATTAATTGCACATAAATGAAATATGTATAGAATTCATTTAAATAAATCTCTACATATAATAAAATTGTAAATTTTGAAATGTTTGTTCCACTATCAGGAAAAACTACTAACCCGAGTAGGCCGTACAGTGCATAGCGCTTGGTATTGGTAATAAGAATGAGAGATACAATCTGGCTTAGCGAGGGCAGTTATGTAATCCTCCGATTTAACTTAAAAACTTAAATATTAGAAAAAATGGCTAAATCTAATTTAAAACTAACATTTATTTTAATCTAGCGTAACGAAACTTAACCATATCCTTATAATTATTGTCTTTCGGCCTTAAATCTATCAATTTTTGTGTTTTATTCTGTTTTTTTAATTCCAAGAAACTTTGCTAAAAACTTGGACTTTTTATTATTGGTTTTTCTTAAAACTACCTAAGCTACTTAAGCTAAATTACCTATAATCAGAGTGATGAGCAATTTCTCGATTGGTCACCATCCCGATTGCGTCGATGGGCGCCTGGCAGTCGCCAACATGGTGCACACGCGCCGCCGGCCGCCAGGACTCGAGCGGGGCCATAAGCGTCCGTCAAGTCTCGGTACCTACTCATTTATGTTGGCGAGCTCGGCCCCTCCCACTGGCGTTTTGCGTTTCTGTGCGATCTAGTGCGTTTTTACTGATATTTTTTGACAGTTTCATACCAATTTTCGTCCGATATGCTGTGACAGGAATTGGTTGAGGAATTTGTTTACGATTTGCAGTGATGAAAGCAATAAAGAAAAAATATTTTATCAACGAAATATTTTGTACTGATTAAAAATCTTAATATTTCTTTAAGATCAGTTTTTGACGTAAAATTCTCGTCAACGAAAATCAACTTTAGTTCTGTTTTCAACGCTGTAATGTCAAAATATCCTGGGTATGAACTATGTAAATTATTGAGCAAGTTAACAGGATAATTGGTTTTAAAATATTCATACAATGCTGTGTCCTAAAGTTTCAAAAATTCAAAACATGAAACTATGTCAGGGAATTAAACCTAATATCCATTTCATTTATGACTTGGTCGACAATTGTTGTTAAAATATCTTTAAATTATTCCTTTTTTGAAAGGTTGATTTCATAACGCCTATTGAAATTGGCCAAATTCTCGTTTTCATTTAATTTTGTCCAAAAAGAATCGAATTTTTTTGTTGATTCAAGTAGATTAGAATCACTGTTTTTGAATAATTTATTAACTTGATTTAGACAATATTCCAGTTGTCAAGTAGTGCCAAGTTATGGAATGCGTTAAGGGTATGTTTAGGGGAGAAATGTATTTTATTTATATGATTTATTAAAACGATTTTTTTTGTAATTTCGAATAAATAAATTCTTTGTTATGAATATTTTATTTTTTTTTTTTTTTTTTTTTAAATTTTACGGATGCACTGCTTCCCTTCAATAAATGGACGCTTCGTGCCTGCTTCTCACAACCGTTCTTTTGTATGATATTTTATTTATGGAACGATGGGACCTACACTCACCGAAATAAATTGTAATATTTACAATTTTCTGCGTAAAATTTACAAATTTTAATTGTAACTATAGTCATTACAATTTACTAGTAAATTTCTCTTATTTGTTTACTATTTTGAATTGTAAAATTTTAAAAATAAATTTTTTTTAAATTTTTTCCTTCAACTTGGTTGTATCCATTTTCTGAAGAATTTTAATATTTTAAACAGTATCCCGACTTCTTTTGTCTGGAAAGCTTCGAGTCTGATGTCACAATGCAGGAAATACCCTCGCGGTTCCCCAGCAAAACATAAAAACACAACATTTTCAAAAAAAAACTAAAATAGTAAAACTAAAAAAATTGCAATTAAAATAGTAAATTTACCGAATTTGCTATTTAAATTGTAAATAGATAATTTTACAATTCAAATAGTATTCACAATTTTTTTCTGTGTGTGTACAGCTTAATGCCGAGTCTGAACGACTGAATTGAAAAACTTTTCAAAGATATTTTTACTCTCAAACGTTCAGACGTTCGGGCAGCAATGCCAAACCTAGCCCAATTGTGAAATTCTATAGGACTGTTTCATTCGATCTAGCACTGTAAATTTCCCTTTTAGCACTGTGTTTAATTTATATTTTTAAGCAATACGCCTCTAATTATTGCTATAAAATTGGTTTTCTGTGAAAATTTACTTAATTATTTAAAACTAAAATGCTGAATAAATGAATAAATTAATATTTAAATATTTTAAATTTAATCAGAGTTAATGGTTTCGTTGTCTTTGTCTAATTCGTCTTCAATTGCTTAAACAGAATACCTACTTCGTTTTTATTCAATGCTAAAAGTCAATGCACGAGCAGTGCACGACATGTTAAAGTTGATCTCAATGGCTTTCAACGTTCCAACTTTTAATTGCGAAGACTCGTTCAACTGAGTTTTTGAAGTCTTAAAAATAATGGGAATAAAACAGTATGATTACAGGATAATTATAGAGTTTTCTCTGAAAAACATAGGAGTCAGAACTTTTGTTGAAAATACAGGATAAATGTCATTTTTAAGTATGTGCGAAATTGAGTTGTATACGTATGTATATGCAAGGTTTCTAAATGCGGTACATGCGAAACATGTAGCTATATATATAACGAAACATCTATATCAAGAAACATTGCATTTTTGGTATGAGAAAATCCTTTTTTTATACATACATAGTTTGTTATTCGTTCATTTAAATATCTTTACAAAAATAAGTTAAAAATATTGTACGAAATAGATATTTTTTCGATATTTTGTCTATGATGCATATCTGTAACACCGCATACATTTGGGAAGGATTTTGGTCTTATTAAAAACACGTTGGATTCAGCACCTCCCATACAAAAAAAAACATTGATCATATTATTCTCAAAAACCTCCAAATTCACTGTGTTCAAATTTTCTGGCAATCTTCCGTATTGCCCCGCAAGTGATTTGTGAAGTTTGGTCAAAATTATACAAAGGGGCGTGGCATTTCCTATACAAAAGAAAACATTCAAAACCGTAACATCTCGAAAACCTCAAAAGGGACTGAGTAAAAATTTTTTCGTCAAACTTCCGTATTGGCCCGCAAGTGTTTTTGTGAAGTTTGGTCAAAATTAGACAAAGGGGCGTGGCATTTCCTATACAAAAGAAAACATTCAAAACCGTAACATCTTGAAAACCTCAAAAGCGACTGAGTTGCAATTTTCCGGCAATCTTCCTTATTAGCCTGTGAGTGTTTCTTTAAAGTTTGGTCAAAATTGGACAAAGGAGTGTGGCACCTCCCACACTTATACTATCATAAATTAAAATTACATACCGTTAATGCATGGCGTTGCAAATATGCATCATACTGAAAATAAAAGCGGTTAACTTAAATTGTTTTTAATATTTTTTTTTTTCGAGTTTAAATAGGTCATTTACATAATAAAACATTCATTTCTAAAAACAAAAAAAAAAAAACATTGAACAATGGTGTGTGTCATAAAAATAAAATTAATCACCAAATGTACAGGTACCTTTTGTCTTAATTCTGGGAAACAGGTAACAGGTACAGGATACGTATTACGTAGTGTTTGAAGTAAGTCTCGCATGAATTTTGGAGTGAAATATCTATAAGGGGGTGCATGTCCCCCTGCTACTTGATGTAACTGCTTGTGTAGTACGTGCCAGGCTAGGTATATGAAGTATTTCCTCTGGGACAAATTCTGGTTGTTTTCCCCTGTCAGGAAATGAAGCTTGAACCTTTCGTTGTCAATTGACCAAACGCCTACCTCTTGAGCCAATTGAGCGATACGCACAATGACCTCAAAGATAGAGATAGAGATGGCTCAACGATAGAGAGTGAAATGCTAACATCAGTCCGGACGACTAGTGAAGCATTCATTACGCGCAGTAAAGAAATCGTCTTAAATCGTCATAGCAATTGAACTACCAGCAATTGAAGTCGCCTTTTACCTGGACAGTCAAGCAGCACTTGAAGCGCCTATTAAATTCAAAATGCGTCATCAGTGCCTTTTGGCATAGAGAGCAATAAACCATCACTATAACCTGCAAAATATATTATGTAATATGTATCTACTTGTATAGACTGTAGATACAGCTTAACATTGGGAATGCTTAAATAGATTGTAGATAAATTCGACAACAGCAACTCCCTGTCATGATCCATACAAGTTCGCAGCTATCCCAAAAAGCCACAAAAAATGTTCCAAAAATAATTTGAATTGAATTGAATTCTACTTCGACTATAAATCAACCATGATACTGTCTTCCAAGCAAAGACAAAAGCATCTCCCCTTTAACATGGCATTATTCATTGAGCTCATCGGGAAATACCACAAAAATGATGCCTGGCGTTGTATACGCGGGAGCGCGATCAGCATGACTCGTAACACATGCAATGGTCTCAGTGTCAGCTTAACAAATGAGCTCGTCAAATGTTTTGTTGTTGTTGTTGTCTTTTAAAGGCGATCCAACTCGGACTCCAGACTGTGTGAGAAATCGTTCAGTATCCCGCAATTCACGTAATGATCCTAATGACGATTTTATATCTCATTCCCTTTGTTCTGCTGCTGTGAATGCACATCACTATGATGTATGAGTATGATATTCCGCGGAGGCTGCTGACAAATTAGATTGAGACGTCAAAGCTTCTCACATGCACACTGCACAGCGGGCATACCTACGTGCAGCGCGCATCTTAAACTGATGGGGTTGTCTAGAAATTGGTATATTAGCATCCACTTAGGTGAGAAAGTGATTTGCGCCTAATATCGGTATAAGCAGGCGAAATCTTACTCTAATAGTAATTATTGGTTATACGGTGGTGTTCTTCCGTTTACACTCCACCACAGGGGTGTCATTAATAATTTGTTCTCTCGTGTGTGGAGTTTTTCTCGCGCGCCTCCTTTTGATTTGACGTCTCATGTTGAGTGATTAATGATGATCATCAACTGCAGAAGGCACAGATGAATTAACCAACCTGCTGCTGGCCCTAGGGCCAAGGCGCACTTTTCAAAGCGAAACCAAAAGGGGACGTTTGCGGACTCACTTTGAAACGAACCATCAACAAAGATTATGTGTGAAGTATGAAATCGTTTTGCTTCAACAAAAATGATGGATAGATTCTGCCTGATGCACATATTACTCGGTGTAAGGTAAACGCTACACCTTTGGTACGAGTACGAGCACAAGCAGAAGCGGCAATCAGGGCACAACAGGCAGACATTCTAAAGACGTAATGAAAGTTATTCCGCATTCCCCTGGAGAAGCAGGAAATATCTAGAGGAATCGGATTGTGTGATCGTTTACCGGCGATGGGCAATGTATCAATATAGATGTCCACTCGAAGTTTGTACTGTCGTCGTGCAGTGCAGTATATGTCTTCATCATTTTTAATAACCCCCAGTTGCCAGTCTGTTTGAACACACATACACCTACTCGGCGGGTAGCCTTACGCCGCGCCGGCCGATGTCATCACACGGCAACCAACGGCAGGAACCCGTCTTCTTCCGTTTTTCATGTACACTTTGGTTTGGGTTTAAGTCGAGAGGTGTCTTCTTGATGACTTCCACGACTTTTTTGGTCCTCTTTGAGATGAAAAAAAAAAAAATAAATAAATAACCAGAAGAAGGGAGCATCTCATGACTGTTTGATTTTTTTATCCGTGTTATTAATGAATTTTTCTGCGGATTATCGATATAGTGGGAGTAGGATAACAGGTAATTTGATTCGGGTCTATGGGGAGATTCGGTTTAAAAACGAAACCGTCAGCTTGCAGCAGAGATTGCGGACGTATATACTGAACGGATGTGTATGGTCATTTGTTGCCACATTATTAATTTTGGAAGCTTGGAACTTGGGGCACGAAATCGATAGCCAGGATTCATCCGAAGGTATTCTGTTCGCTTCGATTTGGCGATAAGCCTCTCGCAATTTCAAGGCTAATCGAACGAGAAACTACCGATCAGGAAGGGGCTCTGCCATGCCATCCACCAATACTTTTCCACACAATTGACTAAACATATCATCAAGGAGCTTAAACTACCGAAATCCGATATGCTGGCACCTACCTAAATGTATGTAATTACGATACCTTAAGGTATACCTAAAATGTAATTCAAAACTTGGAAAATTCTTAATCGGCTCATGTCATGAGTTAATACGTTTTGATATTGCTGTAAGGTAATATGATACCAAAATCTCTTCATTCTTTTGTCGTTGTTGGTGTTTTAGTTATTTTTTTGGAAAGGGAATAAGTGAAGCTTTTTGCTCTTTGTTTTCGACGTATAGAGTCCATCAAATAGAGGTAGATATAGAGGTACCATATAATATAACATGAATGGAATGCGGTTTCAGTGGTGTTTGCATTTAACCCTATTATATAGGTATACATTGAATTCGGTTACTTTAGATTAACGAGGGCAATTTGTTGTTGTAGTTGTTAATAATAGAGTAGACCTTATCCGCTTGTATTAGAGGGTTGCTTGCATAAAGAAATTGTATTAATTTTCAATAAAGGATTAGAGATGATGTCGATGGATGGCAATATGACGTGTTAGAGACAATCGGGAAATTTTTACTATAACAAATTACAAGCACAAATTATGTTTTAAATTACTAAAACACTGACTTGATAAGAAAAAAAATTCTAATCTGATTAATGAACGTCAGATAGATAATTTAGATATATTAAAATCTTGTTGAATTTCTGCACAACCAAACAAAATCTACAAATAAACACATTTCTAATAAACATTATTTAAGACTAAATACCTGAAAAAATAAATGTTTCAAATATCTACTTAATTTATTCAATTAACATATTTTCAACACTTTAAAATTGTAAGGGTAGGTATAGGTAGAAGTGGCGGTTCACCTTGAATCCAATTAGCACTATGATGTGCCGTTTTGTTACCACGACTCGTGTGACCTATTTTTGGTGATTGTTTAGGATGTGGTCCGGTATAGGCACCGGCCTATAGCCAACCTGTAGAATTGAGAAAACGAATAAGATCCTGTCGTCAAAGAATGGTTGGTTCAGTGCGCGCAGTCTGGCTCTCGCTAGAGCTGGACATTTGCAGAGGAAGTGAGAGAGAGTTTCTTTTTCATTTGTATACCTAGCTTGGCCGCATGGTCTCCAATTGGCCAATGCCCCGTGATTATTGCCGTGATTCTGGCGATATCTGGGCGGGTTCTGTTTAGTAGGTTATTTGTTCTCTTTTGGTTGTAGGTATAGTCCATATCTTCCTTGATATGACGCAGTTTGTTAACCCCGACCATCGGAAATTGGCTTTCTGCAGAATGTGGTCCCTCGTTAAGAGCGAGGCGTGTAGTGCTGAGCCCTTCCTGGCCGGCTCATCCGCGCGCTCATTGCCTGATATGTCACTATGCCCTGGAACCCAGAGAAGTGTGACCCTGGAAGCGCTCGCTCAGACAGGCAAGCTCGTTCCGGCACTCCTGCACCAGTTTGAAGGATATGGTAGCCGAGTCGATGGCTTTGGCTATCTATAAGGATAGCAATGTTTTGTTTAAGCGTTGTATCACGCCCTAGTTGCGTGCAAGCTTCACGGATGGCCGCAGTAATTCCGCCTGGAAAACGCGGGCAAAATCCGGTAAGCGTACTGAAATTGATATTTGAGGTGATTCCGAGTAGACACCGGCCCCTACACCACAGCTCATCTTAGATCCGTCGGTGTATATGACCGTGTCGAAGCCCTTCACTACTTCGTCCCTCTTCCACTGATCCCTTGTGGGGAAACCAACGTGGAAGCCTTTCGTGAAGTTTAATTTGGGTGTTATGTAGTCGGTTGGAGACGTGACCATGCCGTTTGGTAGCGAATCCAGGATATTGCTATGGCCATACGGCCTTGCAGTCCAGCATCCCGACTCCTTGAGTCTTATAGCTCTGCATAAAGCGGTTTATTTTGTGTGTAGGTCAAGGGGTAGAAGATGCAAGAGCACAGTAAGGGCATCTGTTGGGGCCGACCTCTTTGCCCCCGTGGTACCTAAACTGGTTGTTCTTTGCAGTCTTTTCAAATTAAAATTGTAAAGAAATTATAGCGGTATGAACAGCGTGCCTAGTCAAGATTGTAATTCTAAAACATAAGTGCTTAAAGTGGCATATTGACTACCATGATTTTCAATTGAACGAACGTGTTATTCAATGTGACAACTAAATAAGAAATTATAGCTGGGAACTGCATGACGGGCTGTCTACGTTCAACCCCGACCACTGCGCTGAATGTCATCCTAGGCCTATTACCTATTCAAGTACACATTCAAATGGAAGCAAGACTTAGTATTCATCGTCTATTCCATCGACCCCTCTATTCCTACCATGGAGGTCACCTATCTCTGATTGACATTATGGAGCCTGAAAGAGCATTTAACATGTTTCGAGGTGAAATGCTACCGAAATATGGCTTCTATAAAAACTTCTCTATCACAATCCCTCCAAGAGAAGACTGGGAAAAATACAAATACTTACACTAATACAGCGACTTGAACTAGTCTGGTATACCTACAGACGGTTCTAAGATGGATTCAGGGACTGGATCTGGCATTTATGGAGAATCGCCTTTTCAGCACGCCTAAGCGTTAGAGCAAATTTAAGTTCTGATACGTCATACACGTGGTAAAACCATATTCATCTTCTGAGACAGCCAAACTGCTCTTAAAGCTATACACCCATCTGTCATAAAATCGAAGCTGGTCCTGGAAACTTACATGGCCATCTACGAACTGGCAATGAAAAACCTAGTCATCCTACACTGGATTCCAGCCCACGGTGGCTTTGCTGGAAACGAAACAGCAGACTCACTGACCACAGTCGGCGCGACAATGCCACTTGTCGGACCTGAACCCTTCTGCGGTGTCAGTAAGAGATGTTTCAGGAAGCACATCAGGAGCTTAGCTCAAATCGAATCTAATGAAGCCTGGCTTAAAAGACCTGGGCAGAACTGCACCAAAAAGTTCTTCCCAAAATTCTCTCCTAGGAAATACCTATTTCCTTATACTAATCTGGATAAAAACAACCTAAGAATCCTGATATAATTACTGGCCAGGCCTTATGAAAAAGCATCTTCACCGAATTGGACAGCCCTTTCTTCATATTGGCAATCCAATTGCTAAACGTCTTTGATATTTTCAATAAATGTTCATCATATCGACAATTTTGTCCGTCAATTTGACAATTTTTTGTCAGTGAATGAAATTGCAATAAGTCGTTAAGACTAATCTGTTAATGTCTGTTAATAAACTTTCAAATAAGAAACCCTCGTTTGTCGAAATCTTTTAAAGCATCGAGTGATTGTAGTTACTAGATTAAACTGGGTGTTGCAGCTAGTAATTCTACCCACCACCACTTCTAAATAGGCATGGCTGAGAAGCATAATTCTATGTCTTTTTTTTATCTTTAACTTTAACCATTTCAATAGATAGTTCTATAAAGAGATGACTATATTATATTTACTTATCATGGTGCTTTCGTAAAACTATATCGATGCGAAAAGACTCTGGGTAAGAGAAGTCTTCTTATTTTGACATGCCAATGTTCGGCATTATCTCCCTAGACTTTTTTTTTAAACAAATTACTTCATCTACAGTTAGACAACAAATTAATGATTAGGATTACCTATAGTATTATTAGGTAGAAGGGCTCCGCGGTTACTGTGAACGAGAGCAAAAGAAAGCTGAAGATAAAAAAGTAAATGGTGCCCGAAAAAATCTGCCCACATCTCTTTCCCTTAACATCAGATATCTATATAAGAGCTGAGATAGGCATAGTCAAAATGGCATCCTTAAGATTTTCTAAGAACAACGAATTTCCATCAATTTTGTTTTAGGCTCTCACATATGTATATACATTATTATTATATTATTTCTTTTAAGGCCGATAGAAATTTAAATTTTATAATGACATTCACATTAGCATTTGAAAATGATTTTTGGTTCAGTTACCGCGACTGTGCCTGGCAAAGCAATATCTGGAGGTCTAATATTGGGCCTGCTGGCATTATATCATTTTGCAGCTTATAAAGCCCTGACATAATAGCCCCTCGGGAAATAGCCAAAGGTATATTGGGTGCCAATATTAAATTTCTAAATCAACTGGCATGAAGCTACATCTTATGTTGAAATCAAACAAATCAAAAATCATGCATCATGGCGGGGAAACGATCTCCTTTGACTACAACGCGGTCCGGCCTCTTTTTTGAAGAATAGGGTTCGATGAATCTCATCAGCATATCTTACTCGTATAATACCTATCTGCGCGAATCGATGTTAAAGTGTCATTCAATGGGGTGGAGATAACTAAAATAATAAGGGCCAGTTTCGAATGTTCCGGATAAAGTTTCGGATAGTTAGCCGACACATAGCGCTTTCCACCAGATAAAAGTTTCTGATATATTTTTTTTTCTGTTTCATCGTCAAAGTCTCTGATAAACTATCCGGTAGAAAAATTTATCAGGCACTAATTGTTTGACAGGAATGGCAAGTTGTTCTATTTTTGGTAATTTAGCATGGATAAATTCATTCGTTCATTCATATTCGATGGCCCGCTTATCCATTAAGTGGGTCGCAGGTTTAGGTTGCTCAAGTCCAAGTGGACCCTCCATAGTCTCGATTCTCCGCCATCGACTCTAAATCATAAAGGGAAATCCCAATACGGGTAGAGGAGATATTATGGACTTGGCCTAACAATCTCATCCTGGGTCTACCTAGTGGACGCCTGCCTGATGATACGGATTCCATAGCAAGTCGGTCGTGGGATCCTGGTTGGGGACAGGGCGCGTTTAACATGACCAGACTAGCTAGCGTATTCTGGTGTTTCCAATACAATCTCTACACCTACGGGTCACACCAGCAATAAAACGGAGGAATCTCATTTCGGCAGCTTGTATCCGTGATCGTATTCTTTCGGTCATTACCGCTGGCAAAGTTCAATGCCCACGGTGAAAGGTATTCACTGAGCATGGATAAAGTTCAACAAAATAGTGGAAATTCAGGAATCTTCATCGTCGAGTGTTTCTGAAAATACATAATTTGAAATATCTACTGTTTCTAGGGGGCCGTGTAATATGGTTGTAATATTCATCAAATTCGTCGTCTAAGAATTCAAATAAACCCACTATAGGACACTTCTGACTGCTATCTATGCCCGTCAACGAAAGAATGCTCTGAAACTACATTTTATCCAGCCACTTCAAATAAATATTTTGTTTATCTTCCGGATAGAGGCTTCAACAGCCACTTGAACCGACTGATAGACTATCCGAAACTTTTTCTGTCAGATATCACTATGCGAAACCTTTGAAACCGAAAGTTGAAGTTTATCTGGCATATAAATTCCGGATAGGCTATCCGAGACTTTATCGGCTATTCTTGAAACCGGCCCTAAGTGTTATTTCAAAGAAAACGTATATTGCTGTATGACAGCGAAATAATTTTGTCTTGGCAGTCCAATGTCACAATCAGCCTTCCACAACCTTTGTGTTAGATCAGAGTTGCGTATACGCCAACATTCTTAGTTTAAAAACGCCAATTTCTGACAACATGTGATGTGGTGCCTCTTTATACGTATAGACGAGTCGGAGAACAGCTTTATAAGCTATCAAGATCACAACTGTATATCAACAAGTCAGGCATTAACACGCGCCCAGTAGTTTGGTGATCTCCTCATTTCAAAACTCGCTTTCGCTTATTGTAGCAGTAAATCGTCTATTATCTAACTGTAGTAATCTGTGACTTTAAGCCCCTTTCTACAGCAGATTCTACATTGTGTGTACTGTACATACATCCAGTTTTAGATCCCATTAGATCCTTGTATGAAATTTATATACGACTATCTCCTTTGCTGCCCATCAATAACTTAACCAAATCTTAAACAAACATATCTAGGTATCCTTTCGTGAGTTTATAGCAATCAATAAAAACAATAACTTTTATATTAGCATACATACTATATATTCAAGACCAATTTTTTGTCTTCTCTTTTCAGAATGCAACACAATCAAAACAACCCAGGTATGTCTTTTCAATGCCGAAGAGCAGAGGGCGCTTCATCGCCAGCCCCATCCGACACATCCGATTCAGACATATCGTTGGGAACTCATTCGCCTGTACCTAGTGGTTTACCCCTGCAACATAGCCCAGGATCAACGTCCAACGGGGCCAATGATCGAGATGATCGTGACCTATGCATAGACGACGAAAAACCTCGGGATCTGACGAGCTCTCTAAATTCGAACCTAGGATATCCGACCGCAATGTCATGCATGCAACCATTCAAATTAGATACAACAGCTGCTAGTTTCTTCAATGCGGGCTGTTATTTGCAAAACTTTTCAAACCTTAAAGAAATATCACAGTTTCCTATACAACCAACAGTAATCAGACCACATCCACAGCTTCCGCAGACCATTACTCTCAATGGCAATCAAATACATACCTACACGACGCCAAATTATGCAGCTGAAAGCACGCCACCGCCGCCTAAGATACGAGTTAGCTCGCCGGAGAAGCTCAACTCTTCGGCCAATAGCATTAACGCGAACTCGATTGCTTCACTCCAAGAAATGTCCTATCACCACTCTGCGGCGCAATTTTTACATCGACCTTTCTCGACTTCACCGCAGCCCCCACACACGGCGTCCGAAGTGACATGAGACTAGCGATAGCGAAAGCGAACATGCTGTTCAATTTATTTTATTAATCATTTTTATTTAGCTACAAGAGTTTTAATTTAAGGCAAAATACCTACACCTAAGCAAGTAATCATATATACATAAATGCATATGTATATGATGGTTACGTGTAAGAGTTTATACAGGCATATCGTTAACGCTTAATTGATTTCGTGTATTGTTTCATTTTTATTCAAGTCTTGATCTTATTTTATATAAACAGAAACTCAACAGAATTGAGATTGTAAAACTTGTATAAATACTATTAAAGAGAGAACAAATTAAAAAGTATCAATATTATACCTACTATCCACATTTCGTTTACATTTCTAAGCCTTAACACGGTTAAAAGCACAACTGTTCTATATTTAAGTGGACCTTATGCTTCGCCTAGTGATATATGACTACAGACAATTTCTTTTTCTTTCGTAACATTGTGTTTGTTAATTTAAATCATTTGATTTTAATAATACAATACAAATGCGGTTAGTAGTATTTGTAATTTAGAAGCATTTGGTCAGATATGCTAAACTCCTAATTATTAGAATTAATTTAAATCGTAGTCATAATCTAAAGAAGTGTATAACATAATAAACTAATAAAAAGGAAAAATTAAAAAGCAGATTAATGCATCTTTTATTTATTTTCAGATTTTTATTGCTAAGTACCTATACTAATTAAGGGTATCAAAGGGCACGGTAGTGCCCCAGCCAAGTTCTCTAGTAAAGGCACTTACCCTTTTTACAGGAACAAACTCAGGCGGTTTTCGACCCCCCTTTAACTTTGGAACCAATTAAGCCAAAAACTTCAAACTTGAAACATTTACTGTGCTCATTGAAAAGGTTCACCTTACCAAATTTCATTTCTATAGCATTAGTGGTTCTCAACATACAGGACTTCAAAAATCGCAAAAACCGTAACTGACTGACTCACTCACTCACTCACTCACTTAGATGATGATCATCAAAATTATGAAGCAGTTCCCGCCATCCTAGAATCGTGAAATTTGGCAGAATGCTAGATTCTGTGGTGCATACACTGGGAAAAGTCCAAAACTTGAGATTTTCCATTCAGGAGGCGTGGTATACGCCCACTTTTAAAAATTGGTTATTATTTATTTGGGCCACTTCCCATTGCCGTAGAATGTTGAAATTTGGTGGAGCGGTAGGACTTGCAGTGTATACAGAAAGAAAAAAATCTAAAATTTTATATTCTCTATTCAAGAGGCATGGTATCCGCCCACTTTTGAAAATCGGTCATTATTTATTTGGGTCAGTTCCCATTGCCGTAGAATGTTGAAATTTGGTAGAGCGACAGGACTTGCATTGTACGAAAGGAGAAATATCAAAAATTAAAAATTTTCCATTTAAGGGGCGTGGAATCTGCCCATATGAATAGATATTAATCTACCTGCTGATTGAAATTTTAATTAATAGTTTATTAGAAAGAAAACCAAAGTGACGGTAGTGGTAGCCAGTGTCTGTTGGCATATTAAAAAATAAAGACGTTCAACGTTGTTTGTGAAATCAAATAAGGAAAAACTTCGCAAAAAGTAGTGAAATCACACAAAAAACATAAATGTAAAAGAAGAGCCAAGTTCTGTTATATAGAACAAAAAGTGTGTAATTCGTCAGCCACGAAAAGTAATGAGATCTAAATGTACGCCAAGTTCTTAGTTTAAGAAGGTTAAATGTTAAGCAATTGGTAGGTTTACTTGGCAAGTTTTTCGTTTATAACTTTATTATATCGTACAATATATAAGAGTTTGAAAACTTGCCCAGTGACCTACTAATTGCTTAACATTTAACCTTCTTAAACTAAGAACTTGGCGTAGGGGAGCGTCGCCAACAGTGAGACACGTCCAACAGTGAGACATTCCGAATAACTCTGAAGAAACATGTTCGAACACGTCGCGCTTGTTGTCGTAGATCATGCAACAGATGTTCGTCCGATTGGTTCAGTTTGTGTTTACTTTCAATGAACAGTATTCGCGCCGTGATAGGGCAGTGGAAAAAAACACTCAAAAGTAAATTTTAAGTGTCTCAATAAAAAAGAAATAACTTTTTATCTAGATGAGTTTTTTAATCAATGTTTTATATATTGTGTAGATTATATTGTAGAGAAAACAATTAACTAGATTTTGAGGCATTTCGATGCATAGTTTTTTTGTTTTGATTTTTTTTACATATTTTCGACGATTTGCCAACAGTGAGACAAAATCCCATTGCCATCACTGGGACATAGGTTATATATTTTCTTTGGTTTATTATTAAACAAAATTGTCTGCTATCCCTATCTATTAAGCCATGACTCATTTCGCGTATGGAAAATTTTCGCATTCGCTAAATTTTTCATTTTTATTTCGTGAATAATTAAATCGATATTTTTTTTTATTATCGATTTATTATTTGTCACTGAAGACATTTTTTGTAACTTTTATTTTCGTTTTTTATTTTTATTTCGTTATTTTTATTCATAAGACTTTTTTGCATAATAAAATATAAATGTTTATCAAACAAAACTTTTTTTATTAAAATATTTGTTGAAGGTGTCTCAATGTTGGGGAAGGACTGTCTCACTGTTGGAGTAGGTGTACCAACAGTGAGACAAATGAGGTACTCGGACATTTTGATTTAAATTATTTTATCGGTAAAGGTAAATTAAATTTTAAGTATGCAATAAACAGCACAAATAATAAAACTACCTAACTCAATTAAAATCAACTAATTACTCGGAATACTTTTTTAGATATAGTCATTTGAAAAAAAAGTGTCTCACTGTTGGCGACGCTCCCCTACATTTAGATCTTATTACTTTTCGTGGCTGACGAATTACACACTTTTTGGTCTATATAACAGAACTTGGCTCTTCTTTTACATTTATGTTTTTGGTGTGATTCACTTAAACGCGTAAAAGCCTCATAAACTGCGTAAACTGCAGAAATTTACCACCTCGTAAACTGTCAGATTTTGTATGGAGAATAGTTTACGCAGACCTCATAATTTTCCGCGACGATTTGGGCGCGGAAATCAACCGCGGAAAGTTACGCAAATCACAAAAATTACAAACTTTGAGAGACAGTCATATGAATTGTTTGTGTGATTCCAGATACAGTCGATTTACGCGATTTACGCAATGACAATTTCCTAGGGGTGTTCACTTAAAACACCGCAGAAATTTATACATTTACGAGCTGCATAAATTTATTTGATTAAGTGAATACCCTTATTATTTTAATATCAATTGCCTTTGCATTGACTATACCTACATTTCTATAAAAGGCCGCCAACTGAGAGCAATAACGGCCTATAAGCTGCCTGGTGCGCCCCGGATTTGTTATAGGTACCTAGGTAAGGTAAATTCATTATCCAAAAATAAATAAAAAGAGCGCCATGGGCTAATGGGGAGATGTCAAGTGTGGGGCTTTGTTTTGCAGTTTCGACTAGGTTCACATCGCAGGTTAGGATATGTTAAATATTTACAGGAAAGTTTACCTATATGTACGGTGACCATCTGTCCCGTATTTTCCGGGATAGTCCCGTATTTTTTATTTCAATCGACAGTCCCGATTTTTTGTAAAGATATACGGGACGTACAAATGTCCCGTATTTAATTTATAGTCCTTTATTAGTCCCGTATTTTCATTATACATTTTTTAAATTATTATTCAACCATTTTATTAATTTAAAAAAAACATACATTTCCATATAAATAAGGCCTATTAAGCATAAAATGCACAATGGCACTATTTTCAATGACAGTTCGCACATGACACAATATATATATGAAGCATGTCTACGACACGTTCCCGCAATAGTCCAAATATCTAACGATTTTATAAAAGAATTATTGGAAAAATCTCCCGGGCAATTCGAAAATTCGAGAAAAGCGGAAAGTGGTTTAATTTTTGTTCATTTGTGTAAAAACTCTGCAACTATCCACTCAGTTAGTATAGATTAATAATAATCACACCAAAAACAAGGTTAAATGTTAAAAAAAAAAATTAGTAGGTTCACTGGTCAAGTTTTCAAATTCTAATATATTTTGTATAATATAATGAAGTTATAAAGTTAGTTACGCACCCAATTTTTGCTGTTCTATATAAGTAAGTGTGCTTACAAACTGATGGTAGCTATTTATTGAAAAAAAAGAACAATAATAAGATGGTAAAAAAACATTAACATTAGGTGTGTTTTTTGGTTTTTTGGCTTTTCTATATAGGTTTAAAAAAATCGGTTATCGGGACTTAGCTCTTTCTTCATAAAAGCTTGGCAGCACAAATATCACGGAAATTCTTAAATGTCACTCTCAAAAACAACATCAGCCAACAAAAAAAGATTCTTACAAATCACATAGAAAGGCAAATTCACTAACGCTATATACGCGAATCAAAATAATTTATAAACATGGAAAATTCACGGAAAAATAAAAATTCAATATTTTATAGTCATATTTTTTGTAAAATGCTTTGATTTGTTTTTTTTTTTCTATGAATTTTGTGGTGTCAGATGTTATTTTATGACAGAATCGATAGCATTTTTCGATAACTTTCAAAGCAATGATAGTTCGGTTGCACAGTTTTTGTCGGGGCTAAGCGAGGGGCTAAGGAATAAGCCCCGCTAACGAAATCTATATAGATCTAAATTTGTATGAAATTATTTTGCCAAGCCTATATAGAACAACAACAAAAAACACATCTATTAATAGTAGTTTTATAAAACAAAAATTTATTCGATTGACATTCACTCATAGCCGTATATATTAGACTTCCTTAGGTGGCTCTCACATTGAGGCAACAAGCAATAACCAACTAAGCAACTAGCAATTGTCAATAAGACAATAAGCAATAGTATACACAACTTAATTTTAACCTATTCTTACATTGAAGCAAAGGTATTGCCAGAAATTTCTATAAAGCAATATTTGTTGCTTTTCAACATGCGCTGTGTGTCGCCGGCGATAAAAATATTGCCGCATCGCAATCGGCAACATTTTTCCTTTGACCGATATTGAGTTGCGTTGATGTGAGACCTCTAATTTAATCAAAAGTAAAATAATTGTTAGCTATCTATAATATGGCGTGTTTCGTATTGCCAATAATTGCTTATTGATTATTGCCTCAGTGTGAGAGCCGGCTCACAAAGCCTCTAGGAAAGCCTCCGTATAGCTTTCCTGAAAATGTTATTTAAAACATTTTTTTGTGGTTACTTTACTAAACGAGCTTGGTGCCAAATAGGTACGAACATTTGATAAAATATGATAAAAAAGCAATAGATGTTACTATGCAAACGATATTTTTCGACAAAATGTTGCTGTTTTGTTTACTACGTTACTATGGAAGTTTGTATCTGACGGCGGCATGTGTTTCTTTACCCGTCCGTAAACAAATTAAAAATACGGCTGTTAATTTATTAGCACTAATATAATATCTTTTTACAGTAAACTAGCGATTATCCGTGGCTTCGCCTCCGTCGCCGTTACAAACGTTACGCGCTTGATAGGACATATGACGAACAAAAATGTTCCTTACACTAACTGAATCCTCTTTTCCCGTCGCTAATAACTCGGGCCCCAGGCAAAATTTCCAAAATGAGGAAAACTATTTTATTTATTTCTTATATAGAGTACACAAATCGAGTGTGAAGTTAATCGGATGAAAAATAAGAATTTTCTCATACAAACTTTGACCCTCCCTTTCCACGTTTGGGGTTCGAATTTCTCCCAAGTATCGCTTTTAAGTTCTCGCTTTGCCCATACAAAGAAAATTATTGTTTCAAAATATGTGTTTCCTAGCTCTTACCGTTTGGGCTGGACGTTGATCTCCAATAAAACAGGACAAATATATGATATTTCATCGAAAAGTTCTACGCCATTTAAAAATAAGTCGGTTTTTTTCTGAGAAACAAATGGTAGATTTTTCTCAATATAATGTACCTACTTGGCCAATCCGGTGTTTCACGAAATAAGACCATCTCAAGGATTTTTACTTCTGAAAATGTAGAATTCTATTGGCAAATCTATTGTTGACATGAGTTTTTCAAATTATATATAGTTTATGTTCCGATACTTCAAAAATAAAGGACAAAATCCGTCCTTTATTAAAAAGAAAAAAATACAGGACAGGGGTAAAAATGGAAGGAATGTCCTTTTAAATAAAGGACGGATGGTCAGCGTATATATAGGAGAACTTGGCTCTTTTTTTAAATTTATGTTTTTGGTGTGATTTCACTACTTTTTGCAAAGTTTTTTTTTTATTAGATTTCACAAACAACGTAGAAACGTCTTCGCTTTTTAATATGTCTAGTCTATAGACACTGCTATCATCACTTTAGCTTTCTTTCTTATAAACTATTCATTAAAATTCTATTCAGCAGGTAGATTGACTTCTATTCATATTTTAAGTGGGCAGATTCGACGCCCCTTAAATGAACAATTTTTAATTTTTGAAATTTCTCCTTTCGTACAATGCAGGTCCTACAGCTGTACCGAATTTCAACATTCTACGGCAACTGGAAGTGGCCCAAATAAATAATATCCGATTTTCAAAAGTGGACGGATACCACGCCTCCTGAAGGGAGAATATACAATTTTTGATTTTTGTCTCTCTGTACACTGCAAGTCCTACCGCTATACCAAATTTTAACATTCTACGCCGTATACCACGCCCCCTTAATGTAAAATCTCAAGTTTTGCTATTTTTGAAGTCCTGTATTTTGAGAGCCACCAATGGTATGAAGTTTGGTGAGGTGGACCTTTTTAATGAGTTTGATAAATGTATCAAGTTTGAAGTTTTTGGCACAATCGGTTCGGAAGTTAGAGGGGGGTCGAAAACAGCTTGAGTTTGTTCCTGTAAAAAGGGTAAGTGCCTTTACTAGAGAACTTGGCTGGGGTACTACCGTGCCCTTTGATAAAGGATGTGCCTGTATTCTGTTTCCCTTGATGTAAAAATTAAGCTAATGAAGATACATTTGGATGGGTGCTTAATTTTAGTGTGGACAGCGTAGGTACCTACCAGACTTAAAAGAAAATCGATTTTAGGAACTTGTACTCGGGGAGCAATTCCCAAATGCACAGCGGATATTATAGGGGTCGCGGTTCGCGGATCGCATAGTTACTGTATTCATAGTACATATCTGAAAAAGAATACTGAAAGGGTATTTGGTGTCTTCTTTTTTTATGAACATATTCCGCGGTACTAATAATCATTTTTAGTGTCCAGGATAAATTTTACGAAGTCACAATGGAGAAAATTTCCATATAAAATTATCCATTGTGACCGTCAAAATATTTAAGTTGAAAACTAAAAATGATTATTGGTAAGGCCTATTTATTATTTTTTTTTATTATTATTATAAATTTTTTTATTATTTCTTGAAAAGTATTACAATAAATTATTGACAATGTTAGCATTTTATAGATTCAAAAGAAATAATAGTGACATATATATTTTTTGAAAAAAATAGAGAAAATGCCACTTAGGCCATAAAAAGTGAAAACTTAGATTAAAATGATGGGTGGGGTGACCCAATAAAAAATTACTCAACATATCTTAAATTCAAGTAGGTATATGTATATGTACTCTTACGATGAAAATAACATTATAAAAATAAGCCAAATATTTCACCAAAATATCAACGAAGAACATGGAACAAAGATTCTATAATATTAAGATCAAGGCCAAAAAGCCATTTTTTTACTTGTTTAACAAATGCATGATGATGTATAAGTCCTCTTATAAAAGGTGGAAGTTGGTTAAATAAACGGTATGAAGCAACACAATAAGAATTACGAAACGCGGTTGCACGAAAAACAGGTACAGATACTTGATTTGAGAAGTTAACACGTAAACTATAATTGTTGATGAGTCTGAAATTAAGATTCCCTGATCTCATAAAGAACATTTTAAGCACTTTATAGCAGTACAAGTGTCGGACTGGAAGAACTCTCAAATCTCTGAACAATGGAAAACTATGGTGTAAGCGGGGTTTACGGCAGATTTTCTTTAAAGTATGCTTTTGAATTGACAAAAGAGGCTGAATTTTATTTACATAAGCTCCTCCCCAGCAGGTAATACCATACTGCAATCTAAAGTTACGCGCTTGATAGGACATATGACGAACAAAAATGTTCCTTACACTAACTGAATCCTCTTTTCCCGCAGGTAATACCATACTGCAATCTAGAATGAAAGATTCCATAATAGATTTTTAGCAAAAGTTGAGTACAGCAAATCCTTTGCAGAGAGTAAAAATGAATGAGAGCACCACGAAAATAATTTCTCAAATTTTGCGTGTGGTTATTAAAGCTCATCCTTGAGTCAATTGTTAGGCCTAAGTATTTAAATTCAGTAACACTTTCAATCTTAAAACATTTGTTGCTGCAGCTGATACTACTATGAAAGTCACAAGCAGACGGACTTGGATTGCAAGTGCAGTAAGATAGTGGAAATCTTAGGCAATCAGCTGCATGAAAGTATACATCACCTTTAAAATTATTTTGCGCCATCAAACTGAAAAACATAATTTTGGTTTTCGAGCTGATAATCAGTTTATGCTCCGCAAACCGGATTCTTAAGAGATGAAGATCAAAGTTAATGTCCGAGATAAGGTTTAAAGCACTATCTGAACCATAAGCAAAGCCCACATCATCCGCAAATGCTGTCAGTAATCCCTTAAGGGCAAATAAAACAACGAATTAATATAAATTAAGAACAGTAATGGTCCCAAAACAGAGCCCTGAGGAACTCCAATATTAAGAAACTTTACATCGCTCCTAGTGTCATCAACCTTAACTCTTTGTGACCTATTTCTAAGGTATGACTTAAACCACTCATAAATAAAACCACGAAATCCAGCATTTTCAATTTTGCGGAGCAATATGTCATGGTTAACCATGTCAAATGCTTTGGTAATGTCAACAAACAACCCGGCTGTACATTTCTTTTTATCCAGGTTCTCAAATATCTGCGAACAAAAACGAAGAAGAGCATCTTCTGTAGATCTACATTTCTGAAACCCGAACTGAACTGAACTGAAGAAATTTGTTTTATCCAAAAAACTCACCATCCTGTTTTTCATAACTTTTTCAAAAAATTTACTAATAGAAGGTAGAAGTGAGATAGGCCTATAATTACTCAATTCATCAGCAGATCCCTTCTTAAACAAAGGTAGTATATCGGCACATTTCAGTGCATCTGGGAATACTCCAGAAAAGATGATTTTATTGAAAATATGGACCAACACATCGACTAAAAAACAAGAAATATTTTTCAATACTAGATTTGATAAACCATCAAACCCTGAAGAATTTGTCTTTTTCAACGAACCAATTATTTTTAGAAGTTCAAATCCAGTTATCGGCTCAAATAAAAAGCTGTGCCTTTACAAGGGTTCAAAGGGATTTCTTGAGGGACTACAAATTGCACAAGAAGGATTTCTAGGGGCAAGTTCTGAATTCTCAGATATCGAAGCAAAGTAGTTATTAAAAGCGTTAGCAATTCCCAGTTTGTCGGAAGTTACTTCATGATTTGAGAGTACACTAGATGGCCTTTTCGCAACTATTTTTTTTATTAAGAATGCTATTGACTAGCTGCCATTCACTTCTTACATTACCTTTAACGGAATTAAATCTATTAGTATAGTAGCTTTCTCGGCAAATCCGAATTTCGCCTTTTACTTCCGAGCACATTTGTTTATAATTTTGCTTTAATTTACAATATAATGTGGATCATAGCTTGATTTAGGAGAAATACTTTTGAAGGACACGTCTCATTTAAAAAATAGAGAGGTGACCGAAGGACAGTTTTCAAGTTGCGTTTCACCGGATGCGGAGCCCTCTTTTTGCCCGAATCTATTTTCAAAAGGATGCAGTAGCCACAACCTACACTTATGTACATCTGCTGCATATAAGGTACCTATAATATCGTATGTGGACATTATAGATCGTTTTCATCGACAGGTCGTTTTATATTCGCAGTGTTGGTAATAAATATGAAATGTTAAAAATGCGAATGTTTTAGAAATTTGCGACGAAAACGATCGCGAAGACAAGTTAGTAGTCAAAAGTGTAGAACGTGGACGAAGAATTGGTTGAAGAGGACTGTAGGGAATAAGGTCCCAGGAAATAATGCACGGAATATAAGCCTAAAATGTACATCTACCGGGGGCACACTTCATGCCCTTGTCAGACAATTTCCATTGAAGATACAAAATGTTCATCCCAGATGATCTGTGCGGGACACTGGTGGCCCCAGACTATCATAAGTTACCTTCGGTCCTTCGGGACCTTGAATTAAACGCATGACCAAATCAATCAATTTCTCGCTAACGTTTGACAAACATTCGAGAGTTATAAGTCATAACTGTCTTGTCTTGAAAAAGCTTCTTAATTCAGACGATCGGACTCGGCATCAAATTGATGTAGCGCACTTCCATTGGTTTCAAAAATAAAACTCACGCACAAACGAATGTTTGTGAGAAGTTGTTGTGCCAACTATTTATTTTGTCTTTTTTATCAATCACTAATCTTAGTGGTTCTGAGGGGAGGTCGGAGCGCTGCGTTGAATCTGAAATCTGAATGCTAATAGAAGCAATTGGCTTCAGCGTTCAGCCTATATCTACCTATTCACCCCTACTAAAAAAAATGTATGTTAAAACTTCAGAACTGAAATTCAAGTGAGTAATTGAAAACTCTAAAAAACACGAGTTTGATATGTGACCGCGTTTCATTGACCGCGAAACCTATACTGCTGCTAGATCTCTAGCACCAGCGGCAAAGGGACATTTGATTTTCCTTATTTTGTGTTCCTTTCTTACAATTTTAAGATTGAACGTATAAAATTATTCAAAATGGAAGTTTGAATTCTTATTATAGGTATACCCTCCACGTGAAGGAGCTACCGGAGACCCACCATGTTATATCTATCTTATATATATTCTGAATCAGGATCTAATTCTGTCTGTCTGTTGAAAAAACGATAGCTTCCAAACGAATCGTCCTAGTCGAACGAAATTTGGTGAGACGATTCATTCTTACCGTGCGTCGGTCGGCGTCGCTCGCCCGGTTGGTATTGAAAATGGACTTTGTCGGTCAAGTAGTTCTGGTACCTCCCATATAAAACCAATATTAGACCCATGCGTCGCTCTGTCTCTTAAAAACACGATAGCCTGCAAGCGAACTGACCTAGGCGAATGCAATTTTGTAAGAGGGCTTCTTTTTACCGTCGGCGTCGTCAGGTTGGTATTGAAAATAGGGTATATCGGTCGAGTAGTTCTGGTACATCCCATACAAAACCAATATTAGACCCTTGTGTTGTGTATTATGCTAACTCACATGCCTAACATTTGATAACACTTTTATTTGTTTTACTTACCTTATTAGCAATTTGACTTCTACACTTCCACTTTTGCTTGTTTTATAATTTGAATTAATTTTAGACTTTTGATTTGGCAGATCGGTATTTTTATTTTATTTCAGCAGTTAATTTCGCGCTTGATTGAAAAATGTACCTCCAAAGAATAGTTCACAATATGCGCTAGAGTTGTAGGTATAGCGCAAATGCTGCTGAAATGACAGTTTTTTTTATAGATATATTATGAAGTTTGACATCTCGCTAGTAATCTAGCAGTCAATGGAATGATGAATAATCAACCTTTTAACGCAAACAATTATTATCAATCTCAAAACAGAATATTTACTTCGTTTGCTTACTTTTTTCTCTTTTTCAAAACAGCTTGTATGCTCAAAATCAAATCACGATTTATCTTGTAAAGCGTTTCATAACTAAAATATCAGAAAAACACACAAATGAACGTTAAATATTTGACATGCAGGCGCATTGGAAAACTGGAGCATTTTTTTTGTTGAATTCGACGAAGAAAAAATCTAAGTTCACTATAGGTATCGAGATTTTTATAGTTCACTATTGAGAGTATCACCCTAGGCCTAGCTTCTTGCAACCATTCGTTTGTGTGAGTTTCTATTTTTGGAACGAATGGAAGGGACCTACAATTTTATGCCGAGTCCGAACGGCTGAATTGAGAAGCTTTTTCAGGACAGTCATACTCTCGGATGTTTGACAGACTTTCGCGAGAGGTGGCGCAGTAGAAAAAACCTTAAGATGTAATCATAAAAAATATTAGCGAAGAGATTTTTGAAAAAATGTTTTTGCAGTCACTATTAGAATTGTTTGAAGAAACTTTTTGCATCAAAACTTAATTATTTTTTTTGACCAAGGAAAAAAGTAAAAAAAAGTAGACTTTTACAAAAGTTCCAAATCATTCCCTACATCAAATTCAACTATACGCCATACATTCTGAATGTATGTGACAATTCTATTTTTAGAACGAAAATCGAAACTACCCTTCCTAAGCACAACTGCAATCGAGATAGCAATTGTTTTTTGCATTTGGCCAAATAAGATCTATTTTCAATTTATTGTATCTTGGCTTCTGGATGGACTAGAAAGATGAATGTTAGCTCAAAATACTATGTGATGTATTGCCTAACAATTAAAAGGATTTCTTGAGTTGACCTATATAGATTTATTAGTATAATGGCAAGTTGAGTTTAGTAAGGTCGAAATAGAAAAGTTTGCAACCCTTATAGGACGAATCGGTACAAATATTATTAATTAGGAACAGGGGCGTAGGGAGGGGGGCGTGGGGGGTGTCGCACGTGTCCCCCACGCTTTTCAAAAGTCGGCAAATCAACGATAAATTTTCAAAAATTAGGTCTTAAGTTTGGATTTCCATTAGGTATAGGTTTGTAAACTTGTAAATGTATACAAAAGTCGGCATTTTCAAAGGTTTCAGATGAACTCCTTAAAATCGGTGAATTTGCCTTAAAATTTAGCGAGTTTAGATTCGATTTTAAAAAACGGTCGGAATCGGTGAATTTTGCCGACTGAAATCCTTAAAATTTATCGAGTTTTGACTCGATTGTAAAAAGGACGGTTGGCATTTCTAGTTTGAGGTTAAATTCGAAGGAATGTGTTATTCGCTAGTTCGCGGCTTATTGATGTGGAATGCGAACTTTAACAATTCGCGGCAAACGTGTGTTTGGGCAAAGAGAAGGATAATTAATTATCTCATCAAAATGTATTAAGAAAATAAGTTTATAAACAGTTTAAATAACGAAATTTCGAATTCCAAACTTTTTGCCGCGAACGAAAACACCCTTGGCGCGAATTATCAAAGTTTATTCGCAATCCACATCATTTAATACGCGTTCCACAAACTAGCAAATTAAACATTCGTTCGAACTTAACCTCAAACTAGACATTGTGGGTAGAAACTGATGGCTGAAATTCGCGAACTGCCGCGATCTATAAAAGTGTTCATGAACGGACTGTCAAAGCTTGCGAATAGTCGTTCGATCGTAGGTATAGTCGCTCTTATGTGAATGGTCTTTTAGGTATTAGCCCAGGGGTGTTCCTGTTAAGATTGGTCAAAATTGGACAAAGGGGCGGGGCGCCTCCCATACAAAAAACATCTTCTATGGAGTGAAACTCGTTGACGTTAGATACTTATAACTCGATAACCACTGGGCCGATTTTCATGATTTCTATACAGTCGGCAAGTTCCTGAAATAAGTCGGCATTTCAATGAAATTCACCCCCCCCCCCCCCCACGACTCAAACCCTCGCTACGCCCCTGATTAGGAATGTAATAATTTATTTATAAAGTTTCAAGTTAATACTGCTAATGGATCATGTGTTATGAAAAAGCCTCCCTTAAAGGGGCAGGGGAAGTCTAAATCCAAAAATTCTTTCTAAATATTGCATTGTCTTCACAACCCAACCAGCATTGAATTTCAAAGTTATAATTTTGGTTCAAAGTGCTTCAAATTTGGCTTGCAAGATTTTGACATAACAAATTTTTCACGAAGTTAGGTAAAAGCCTTTAACTTTAATACAGAATATATGTCTTGTATTTCATTACTTTCCGTAATATTTAGTCGTTAATTTGAGTGGGGTATGCTACGCCCACCCTGTTTTCGTCCTATTCGTATACGAGTAATTAAACACCCACGTTTGGACATTGTACCCGTCCGAATGCACCTACTCCTATACATAATAGCGATTCAATATAAATTGTGAATTGTTGAAATGTGCTCAGCTCATATAGGTATCTCTCGTATAATGAACTTAATGTAAATGCTCCTTTCATCAGAGCCTCTTAACGCTTCAAGAAGTTAACAACCTGGAAAGTCTATTTTCCCCGATCCAACGGTTTTTGTAGATTTGTGCTTAACGCGTGCTCTCCCGGAGCTAGGCCATCTTAAGCGAACATACTCATGCGATTGAACAATATTTGAAAGCCACGAACGAATAAGTAGCGTGCGTTGGCGTTTAAACGCTCGTGATGGTGTTTTCTTACCATACTACTTAGGCAAATTGTATACCTACTCCATATCCCATTCAAATGCTTATTTTGTTAACTGATGATATTATGTTAATGCAAACACGACATTTTGGCAGAGACAGGTGATGTCTTTCATCGAGTGAATAATTTTTCAATCAAAAGCATATTCCTCAAATATGTACATTATACAGAAACAAAATCTATTTTCAGTGCAATCCACAATCAAAAATGCATACAATATCCTTGGACATAAATGACACAGACATAAGGAAATACTTTGTGGATGTACATTGTACATTTCGAACCCTCGTCTGCATTGCAGCTGGATAAACAAACAAAAAATTGTCAAAAACCAAACAATGGCTTAGAGATTCAGCACATTCCACAGGACGATGAATATTCTACACCTTTTTTGTTAAAACGATTTTATCTCGATTTGATTCTCTTCTCTTCCCTAAAAGTTGGTGTGAGTTCTTAATCGGGAAAAATCTCCTAAATCTCTAAATCCCCAACAAATAGCAAATGCTCTTCTGAGATTTTAAACACATTCTTCTAATCCGCAGAAAAACCAAAACAACAATTCCTAAAAGGGAGTTAAACCAAATCCCTTAATAGAAAACTGAGAGCCTGCGTGTGAATGGTTCGGTTGGGCACATATTTCAAAAACGTGTAGTCATATACGTAGAAACGCCCCCGTGTCATCGTCGTCGTCGTCGGCGGCGGCTAACTTCCGTTCACAGAATAAAAACACAATGTACGACTAATTCGGCAAAATGAGTTTATGGATCAATTGAAAGAAACCAGCGTTAACACCTCTGGGAGGATAAAACGCACTTGAAGTCGATGGCAATTTATTAAAATTGCACAAAAACGCCAGTGTCTGCGTTACTGAGAACAGAGATTACCAGCAATTAAATTTGCGAAGACAATTCATTTAATTTCCCTAATTGAGCAGAAGCAAAGTGGGTGCCGCTTATGACGATGACGGTGTTTCAGTGGCAACAAGAAGCCAGTGTATTAAGGATGATATCATAAAGTCACGCCCCGACAATTGAATGATTAAAACAGATTTGAATCGCAATTTGCACGCACAATAGCTACTTTAAGGGCATATTTATTGACGGCTTGTTAATTGCAGAAATTAAGATAGGAAAACGGATATGGAGGCATTATTTGTATTTTAATTCGCTCGATTCGTTAATAAGGACTTTTTGCTCTTCACTTGAGTTGAAGACAAATGATTTTAGTTAGAAGTTGGGCATCATAGGTAGGTATATAGGTATATTATTTTGTATTTTTTATCGAACTAGATGAGTTGGACAACTCTTTACATTGTAGATAATCGTCTCGCATTGCTTTTCGCATCACTTCTCGCATCACATCGCTTTCTCGTGCCACTGTGTACTTATATGTAAGGGACTGTCTCAACTCAATTGTTTTAACATGAAAACAATCAAAACAACGATAACAAATTGGCCAGAATACTCCATCGTTTGTCCGATAGGATGCAGGACATAGATTCAGCCGCCGCCGTATATAAAAGGTGTCCCATAATTCACGCAAAATTTGAATTTTGCGCCATTTAATAGTATACAGTGATGACAAACGGAAAAAAAGATAACAATGTGACAGTTGCTGACAGTTCGGGGTTAGTAAAAATGGAGCGCTATACGAAAGAACAACGCATTTACATTTTTATTGTTGAGCAATATTTAAAAAAAAAATGAAGGTTTGTCAAAGGGTTCAGAAAACCCACTTTTGACCCAATTTTAAGTATGCCTAAATTATAAAATATAGATGTGACCAACTGTGGGCGCAGTAGCGCAGTGGTTAGTGTGCTGGACTGCTGTGCGAGGGATCC
Organism: Cheilosia scutellata; assembly: GCA_955612985.1. Lineage (NCBI taxonomy): Eukaryota > Metazoa > Arthropoda > Insecta > Diptera > Syrphidae > Cheilosia > Cheilosia scutellata. The sequence goes on along the minus strand of OY015314.1, from coordinate 28,978,159 downwards.
CAGGTTCGATCCCCGGAAAAACTCAAATTACATCTTAGTGTTTTTTTCTACTTCGCCACCTCTCGCGAACGTCTGACAAACATCCGAGAGTATAACTGTCCTGAAAAAGCTTCTCAATTCAGACGTTCGGAATCGGCATAAAATTGTAGGTCCCTTCCATTCGTCCCAAAAATAGAAACTCACACAAACGAATGGTTGCGAGAAGCTAGGCCTAAGGTGTCTACCGCCTGTTGCGCCACCTGTTTATTTTATTTATTTATTTTAGATGTGACCAACATGTGGTTTCAACAAAACGGTGCCACATGCCATACAGCCAGAGAAACAATTATTCAATTACTGCATGAGTAGGCTGACCAGACGTCCTCTTTTAAGAGGACATGACCTCTTTTTATGTAAAAAGAAATATCCGGTATCTTTTTGAAAAAATGTGCAATTTGTCCTCTTTCTGGGATGTTCCAGTTTACGGAATTTTTCGACACCAAAAATTGTAAAAAAAAAAACTTTTTTTATGACCAGGACCTAAAAATTGTTGTTAAAAGTTGAAATGAAAATGATGCTTTAATCTCAGAAAAAATATATTAGAGGTTTAGTCAAGGTGTTTAAAATATCTTCAGAGATGGATTCCGATCTCTGGATTCCAACAAATTAAAAAAAAATAAATTGTTCGACCAATTTTGTTACCTAAAAATATTTGTAGAGCAAGAACAAAACAATACTAACTTTTTAAATGCACCTATGCACGAAAAATAGGTAGAATACTTAAAAATAATTTACAATATTGAATTACATAGGTAAAAAGTGAATTTTTTATTCCTATGTTGCAAAGTTTGAGCCAATATTTTCTTTGATAACGAGCCAATGGACTGAAGAACGGAATAGACTTAAAGTCGATTGTAAAAGCAATTTTTTTTGTAAATATAGTTTTAGAAATATGTCCTGCAATGCTGGAAAGAGTGATCCAAAATTGGACCATCCGAATGGACCATTTACGGCGTAGTCGCGGTCAATATTTGAATGAAATTATCTTTAAAAAGTAAATGTCAGAGATGGTTCTTCCAGCCCGTAATAAAGATTCCACCATCCAATTCCATTTTTTGTGTTTTATTGGTAATTAAAAAAAAAACCTCTTAATGAATCACCCTTTATTTAAAAATTTTATTTCACAATAGACAATTTGTATATGAAAAAAATCGCTACTATGAGATCGTAAAACTTAACCTTGACCTGTTACCAAAATAATTGAACTTGGTATGGATATTTATTGCCCTCATTCCACATAAAAAAAACAGCTTCGAGCAAACCCTGACTCAACAAAGACTGAGTGCAAACGCACCAGCAATGTAACCTGTCGGAACAAAAAATATATAATCTTATAATATACGGCCGTATATTCACTCGGTTAAAATAAAATACGAGTAAAACGCTCTTAAACCACGAAAATAAACGTAACCATTCGTTTTTAAACCCAAAAAAACTAAACCTGCCTCCGTAATATTCACTCGGTTAAGCTTATGGTTTATTTTAGTTTATTTGAAGTAAAGTAGATAACGGATATAAGAAATTTAAAAAATCCCAATGATATGTTTCTTATATCAGTTTTTTCTTATAAGCGAAGAACGGATATAATAAAAATAATTCCTTATATCAGTAGCACGGATATAAGAACACTAATTTCTTATAAGCAATGTAAAAACAAATTTCAAGCTTATGAAAAATGAAATAAGAAAAGAAGTATGAAGTGTGTATTTAATATCAAAAAATTGCAGTAATTTTTGAGAAAGATTTTGTAAAATTATGCAAAAAAATATTACAATTTTGGGTTCAAAAAGCAGTGTTCTTCAACTGTTTAGCTGAAAACTAAGTATGTACAAGGTATTCTTGAGGATATAAGGGTTACCTAACAGTTACATTTTTATCCAAATCGAAAATGGCGTTTTATAGATATGACCAGTTTTTAAAGTAGGTATACCATTATTAGCAATTTGGGTGGATATCGAAGGACGCAGTCATTTTAGAGGAAAACTGATTTTCAAGTTAAGAATGACGATATAGTGCATACCTAAAAAATTAGTTTTTGTTAAAATCGTATATATACCGTTTTCGAAAAAGAGCAAATTTTCAAAAGTGTCATTGTTGGACTTTTTAGCGAAAAACTGGATAAGCAGTCATGTTAAGCATGTCCACATTAACTTTACTATCTTTTTCGTTCAAATCGTTAGAGCCGTTTTCGAAAAAGTCTAAATTATTTAAAATTTTGTAAAATTTTTATATTGGTAACGTTAATATAAGAGCTAGCACAAAAAAGCAACCTTCCTAGCGGGGATCCCACAAACTACGAAGTTTGAAACAAATCCGAATAAGTAACTTTCCCGTGTATTAAAAAGAAGTTCTTAGATAATATGCAATTGGTCGCTGTCACTACCCAAATATTGCTGCAACACAAAAAATGCATTTATGGCTTCGTTCCTACCTCGCTTTGTACTTTGAGAAATTGTATCATCTAATTCGACATTGATTAATAACAGACAGAAAGCGAACTTTCTTATAAACGTTTTTTTTTTTTTTTTTCATATACCTACACCTACATATTTTTTTATTTCTGTGCTCGAAATATAGTTTATTATATCCGTTTTTTTTTTTTTTTTTTCTTTTAATAGTTTTTCTTTTATCCGTTTTAATTTACACGGATTTATACGGAAAAAGACACGGTACATTTCTTTGTGTTTCTTATAAGCGATTTTTTCTTATATGAGGTTTTATTATATCCGTTAACTACGTACCTACTAAACACTATTTTAAACCTATATACGAAATATCGCATTTACTTAAAAAAGTATCTACGTTTAAAAGGTTTAACTCAAGTGAATAATAAGGAATTACACAATCTGTATGGTTTAAAAATTTTTAAATTAGAAATTCATTGTTCGCACGAACTCTGGTTTATGGTGAATATAATAAGCAGTAACATCGCTCTTCCTTTCCTCCTTTAATTAAAGAAGATGAATCGCTATAGCAACAACAAAGGCTTATATTTTTGATTGCATGTTATTCGAAAATTCTACTCTAGTTTGTGCAACTGGAGTCGCTAACTATACCTAGGAAGTAATCTTCGATGACATATATTACAAATTTCGACAATAAGAAATTAACGCATATCCTTAAACAACTGGATTGTAAAAAGGCTACGGGGCACGACGGTATTCCAGCTATAAAAGATCGTGGTGTTATTTATTTCATATTATTATTATTATTATTATAATTTTTTTTTTTAATATAGAGTTCCGTTCCGTGGGCGCAGTAGCGCAGTGGTTAGTGTGCTGGACTACTGTGCGAGGGATCCCAGGTTCGATCCCCAGAAAAACACAAATTACATCTTAAGGTTTTTTCTACTGCGCCACCTCTCGCCAACGGCTGACAAACATCCGAGAGTATGACTGTCCTGAAAAAACTTCTCAATTCAGCCGTTCGGACTCGGCATAAAATTGTAGGTCCCTTCCATTCGTTCCAAACTCACACAAAACGAATAGTTGCGAGAAGCTAGGCCTTGGGTGTCTACCGCCGCCTGTTGTGCCGCCTATTTATTTATTTATAGAGTTCCGTTCAATTAAAAAACCATATCTAATTTAGAAATTATTAAATATTATTACCAACTTTCGAGCACAGTTGTGGCTACTCAACGTTTGTTCACCGGAGAATTGGGGTTGAGTTTACTTAACAAGGCAATATGCCACCCATATAAGACAAGAAAAGCGCGAAGTGAGAAGGACATCACAACCGCAAGGGCTAGTAGGTATTACTGATTACTGATTAGATTAACCAAATGTTACAATTTCATACAGATTGAGGTTTAGTGAATTTTGTGCGTTATGATTTGGGCTTAAATCCTTACATAGTCATATTGGGCCTTACCAATAATCGTTTTTAATCTTCACCTTAAATATTTTGTCAGTCACAATGGAGAATTTTATATGGAAATGTTCACCATTGTAACTTCATAAAAGTTAACCAGGACACTAAAACTGATTATAAGTACCACGGATTGATTAAAGAGCTGAATCCAGAAATTGCGGTTAATATTTTGCTGATTGGGATCTTAAACGCTTGGAGGATGAATCTGAAATTCGACAAAAAACCATCGTTACGAGGAGGATTTTTGGATGAATGGCTTTAATAACAAATAGAATTGCCCCTATTGGTGCGAGATCAACCATTAACCGCCATTCAGAATGTGGTGTGCAGTGATGCGATTTATGCGCCATCTGATGGTCTTATTTCTTCCGCAATGAGAGAGAAAGAGCAGTAAACGTCAATGGTCAATGGGCCAGGCCCACCGCTATAGAGGCATGTTACTAGGATTTTTTGTTCTAGAACTTGAGTTGCATACATCGACATTGAATAGATGTGGTTGGGTCCATTGTGCGTCCATTACAGGAACCATCAATATATACCTGTTGGAAATATAATGAAACCATTTTTTTCTCATTACAGGAATCCGATTTTCTTATTTAAACCATTTTATTTGTTCAGGATATTCTTAAAACTCTGTTATATCCAGATCGCACTTATATCCATTTTTTCTATTAGAACCACTCAGATTTGAGTATGAATCTCACTCGTAGGCAGCGTTGCCGCAAACAAATTTTCCTAGGTGCCATTGACGGTAACCAAAGGTCCAAAGGTGCCAACTGGGTGCCACCAGCCCTTCAACGGCAGAGAGATATTTAAAAACACAAGAAACATATAATTTCGCATTAGTATCATTACGATTATTTGTCTATGAATTCGTACACACACACACGATATGTAGGGGAGACTGGGTACGGTTGAAACAATTTCGCTTATATCATCCATAACATTGCCTTTTATAAGCTGAGCGATAATGAAGTTATGTGAAATGTAAGAGCATGTTTTCATCTATAAGTGGACACTGTTTTTTGAGTACCCTGTGTCTTATATTACGTCGTACATCAAATTTTAAAAAAAATTCCAATTTGTTTCAACCGTACCCATACCAGGGGCGATTGAAACAGCATGGGGGGTCAGTTGAAACACGTGCAAATAATACAAAATCTTACATTGTTACATATATAATTAATTTTTTATTTCAAATAATGGCTCTGTTTAACAATGTTATCAACCACAAATTTCTTGTTGATAATTAATGAATAGTATTACAATTTTTTATAGTTACCTACGTGGCCTCTATGTTACTTTTTCGACATAATGAATATGCCCATAGTCAACTCTTTTGTCATCTACGTACGAAATAGCAACCGTAATAAACAAAACCATTGACAAAGGGAGCATTTGTGAAAGACATATCACACAAATTGATAGAGCCTTGGTTGGGTTATGGTCGCGACGTACCAGCTTTGAGGCGATACCTAAAAAGGAATAGTGATGCTTATTTAGGAGATACTTTGCCAGTGAACTCTGAAAATCAACCCAGAAAAAATTAACGATTATACACAAAGATGCGTAATACCAGATTATTCTGTACCTCCTGTAAACCATTGCGGGAATTGGTGTCAAGAATCAAGATTTCGACGGTTGAAAGAATCTTATTTTTTTTTTCTTATTTTTATTTAAAATAAATGTTCCTCAAACTATCCTATGTGTTTTTTTTGCAAACAAATCTTTATAGAGAACAAATAAGATCGCTTTGAAGGTAAGCGGGTCTCACAGACGTATGTTACTGAACGATGTAACAATAAATATAATTTATGAATCTAGGGTTACTGGATTGAAAAATACTCACTTCAGAAAAATAATTATTTTGAATTTCCCCCAAATAAAACATCTCAAGCGCTTCGGAAGTGTTGCCCTTTATTCTAAACATACCTCTGGGCTTTTTAAACTAGACTAAATATGCTCTTTGCAGTGATGCCAATTCGAAAATGTGATTTAGAGCTAAAAAAAATTTTTCAGGGCTAGATTAGGGCTAGATTAAATTCCAAATTAAAAAAATAATAAAATGTATTGGTTAGGTGTTTTTATATGTATTATAGTAGGTATGTATTAGTAATTAATTATTATTAGCAAAAATATTGCACATGATGTCTTGTATCACACTATATTTAATCTAAATATAAAATATTTGAGCAACGCTCATTGTCATCACCATCATTGGCTTCACTGCTATAAGATTTTATTTTAGCCAAAGCCAAATATATTTTTTTTTGTATTTAAAGCAGCTTGAAGTTTGTTTTGCGTGAGAACGAGATACGATTATAAGAACAAAATTGTATGGCGGGCCAACGGTAACGGCACTGTAGTTAAAAAATGCAAATGCGCCAAAGCACAGCAGTACAGCACAACCACCACAAGCTGTGAGCCCATGACGATGACCCTTCTACTTTCTACAATACAAATTCAAAATGGCGTGCCTTACGGCTAGTAGCTAATACAAATGAATGCGTTCAGATTCAAAGATTTATAAAAACTAGTCATTAAGGGATGTTCACATTTGCGATAGAACAAAAAATATTTTTAAAAGAAAATGTACCTATGTTTCACTACTTGAAAAAAAAATTCTTTTCAGTCTTTTTTAAATGACTTTATTAAGTTTTTTTCATTAACCAATAGAACAACGTAATGACTTGCACTCTCAATCAACTTTAAACATTTTAAGAAATGTTTTTTTTAAATATTATGTATTAAAATGTATCAAGCTCATAAGGTGCCAAATGAGAACTGAAGGTGCCAAGGTGCAAATCGGACTGTAGGGTGCCAAAATGGCACAATTGTGCCACTTCGGCAACGCTGCTCGTAGGTAGCAAACAGATTCTAGCTCTGATATTATAGTCATTATGCGGTATTAGACGTTTCCTTCTTGCTGGAAGACCACTCACATTCAACCTATTCCAAAGAAAGGCAGGGAGGAAATGTCTGCCACAAAACTATCGTCCAATAACGTTACTTTCAATGCTCTCAAAAGTAATGGAAAAGGCAATAAATGTCGAAATAATCAAATATCTAGAAGTCCACCGATTAATAAGCGACAGACAATAAGGATTTCGGAGCCGTCGTTCCACTGGAGACCTGTTAAGCTATACGTAACGCACTTATGGACGCAAGCAATTGAACAACACGGCGATGGCGAATCCAGAGCCGTAGCCTTGGACATATCAAATGCATTTGACCAAGTCTGGCATAGAGCCCTATTAGGCAAGTTAGCGTCTTATAGATTACCACAACAACTCCGCGGATGGATGCAAAATTTTTGGAAGATCGATCCAAGTTATTGTAGATGGTGTATCATCTAATTCGTTTGCTATAAATGCAGGAGTGCTCCAAGGATCTATTCTTTCTCCAACTCTATTTCTTCTCTACATCAACGATTTGCTTGGATCGATAAATAATAGTAATATCTACAGCTTTGCAGATATGACAGCACTCTTATATCCACCATCTCGAACAGTGGGCCTGTGAGTGCGGATAAATCACACAGTCAGAGATGTGAACAAATGAGTTCTCTAAATAATGATCTGGAGAAAATCTTGAAGTGGGAAAAAGCCAACTTGGTTGTATTTCATGCAAACAAGCTCACATTTTATAGGAAAAATGCATCAACAGTTTCTCAAATACAAATGGATGACCATCCAATCCATCCCAAAGACTCAATGCACCTTCTAGGAGTCACAGTCATTTCAGGAATCACATGGTAGGACCACATATCCTATATCGCAAGATCTATTGGAGTAGAAATACTGTTCTTAAATATTTTTATATACATTTGATAATATTATATCATTTTATTGTATTTAATTTTTGAAAATAAATTTTCATTCTTTCTTGAACATTCAAATAGACCAGTCCTTTTCATTAAGATCGGCGTCCCCTAAGTTGAGCTACCTATTTAGAGCAAAGAGGTACATTAGCCCATATATAGAGCTCGGCCCCAAACAAATTAACTTAACCTACTTGACAGCATATACAGAGACGAGCAGTTCGACTTATTGGAGACCCTACAATCACATCGAATCCACAACAGTTGGTGCACGGAAGACAAGTCGCTGACATATGCTTGTTCTACTTTCATGGTAGATGTTCCGAGGAACTCAAAGACATTATCCTTCGAAATGCAACTTTTGGGCGCCCCACAACATAGGCTGCTCATGCTCATGACCACCACTTGACAACCGCGAGGACATCAATTTTCCGAAACTCCTTCTGTTACAGGACAAACAAACTTTGGAACTCGCTTCTTGGGGATATATACAGTGATGGAAAAAATAATAGAAACAAACGATTACCACAGTCGGCATCAGTGATTTTGCAGTAAAGCTCGGTATTGTTTTAATTGAAATAGTTGTAAATTAGTTTATCCTGTAATTTAGTATTTTTTAGAAGAAAATCTTAAAACTATGAAATTAGCATTTTGTCAAAATGGGTCTAGGAGTCCTTTGCACCAGTTCTGAGCGTGAGGTGATAAAAAAGACGGCAAAACAATGGATGAAATAGCTAAGGTCGTAAAGTGTTCAAAAAAAAGGTCTAAAAAGTATTCTTAGCTATCCATTCAAGTCCCAAAGTAGAAACCAGATGCAGAAAACGAAAAAAGACTCCATGATTTGACAAACTGTTAATACGACTATGCAAGAAGAAACCATTTTTTTTTTTAAATGATTTAAACGCACCCGTTACAAGTCGTACAATAAGAAATAGATTAAAGGAAGCAGGTCTTCCTGGGAGAAGTCCTAGAAAAGTTCCATACTTGAGCAATAAAAATACTATAGAGAGACTAAGTCTCTCCAACAAACACCTCCACCGTGCTAATTGGAATAACGTCTTATGATCGGATGAAACCAAGGTCAATTATGAACAATTTGTTTGGTTCCGATGGGAAAATGTACGTCAGACGACCAAAGAATTCCGAATTCGATGCCAAATATACAAAGAAGACAGTTAAACATGGCAGAGGAAATTTAATGATTTGGGGGTGTTTTTCAGTATCTGGGGTTGGTCCACTTTTCATGATAAAGGATAAAATGTGTGCCGTAGACTACGTGGAAATCTTAAACAATGTTATCCTGCCATTTGCTGAAGAGGACATGCCTATTAAATGGGAGTTTTTGCAGGATAATGACCCCAAGCACTCCTCAAAGTTGGCCAAAGAATGGTTTCATAAAAAACAAAATCAACGTTATGGAGTGGCCATCACAATCTCCTGATCTTAACCCGATAGAACATCTATGGGACACCCTTATGCGCAGGTTCGGAGGCTGCAGAGCCAAAATAAGGAAAAACTGTGGTCAATTATTCAAAATGCATGGCACTCTATAACTCCCAAGACTTGTGCCAAGTTGGTTCATTCCATGGGACGAAGATGTGGAGCAGTTATAAAAAATAAGGGCGCAACGACCAAGTATTAAAAGGATATGAAACACCTTTACTGTAAATTAATTCCTAACAGAAAAAAAAACAGAAAAACTAATTTGTTTCTATTATTTTTTCCAGGCCAAAATTAAGGAAAACCAGAATCGACATTTATTCACTATTTCTCTTCTTTTTTTATTAAACATTTTAATGTTACATTTCTTCATTACATTGTATTAAAACTATTAGTATGGGTTTAATTAATCTTTTTTCCCGAAAACATTTTATTTTTGCGATAAGCCACGAAGAACCAGCTTGTTTCTATTATTTTTTCCACCACTATATTTCCAGAAGTATACAATTTGCAGCAATTTAAGTGCAGAACTAACATACATCTGCAAGCATCTCGGGCGCTGTTGAAGCGATATAGGTTCGCCTTTCCCGGAAGAAGTATTTAAAAAAAAAACCTCTGTGTAGTACGCTTATGTAGGCTTAACCCTTCTGTCAATTATAGGTTTTTATATACCTTCCGTCAACCACAAGGTCTGGCCAGAAACAAAACAGAAAATATTGAAAAATTTATTGTCCTATTAAAACTCTCGATTTTTTTAAAGAAGACTCCCATCAAAAGTCAGAAAGTTCTGGCCAGACCTCATAGTTGACAGAAGGTGCAAATGAGTTTTCTTTAATGCTCTTCCTTTCAAAGCGTCTTTATTTTAATTTTATTAATTTATTAAATTTTATTAAAATTTAGGACTTGCGTCCTTTCTCGAGAGACACATTAAAATGTGACCTACCCCAAAGTAAATCTAACACTGTTCACCTACTTAGCTCGACTAGAATGCCGCCGGCTGTCGGGCAAAATGGTCGACTAAGAATTCAACGTATACCTACGTACCTCGACACGTAAACACTAACAGTTAACACCCTCCCAGGGTACTTACTTAAGTCAGAAACACTTTTTGAAAAAAGCTCTTATTAATGAGGCGGAATGACGCACTGCTTAAGAAATGAAAAATGCACTCCCTAAGTGAAAGAAGGGATGCTCATTTGTGTTAAAATAAACACGATACATACAACGAATACGACATGTATTTAAGAAGACTTTTTCGAAAAGTTAGCATTTGGCTTTGTTGGTATTTGCATAACACTGGGGATTGTAAACATGTGCCTGAAGGGTATAAACCCTGCAAAAGGGATGTAAAGAAGAAAAGGGTTCGATAAGCGCTTCGCCAAAGCTGCCAAAGCAATGTGTGTGTATGTTTTGATAGGATATGTACTCAAACAAGTGCCATGTCCCCACTGGATGCGAACATTAAACAACATAGTTCATGATGGCCGGGGATGATAGCGGTAGGCAATGTTGATTCCGCACATTGTGCGAGCGCGTCTAAACGACTAATCCGCTTTGTTGACATTTAACATAAGCGCCCAAGTAGGTATTCCCTGGTCGACACTTTTAATTTCCATTCAAATCGCGTTTGTCTATTTACACTCCATTTGCTCATTTGATGATAACGCGTCGCTTCTCAACCAAATGAACCAGGCTGCTGTGATGTGACTGTGACTACGAGCTCCGCCGCCGCCGAGTCGTTCAGGATCAGGATACCATAACGAGAGAGGGTGAATAAATTTAATTTGGGTAAACCTCTTCGCTTATTTTTGTGGTTTATCTAATTGAGTCGTCTTTTAAATATGTCACCCTCATGTAAATTACGCTGGAAAATGCTAACTGCCAGGTTGATTTGGCCATTGTTCAAATGTTGACGCGGTGCGGTGCGGTGTTAACGTGTCAACGAAACAACGAGCTGAGGAGAGAGAGTCACACTATGTATGCCCAAGACGTAATCAATTATTATTAAGCATTACAATGTATATTTGTCGAACTGCAGCGAGGCTAATTGCAAGACAAAATTGGACATCCATTATAGAGGTTGGCGTCGACGGCGAGAACTGTCATTCCGTCATTCTAAATGTAAATTGTGTATTTGCTTGTGGAATGTTTCGACGAAACGTCAGAAGCAGCGACAACCGGCAAGAGCACATTGAAATCCATCGAAGATAATTACATGGAACTCACCTTGTAATTTGAACCGAATTTTTGTTCGAAAACATTTGTAGAGGGGAGGAGAAGGAAGCACTTTACAGAGGACTTGATTATCTTCACTGTAAAAATAAACTATATGGCCATGCCCATTGCCCGCAAGTAGGAAGAGGAGGACGACGATGTGCTGTGGAATAGAGGGCCAAAACAACAACATTATTAGATACAACATATTGACAGTGACGCGTCACTTTTGGTGCATTTTTATTTTTTTTTTTTGTTCTTGAGGAACGCTGTCTGCTTGTTACCTACCTACGTGTGTGCATTAACAAGGTAGACATCGGCCAAGTCTATTTTCATAATTTCCGAACCACTCGAAATGTGTACAGGCTTTTAGAGTTTTGGTATTTGTGGCGCCAGGTTCGCGGATGGGAATATTCTGCTTCTTGACTGTAGGATGGTGACTTAAAGCATGTGTTGTTTACACAGAAACTGATATTTTATTTCAAAACATAGATAGATAGGTGCCTGCTACTTCACCATCAGACACAGTGTAGGGGACAAAGGAAACCAAGGAACAAAACGACGACGGAGAAGACAACGTTTGCACATGGATAGATTTACATCTATACATAAAAACAAGTTGCCTTCTTGAATGATAGCAATAGGAGAGTCTTCTGTTAAGAGGATTTTTAAAATGGAGTTTGTTTATCTTGGCTCGTTTGAGAGTGGAAACAATCGGCTACTGTCATTAAATTACTATGTAACCACATTTCAAATAGTCGCAATGGGCTTACGTTTAGATATACATAATTGAAATCAATTTGCGGTACAAAATAAATAATGGCGCTAGAGTATAGATATGGAAAGAGGAATTTCGTCTAACTTGACTTCACTATCCAAGATACTGCAGTTTGTCCAAATGTGTGCGATTAATATTTTTGAGGGCGGATTTATGTGTAGGAGCTCAGCATGTCTGTGTCATCTTAGCCTACGAATTGGGAAGTCTGCCTCATTTAGCGATATGGATTTAATTGTAGTGGACCCGGCCCAGAAGCCACAGAATACCAAACGTATTTAGGGCGCCCAGCACACATCCACAAATTTAAATCAGTTGGTCGAGTTGCTGTAAGACCTATCCAAGGAGTGTAGAAGATGTGAACAAAAGGGCAAATAGCCATAAGCCTTGCGAAAAGGATCCACTGTGTATCCGGTGAGTGCCTACTCGGAGGACTGACTGCGTAGTGCGTTAACGTAGGACTCAGTCTTACATTAAGCTTTGTATAAATGTGAGTAGATGTGGGTTATCATCTGGGGCCTGTAACACAAAACTACAAGTCCACAGTTACTTGTAGGACTATATTAGTTTCACAAGTGTAGATTATTTCTGTAACACAAAAAAAAACTACGAAATACAAATTTCCCTCGACTTGTAGACTCCCTGTACAAGTGTTCGTATAAGCAAGCGAACGCATGAAAATGAATAAAGACTCTGCTGAAAAAAATTCCCGTGCTTGTAAAAATCCAAGAAAATAAAAAATTATATTTGTTGCATTTTCCGATGCAGGGGCAGGGACCTTGACGTGTGCGCAATCGTATAAGCACCGGTGCAAAGGCTTAATGGTTGCAATGACTCAATGGGCTATGCTGTCGGAGGCGGCGGTAGTCGTCATGGCAGTCAGGCTGTTGAGGAGCAACTAACTAAGAACTACCTATGGGGAGTAAACCGCATTATGAAATCTCGAATCCAAGGTGGAACAGCATATATGCTGAGGGATGCGTGGCTAAGAGAGTGCTTAGTTGCTAATATGCGGACTCCGAATACCAGGCGACCTTCGGTTTTAAACCAGCCTTCCTGTGCCATACCGAGCTTGATAAAATGATAACGTCCATGATTCTGCGCCATAATGCAGGACTGGGATGATGAGGGTCTTATATAGAGTCTCCTTGGTGTTTCTCGACAATACCTTACTAATCAATTGCCTTCTTAGGCCAAAGTAACAGCGGTTGGCAAGTGTCGCTTGATTTCTGATGTGATGTCATTTTCAGAGTTAATTTCCCACTTGTAGTATTTGCCCGCTACACTTGTATCAGTGTCAGTCGACTAGTAGTTTCGTGTTTCGTGTTACGTGTGATACACTTGTATAAATTCACTTGTCCTAAAAGTACTTGTTGTATTGTGTTACAGTTATAATGTGGAAGACACGCCTTTCAGCAAGGCGTCCGCGCCCCTAGGATTAATATAATTAATGTAAAACATCGACTCCTAGGAAATATGGGTAAATATGGACCCAGGGCGGTATGACACACATTTTTATGTCATAGGGCACTTTTAAAAGTGTCATATCCCCCGCCGGACCTTAAGTCACTTTTTTCCTTATTTCCTAATGAAAATTGTGATTTCATTATGAAATAAGACCCCAAAGGAAGAAATGAAATAATACCCGAAACGTATGGGGGGGGCATGCCCCCTGCTTGGGTTGAAGGTTTCGGGGTGTTTTTTTCTTTTTTTTGGGCCTTATTTCCTAATGAAAATTGGGGTTTGTTTTTATCCCAAATTTTGGGCGTTATGACACATTGAGCGAGTGGGCGATATGACACTTTTAAAAGTGTCATAGCACCCGAGGGCTTTATGACACAAAAATGTGTGTCATAACATCCCAGGGCGTTATGACATGCACCCAGGAAATATACCTGCAGCTGCTAGGTGACATTGTAGCATGGAGCATACTCATACAGCATACTGCATACCCAGTGCTCATTGCTCATCATGTGTGCTGATAAATGGAACAGAGAGACTACGGATCCTTCGACAAATACGCTTTCCAGGAAATGATGAACACCGACTTTATACATTCAGGAACGGAGCAGCGGATACACTATCGCACCAGCTGGCGCAAATGATCAGCACAGCAATAACTAAGTTGTCCCTCAGCAGTGAACTCAAAGTCGGGCACTTAAAGTGACACAGCACCGAAAGAAAAATCATTGGTTGATTCAATCACGTTTCATTGTTGACTGAAAATTGGCGAAAAATTGTGAAATTGAATACGTTTGTGATGAAATCAAATAACGCTGCGTATTCAATTCAACTAACTGGCCGTTGTTAATATTTTTTATCTTAAGTATCTCAAAAATGTTTGATTTAAGCATGTTTATAGTTGTTTTAAATATGATTTCATTTCAAATCAACAATTCAATTGTCGTTTTCATTTTTAAACAACAATGAACGTGATGGACAGAAAAACTGGCTAGAAATTGAAAAATTGAACACGTTTGTGATTAAAACAACCAACGTTTCGTATTCAAATCAACCAACCATGCGGTGTTGAATTTTTTTTTTTTAAATATCACAAAAATGGTTGATTTAATATGTTTGTAGTTGTTTTTAATATGATCTCATTCTAAACTAACAATTAAGTTGTTTTTTTAATTGTTAATCAAAAATGAACGTGGTAAAAAGAAAAGTAGATGTAGATATCTATTTCTTACATCTATTTCATCTATTATAACCCGTTTACATTTGCAAATTGAAAGATCGAATTGAAATAGAATCCAGAATACGTGGATCCTATTTATTGTTAGGTTAGGTTAGGTTAGGTGGCAATTATCCGTTAATACGGAGTAATTCACTTAGACCAAGTAAGGTCCATTGTGATACCACATGTATTGTTTATAATAACAAAAATTACGTGACATGGGATTGAATTCGGATTCAATCCGGGCTCAATAGCTCATATAAAATAGGTAAAAGGTATTATACAAATATTGGCGATGAAGTTTTTTTTTCTGGAAGTCTAATTTGGAAGTCATTTTGTATGTTCGATTCAGCTAAATTTTTCAGACATTCTTACGTATTTGCCCGGGAGATTGGTCAAAATTGAGGAAAGGGGCACTTCCTATACAAAAAAAAAAAAATAAATTTCAAATGCTATTTCTCGACACTCATAGGAGCTAAAGCTGTAAAAAATTGATGTGCATTGTCCAAACCACGACCCTTACAACAAAGTTATTTAAAGCACCTTATCTTCACCAAAACTTTATCTTTGAAATTTGGTAAATGGACACATGGACCTGAAGCATTTTACAAAACCGAAGTTTACCCGGGCATCTAGTAGTAAATAAATTCATATATCTTCTCCTTTCATTCAATCCACTTTCTACCATCATATTATTATTTCCGCCTATTGCTCTTTATTATTTGCAGAAAGAATAGTATATTGTGACAACACTGAAACTGAAGCTGAAATGGTCATCTAAATGGACCTTTAAACGTTTTTAAGTAGACACTGTTCGCGGAGCTGAATTTATCATTATTGATAACGTTTCGGTTTGATTAAGCATTTACATTGTGAAATGATCACAAACATTGTAGAATTGACACAAACGTGTTTAAACCTTCCATTTTCTTAGCTCGACTACCACGTTCGTGTTCAAAAGGACGCGTTCATTATAACGGAATTTGCACATGCAAAATGCTCAGATTTTTATTTCATTTGAAGAGTAAGTGCCGGCTGTAAAACGCGAGTGTTAAAGAGTAGAATATAATATCATTTATAATATATGTAATATAAAATCCATTAGTTGTTTGTTATTTCATTTGAAGAATAAGTGCCGGTTCATTTTACGCTATTTTGGAAATAGAAAAAAGTGTGACTTTAAGAATTACAGAGAATTTAGAATCAGTTATTTGGTAAGTAATGGTGTATTTTTGTTTTCATCTTACTTCATTAAAATTCAATAAAATTCAATATTTAATTAAAAAAGATTTAATCAAAATCGGTTCACAAAGACTAAAGTCATAATAAAACACAACGTCGAAGCTGTTAAAAATTTCTTAAAAGTCCAAAAAAGTATGTGCAAATGAAGGAAACGCTGTTTTTTACCAATTCTAGTGAGAAACGCCGTAAATTTATTTGCGTGTAAAAGTTGAAAAGATCCAATTTGGCTTATCGAAAAGTACCTGCGCTTCGTAGACGGCATGTCCCGCACATGAAACTTAGGGGCTCCGCTCGGGGTAGGTGCATTTCGTCAGACAAGCGCATTTTAAAAAGTTTTTTGTAGGCTCAGGTATTTATGAATCGATTTTGATGAAACTTTTTTTATCAATTAACTACACATTTCACGAGCAAAAAAAAATTTTAAAAATTTGACCACTATTCCATAAATGTTGGTAGATATCATTTAATAACATATGGCCCTATGTCGCTTTGCCAATGCGTCATAAGGCAATTATGGCCTTATGTCACTTTCAAGTTTTTCTCAACTTTTGGCAGCCACTCGTGTTGAGTGGAAGGGATTTATCCCAAACGTCAATTTTTAATAGAATTTGTATAACAAACCGTACAATATAAACCTCGAATTCAAAAATCAATATTCAAATCGTTAAGAATTTAACTTTAACTGAGCAAAATAAGGCCTACAGGGCTCCATGACTTATGGCCTTATGTCACTTTGTGAAAGTGTAATTATGTCGCATGACCTTATGTCACTGCAGACTGCACCCATTTTCGAAACCTTAAGAGAGGGCCGCGTCTAAACGGTGAGAGAGTACCGACAATTGTTTTCAGAAAAGCAAAATATGGGCGTGTGTATTTGGATAATATTCAGCACTGTTAAATGTTTCCGATGTTTTTTATTTCTTAGTCTTGTTCCCACAATAAACATGGAAGAGCCAAATGATGAAAATTTCATACATTCACCACAAATCATTAAACAAGTAGACAATACGGCTGAGAATGAGATCGAAAATTCTCAAGAAATTCTCACTAATTATATCATGCTTGGCAACACAGCTGAAGAGGAAGTGTATACAGTTGATGCTGAAATGTATCAATTACTTTCTTCATGGGGATTTGTAGATTTATACGAACATTTTTCAAATCAAAAACTGAATGTAAATATCCTCAAATACATCGGCAATGATGATTTGAAAGAACTTTTCGCAAATAAGGCGTTTGGAATAAGAGTTGAATTTAAGCATAAGCTTAATCAATGGCGAAAAGAAAATGTAAATACTTCTGTATCATATCTATTTTAACAATTTACTTATATATTTGTTTTAGGGAATTGAAATTCATTTAGATCCGTCGGAAGAAATTTTGAATAATGTCAAAACTTTAATAGAAGAAGAAGTTAGAAAACATCTAGGGGAGCATATGATAACCTATTCCAGAAGTCATGAACATTCTTTAACAAGGTCACCATCGCCCTCATCGAACGCTTCAAACGTTTCAAATCCTTCATCACCCAGCGTTTGCTTTGCAAACTTTGTATGCAACCGTTCTTAAAAACTTCTTAAATTCAAAAGAGTTCCAAATTTTAATACCTATTTCTTAACAATATTTTAAAGGATATTGACGCGGTTCTTGAATCGTATCCATCGGGAAACTACGTCATCAATGATTTTAACAAGAACAATAAAATTGGAGATTCTTCCCGAGCAATATTAATTGAGAGCATAACAACGTGGCTCACACAGAATAACAAATCTGTCTCTCGTAAGGATTTCCAGTATATTGCCACAAGAATCCACGATCGATTTCATGAAGACCCCGTAAGTACCTATTATTGTTATAGGCGAAATTTTGTTATATTATACTAACACAATACATGCATTGCAGAACATTTATTTTGCACCACCTATGAGAGGCTCGAAAGAAAACCCTGCAGGAAGATTATACAGCCGATACTACAATTTAAAGCGCCGCCAACGAAAAATTGGTCTAGACTTTAGCAAAATCGAACGAATCTCTAGCCCAAGTGGCAATTCTTTTAATGAAAATTGTACCGAAGAAGAACTTCAATTATTAAGAGGTACTTTGCGAACTTCAAACAACTAAAATTTGTTTAATCTTTCTCACTATATCTATCTTTTTTGATTTAGAGGACCACTCGGCAGATGTTACGTGGCTCCAAATTCATAAAGAGCCTTGGGATGAGGTAAAATCTAAATGGAGGATTACTTTCAGGACAAGACAACATGAAATTAAAAATCACAACTTTACTACAATTTTAAACAACTGGCCTTTATTTAAGCACTCTGCTGGAGTTACTTTGGTAATTTTATTTTCTATTTATATTATTATAATTACATACATATTTCATACTTACTCTTATGTATACAATACTATTAGGTATAGATAATATTAATTCCGATTTTTGTGTTTTGTACATTTTTGACCCTAGATAAATATTGATTTTGAGAGCCTATTTCCTGGGAAGCAAAATTGTCTAATAGAATCGTGGAATGATTTTAAAGCTGCCATAATTCCAGTTTTAAATGAAAAAAATTAAAGACAAAAACTGCCAAGAGTTGCTTGGTCTCCTAAATAAAAATGATTTTGACAACGGTAATTTCAGTAAAACAATCTTTTCAATATGCTTTTAAATAATTATTGTTATTTTGTTCAGAGCCAGAGGACGTGTTGATCACCAATCTTCTACATGCGATTCTCCCACCTTCAGCCAGACAAACAACAGTTCCATCAAGCAACGAACCTAGGAAAAGAAGATTCTTTAAACCAACAATTAAAGATTCCCAACAAGCTTTGATTGTAGCAGTTGAAGATGCAAATAATTTTAATCCAACCATTGACACACTGGCAACCAAGGTGAGACAATTTGGACAAAGCTTGCAGCCATTGATAATATACTGCAAATTTAATAAATCATTTATCGTTTACTTCAATGAAGTTAAGTACAAGTTTGAGTCATTACTGCCTGCACTAGATACATGCTTTAAAATTTTTTTTGTCCTTAATCTTAAGTATCCTATGGCATGTAAGTCAGTTTGGCTTTTTATTCAAAAGTATTTTTTTAAAATTGAAACCTCGGAAAGAGTACCACCAGATGTTCTAATATTATTTGATATTTTAAAAAAACATAATGTATAAGTACGGTGACCATATTTGTCAAAGGAAAATAAAGGACAATAATTTTTCTACTTACAAACTGTTGGTATTTATTGAAAAAAAAAATTAATAATACATAATAAGATAGCAAAAAACATGAACATTACTAATACATAGTAAATAGTTCTATAAAAAAAAATATTGGATTGACATTCACTTATATAGCCGTATATATTAGCAACTAACCAACTAGGAACTGTCAATAAGCAGCTTTATTTTAACCTATTTTCACATCGAAGCAACATTATTGCCTGACATTTTTAGCACAAAACTCGTATTGAGAATGGATTACTTCCAGAAAAGAGGAATGGTGAAACCGTGAGTTTCACAGATGGATCCATGGTGGATGGCGGAGCAGGGACCGGTATCTTTTCAGAAGATCTGGAACTAGCCCGTCACATTAGCCTCGGGAAACACACTTCAGTATAGCAGGCTGAAATGATTGCTTTGCTGCATGCGTTGGACTACTTGCTTGAGAGTCAGGTGGATGGAAGAAATATCCTTATAGCACTGGACAATCAGGCGGTGACTAGATGCATGGAACAGACAACCATCACAACATCATTGGCACTGGAATGTGTATTCAAGCTCAATAAGTGTTCATCTAAAAATAAGGTAACACTGTCTTAGGTACGAGGACACATAGGGATCGACGGCAACGAAAAGGCGGACTCCCTTGCAAAACAGGAAAGTTCCTGGGACCAGAACCATTCTCTTCAATTGGTAGAGGAATGGTAGAACACCTGATTCACAAGTAGATCACAGCAAAACACTTGAAAAGGTGGTCAACAGTGGAACAAACAATAGACAAGCTAAAATCGCAATAAAATAGCCGACCTGCTCCACTCAAGGAAGGGTTTCCAAGCATGAGTCGAGGAACATTGAAATGGGTGGTGGGGTTAACTACAGGTCATGGTAATTTCGGGTATAATTTAAGGAAGATGTGACTTAGAAAGGATGATACTTGTAAGCTATGCCTGGAGGAATCTGAGACAGCGGCACAGCTTTGGCTGACAAAAGAATAAGGATATTGGGACAACATTGGGTAGAGACCCATTGGATTAAACAGATTTCACATAAACAGTTGCTAGCGTTAACATCAACACTAGGAATCGAACCCAGGGAAGAACTCTGGAGAAGTCCAGAGATTCTCTCTTGGGTAATGTTTATAGTGGTAGAGATACGAAATGAGACTCGACAATGGTGGTCTGATTCGAATATCCCTCGAAATCTATATAATAATAATATAATACTCGCTTGATATGATGAACAAAAACGTTCCTTATGCAGACTGAATCCTCATTTTCCAGTCACTAATAACTCGGGCCCTAGGCAAAATTTCCAAAATCAGGAAAACTATTTTATATTGGTATTTCTTATATACATAGAGTAGGTACACAAACGTGTTTGAAGTCAATCGCATGAAAATTTGAATTTTCCGATACACACTTTTCCCCTTTTGGAGTTCGAATTTCTCCAAATCGCTTCTAGTAATTACTTTGGCCATACAAGGAAATTTGTTTCAAAATTTTTGCTTCCTAGTTCTTACCGTTTGGGTTGGGCGTTGATCACCAAAAGTCAGGACAAATATATGATATCGAAAAGTTGTACGCCATTTAAAAATAAGCCTGTTTTTTCTGAGAAATAAATGGTAGATTTTCTCAATACTTGGCCAATCCGGTGTTTCACGAAATAAGACCCTCTCAAGGACTTCTACGTCCAAAAATATAGAATTCTATTGGCAAATTCTATTGGCAAATGTATTGTTGACATGCATTTCATAACATTACAGTACATGTTTCGATACCTCGTAGAGTTCAATTGCCCAAAAATTAATTCTCTATGCTATGCATAACATTTTTTTTTCAGTTTTTAAAGGACAGTTTCAAAAATAAAGGACAAAATCCGTCCTTTATTGAAAATAAAAAAATACAGGACAGAGGTTAAAAAGAAAGGACTGTCCTTTTAAATAAAGGACGGATGGTCAGCGTATGTATAAGTGCCATTTGTGCTTAACAACATCCTTTACCACTGTAAAAGATCTTGTTTTTCATTATAAGACTGTACATTATTTAAAGCAAACTGATGATTTTCACTGTTTTAACTGTAAACAAATTTATAATTTAAAAAGCTTTAAAAGGCATTTCCAACGTTCTTGTAAGAGTCTTTTACTCAACTCGGTTGTCGTTCCAAACTCATTGAGAAGAGAAAATCGTACTCTTTCCCAGGAAGCTACAGATAATGATGAATTTGAAAAAGTAGCTGAGAATGAGAGTTTCTATGAGAAATGTGACATTTTTAAAACAATAGAAAATTCTGCTATGGATTTTGTATGTAACTTGTATGGAAATCCCAATTTATCTCGAAATAAGTTGAAGAAATTATTGCAGATTTGACAGATGGATTTTTTAAAATTATTTTCTCAAAGCTATATAAAGACTTTTCTGACCATATGCAAACTAAAAATAAAGAACAATTTAAACAAACTCTAATTTTTTTACAGAATCCTTTCGAAAGTGTAAAAACTTTCTACAGATTCATTCAAAAAACAAAACAAAACGACCTATATAGGGATCCTTCCAGCTATGTTATCAATAACGAGATTTGTGTTAAAAGTGGTATAACACCCTCTATCGATGTTATTGAATCTGATGGTGTTATATTACCATTAGAATTTCAGTTCCGAAAGTTTTTTGAACTACCAGGAGTTTATAAGTCTGCAATAAATAATATGAAAAATCTTGAAATCAATGCTATTCCTCATTTGATTACAAGCAAACTTTGGAAAGATAGAATTTCAAAATTTCCAGAAAACAAGCGTGACAATGTTATTCCCTTTAACTTATATTTCGATGATTTCGAATCAAATAATCCGTTAGGATCCCATGGTGGATGCCATTCTATCGGAGCCGTGTACTACAATTTTCCAAGTCTTCCCCAATACGTTAATTCGGAACTAAACAACATTTTTGTTGCAATGTTGTTTTATTCAAAACAATTATTTTATTCGCATGGTGAAAATTCAATTTTTTATCACCTTGTTGATGAAATCAAAAAGCTGGAAGAAAACGGAATTTTAATTAAATTGATATCTGGTGAAACTTACCAGGTGTACTTTGTATTAGGACTCATTACAGGTGATAACCTTGGGCTTAATTCCATCTTAGGTTACACCAAAAGTTTTAATTCACATTATTATTGCCGTATTTGCAAATCTTCTAAGACTCAAATGTATTCAATGTGTTCCGATGATTTTAGTAATCACAGAACAATTGAAAGTTACAATAATGATCTTTGTCTGTACCCGCTATTAAGTGATAGAGTGATGAATACCGGCATAAGAATTGAATCAGTTTTTAACACCATACCATCATTTCATGTTGTTCATAACATAACTGTTGATATTATGCATGACGTGTTTGAGGGAGTATGCCATTACGATTTATGTAAGCTGTTAAATCAGTTTATAGTTCATGACAATTTTTTTTCTTTAGACGTTTTAAACAACAGAACACAGTTTTTTAAATATGGTGAGTCTGAAATCGGAAATATTCCACCATTGATAAAATCTGAGCATATTCAAAAGCTTAAATTGAACATGTCAGCTAAAGAAATGTGGACGTTTTGCAGATTTTTGCCCTTAATAATTGGTGATCTAGTTCCCCAAAAAAACATTCATTGGGAACTCTTAACCCTTCTCAATAAAATTCTAAATATTGTTTTAAAATCAAGTTTTCAACAAATTGACCTAACTAATTTACAAGATCTTATATCAACACATCACTCGACATATATTCACCTTTTCCATGAAAATTTGAAGCCAAAATTTCACTTCATGACTCATTATCCTTATGTTATGCAAATGCTTGGTCCCTTAAAACACTACTGGTCCTTCAGGTTTGAATCAAAACACAAAGTGCTTAAAAGCTATTGCAATAATATTACTTCTCGTAGAAACCTACCACTGTCTATAGGGATTAAAAGTTCTTTAATGTTTTGTAAAAGAATTATTTCTAATGTGGGAATTTCCCCAGAAACTTCAAAGATATCTGATAGTAAACTTTTGCTCAAGAACCATTCTTGTTTTCATAAGATACAACACGCTTTTGGGTATCAGAATCATTTTAATGAAACATTTTGCTACAATACTCTTACATTCTGCAAAATAAACTACAAAAATAATGATTTTGTCAGTAGATCTTCAGATATTTATCGGATAGAATGTTTATTTTTGATAAACAAAATTATTTATACAGTTTGTGAAAAAATTGTAACATCAGTGTACCTTGATCATTTCAATTCCTATGAAGTTTTAAATGCCACTAATAATTATTTCGTGTATAACATAAATGAATTTGACGGCCCTCCTGTTTGTTTATATTCGAATCCGAATGGCCGCAATTATACTTTTATTAAGTTGTTTTAAATTACGAATTTAAAGTTCTGTTTTTTGTTTCAATAAAATAATATGTTAGTTTTTAAGCAATATGTATATTCATTGTTGTACTTGAATAGGTATTAATTAAAAATAAAAAAGTTTTTCAAATACAAAAAAAAAAATCTTTTTTTATATACCTATATTTTTAGCAGGAAAAATAAGTTGAAAGTAAGTATAAAAAAAATGGAAAATTGATTCCATCACAAATAATATGAATTAACAACAATTCCAGTTAATTAAACATTCAAGCATAGTTAAGTGAGCATGGCCATTAAAGAATGAGCACAAATATTTTACTAAATTGTCATGTTTGATTAACAACGATAATGGTTAGCCGATCATGGATGCATATAAATGCAAGCAGGATTATCTTTAACTCAACACAAACATAGTTATATGACCATGAATATTTAAGTTTGATCACAAACGTATTTCCAAATTATCGTGTTTGATTAACAATGATTATGCTTAGTCTATCATGGACACATACAAGCTAAACACAAACATTGTTAATTCATCATGTTTAGGGTTCAAATAAAATTCTGGCAAATATGAACGTACTCACGAAACGTGGTAACCTAACTATAGACGTGATCCTTTTTGAATAAGCAAATTTTAAGTTTAACACGTTAATAATCACGCTAAAATGCATGATTGTTATTCAAACACGAAATCAACCATAAAAATTGTAAAGTTTTGATAAAAAAGTTGACAATGCAAGCTTAGTTAAAATAACAACGTTGCTTGGTTGACGCAAAATCAAACAAGGATATTGGTTGATTTTACCAACGTTTTTCTTTCGGTGAGCTGCTTTTAGCATATCAACGTCACTGTTTAGTCCGTAAGGTTTGTCTTTGAATTGGGCCGAGTATCACCCGAATAACCTTTCTCTCAAAACGTCCCAATAGGTTTTTATACGGTTTCGACAAGATCCATGCTTTTACACCATACAACAGAACCGACATGATGAAGGTCTTGTACAATATATACTTCGTAGAAGTTTTTTTCGCCCAAAGATGTAATTTTGCGACTTACTTGTAGAGCCCAAGTTGCCCAGTCATGGTTATATCTGTCCATCTTAACGCTTTGGCCGAATCGAAAGTGTTGAGTAAATAGACAGACATACATGTTCGCCGGGGCTTCGTATAGTCACATAGGTATATTTATCTCCAATAATCTCCAAGTATAGGTATAGGAAGTGCTAAAGTTCTCTGGTAATAGTCTAGCCTTGCAGCGGTGCCGTGACATATAAGGCCAAGCGGCATAGCGAAATTAGAAAAGTGACATAAAGCCAAATTTTCGCATTTGGCCTTATGTCGCTTTTCGAAAGTGACATAAGGCCAAATGGTACTCAAGGGAGAGGATAATGCAAGTGTTCAGCATCAGGCAAATTGATAAAACAAATCCATCCCAGAGTGCAGTCGATCTTTAAATTTATCTGTAACTACACCGCATAAATCATAATTCATAAGTTAGTCGCCTTCGTTGCAACTATGCTTCCCAAACATAACTTGTCTTACTTTTTCGGTCCTCATTGTACAAATCTGGGTATTCTCTATTCGCGGGTACAATTCGGCAAAGTACGAAGGCAGCTCATAGATACGCATCCGAAACCAGGCATTTCCAAAAGCTCTCGTTAAGATGTGTCTGCAGTACATTTTTTTATTACAGTTCCTGAAAACATTATAGGTATTTTTATATTTTGTTTGCGAGTTTTAATTTGTGAAATCAAAATGCCCAAACAATCGAGTACCTACACATATTTTCTTATAAATTCGGCTTTACAATTCCCTGGAAAGTCTCTATGCCCAGGCACCCAAATTATGTGAATGTTGAACTGTTCGGCCATCTCCGTAAGAGACGATCGGCAGTCGAGGGCTACTAGAGTTATAGAGATCGAATCCAAGGATTTGATGGCTGATTGGATATCAAAGGGCACGGTAGTGTCCCAGCCAAGTTCTCTAATAAAGGCACTTCCCCTTTTTACAGGAACAAACTCAGGCTGTTTTCGACCCCCCTCTAACTTCGGAACCGATTGTGCCACAAACTTCAAACTTGAAACATTCATCAAACTCATTAAAAAGGTCCCATAGCATTAGTGGTTCTGGGAAAAGACCAAAACTTGAGATAGATTTTCCATTTAGGGGCGTGGTATCCACCCACTTTTGAAAATCGGTTATCATTTATTTGGGCCACTTTCAGTTGCCGTAGAATGTTGAAATTCGGTACAGCTGTAGGACCTGCATTGTACGAAAGGAGAAATTTAAAAAATTAAAAATTAAAAATTAAAAATTAAAAATTAAAAATTAAAAATTAAAAATTAAAAATTAAAAATTAAAAATTAAAAATTGGCTTTAAAATGTTTATTCTTTGGTTTTTGCAGTACGAATAATGGAACAAAATATTGCAATTGCGAATATTTTAACTCTACGTGTTAGAAGATTGCGAAGATGATGAATTGACACAAAAACGACGTAGTGTTTAGACGAAGGAGTGGGTGGCCCGTTGTCAGCAGGAAGGATTATACTACAAATTTCAAGCTGGAAGAGACGGAACTTTGTCGCAATTTTTCGCGAATGGACTCAACACAATTCGATGAGATTTTAGCTTTGGTGACTCCACACATCAAGACGCCATTCATTTCATTCATTGGCAGCTTGACCCAACTTTTTTCTGTATTTTTCGAGGTGGCTTTTGAATGGGAATCGCGTCGGTGACCTCTTACAGAAGGTCTTCTTTGGGTAGTTTATACTCTGCGCATCCAACAACCCCATTCTGTACGATTTTTTTTTTTTCGACTTTCCTAATTCGAATTAATTTCGTATTAATATCTTCTGAAACTTCGATTTCGCTCCTAAACCACTGGTATTATAATATAAAACCACTGGTCAGATGGAGGGCTGACAATGGACGTTTAATGACTTTTCTAATAATATTGTCAGACAAAATTGTGAGTTCAGACGGTTGTAAAACATTTGAGACATATTTTTCACTGACATATCTGACAATATTGGAAGATCTTAAAATTGTGTGTACTTAAATTAAAGAAAACAATCCATGATTTCTTCTTTATGTATGACATATGTATGTGTCAATACGACAATATGAAGCCAATCATGTCATGAGAGAACAGCTCAGCTCGCACTCACTTACATATATTTTTTTTTTATGTTTTCCACGCAAATTTTTTATTTGTATTTTCTGTGAATTTGACTATTGCCTAAAATGAGCGCACTACATAGTTCAGTAGCGTGATTTGAACTAAATTGATCGATCACTCAAATGAACTAAATTGCCCAACTCTAATGTCCAGTGCCGCAGAGGGAGTTGTGCGTAATGGAGCAGTGTTTGCGTTTCCATCTTTATTGGAATCAGAGTTTAAGTGAATCTGAGAAACTAGCTATAGCTGTGCCAAAGTTGCTAAATATTTCGGCGTACCTACTTTAAAAATATAGTAAGCGATAATAGCCTTATTTATAAACTTTATACACTCTTTATAATAACTCTAAACACAAAAACCTTATTTATAAAAATTATACTCAGTTGTATAAGGGCAGCATACTAAGCTGAAAAATAAATACTTATATACACTGCCTATACAGTTGGTCAGAAGCATTATAGCGAATTCTAATAAATAAGGCTGTAAAAATATAAAACGCAAATGAATACATCAAATGATAAATTTCTCTTGATTGATATTTCACTTAATATTATAAGTATGTGTGCTGCACATAGTAACAAAACATAACTTTCTATTAATTGATTATCAATTTTCTTCTTTATGTATAGTCTTTTATTAATAATGCCATCAGATCAATTACAGCTGACTGCTTGCATAACAATTTGCCTTCATTCAAATCATATTACCAAATTTGAATGCATTTTAATGTGCTCGCCGGCCGATCGGGACTGAAAACAGATTTCGGAAACATCTCCTTACAGTATTAAATTACTTGAGCCAAATCAAAGTCATAGTACATTGAATTATGAATTAATAAAAATGTTTGCCCGCAGGCAAGATTTGGGTTTCAAAAAGTACATTCATCCCCTAGTTTGTGCAGAGGCCACGTTCTTCAGCAGGGGCTACAATCCCGCTGTACGCAATTGCTTTGTATGTTGAATTTGATGTAATTTGAGGATGTATCGTCTTTTATGGGCCAATAATTGGGTAGAAATAAGACATGCGGAAAAATTCGTTGTGTTCACCCATGGCACTCCCCGTACCACACTCTTCTTTATCAATCGTACATTGACTACGATTACACAAAAATGTTTCATAGAAATTTTATGACGTGTTACACTTTTGTGTGCTCAAAATTAAGTTAAGCTGATGGGCTGATGATGTGTTGGTAAGGGGGCGAAATATAAAACTTTGTTGCATTTGAAATTTGTGACAGGATGTGTAATTACATAATGAGCGTAAGTGAAATCTGAAATATGATTATAAGGCAGTCAGAATAAATGGTTTTCGACTAATATATTCGTACATAGGTTTTTGTAAAAGTAGTTATTTCTAAACTGAATACATATGTATGTACGTAAGTTCATGCATGTAGGTAACTGACTAATGGCGACTGAATGGGATATGTTTGTTAAAGGATGATGTACTACCGTGCAGTTTCATCTTGGCACTAAGGCCACCTGGGGGATGGGTTGGGTGTCAGATCGCCCAAAACCGAATCGCCCAAAATGCAAAAAAGCGAAAAGATAATTTTGGGCGATTTGGTGTTTCGGCAATTTTAGTTGGCCCTGTGTCAAATCGCCCAAAACCAAATCGCGCAAATCTGAAAAATGTCGCATCGCCCAAAATTTTTGGGCGATTTGTCATAGTGAGAAAAAAAAGAAAAATGTCAAATCGCCCAAAGTAGAAATGGGCGTTTTGTCGCAATATGTCTACATATGAGAACTCAAATATTTCATATTTACATATTTTTCTTAATGTTTAATTTGTGTAAACTTGCATCGAACTCTCAACTTGCTTTCTGCATACAGGACAGCAGTAAAATGATTGCGACTCTGCAATAGATTGCGCCTGTAGTTTCAGATCGCACTCATTGCAAATTTGCAAATGTTTGCATGGTAATAAAACAATGTTAGGTTTCAAAACGTAATAGGGCCCATACACGACACAGACACGTCGCTGCAGACCAATATATTTTGTTGTTGTGCAAATGTTTGCGCAGATCGTCTGTGTCGTGTGTATCCATGTCGACTGTTTGCAGCGACCGTCTGCGTGAATTCAAAATTTTTTGAATTTTTCTTGGTCTGCAACGACATGTCTGTGTCGTGTATGGTGAATTTTGCACAGATAGCGAGAAAATTCACGGCGTAATCATAATTGAAAGCCTCTCGCTTGAAGAAATCTGTTCCCTCGTTAAAGTTTTTTGTTTATTTATTAATGGACATATTTTTTGTAGCAGCTTCATTAAATTTCATTCATCCATTCGGCAAAATTTCAGGAAGTCGGCAGGCAGTATTCGCCATTTTTCCGACCCGACGACCACGACGAAACGATACAAACTAATGTCTGTGCAGATTGTCTGCACCTTGTGTGGCGAAGGCATGTTTGCACAGACTTAAGGTCTGCAGCGACGAGTCTGTGTCGTGTATGGGCCCTATAACAGACCCTTCTTCTTTTTCTTTATCATCTGCTTCTTCTCCCTCATCTTTACTACTTCCAACAGGATATTCTTCAAACATATCTTCGTAAGGTTCAATACCAGTACAAATGTTATTTTTAACATAAACCATTCGATCTAAAAATCTCATTATATTAATGGCACCGTTTTCAAGAAGCGCAGAAGCCTCCATTATATTTTTGTTTCTCTCTATATCGATTTTTTCCTTGATTTGGTACCAGTAGTGCCACCACTTTCTATAAGCATAGAGAAATTACGGCTTTTCATAAATTCCTCTTCTTGAAGGACTTTAACAAGTTTAAAGAAATTGCCCTTTTTGGTCAACATTCGTCCAAGTATACTATTGTAGCCTTCAATATCGGATGTTGTCCTTGTTAGCTTTTTAAAAAACTGAGAACTGTAGTGGCCCGATCTGAAAGTAAGTAATGGGAAAAAAACACTTTGAACGGAAATGAAGTAATTAAATGTGTTTTGTTATCGTTTGGACTTAGTTTTTGTTGTATGCTTATGCGCGAGGGCAAAAGGGGGCGCGCGTCGCGGCGCGGACGGGCGACGCGCCGCCACCCGACCGCAAAGCGCGTCGCGCCGCCCCCATACATACATACCTTTCGTATCCAAAACTTCTCATAATAAGCCAAAAAGCTGTCAAAATTATTGGAAAATTCTTCGTTGGCTAGTTTTCGAAGCATACCAAATGCTAACTCGATTAGGTGTTGCGGTAGCAAGGCCAATGCCAGGAATTTGTGAAACAATATTGAAGCTTTTTGGTTGGACCTCACTAATTGCGCCAGCTTTTTATTTTTTGTTGTCAGGTTTCGCCGAAGAGCCTGACAGTAGTGGAACCAACAACCATGAAAACTAGCGTTAGGATAAACTTCACTGAACCAAATCGCGTAGGTCATATTGACGAAAATATTTTGTCAATCTTTGAACAATTTATTATTCGAATCGACAATTTTTCATCAAACTTTTCGTTTTATTGAAAATTTAATATTCAAAATCAATAAAATTTCTTCAACAGCTGTCCGATTTAGTATTTTATTCAAACGAATGAAATTTCGTCATATTAACAAAATGAATTCGTTGACTGAACTAAATCCGGTAGGTGATATCGAAGAAAATATTTTATTAATTTTTGAAGAATCAGTTATTCAAATCAACAATTTTTCATAACATATTTTTACATTTTTAATCGTTTTTTTCTTCAAATTGAAGAAATTAATCAATTTGAAGAAGTTTAATTTTTATTGTTCAATATTGCGTTCGAAGTGATAACTTTTATTCTTGAAAGTGTGACAAAGTGAAGTCGTGTAAAGAAAATTATAAATTAAAGTGAGGCAACTGAGCAAACTTCACAAACACACTTGTATAAGAAAAACGTAAGTAAAATAAATATTTTTCATCACTTCTTTTCTAGAAGAAAATGTAGAGTATACCTACCTTAATGAGTTAAAAAAAACATTAACTTTTTATTATAATTTTTTCCCCAAAGCTAACATGCTTTTCTAGGCTATCTTTCTCGATAAACCGTGCGAAGGAGATGCATCAAGAAAAATATTCAGCCAATTATCATCATAACTGGGCAATAAGTAAGTCGTTGTATTTCTAAATCACATGACATTAAACAAACTTTAATCAATTTGTTTATTTTTTCCAAATTTAGCTAGGAACTTTACCCAAACTTGCTAAACCTGCATAAAGTCAAGCCCAATTATGACAAAAAAAAGTATTTAAGTTAAATCACTTATTAAAATGTAAGTTAAAATAAAACTTTCAATTGTATATATACCTAATGCTAATAAATAAAAAAAATGTTTTTGACTTTAAAACATGTTTTAATGATGAATAAATAAGTTATTTTGAAGAAAATTGATGCATAAAATTGAAGAATATTTATTTAATATAAATAAAGTGAAGGGTTGAAATGAAGAATTGATTTTCAATTTAAAGAAGCGAATACGTAAAAATGAAGAAAATTTCGTTGATTAATAATGCTGATGTGTTGAATTGATAAATTGAATATTTATTTAATATAAATAAAGTGAAGGGTTGAAATGAAGAATTGATTTTCAATTTAAAGAAGCGAATACGTAAAAATGAAGAAAATTTCGTTGATTAATAATGCTGATGTGTTGAATTGAAGAATGTTTTTTTCAATTTGAAGAATATTTTTTTAAAATGAAGAACACCAATTTTGATGAAACTTTCTTCAAAGTGACAATATTTCTTAAATATAACAAAATATTTGTCAAAACAACGGACAGGAGGTGTTGACCTTATATTGATCACCATTTCTTCAAGTCTACGTGCTTTTTTGTCAATATCACTACCAAATTTGGTTCAGTGTTGACTTAACGCACTTCTCAACCCAAATTCGTAGTCAGTTAAAAAGCTTGCGGGCTCAAATTGAAAAATATTATGTTCAATATAATCGAACAAATGTTTATACGACTTAGTCGTTTTTTTGTTCATTAATATGAACATAAATGGAAATACCTGAGAAATAATAAATAAAAATTATAAAAACTTACACCATTCTTAGGACATCAAATCACTTACTTTTTCATCAAAGTAATTTATATTTATATTATAAATAGTTGCTTAAAGCAACCCTGCGGTACTATTTTAAAAGTCCCATCCATTTAATAGATATTCCCGCTTCGATGATGGAATATACTCTTTAATTATATTCATTATTTTTTGGGACACAAAAAGGCAATAGCTGATGTCCCCGTCTTCGATGCAAGCTTTGTAGAACGGCCACTCCAAATTGCGTCCAAATATCTTCCCTTTGGAATGCCTCAACAACTTCCAGAGGCGTCGTAGGTGATTTTACAAATACTTTGTTTGCAATTCTTTGGAGTCCTCTTTTCATCTTGTCATACGACAAGTACTGCGTTCCGGTGCTATCACTAGACCATTAATATAAATTCATTCGTTTAAAACTACAAAACCGTTGATTAATTTCTATTTTAATTACTTACTTTTCGGCAAAATTTTTGAATGCTGAGCTTATTCCGCTAATTACACTAGCTGAGCCTAGCACTCCGACGGACATCATGCACTCTGCACGGATTTTATTAATCCCTTTCAGCTCCTTATATTAATGTTCCTGTGTGTCGTGTGTGTGTTCTTTATTTTGTTTGGGTTTCATACAAACCCCACTTTCCAGCAATTCTACACGCGCGGGACATTTTGCTTGATAGCAAACGTAGTATGTTTTGTTTGCCGTTTTGGTTTTTATTTTATATATTTGCTTTTCGCACATCACATATAACAATTTCCTCTTATATTTTTTCACGTCAACAATTTCAAATTCCATTTCGAGGAAATACAAAAAAAAATATTATTTTACGAGTATAATTCACCAACTTGTTACCACTTCGAGTAGTGTTTTTACACTGTCTTATCAGGTAATGGCAAATATTTCTCTAATCATAACTCTTTCATGTGCAGAATTCTTCTTGAACATAATTTTTATCCCAATTTAACGAAAGTGTCAAATCGCCCAAAAATAATGCTAAATCGCCCAAAATTATTTATATTTTTTGGGCGATTTGACATATGCTAAATCGCCCAAAAATGAAAAATGTTAAATCGCCCAAAAATAATTTTGACATTTTTCTTCATTTTTGCAATTTGGGCGTTTTGGTTTTGGGCGATCTGACACATGGCTATTTTTGCATTATGACAAAACGCCCACTCTTTTTGGGCGATTTGACATTTTTGTTTTTTTGGGCGATTCAACATAATGTCAAATCGCCCAAAATTTTTGCGCGATGTGACATTTTTAAGTTTTGGGCGATTCGGTTTTGGGTGATTTGACACCCAACCGGGGGATAACGCGTGAGCCCATAACTCCACTCCTGATGGGGACCATGAAATATACAGGAAGCAATCCGTTGCTATTATACCATCCACACGAAGGTATATACACTTGTTATTACATTTCTAATACTAGGAAGGAGTCAGATTTGGGTTTGAATGAGAGGTACAAGAACTAATTGACCGATACAGCCTATTTTCAATACCAACCTAACGATGGTAAAGGAAATCCTCTCTAAGACTGCTGTTTTTTAGTCATTCATTAACGCGAGCTCCTTCAGGTGCTTCTGGCAGGGCCTGTCGCATTTAGTGCTTTATTCCAGCAGAAATATGTTGTGGTGGACCATTCTTCACCGGCTTACTCGTGGGAATTATACTTATGGAATTTCTAAACGAATATAACAAAAAACAAAACAAATTTCGAAGCAGGACACAGATATAACGAAAACGACAACGAACCGACCGACACAACTTACTTACTAAAACTTACATTTTTCCTCTTCAGCAAAACGATTTCTATCGTTTCGATTGGAATAGAAAATACATCTCCTTTCTATTACCTTTTCCAATAAATTTTATTAAATGTACATTTCTATTATAAAATTAAGCAGGACATTTTTCCCAAAGAACAAAATAAAGTAAAAAAAACTAAATACTACAGTATCAAATTCATTTTTTACACATTCCCTCCTTGATGAATCAATGGATTCTTGAATTTGCTTCAAAGATAAATAGCAAAACCAATTTTTGCACTGGTGAATGATTTTGTACGATTAATTTCGTGAATTGTTTTCAGCTGTGTGTTGACGCTGCTCCAAAAATATAAACATCTCAGTAAGTTTAGATAGCTCGTTAAAATGGCGGATGCTTTCTTGCATCTTCATCCGCAACTGACCCTTCACAGATTATACCCTTAACTTTAAATCTTTAAATCAGGCAATTGCGAGAGCGCCCAAGTGATAAAACCAGACTTAGCAGTCTACACACTACACTACAAACTCTGAAAAAAAATCAAAGAAATGAAAAATGTGTCTGTAGATACCTTACAAATCTGACTAATGATGCTAGGTGTTAAAGAATATAACGTTACCGGCGGAGTACCATACCAGTACCTACTAGGTCCTTCGTCGTGACTGGAAAACTACATGAAGAGGGGGAACAGTTAAGCAACTCCGCAATAAGGACCGTACGGAACTGGTTGAGTTCGGCTGGTCTGAGTCTTGCAGAACACAAAACGGAAACGGTTCTTACAAGCAGTAGAAAAAAAACGGAAACGATCAAAATAAAAGCGGATGGTCACACAATAACATCTAAACCCCACATAAAATACCTCGGAGTCGGGGTCATGCTAGATACAAGGCTATCCTTCGAAGAACACCTTAAGCGTGTAAATCACAAAGCAGCGAAAGCCAGCGTTGCTTTCTCAAAAAGCATGCCCAATGCAGGAGGCCCTAGACACAATCGAAGATTGATTTTGGCCAGAGTAAGCGCCCTTAATTCTCTACACCGCGCCAATCTGGACGAGTGCCATGAAGACAGGAACAAACAGGATAAGTATTGCTTCAGTGTAGGTATAGAATAAGAATTGAGAGTGTGCTGCGCATACAGTACCACTTCCAGCTACGCATTGTTATAGCAACAATGCTACCAATAGACATCCTATGGCGCCAGTATACGAACTGAGAAGAACAAGCTTCTCAAACCGGCGAAACCCAGCCGATATGTCACAAAAGTTGCGTATAGTATAGGAAAGTGGCAAGAGCGCTGGAATTCAGCCATACAGAGAGCATGGTGAAATAGGTTTCCACCTAACACAGTTTCTGACAGGTAATGGATGTTTTCGCTCATACCTGTATAAAAAACGCCGAACATGTCTTTTGCCAATGCACCCGTGTGACATCAATATTGTTTGTGAAATGCTTAAAAACCAAGAAACTTGGGTTAAATGCAATGGTGGAAAATCCGAAGACCATCATGAGCAAATTAGGAATACTGGAGCGTAAGAGGAAAGAGTCCAACAGGATTAGGTACCACGAACCCATCAGATGACAACTAAGTCCCTACGATGAAATGCCAAGAAGGCGGTACGGTAGGCGGTACTACCACAAGGTAGTGTATTAGGATATGTACTTTTCGTTCTATACATGAACTACCTACCACAAAATGACGAAAATACTGTTGCCACATTTGCAGACGATACTGCTCAATTGCTGTACTTGCTGTCGGAAGAACCGTGCCGGAAGTAACAGAAAAACTGCAAACGACTGTAAGTGATATATCTGATTGGACAAAAAAATGGCAAATAAAATTAAATGAACTAAAGTCAATCTATGTTCACTTTCACCAATAAAAACGTACAGCACATACCTTACCTTAATTACATTAATAACAAAGAAGTTCTTCATTCCAACTCAGCTAAGTATTTAGGCATGACTCTAGGGTCTAGGCGCGAAGTTTAACTGGAAGAAACTTATCGTGCGCGACGTCCATTTTAAGGTCGACATAATCGTCGATGTGAGCAAGTTATTCGGAGGGCTGCAGGAAATAAGGCCCCAAAAGCGAAAACGAAATAAGGTCCCAAATTTGGGGTGTTATTTCATAATGAAATAATACCCCAATTTCAAATATGAAATAAGGACCCACTGAGATGAAATAAGGCCCCAAATCTTGACAGTAAACCCAGGCAGGGGGGTTGCAGTTACGTTTTCATTTTTCGTTTGGGTCTTATTTCATTTCTTCTTTTGGGGCCTTATTTGAAATATTAATGAAATAATACCCCAATTTTCATTAGGAAATAAGGCCCCAAAAAAGGAAATAACACCCCAAATTGTATTAAAAATCGTTGTTGTTGTTTCCTGTATAATTTTTTGGGCCCTTATTTAATTTTTTTTTTTTTGGGCCTTATTTCGCAGAGCCATTCGGAGCACGATGAATCGTTTTCGCACCACGTACACACACTCTATAACAATATACGCATCCCCAAGGACGACAAACAGTGCAAACCGAAGAAGTTATAATCCGAATAAGTCGATTCGCCATCGTGCGCAGCAATTGGAGCTAAGCCCATCTACTTTTTGGAAGATTTTACGGAAATATTTTGGCTTAAGAGCTTATAAGACCCAGCTTGTGCAAGAGTTGAACTCGCGTAACCATTAACGCGTCGTAGGTTCGGTGAATGGGCCGAAAACATAATTCAGCTTGATCCTCATTTTCAACGAAAATGTGAACTGGCCTATGCCCGCCTACCAGATTGACGAAAATGTTTATACCTTAAAAATCTTTTTCAACTATTACATTTTCTTTTAAAATTGGGCATATTACAAGGAAGTGAAATATATATATTCTCTCGTATATCTTCATATTACAAAGATTGCACAAGATAGGTGTTCTGAGCGGTGAAGAATTAAATTCAGGCTCGGTAGGCCTCCTCTCATCCTATGATTTTAAAAATTAAACTTATCTTCTCTACTAAATTGTTGTTCGGAAAGTAAGTTTCTTCTGCCAGTTGATATTTCAGCTTACAGTAATATGTCCTATACTGGGACGACTGTGCATCAGTTACAAAACGATCAGACATATTTCGACGACTCCAATAAGATGTTGAGTTGTGTTCTTAGATGTTCGGGTTGCTCATCGGGTGTGATCCGTATGTTCGTTCCACAGTCTGTTGCAAGGCGTTCCCATTCTTGAATGAAACTTGCTTTTGACAGTCTGCCATCACTCAATCCCATAACTTTTACTATATACATATTCAATATGTAATCTCATTGTTTCCAAAAACATAGGCGGTGCACCAGTCTCCAGATGTAGCATGTAATTAGTCGTAGCACTTGGTAAACGGAATATTCTCTAAGAAATACCGAAGAAACTTTTCAACTTCAACAGTACCCGCGCTCCATACAAAAGAACTGAAGCTGATGCGATACAGACATGTAGTGCTAAGTGCAGGCTTTGTAGCAGCGTTCCCTCCCGTGCTACTATTGTACTCATTTGCTGATTTTGAGTATATTTTTATGAACTGAGTACGGATACTACTTTGAAGCAGTCGCGTACTACTATTTCATAACATATAAACATAACTCATTTTTATTTTTTTCGAAATACATAATATTTTTGTTTCCTAAAACTGAAACTTGAGGAGTACTTAATTACCTACTTATTTTTACTTTCACATATAATTTTAGTATGAACTGTCAATTTCATAGATTAAAAAGTGACCAATTATAACACAAAATAACAAAACGTTTTATAAGAGAACAAAAATTGTCTTTATATAGTGAGAGGTTTGTTTTCTTTAAAAGTTGTTGAAATGTGCATAATATACAATAGTACGAAAAAGAACAATGGACATTATAGTGCAATTAAAACTGTAAGTAACGAATTCTAATGTTATATGTAGGTACCTACTTTTTTTTAAAGAAGATGTGTAACTTACTCAATAAATATTATTTACTAATGGAGCTAG
This sequence comes from Cheilosia scutellata, assembly GCA_955612985.1. NCBI lineage: Eukaryota > Metazoa > Arthropoda > Insecta > Diptera > Syrphidae > Cheilosia > Cheilosia scutellata. The sequence goes on along the minus strand of OY015314.1, from coordinate 28,940,520 downwards.
AATGGTCAAGCACTGACGCCCTGAGTAGAGTAAACTCCGTTACATAAAACTTTCAGGAATAATGAGGATTTCTTCGATTTTCAACTATTTATTTGAAACGAAGTTGACTCTGTATACACTCGAACTAAGTCAAAGTCAAAGCTTCAGCAAAGTTCAAGAATTGACTGGTTAATCTGCCCACTGCCTTTTTGATGTATTTTCCTACTATTGGGGAGGTAACTTCTATGTTTGCGAAATTTTTGCAATGCTTTTCGTATTTTGAACTTTTTCAACAATTTTTAAAGAAAACCGTGAAAAATGGCTTTGTTTTCATACAAATTTATTTGAGTTTTAACAAATCAGATATTATTCGCTACGCGAAAGAACATACATATTGTTATGAAATAAAGGGAAACTAACTTCGTCTTTATTTATTTGTGAATTTGTAAAAATAAGAACAACAACAGTTTATATTGGGAAATTAAAGTCGAATTTTCAAGAAAATGAATGTTAAGAAAAGAAAAGAAAGGAAAAACGTCCCTAATACCTACATTATTAGACTTAAAAGTTATTTTTTGAATATACGAATTCTAACAGCTTGGAAAAACAGCTCAGTTTATTTATGATATTTTTTGACTAAAGAATGTACCTAGTCTCAAAAAGAATAAAACTACAACTAAGGAATTTGTAGAAAAACAAATCATACCATAAAAAAAAATAAATATACATCGCCACACCACAATTTAGGCACTATTTTTTGTCTGTCAAAATCAGCATGGCCACATGGTGTCGTGTTATTACGTCAACAGATTACTGATTGCGGAAATTGATAGAAATTCTAATTTTGACCACTTTTATACTTATAACTGGAAAGTACACTTTAGGTTAAGTGCATTGTGAGACGTACTACCTTGGAAGCCATTTGAGTACTATTTTCCTCCGAGATGAGAACTCTGCCCAACCAAAAGGGAGGGAACGCTGCTTTGTAGGTTCCAGTATTTGCAGTATATGCTGAGCGTATTCATCAGTATCGGAAAGAAAAACTATATCATCTGCATTTTTATGTTGTCAAACTCGACTCCACACCACACTTTACCGCATCTGATTGTCGTTAATGAACAGAATAAAAAGTAACGCACTCAAGTTACATCCTTGCATCATACCCGTCATTGTTGTAAATTCTGCAGAAATTAATTCTCCATATATCAAATATACGGCACATTATTTGCATATATATGGATGTATTACTCGAAATAAATTTAATGCAAGAATATTTTCGTTGAAAACCATAATGTAGTACAATTTGTAAAACAGAGCTTCACGTGCTATAGTCTCGAAGGCCGCTCAAAAGTCGACGAAAAAGGCATATAGTTTTTTATGTCTCTGTTTATGTTTATACATATATCTCCGCAATATTAAGTAATGCAAACACTTGACTGTTGAGTAGGTCTTTCTAAATCCTGCCTGAGAATGGTGCAAAACTTGGCAGAGATGTTTAGAAAGTAGTAGTTTGTTGGATCATCATAGTCACCATTTTTGTGCAGTGAATAGATAATATTGCATTTTTAAAGCTTTGTGAAATCTTGGATTCGAAGATACTATTGAATTCCGCAACGAGAGCAGACATAAATTCATCTGTGCAGTTTTCATAGAACTCGTATAGGATTCTGTTATCTCCGGGGGACTTATTCGGCCCTATCGAGGTATCCGTCGGAACGGAAAATTCTCCGCAAGGCATAGTCCGTCGGAGACTCAAATTACATTCGAGGTATCCGCTTTCGGAAAAAATATTTAAAATGCGACAACGCATTGATTTGATATGATGTGTACATCGGGATTTTCCTATTTAGTGCTATTTTTTTTCGTTTTTTTTTTGCCCTGGAAACACACATTTAAGCAACAAATACAACCAAATACTTTGTTAAAATGTTTTTTCTTTATTGCTTTCATTTATCAACACTTCACTGTAAATCGTAAACAAATTCCGCAACCAATTCCTGTCGGAGCATAACGGGAGAAAATTCGTATGAAGCTGTCAAAAATATCAGTAATAACGCACTTCATCGCACTGAAACGCAAAACGCCAGTGTGCGTTACATATTTGTCGGAACGAAGTTCCGAAAAGCTGTTCCGACATATACCTCGCTGCAAAAATCCTCCGATTCGTATAAAATCGGAGAATTTTCCGTTCCGACGGATACCTCGCTAGGGCCGATTACCTACGAGTTAATCTATAATCAATGGATCTGCATATTGAAACGGTCGGTGGTGTGATCTGTGGGGAATTATAAATAAATAAATAGATAGTTTGGGCAACAGGGGAGTATACACCCTAGACATAAATCCTCTGCTAAGGATGTAGAGTTGTTTATAATAGCAATATGCTGCTGTTCAAATACTATAATATCCGTAAGGGTATCAACATCCGGCAAAATATCCGCTATGAGTAGTCGCTCAAGTTCAACATTTAAATTACTACGATTAAAAATATAAAACTAAATACCTAACTCCGTGCGGAGATATGTCGTTTTAAATGCGATATAGCTCCGCGCGGAAATATGACGTTTTTAAAACGCCGCTATATGTATGTCGCTATGCCACGAAAAACATGTGTAAAATTTACCTAAATCAAGTGCTAACTTGCATAAGCCCTAAGGCCGTTTTCAGCTTACTTAGTTTTAAGGCAAGTTGGGTTAAATTGCTTAGGCAAATATACACTGCCACATTATCAGTGTATAACTGCCTGCTTGAATTACCCATGCCATGATGTTTGCCTAAGGCAATATTTCCTAAGACTAAGGTGATTTTTGCCAATATTTTTAACTAATAACTGTATTGATTTGCCTTAACCACTAACACTAATACCCTATTCACTCCAAGCCCAAAACTGGGTTTTCGCGAAAACGGTCGAAAACTTCATAGAAAACAGAAGTTTTCCCATACATATTGCAGTTTTCAAACGAGTTGTTTGAGGTCGTTTTCCATGAAAACGCCACGAAAACGAGTACAGTCGTAGGATTGTTGAAGCAGACACACCTTTTGCAACATTTAGCGAGCTCAGCAAAACTGCTGACAGGATAGCTCTTTCTATCAGTGCTGTCGTTTCTTCTAGTTTTTTGTTTACAAATGTGGAATCTCTTCTTATCTTTGCACCATAAAGACCAAATTATTCAGTTTTTTCTATAATTTTTAAACGGTAGCACTACCTGCCACAACTAAATGGTATTTTCAGATGTTTCGATTTTGATTGTTGCTTATGTTAATTATTTTATGCATTTAACCATAAGTTAACGATTATCAAGTAGCTTAAATAATTTTGTTTATATATATTATGTCAATACGAGCGAAGTTTAGTAACTAAAATAAAAGTCTAGTCACCACAAAAATTTCATAGCTAGTTTCACAGCTAACTGAAACGTCAAACGAAAACGAGTTGGTGTTCGGTGTGAATGCATACACGAGTTTTCTAAACTTTTTTGACGAAAACTCGGCTTTCGGCTTGGTGTGAATAGGGTATAAGGTAATAACAAGCAAGATTGCGAAAGCAAATTTTGATTACTATACTAAGGTGTTTATTTGCTAGCCTATCACCCATATCGGCAATTCCGAGGGAAAAATGTTTCCCCCGAATATTTTTTGTTTCCGGGAATTAAATCTACCCATCGTGAATTTTTTCCCCGGGAATCAGAAAAGTAGTTTCGAAAATAAAATATGTATGTTCGAATGTTTTGACAAGAGAGAGAGAGAGTAGAGTTTTAAAAAAATAAAAATTAGTTTTGTTATATTATGAAGTGCGTATTTTTTATTAGCGATAGAAGAGCATGAGGAAGTGGACATTGAGAGGGCTCGACAAAGATTAATAAGAAGAAGCTTAAAGGATATGCATCTATACTTTAGGTTAGCGTTGCCAGCCGTGCGGGTTTTCGCGGACATGTACTCTTTTTCGCTTATGTGGGGAACGTCCGGGATAGTTTTTGTAGATTGTCCGGGTTTTCCATCCTTATGAGGAAATTCGGAAATTCGAAATTAACGGAGCTTGAAAGTGTCAAGTGAATTCTGAAAAATATGATTGTAATACAAACTTTGGTAATAGACAAAAGAAAGTTTCGAAAACACTGAATGAAAAAATATTATGTCGACCACAATATGCGATCTTACCTATTGAAGTCGATGTAATCACTTAAAAAATATATAATATTTTACGGAATTGCTCGACAATGAATATTGAATACCAGAAAATTTTATACCATTCAAACAGGTTATGACTTTCTCTTCACCCGGCAGTGGAACGACTTTTGCTTCTGTTAGAAACCCTAACATAATATTTGGAAGAGGTCAAAAATCCACCGAAAATATACAATTTTTTTTTGTTTGTAAAATACGAAGTACCTATATATTGTCGCCAATAATTCGGGTCCCAAGCAAAATTTCCAAAATCCCAGAAATTGATTTTCTTTATCTCTTCCCTTACCCACCAATTGGATTTAGAAGTTGGAAAAATGTGGAGTATTTGACTAAGGAAATACTTCTGTTTTTAGATTTGAGTTTAGTCAACTTCTTTTTTCAACAGTTTCATGTGCCAGAAAATCAGCCAATAATAATTACTCAGCGCAAATGACACATGGTCTTAAAACATGGATGTATAGCTACCGCAATAGTACGCGCATTTTGGTCCTAGTTTTGTACTCTTGTTTAGATCCTATTTTGTCCGGGAAAGTTTGCGATTTTCATGCTCGATAACTACTTTCTTCAAATTATTTCTGGCAACCCTACTTTAGGTATACCACAAGCATTGTAACTGTAAGCAGGAACTAAAAACCTTTTTTAACATCCTGTACTTTTAACTAATTTTCTTAGATTCCATAAATTACTACCGAGTGAATAAGCAAATGTTTAAATACTTGTTGGAGTTACTCGTGGATTCTTTGCCGCAAACCAAAAATCATTTCGAGTTTCCCCATTAATTAAGCTAAGCGCATGTTTGCGCTTATTTTGCAAAAGGCGGCTACAAGGTTGGGGAGGGAAACGACCAGGAAGTTGGATTAGGCCAATCATCTATTTCCAAAGTATTTTGCTTTTTTTCTTTGTATAAGTATATATATATAAATTTCGAGAGATATTCCAATCAGACCACCATTGTCGGGTCTCTTTTCGTCTCCTAGTTTTGCAAGGGACTCCGCCTTTTCGTTGCCGTCGATCCCTATCTGCTAGGTTCCACATTTCACTTTCACTCGAAATGAAATCGGAAATGAATTTTTGTGTTCTACATTTCACTGTATTCGATTTCGATTTTGAAATGTTTGGAATTGAGACAAAGCGAAATTGTGATTTCGAAAAAATGTCGAAGTTTCCGAGTCGCTCGAAATGCAGAACACTGAAAACGAATTCACTCGATTTGCAATTTCGATTTCACTCGATTTCTGGAACCTAGCTGTATGTGTCCTCGTACCCAAGTCAGTGTTACCTGATTTTTAGATGAACACTTATTGAGCTTGAATACACATTCCAGTGCCAGTGATGTTGTGATGGTTGTCTGCTCCATGCATCTAATCAGCGACTGGTTGTCCACGTCCAGTGCTATTAGGATATTTCTTCCTTCCACCTGACTCTCAAGCAAGTAATCCAATGCCTGCAGCAAAGCAATCATCTCAGCCTGGTATATCTACTGAAGTGTGTTTCCCGAGGCTAATGTGACGGGCTAGTTCCAGGGCCCTATTAAACAAAACAACTTATCAACTTTTCACTTTGCACTTTTGCAAATTTTCGTCAATTTGCTTGAGGAACTTTTCGTTCCTCAGAACTATAAAATTTGATAAATGAAAAGTTGAAATTAAAAAGTGTAATTTGCAAAGTCTTTGCAAATAATTATGCTGTTTCGTTCCACAAAAACTACAAATACAATTTTTGCAAAGCAAATTTTGATAAGTTTGTCAAAAGTTTGCAAGGTAAACGATCGCTTTGCAAATTCATAAAAATGAGTTTAAAATATGTTTGTCCGTTTATATCTCGAGTTTGGCAACACCAAATTTCATGATTCTTTTTTTCCTGGAAAGGTATTCTTTTGTAGTTTGTATGTAAAATAAATTGGACAAACGGGCATGGCACCTCCCATACAAAAGAAACATTCAAAATCGTATATCTCGAAAACCACCAAATCAATTGAGCTCAGACTTACAGACAAGCTTAGGTATTGGCCCTGGAGTGCCCCTGTGATGATTGGTCAAAATTGGACAAAGGGGCGTGGCACATCCCATACAAAAAAAAAACTTTCAAAATCTTATACCTTATAGTTTTTTTTTCAATTTTTATTTTTCGGCTCATTTTAACAACTTCTATTCAGCAATGCAAAGTGAGAAGTGATGCAAAATGCTTTCGCTCAGACTCAACTCTCTATTTTATAGCTTTATAGCTAACAGAGAAGAATTCCGTGGAGGGAAAATATATGATCAAACTAGGATGATGGTTTTTTGGTATCGGGCGTTGTTCTGCATTCCAAAGTTTTGTATTACCAAAATTCTGTAAATCTTTTAAAAAATGCTGCATGAATAAGAAATAGCAGAAACATAATTCCTTTGATTTGTTTGTTTCTGATGTATGTTTTTCGTTTCTTTCCTAATTTTCCCTATTTCGAACCCTTTCCACTCGTGTTTTCGTAAATAGAAACTCTTTCTTTCCTTAAATGATCCATCAATTTTATTATAATTTAATTATATAGACCGGCATTGCTTCAACCTACCAATATTTTAAAACGACGATGCCAGGCTTCATTGGGAATACCTCTGTTATTTTATGCGAATTATCGTACACCGACCAAAATTGGAGCGAATATTTTAGCAGCGTTTTCTGACCATGATACACATTTTCAAACCAAGTTCCAATTTGTTTGAATTTATTCATAATATAAAATAGAGTAACGGTTTTATATAGGATGTCCCAATTTTCAATTATTTTCTTTTGAAACTCGAGGTAGGTATATTTACTAATTCTGTAGATAATTTAACCCGCTAATGGTGACGCAAATTTGACTTTGATAAATGGTGACGCCGGTCTCACAGACCGGGTTTTTCAACTGAAGATTTTTCGAAACGTGTTACTAATAGTTCATGTTTTTTTTTATTTATGCTCTTTGACAATAAAACAAAGATATTTAATCAATTTAAGCTCTTTTATTTCAATATAACAATTCAAAAAACATTTTTAATTAGAGCATTAAAAATAACAATGTATTTAGTAATACATTTTTTAAAATTAAGAAAACAATAAAAAATCACATATTCATAAAGGAAAATAACGTTTTTTTAGTCTTTCGACATATGGAACTTTTACAAAATGAACAAAATACACAATAAAACAATAAAAAAATAATCAAGGTAAAATAATAATATCAATAGTAGTGTTTCGAATAGTTTTCCATTGCGGAGTCCCGCAAGGTTCTGTTCTTGGACCAATTTTGTACAATTTATATACATCCGAATTCCCAAATCTACCGGAATGTGAGGCTGCAATATATGCTGATGATACTGCAATTTTTTCGTCACATCAATTCGGTCTCAACATTGAGACGAATTTAAAAAGTGCGGTGAAAATATTAGAGCAGTATTACACAAAGTGGAAAATTAAGCTTAATATGGAGAAGATGCAAGCTATCTTTTTTACTAGGAAAAGAAAACCTTGCTTTCTTCCCACCAATCGGTTATCAGTAAATGGACGTCAAATATCGTGGGAACCCTCGGTAAAATATCTTGGAATATATCTTGACTCTAAGCTTACATTTAAGGAACACATTACAAGAACATTAAAGAAAGCAAATATTGCTATTAAAATACTATATCCCTTCATAAACAGAAAATCGCTATTATCAAATGAAAACAAAATCATTATTTATAAAGTTGTCTTTCAATCAATTTTTTTATATGGTTGTCAAGTCTGGGGTAGTTGTGCTGAATGCCAAATAAAAAAATTGCAAATTTCGCAAAATAAAGTGCTTAAAATGATGTTAAATCTTTCCTGCCATCATTCGACTTCGGACCTACACATTAGGGCAGAGGTTGAATTGATCTTCGACAGAATACGAAAACTCACCGATACATTCAAAACAAGATGTGATCTTCCGGATAATCATCTAATAAATGATTTAAATGCGGACGCATAATACTTAGCTAATTCAGCGTTTTTATTTTTTTAGTATGTAAATTTACTACTTTATTTTTCTAATTATGAATTCATTTGTGTTAACTTCTTTATGTATGATCTACTTATTTGCTTATTTATTTATTTGTTAATTTATTTATTTGATAATTTATTTATTTGTTAATTTATTTAATTTATTTATTTGTTATTTTATTTATTTATTTATTTGTTCATTTATTTATGTGTTAGTTTATTTATTTTGTTAATTTATTTATTTTGTTAATTTATTTATTTGTTTATTTATTTATTTGTTAAGTTATATTTTTGTCAATTTATTTATCTGTTAATTTATTTATTTGTTAATATATCTATTTGTTAATTTATTTATTGTTAATTATTTATTTGATAATTCAATACCTTGTTTATTGCATATTTATTAATATTAATGGTTAATATTAATTGTTTTTTGATTTCGTAATCAATTAATTTTTTTTTTTTTTTTTATTTTTTATCTAGGTTCTAAGACGCTTTTTATCTATTGGTTTTTGCCTTTTTTTTTTTTGTTTTTTTGAATTTGAGGTTTTTTTTTCGTTGTTTCCTCAAAATATAATGTTTATTTCAAAAAATTCAAATTTCAATATACTCTTAAATAATTGTTCAGTAGTAAGATTATTAATATCATATCTCTGTAATTGTAAATTGTGTGAAAACAAGCAAATGTAATATTATGAACGTAATAAAAATATCTATCTATCTAATACGAATAATAAAAAATTATTTTACTTACATAAACGGTGACGCACGGTCTCACGCACCGGGTTAGTAAAAAAAATACACAACGTGTGTTCACTACGCAATTTCGACGTCAACTGATAGTGGGGGACGTGCAATATGACAGCTACTCGAAATTGCATCAAAAAACAATGACGGAGAATAAAGTTATTCGCATTTTTTAACACACCCGGTCTCACAGACCAGTACGTCACCATTGGCGGGTTAAAGAAATCGTTTTGATAATGCAAAATCAAAATGATTTTTTTAAATTATTACAGAATGTTTTGGAAAACAGAATTTTAAACCAATCAGAACTATGACCCCAACATAAAAACATGTTTTTAAGATTTTTCCGGAGTTCACTTTGTAATAGTGGCATTACGGAAAATTTTGGATTAAGTTAATCCAGCGTTACGTTTTGAACTTTATTGCAATTTCAAAAGTGCAATAAAGAATAAAGTCCTTGGACATTATTGCACTCAGCTAATTAAAAGAAACAGACGTATATGTATGGTATAACTGCAACCCCCTTGCTTGAGGTCACTGTAGGATTTGGAGTGGGTGCGAGGTTTTTTGTATGTAAAGTTTGGAACTGTACCTACCCTTTTTTTTCATTTGGTTTGGATTTTAATTTTACTTCGATTGGACCTTTTTTGCATAAGACTTTATTTCATGGCATCTGAGACTGAGCTACTCCTTTTTGCATACCACCCAGAAATGCAAAGATGATTAAATGCTTTGTGGAACACTTTGCACACTCACTTTGCAGGAGAGCGCAAAGACTTTGCAAAGAGTGCAAAGTCTTTGCAAACATTTTCTTAGTGCAAAGTGAGATTTGCAAAGAATATTGTGGAACAGAAACACTTTTCACTTTGCCAAAAAACGCAATTTGAAAAGTGCAAAGTGAAAAGTTGATAAGTTTTTTGTGGAATAGGGCGCAGATCTTCTGAAAAGATTCCGGCCCCCGCTCCGCTATCCATCATGGATCCATCTGTGAATATCCAGATCTTTTTCTATATGATGATAGAATAATCTGAAGATGTTTTGTATTTGTTGTGTTTGACCTTCATTAAAACTGACAATATGTAATATTTTTTCTAAATATTTTGCAGAAAAACACTTACATTGTTACTCTTTAGCTAAACTTCCCAGACTAAAAGCGGAATATTTCGGGAAAAATTACGATAATATTTCCATCGGATATTTATTCCCGAATCCCGATAGATATTTTTCCGACGGAATTTTTTGTTTGATTTCGAAATCATTCACGATACCTATTTTTTCCGACGGAATTTTTAGTTCCCTTCGAAAATTATTCACGATACCTATTTTGTGAAAGGGAAACATTTCGAGGGAAATATTATTCGCGATAGGGTTGAAATAAAACTAGCAAAAAATAAAATATCCGATATTTTATCCAAATTTTCAATTTTCGCTTTCAGTAGGTATCTACTTATATTGCGGCATAGATAATAATGTGGAATAAGGACTGTGCTATACTTTAGAAGTAGATACACGTACGTTTACCTACAATAGATATACTTATACCTATAGCTTTTATTACTTGCTACAATATGTACATTCTACCTACATAATAAACTCATACTCCCTTCTAGGAATTCGCATTTCAACTGCATTTTATATTTAAACTTGTTTCTGCAATGACTTTATCTTCGCCATCATTATCTGCGTTGAATGAATCCCTTATGTAAATATTTTCTTTAACGTTACTAAAAAGAGTGAAAATTCAGAAAGGATCTGTAAGCCATTTAACCGGATAACCATATATTATCAGTTGAAAATCACTAAGCCGACTACTGTTAGTGTATACCCATGGTGTGGAAAAACCCATCATTTGGAAACTATAGGTAGGTAGTTACTACCGCAGACTTATAATAATGACACATTCATAGCCATATTACCTAATCTCAGTGTATTTATACTGAACTTGCCATGCAATCAATGCTTAAGGATTAAAACCAATATAGAGATATTATAGCGCATTATCCCTTAAGCCACAATAGACAGCAAAACAAATTTTGCAAACAACTTACCACGCACCATTAGTAGCGTATAATCCCCTACCCCTACCGAAACCATTCCATTCACATTCACCAGTGTGAAAACATATGCCATTCACCGAACTATTGTTAAACATCCTATGCCTATAGCTGTAAAGGACTTAATAAGTCGCTCTGAAAAATTAAATAGGTCCGACCGAATGGAATAATATACCTAGATACCTACGATACCTATGTATCGTATGGACATGGACATGGACACATTTGCATCTATTGAGTGTGAGTATGAGCCACCATTTGCTTCCACTGATACCTCTGAGTACATTAATACAGTATTTATCCATAATCTGCTTCCATACCGATTGCTCCGTCTCGCTGGCTGTTCAAAATTAGGTGTCAAATGATTTTCAGCATTGTCACCAAGGGATACAGCAGGCAGACAATGATAGCTACCTTATAATGTTAAAATAATAATTATTATTTTTACTTCATAAGCTGACGAGTTGTTTGGTTACTTAAAAATATGCGGAAGCATTACCTATTTGATTTTTTATGCAGGTAATGGGTATATATGGTATATCGTATCCCTTTTCCCAAATAGTAAGATGTGACTTTTTTGTTTGCCAGAAAGAAAGAAAATAAATAATTTTAAATTTAAAAGCCGCAAGAGTAGGTATATAAGGGACTACTTAATCGTGCGCATGGATTGTATTTAAGGGATAAGAAAGGGAGGTGCTTCTTTCTGTTTTATCTCAAAGTGTCTATATTTCATCCGACTAAACTCTAAATTGTTCATGCGCATAAATTGAGTGAGTTTTTCCTCTTCCGTGTAGTGGTATTTACCTATGTACCTATGTATATTTCTCATACAGAGTTGTTTCGAATACGATATCAGATCAACTCAAAATGCTCTACTTCGAATGTCAGTAAATTATAGTCTTAAAAACCTTAAAGCAAATCTAGGACATAGGTATCTACAAGGTACCTACATAATGACACAAATCAATAAAATGTAATTTAATTGGTCAACTGATAACGCAAATATTGGAACAGATTCGATCACGAGGCTATTATAGCCATTTTGTCTTGGGATTAAAAAGTTACTAGAATGTATACGAGTAAGGTAAGGGGATTTTGCTTTATAAATATGTATATAGGTATTTGCGTAAAGGATGACTATAAGAAGTAGATTTCTGCGGACATCATTTAGTTTTCTTCATTGAAGATATTTTTCGGCAGGATAGTTCGTAGATAAACATACAGTAAAGGCTTCCATAAAGGTTAAACTTTATATATCAAGTAACTAATGGGAGAAATGGTTGGGTGTGTATGAATCGGGTAGACGCTGATTGGCATAAACTTGGCGGTGCCCAGCTGTTGCAACTTTTTCATACACATCAATTGTAGTTATTTTACCACCGGGTACTGGTCTCGCCCACCTGGGCTTGACTTGCTAAACTTATAAGCGCGAGTGTTGAACACGAAGAAAATAGCAACGCTATAATGCTCTGTCGGTATTTACTGTCTGATCGAGCCTCAAAGTCTAACATGAGCCCCTCAGAAAGAGGACGTACGGTGGATGAATTCACGTGATTCAATCAACGGGACACCAAAAGTCGGCATGGCCGATACCTTAATGAGCTACCTCGACGTATTTGGAGCTGAGGTCATTGACAATTTTTTGTCAATACTATTCAGAGTGTTGAAATAGAGATGGTGGCGGAAGAGCCATTAATGGGTCAATGGCAGCTCTCAAATCGCCAAAGCGGGTTACTGGCTCCAGAATATCCGGCCTCTTTCGTGCAAGGGGTCACAGAAAGGGCGTCTCCCTCAACTTCTCGAGAAGTCCTCTAAAGCCAGCATCAATGCCAAGAACCCATTCGTAAAGCCGCAACTGATGTGCTTGGTTTCACAGAACCACCCCACGAAACCCCTGGGTTTAATGAATAGTGCCGGCAAGCACATTCGACAAAACAAAAGGCCTACAAAGCGGCCCTTCAGAGAAGGACGAGAGCAGCTTATGAGCTCTACGAGAAAAAAATAAGGCAGGTTAAAAAAAAGAAGCACGCGATAATCGAAATAGAGAGTTGCTACTCCAGGAATAATGCTCGGAAGTTTTACTGAAAGGTATAAAACTAACGTGTCACTGGAACAAAAGACTCGAATGCTTTTAGAAACGAACTAGAAAATCTTGTAGTAATCACAGTCGGTACTGACTACATCGAAAAAACATTTCTGCAGACTGCTAAACGGCGAAGACGACACAAATTTTACTGTCAGTCAGAATGAACCATTTACCCTGGACGATGAAAGCCAAGACTAGGTAGTGTCCACAACCACATGACCAAAATGAAGTGAGGATAGCAATATCCAAGCTGCTGGACCTGACGGTTTAACGGCCAAGCTATTCAAGGCAGTACCGATGAATTGGTGGAGAGCATACACCAACCCGTCAGCAAAGATTTGGTCAGAGGAAATATGACTGATGCATGAAACCTCAGCATCTTTTGCCCCATCCACCAGAAAGAAGACGATATAAACTGCGCCAACTATAGAGACATTAGTCTCATCAGCATCCGATATAAGATATTGATTCACTTAAATACCTACCAAAATCGTTCGATGAAAGTGAAGTGAAAAACAGAAGTTATCCAAACGCGTGATATACTTTTCCTGTAAGTCGTTACATTATGTCAATCATCGAAATTTTGTCTGTTGGTCTGTCTGTTTAGTGGACTTAATTCTTCTTTTTTCAACAGGAAAGTGCACAAGGTCTTTAAATCGTTTTTTTTTTATATACAACCAACAAACGTATACACTTTTCTGATATTTACTAAATGTTTCACCTTCTGTTGTTATATTATAAGCAAGTAGTCACGTAAAAACGTGTCATATTTTATTTTATTTAGGGCCAGTTTCAAAGGTTCCGGATAAAGTTTCGGATAGTTAGCCGACACATAACGCTTTCCACTAGATAAAAGCTGCTGATATTTTTTTTCTGTTTCATCGTCAAAGTCTCTGATAAACTAACTTGCGGTAAAATTTATCAGCCGCTACGTTTGTTTCGATACACCTGTCATTTGATTTGTATTTTTTTTTTTCGTGTTTTGTAATATTTTTTGTTGTTTTAGGTAAACCAAAAGAAAAAAGACATTTGAAAAATTAACAGAAGAAAGATTGATGCCACCAAAAATTCAAAAACTTCTAACGGAGGAGCTGGATCAGGTATCTTCCGGATATAGGATTTAACAGCCAGTTGAACCGGCTGATAGGCTATCCGAGACTATATCTGTCATATATCACTATCCGAAGCCTCTGAAACCAAAAGTTGAAGTTTAGCTGACAGATAAGTTCCGGATAGTCTATCCGAGACTTTATCAGCTAGTCTTGAAACTGGCCCTTATTGTAATATAGATTGGGGTCGTCCTTCGGGAAAGCGTTTTCTCTCACGGGCAACTATATGTGGCAATAACGCGCGTGGGTTCAAGATCTAATCAATACCTTCTTCTTCCGGATAATAACAAGACTCTAAGGGCCAGTTTTAAGACTAGCTGATAAAGTCTCGGATAGACTATTTGAAATACTCGACAATGAAGATTTCAGAATTCGATTCCGACTTACCAAAACGGCCGAACTGCGACCGTGAAAAGAAAATTTTGTATTCACTTTTCTCCTAAACCTTCCTACCACGAAGGGGCCGGCCATTGTCATGGTGCCGATAGTCAGCCTGGTTGGGGACTCTGAGTAAAAAATAGCTCAGCCAAACGAAGTATCCGAATACCTCCTCCAGCTCTTTGGTTAGAATTATTTTTTGGATTTTTGCTGGCTCAATTTTTTCTTTCGTTAATTTATTAAAGGTCTTTTTTCTTTTGGCTTTCCTAAAACAACAAAAAATATTGTAAAACACGAAACAAACAAAGACAAAACAAATGACATGGTGTATCGAAACAAACAGTGGCTGATAAATTTTTCCCCAAGTTAGTTTATCAGAGACTTTGACGATGAAACAAAAAAAAATATCACCAGCTTTTATCTGGTGGATAGCGTTGTATGTAGGAAACTTTGAAACGGACCAAATATAAGTTTGTTTGTTTGCTAAAAGCGATCGACGCAAGGCGAGCACGGGTCAGCTAGTTGATAATAAAGTAACAAGTACTTCCGTCAGGACTTATCTGCTGTTTTTGCCCTCTAAGCGGCTACGCTGTAACAAGAACGGTTCCAAAACTGGTGAGAATATGGGGACCGGGGATATTCTCTAGACTCTAGAGATATAGATCTACACGTGGCAGGTCTACACTTATTCCAGGCTTAGGTTCTGGTCGTAGACTTAAGGCAGCGGAACTACTTGAAATGGGATCAATATCCAACAATAATATCGCCATCTATATTAATAGGCTGCGCTAAAGGCGGTATAGTCTTATAGTAGAGCATTATGCTCGTAGAACCGTCTCAAATCTGTTATATTGAGGGTAATGAAAAGGCCGACATTCTGGCCAAAAATGGACCAAAGCTTCCACAAAATGAAACAATTGAGGGCATCCCCCAATGACACTAGCTAAGAGAATTATTCTCGATAAAACCATAAATAAAATGTTCACATATATTATAGAAGGTCACAGAGTATTGGGTATTGCTTTCTGAGGAAACACGCTAGGAGGAGATTATGTAGGTTTAACGAATACCTAGAATTTAGACCGCCGATGATTTTGTACGGAGTTCTTTATACATTTTAAAAATGCTGTATGTCCGCGATATTGGAATAAAACTATAGACACGGCGCTGTAAAATTTGAAGGAGTTTTATTTTGAGGGTGTCTGATTGTGCCACTAAACCAAACAACACGTGATTCAATTTCATCTTTCGATCGCGGTCTAAATTCATTAGATCCTATGAATTTAGTTCAAAATAATGTCCGAAATGATGTTCTGGGAGTTCTAAAGTTTTTGCCGTGAGCGAAGCGAGCCATCCACCTCTAATTATTTTCGATCCCGGTTTAATCTCATGCGTCATGCTACCTAGCATTTGAATAAAAAATCGTTATTTCCAATTGTCTGATGAAATTAGGCCGAGGGGTCTAACGTTATTTTTTGATCGCGGTTTAAGTTTACGGAGACATTGTGAGGATCTATATATGTACATGTTCCAAATAATTTTACTCATCTTCTCTATGAACGTCAAGTCATAGCTCGGAACAAATTTAGAGGAGGTTTCTCAAATAAAATTGAAAAACATTTTTAGGTACTGTGGGGAAATTATGTGTTTGAGCTTGGCGAATTGGTTTAGGTTCTGATGTGAAGGGTCCCCAGGGATGGCGATATTCCTAGTCTATTCTCTATAGAAAGGAAATAGCAATACGATCACGACGTATTCAATACGATCACTACATACCGTTATGGTGCATGCAGCATGCAGCATGCCATCAAAAAGTGCTTGTGTATTTTCTGTGTCAATTTCTAACAACGAAAGAAAAGCTCGTTAGAATAAGAGTTGTACTTATATCTTAATATTGCATAGGAAGTGGATATTTTTTACACTCAGACCAATTTTAAATGTCTGAAATCTTCAATGTATTTTTAACTTGTTTTAAAAGTGTAGGTAGGTATAGCTTTCCACAGATTTGGTTTGTCCATCATCATAAATGTAAAATGAAAAAAAAAAAAAAAAACATTGCAGCACTTCTAAGTACTGCATTAGCATTATATAAATAATATAAGGTATATGTATAACTGAATTATTTTATATTTCAGATGTGCTCATTCAAAAGAGGGAAAACCGAATAAAAAGTTGAGGTTAAAAGGTAAAATATCAGCTGCCTAATCCGCCACTGAGTTAATGGAATTCGGATTACAGATGTGGGTTTGTTGGTTTTATATTACTGGCAACCGGAATTAAGAGCATCGAAGAGAAGACAAAATTAAAAGTCATGCAGGGTGTTTCTCTGGATAAGTGGCTTTGGATTTGGCTTTTGCCAGAATACCTACATTAAATTAAAATTATCATAAGAACATTCATTCTAGCGAATTGCGAATCAGTTGCCGTTTCGTTCAAATTCAAACAAGGAAATGAGTGGGGTAAATGTTATTGTAACCAAATGGGTTTTACTAAGATTAGATTTAACCGATAAATGTAATAACAATAGTTATAATACATAAGTATAATGTATATGTTAGAAAAAAAAAAGAATGTTGGCGACTACTATAAATTAGCCTAGAAAACTACGATGATACACCGCGGGCAATTGTCCAGATGTAAAAAGTAAAAAAAAAAGAAAGCTACTTCAACAAAAGGCGTGTTTTATTGAACATCTATCTCAGCAAAGTAAAGTAAAGTAAAGTAAGAAAATGTGCACCTTTCAAAACATTAGGTTTTACCGCTGAAAAGTTGGCAGTGGCCTGACATTTTGTATGCTTAAAATCAAAACACAAATAAATTGCAAAAGGAAAAAATCAAAACAATTCGCGGGGGTGTTTTTTATGTTAGGACTCACATAAGAAAAGAGTATAGGTAGGTAAGAAGCATAAAAGCAGAAGGACTTGACATGTAGGAGGAATTGACATTTGCACTCTTGTCCAAAATTAAGACACATTGTAGCATCCATCCCTACTCAGCGTTCCCACTTCAAATTTACGAAAGCGTAGTGCCGAGATGAAGAAAACGTAGTGTTTCGAGCTAAATCGTAGTGAAATATGAAAAATTATTGCAATCTCCATAATGTTTTAGTTTCAAGCCAAGTACGACTTAACTGGGGGATCGATTCTCGTTCTATGATACTGTGAAGTGAAAAGAGTTCTCACAAGTTCGCGCTTAATTCGATTCTCGGTCTATGAAAAAATGAAAACAAATGTCAGATTTTTTTCATATGATAATTTTTTTTATCAGAGCTGTTTCATTTGTGAAGAAGTGTGAAAAACATAGACAAGGCTCTATGACTCACGATGGAAACGAAAAATAAGCGCTTATAAAGGGATTCAGAAACCCAAAATATCTACATATTTAATCGAATAGTATCAGGAGAATAGCCCCGATTCGCCCAATGAAAAGTATTCTACCTTGAAAAGCTCGAAAATTACAAATTATATTAAATTATTTATCACTTCACAGTCACAGGACGGAAATCGACCCTTGTAACCACCATTATTGCGCTGAAAAGATAATTAGTTAAATTAATCGCCCTGTTGTGAATGCGTTCAGACAAATTTTCCAAAGGAAAACATTTTAGAAATCAATATTATTACTTACCTACTGAAGGAATTTTATACAAGAATTATAAGGATCGTAAGGATACGAATCGAACGGAAAATCGTAGTGTTTCCAAATTTTTCGTAGTGACGTAATGATTTTGTCAAACTAAGGCAAAATCGTAGTGAAATATTACGATCGTAGTGAAAGTGGGAACGCTGACTACTTAAAATACAACGTCCGTCTGTTCGTTTCTCCATAGCTCGAGAACCATTCGTCCGATTTTCATGATTTATAGATGTGTGGAAAACTTAGTCCGTAGGGTGGATGAGAATTGCTCAGGAGTAAAGGAGTCGCGGGGAGTAAGAGGGGAATCAGGAACCATTAGCCGTATGAACTTGAAAGTATGTATGTTGACAGATAAGCAAACATTAGGGAACTGTTCACTTTGCGATTTTGACGATACCAAAATATTCTTTTCCGTGAATAATTCCCCCCTGACGGATTCCACGATAGGGGTGAACATACCTTTATACGGTTCCAAATGAAGCTGTGCCTTAAAGATATATTTTAAACAAAAAGAAAAACTCACAATAAAATCGTTTTATGTAATTATGACCATTCACATGAGAGCGACAAATTACCTACGAACGAACGAATATTCGCAAGTTTTGACAGTCCGTTCACATGAACACTTTTCTAGGTCGAGGCAGTTCGCGAATTGCAGCCATCAGTTTCTACCCGCAATGTCTAATTTGAGGTTTAAGTTCAAACGAATATTTTATTCGCTTGTTTGTGGATGGCGAATTAAGTGATGTGAATTGCGAATAAACTTTGACAATTCGCGTCAAGTTCGCGGCAAAAAGTTTTGAATTCGAAATTTCGTTATTTAAATTGATTATAAACTTGTTTTCTTAAAACATTTTGATTGGATAATTAGTTATCCTCCTCTTGGAATAATAAAATGTGCAATTTTCTGTCTATAAATGCATAAAAAGTGGTTTGTTCGCATTTCAACAATTCGTTCCTTCGCTCCCATGTGAATAATGCTGTGCAAATAGAAAATTAATATATGCAATTTAAGCAAAAAAAACCCGCCTCATGCGGCTGCTTCCAGGCGAAAGGATATCCGAAAGTCGTTGACGACTAAAGAAGACGGTATTACCAAGTTTAAATTTTGTTTGTACTTTTAAATATTTTTTTAAATGTTGCCTTATTAGCAATGTTCAAATGGCCAATGTTCAAAGGTGCCCCAGTCTCCCCTATTTATTTTGGTTGACAAATTAACGTCATTTATGACACAATCGATAGCACTTTCGATAGCACTTTCGATAACATTTAAAACAATCGTAGATTGGTAGAACCGTTTTTATCTTGGCTAAGTCATATCATAAGCCCCGATGATTATCCTAACGATTTGTATGGAAAACTTGCTAAGCCCATATAGGATTGCAAAAAAAAAACGCGCCTATTTATTTCATTTATGTGAAATAATTATGACCATTGACTTAAGATTAGAACTTTGAAATTTTGCATGCTGGTTAATTTCTAATCACAATACAATTAAATAATGGCACAACGCAAAAAATATAATTAACCTGTTTCCAATGATTATCCCGATAAGGGTGTTAGTTTTTTTTAAACTATGATGTATTTTATTTTTCTCATTTATAGATTTAATGCTTATTTAGGTTTTAGTTTAGTGGTAGAGGAGTAAAAATAAAGAGGGGAGGTAAAGGGTATCTCTCAAACTACTAGGGCGGTTTTAATAATTCTTTTACCGGTGTATGTATGTCAATTATGGTGACACCGTTCGGATCAGTACAGGTTACGTAAGGACTAAGTTGCGGTGACGGGGGAGGAGTAGCTAAAGGGGTGGTAGGGATAGGGACTAACTCTGGAGCTATTTGCCCGATTTTTAAAATTCTTACAACATTCTATTGGCTACATCCTCCGGATCCAGTATAGGTTACTTAGGGAGAGAATGGGGGAAGAGGAAACGGAGGGATTGGTGGCTATCTTTGGAACAACTCCTCCATTGCCGGAATTGACCTCTGACAGCCATGTTTTTCAAATGGACAGATATATGTTGCATGTTCGCGTGTGAGCTGCAGTGGTAATTTTTTTATACAAAAAACACTAAAAAAATAACGTGTAGGTATAGTTTACAAAAAGGCATTACGGTAAAATATTTTGTAAGCTTAAAAAAGAGGAAAAAATATAAAAATTCATACCTACAATGATAACTCAAATAAATGTTTGTTTTATTTATACGAAAAGAAATCGGCGGGCGGAGCCGCGGGCATTGCTAGTTAGTTATAAGAAGACAAAGATAGTTAGATTGATTTGACATTTGAGCTAACAAAAAAATTATCGTTCTGATTTAATAGTTGAGTGTTATTGTTTTTACGTAGGTACAATTCATATCATTTTTGAGGTAAGTCTGCAACTCTGTAGTTTCGGTGGTAAATTAATTTGAGTGAAATGTACCTACTATACATTCATGCATTTTTAAACTGTAATAAGCCATAGATTTTGGAAAAGACACGTCCAATAAAATCCAAACAACAATATGTGGGGAGAATTGAAAGAAAAAGGGTGAAGTTCCGAACTTTACATACAAAAAACCTCGCACCCACTCCAAATCCTACAGTGACTCCAAGCAGGGGGGTTGCAGGGGGGTAGCATGCCCCCATATAGATATCCCACTGTTGTATATACATAATACAGGATTGTCCCAGTTAAGAAGGACAATCCTTTAAGGGAAGATTCCTGAAGTTATGCCAAACAAAAAATTGTATGGCAGGGGGGGTCTATTTTCATCCTATTTCCCGTTATAGCCCATCAAAGTAGGTGACCTCTAATTTGGAGGTGTTACGACTAAAAACGCTATAACTTCTAAACTATTATAGCTACAAAAATAGTTTTGTACAGACTAGATCTGACCTAAAAACGATGCATTTTTTCTTCTGGGGTACTTGCTATCAAAGAAAAAGAGAAATATCGAGTCTTTTTTACCATTTTTGTCTGACAAAAAGTGGCTTTTACTATAACTTCTGTTGATCGTACGTAAAAAAGTTACTTAACATAATTTTTAGGAAATTTCTCAAGGATAAAAATTTCATAAAAAAATGAAAATGAAAGGCTTTATTGCACTTTCAAAAATGAAATAAAATCCAAAAATCGTTTTGGACTTTATTGAAATTTCAAAAATGCGCTTTCTTTTCTCCTCGTCTGCTATTTTTTGATCGTAAATGCTTCACTTCCAAGGTATTCCTCGTCGATGTATACACTATACATTGCAAAAACTCATCCTTATTTATTTTTCCGCAAAACAAAAACACAACAGAAAACCAGTAAGACAATTATCTTCGACTATGCCGAAGCTCAAATACCCGGTACTATATAATTGTAAAAAAATATATATTTTAGTATTGAAAAATGATATATTTGTATGGGAGGTATGGCCGTATGGGTAGTTTTTATTCGACCAAGCTCATTTTTTGTCAAAAATTTTTAAATATTATTAAAACAATATGTGCAAAGTTTAAACTTGCTATCTTTACTGTAGCTATTTAAATTTAATCTTTAACATCAAAAAGCTATATAAATCCGATATTTTTGTATGGGAGGTAGTAGTAATTTTCATCCGATCTTGCTCATCTTCGAACTTAGCCTGTTTGGTGGATAAAAGCTTACGTACCAAATTTCAAGTCGATAGCTCTTAAATTACGGCCGTAATCGTGTGGATAGACAGACAGACGGACAGACGGACATCGCTAGATCGACTAAGAAAGTGATGCTGATCAATAATATATATAGTTTGTCATACCTACAACGCCTCCTTATGTGCGTTACAAATGGAATGTCAAAGTGAATATACCCTCACCACAGTGTGGTACCGGGTATAAAAAACAACAGGAACTGTCAAAATTTAGCTTGAGAAAATACCCCCTAATTAATGGGGGCAGTGTTCCCAGGTTGAGGGGAAAATCGCTATTTTTGCCGATTTTTTAAGACGAAAGTGGAAAAAAGAGGACAGGGATAAAAACGGGGACACAAATCAAAAAAAAAATCTTAAAATCCTATCAAAAACAGTTTGTAAGGGCATTTTTTAGAATAGGTAAATAAATGTTAACAACCTACAAAAACAACCATGCTCCAGAAACGTGTCCATGCAACATATCACTTTTTTGTTTGTTTCCTGAATGCATTCATTCTTTTGACATTTCATAAAACTATTACCATGATTTTGAGTGAGTATAGAAAGGAGATAGGTAGATCATACAGAAAATGGACCAAAAATCCACTTTCAGAAATAATTCTCGCATGGGCATGACATGACGCATGAAGGTTCTTTTTCGAAACCATAGCGCTTTCGATACAAATCTTCCTTTGGTATTTGCGTTGGTAGAGTGAGGACGTAAAAAGCGGGAGTCCGCTTTGGCTTTACCATAACATTTTTGTATTTTCGATTTCATTATTCCTGTCAAACTTTATTTCATTGCAATGAGGAGTTGTTTTTGAGTATAGCCAAGTCGTTCATGTGAATGAAAGTCATGCCCGTGTACTGGGCCACACATTCCTTCCTATGAAAGTCGTTTTGGGCAAGACAGGTCGATCTTAAGTGAGTAGAAAAGAGAGAAGCGATTTTATCAACTAACGACACGACTTTCATGGGAAGGCATGCGTGGCCCATCACATAGTGTGCCCTTGCACTATGTCTAGATTCAAAATATTACACGAATTTCTAAACAACGGCGGCACAACTTAACGGGTAGGGTAAGTGAAAATAATTCTCATTTTATTTAAGCTTTTGAAATGGAAAAAAGGAAGAACCAACAAAAAAATATAAAAATATCTCACGCAATAGGAAGCATTGCCCGAGTTCAAAAGCTGGTTACGCAAAGTCAGGCTACAGTCTGAAATGAAAATTTGATTTTTTAGTTGAAGCAGCGTACTGCTGAGCTGAGCTAAATTTAAGGAATCCATTTATCCGAGCCCTAAGCTAAATTTTGAAGAGAATTTTGTATGGGAGCTAAAATTTGCAAAAATATATAGTAATTCATCAATTGAGAACGGCTGGAACGATTTGGCTCAAATTTTTGTTCAGTTGTTCGTAACCGCCAGGAGAAGGTTCTTAAAATTTTGGGAAAACCCTCCAGATAAGTCGGGAAATTGGAAAAATCGAAAATTGAGAACAACTGAGCCGATTTGGCTCAACTTTTTTTCAGTTGTTCGTAATTGCCAGGAAAAGGTTCTTCCAAAGAAATTTTTGGGAAAACCCTCCGGAAAAGTCAGGAAATTGGAAAAATCGAAAATTTTTTGTATGGAATTTTTGCGGAATGGTTTTTCGAATGGAAAAAAATAAAATTCTGGAAAAATGCGAAAAATTTTAATTTTTTTTGCAACGAAATTTTGCATTTTTTCCGATTCTGGCAACAATTTGGTCAAGATCTCAAATTGCGTTGGCTGTGCATCCTCTGGCATAGTTGCCACATTGTTGGAAGGTGGTCGAACTGCCCATTCCACTTTGAAGCTGCCGATGAATCTTCTCACGGTTGACAAGCCAACGTGCACAATGACCAAGAATTCGGCGACAGCGAAATTGATGCGAGAATGCAAAATCATTATTTGGGATGAATGCACGATGGCGCATAAATGAGCTTTGGAGGCAGTTGATCGAACGATGACGGATTCGAGACGATTTGGTGGGGCTATGATATTGCTCTCCGGAGATTTTCGTCAAACGCTTCCCGTCATCCCGAAATCAACTGCTGCCGATGAACTTAATGCATGCCTGAAATCGTCGTCTTTGTGGCAGCATTTCAAGAAGTTTAAATTGACCACGAACATGAGAGTCGCATTGCAGATACTGCTGCTGAATTCTCGAGACAACTGCTGGCGCTTGGCAATGCCGTCAAATTTTTGCGAGTTCACATCGTCGAAGGAGGAACTCATCACCAAAGTGTTCCCCGACATTGCACAGAATTATAAAAAAACTCGATTGGATTAGTGAACGGGCAATACTAGCAGCGAAGAATAAGGACGTCGATAGCTTGAATTTCATTATTCAAAGTCAAATCGCTGGAGAACTGCATTCAATCCGTTGACAGCGTGACCGACGAGGATGAAGCGACCAACTATCCGACGGAATTTTTGAACTCGCCTGATGTGCCAGGAACTCCGCCGCATAATTTACAGCTGAAGGTGGGATCGATCATAAACATGTTGCGGAATCTGAATCATCCGAAATTGTGCAACGGTACGTGGTTGTCCGTCAAGAAACTGAGGAACAATGTGATTCAAGTTTATCACATCGCTCTCCATTTCGATTCCATTCAAATAAATCACATTGAAATTTGAACTATCTGTGTTTCATTAGCACTCTGGAGTTTATCTGAAGGCGTTAAATTGGGGCGAGACGAAGTTCGCCGGGTCCGCTAGTGTCTTATAAAGAGGTTCCAGAAATTTTGATTTTTACCGAAATGTCCTTCAAATTCCTAAAAAGGACATATTTCGAAAATGATCTTAGAAATAGTGGTAGATTTTGGGATTTATGCATTTTACCCTGGGATCCTGTTAACAAAAACAAAAGTACATCGCTCCCAAGAATTCCTTCAAAGGAAATAAGTATTGTTATTATAAAGAATATCTTACCAAGAGGTCCTTGGAAATAAGTAATATTTTTACTGAAATGTCTTAGATATCATAAAAAAAAGACGTCCTACCAAAGTGTTCTTAAATTATCAGTAGATAATTTCACCCCAAAGTCCTTGGAGCCGCAAAAATTGATTTTGATCCCAACATTTATTACAGAACAACAAATAAGGTAGATAATGATATGAAACGTATTGTTATTTCCAAGAATGCCTTATTAAAAGCTCTTTGGGATTTTTACTTTTTTAGCGAAAGGTCCTTGAATACTTCGCGAATTGCTTACTTAATTACTTAAGGTAGCGATACAGTCCGGGGTGCACCTGGGCCTCAACCAACAAGAGTCTCCAGCAAGCACGATCTTTGGCCAGCTGTAACCAGTTTCGCAGGCTAAGTTGGTTAGATATATATAGTTATTTTCAATTCGTCCCGGTCGGGTGGACGGAATTGTTGGTCTTCATCGTCCAGGCTTAATAGGACAGCGGGATTTAATTCGTCATCGGCGTTAAACAATCTGCAGAAGTAATTCTTCCATATCCTCAGCATCCACTACGATTTTACTGCGATGTTTCCTTGTTAGTCTTTGCAGACTTCGGTTCGAGCTCTGTAGCCTTCGTAGGTTGTTTTTACCCTTTGGTAAAACATCCAAACCTCATTCCTGCAGTAACATCTCGCTATTTCCTCGATCACGCTGTTCTCATGCTCTTTCTTTTTTCTCCGGAGAAGCCGGTGTTCGTCTCTTCTCTTCTGCGAGTAGAACTCGCTTGGAGCTCTGGTCCTTCTTTGCAGCGCCGCTTTGTATGACTCTTGTTTCGTTGCACGTGCTTGCCAGCACTCGTCGTCGAACCAAGGGTTTCGTTGTGGTAGTCGAGTGAAACCAAGCACATCAGAGGCGACGTCTCTGACGGCTTTTTGGCAATGTTGCCACTGGTCTTTAATATTTGATGCTGGCTGCATAGAACTGGAGACTCGATTGGAAAAAGATCTGGTGATCTCTTGCGATTTAAGCCGACATCAAACTTCCTCACAGTATTTACTTGTCTTGGCGGAGTTCGTGATATCCGAAGGCGTACCTTGGCTACAACAAGGTATAGTAGTCCGAGTCAATGTCCGAGTGACGGATTAGTATTTTGTTTCAATAGGTAATTGCGTGTTGATGTTTCAGTGAAGCCAGTTGCACTTTGTAACGAAGTTGTTGATGCAGCAGATATCGGTTCGAGACAGGTCGCTCAGGACTTCGAAGAAATAAGCCCTACGCAAGGTGGCAAGAGCTGGACAAGAGTAAAGGAGGTGAACGGTGGTTTCTCCCCTACAGAAATCGTTGTCGTTGTCGGGTACTCCCATTCTGCGGGCATGCTTGCGTTCAGATAATGTCCGGTTAATGTTCCCACAACGGAGCTAATTTTGTTTCTGTTGATACAAAGAAGTTTTCTGGTTCTACTGGCGTCTTATTTCGGCCAACTTTGTCTTTACAGGCGCCATCTATTGTTAGTGATTTTTTAATGCTTCCTCGAGAAGCAAAACATTTTACTGATTGCAAAGGAGCGTGCGGACCATCACTGATGTCAGTTAAGTGGAGGCTGCTGCCTTGTCTGGCTAGTTCGTCCGCCTTGCAGTTGCCCGGGATGTTACTGTGACCTGGAACCCAGCACAGGGTAACTGAACATTGGCATTGTTTTACCAATTTTAATCTGGTTGTTGGTGTATCCAGGGCTTTTATGGCTGCAAGATCAGCCGCGAAAACTGGGAGAAGGTGGAGACGAAGATAAACCTTTATCTCCTCTCTCAGTGCAAGACTGACCCTTCCAAACCGATGCCGTCGTATAGGGATAGGGGCTGGCATCATGGAGGCTATAGGCTGATTGCCTGCGACGACGAGATTGCGGTAACTTTTATTAAGGCTGCAGTCGCCGGCGCGGGTGATCTATGGCAGGGCGCTAAGCTGGAGGCCGTGAGAAAGGACGAAATCCCGCTCAGGCCAAGAGCTCGCGCTTGGGTCCCTATGGTGCCAAGCGACCCACAAGACATTCTGCTTCTGATACAGAGCCAGAATCGGGACATCCCAACACAAAAGTGGAAAGTAGTAAAATCGGAGGTGATGAAAGATTCAAGGTCTATCACCATACTACTAGACAAAGAATCGCTTCCACTACTAAAAGAAAGAAACTACGAGGTCAGCTACTGTTTCAAACGTATAAGGCTGCACGTCTATCAACAGGATGGGAGACAAGCATTGGGCGATAGCCCCGCTGTCCCTCCATCCTTCACAAAACGGCGGGGATCAGATCACGGACGGTCTTCTGAATCAGAGGACACGGACACCACTGTGATTGAGGTTTCCGGTTTATCCAGTAGCCACAATGCTGCGTATAATCCAGATAAACCTACATCACAGTAAGGTGGCCTCTGCCAACCTTATTCTCCACCTACAAGCAAGTGGGGACGACATAGTCCTCATCCAAGAACCGTGGCTCGTTGACAACAGCATAGCGGGGTTGAGGACACCAGATTATAAAATTTTTCATGCTGATTGTAAAGGTAAAATAAGAGCCTGCATTTTAGCAAAAACTAACTTAAAACTTTTCCTTTCACAGAGCTTCAGTAACCCTGATTTCGCAGTGGCCAAACTGGAGATCACTGATAAAGAGGAATTCTGGCTTGCATCGGCGTATATGGCCTACGATGATATCGGGCCCGTACCATCGACAAATATACGTCATGCAGTCAGAGAATCAGAGCGGAGGACGATCCCAATTTTACTCGGATGCGACGCAAATGCACACCACTCCATCTGGGGCAGCAGCGACATCAACGAAAGAGGTGAGTCACTTTTTACTTTTCTTGTAGAGACTAACCTCGTAATTTGCACTATCGGTAATGAACCTACATTTATTACCCGAAACAGACAGGAAGTGTTAGATATTACGCTAGTTACTAACTCTCCCACTATCTCCGTGGAAAACTGGGCAGTATCCAAGAATAATTCATTTTCTGATCACTGTTACATTTTATACAGTCTTAACATTACCCCTCCTCCTGTAGCGTTGTTTAGAAACCCCAGGAAGACTAATTGGGATAGCTATCGAGCCAACCTAACAAAGGCTCTCGGTAACATACCCACTGATACAATTTCATCGTTCGAAGACATTGACTCCTTGACGACGAAGATTACTTCTGCCATGAATGAATCCTTCACAAAGTCGTGCCCGGTAAGCAGACACACTAAATGTAAGAAACCCCCGTGGTGGACTACAGAGCTAAGCTCACTAAGAAGAGAAAGTAGAAAAGTCTTTAACAGGGCAAAAAGAACAAGATCACCCACAGATTGGGACTGTTATAAGAAAAGCCTTAAAGACTACAAAAAAGGAATAAAAATCGCGCAAAGAAACTCCTGGCAGGGTTTTTGTTCCAAAATTGAAGAAAACAATGAGGCTAGTAGAGTTAGGAAGATCCTGTCAAAGTCTCCCTCTATACCTAGCTATATAAAGAAATCCGATGGAACGGAAACGCAGTCTAGTCAAGAATCACTCCAGTTGCTCCTAGACACTCACTTCCCAGGAAGTGCCCAAGGGGATTATATCCCGACTCAAGAACGGTCCCATCCCAGAACTCATTTAATTTCAAAGGAAGTGATAAGCGAACGCAAACTTTCGTGGGCGATTAATAGCTTCCTCCCTTTTAAATCGGCAGGACCAGATGGAATCATCCCGGCAGAAATGCAACATGCTTATGGCATTCTAAAACCTTGGATGATTTTACTGTTCTCCTTAAGCCTAGACCATGGTTACATACCAAAATTATGGAGAGAGGTGAAAGTGGTTTTTATACCGAAGACGGGAAAAGCCTCTCACACCACTCCAAAGGATTTCAGGCCTATTAGTCTGTCATCTTTTCTACTTAAAACACTAGAGAGGATGATAGATTTATATATTCGCCACAACATCAAAGCAGGAACTCTCTCGAAATCCCAACACGCCTACTGTAAGGGCAGATCGGTAGAGACAGCTCTACACTCCATTGTCGGCACCGTGGAAAAATCACTAGCCGTCAAGGAATTTACAATGGTAGCCTTCCTAGACATCGAAGGGGATTTCAACAATATAGAGCCGAGAGCGATAATTAACGCACTTGAAAACCTGCAGATTGACGCTAGTCTAAGTCACTGGATCAACCAAATGCTGCTAAGCAGGGTTATCAATTCGGAACTTGGCAGCTGCAAACTGAGAAGGTCTGTGCAACGCGGCACTCCGCAGGGTGGAGTACTTTCACCGCAGCTATGGTTGCTAACAGTAAATGAAATACTGGTAACCCTGGAGAAAAATGGTGGTAAAGTTATAGCCTACGCAGACGATATCGCCATTCTATTTACTGGGAAATACCTCCCAACATTACGAGACTTGATGGAAACGGCCCTCGCAACGCTGGTCAAATGGGCTAACAAATGCGGCCTGGATATAAACCCGGGTAAAACAGAGCTAGTGCTATTCACGAAGAAGCACCGAATTCCTCAAATTGATCCACCCAAACTAAAGGGGATCCGCCTCAGCTTCTCTGACAGCGCCAAATACTTAGGTTTGGTTCTGGACAGGAAACTGAGCTGGAAACTAAACCTGCATGAACGCATTAAGAAGGCCGCTACTGCACTTTACTCCTGCAAAAGGATCCTGGGCCTCAGATGGGGCATCAGCCCGAAAATAATGCACTGGCTGTATACAGCAGTAGTCAGACCGATACTCATGTACGGAATCATCGTCTGGTGGCCAGCATTAGATAAAAGAAGCTACCTCTCTCTACTAAATAGAATCCAAAGAGTGGCATGTGTCTGTGTGACCAGTGCCCTGCGGACAACTCCAACCGCAGCACTGGAAACCATGCTCCACATTCTGCCCTTGGACATACACGGTAAAGAGATGGCGGCAAAATCGGCATTGCGTCTGAGAGAATCACAGCAATGGAGAAGCAGTGACACAGGGCATGCCAATATTCTAAAAACTAATAATGTTACAACAGAAGTTACAGACTACGTAATCACGGTCCTTGACTTCACTATTAAATACAAGACCAGTATTCCCGACCGACAGCAATGGGAAGAGAATACGGTTATAGATGAAAATACGCTAGAAGTATACACAGATGGGTCTAAGACGGAGGACGGAGTAGGAGCCGGGATTTTCTCAGTTCCACTCTCCCTAAACCAGTCTTTTAGACTACCAAATAACTGTAGTGTCTTCCAAGCAGAAGTTATGGCTATTCGCGAAGCCGCTGAACTGCTGAAGGTGAGATCGATATCGAACTCAGACATCGTCATCTACACCGACAGTCAAGCAGCTATTAAAGCACTCGAATCACCAATATTAAGATCCAAATTGGTCAGGCACTGCCGCAAATCTTTAAATGAGATCTCGGATATGTGCACGTTAACGCTGTGCTGGGTCCCTGGTCATAGAGATATACCAGGTAACTGTAAAGCAGACGAACTAGCAAGGAACGGCACGAAAATGGAACTCTCTACTGGTAAAGGAGAGCCCCATGTGCCAATTGAAACGGTAAAATACAACATCTCCACACTAGCACTGCAACAGGCTAATGAGAGATGGCGCGATATTGACACCTGCAACCACGCAAAACAGACCTGGCCACGAATAAATCGGCGCAGGACAAAGGTCCTGTTAAACGTCAGTAGAAAACATATCGGAACTCTTGTCGGAGTACTAACAGGCCACTGTGTACTAGGAAGACATGCCGTAAGGCTTGGAGTTACCGCTAATGACTTCTGTCGCAGTTGCATGGATGAGGAGGAAGAGGAAACTCCGTTCCACCTACTATGTAACTGCCCGGCGCTATCCTCGATTAGAAAGCAAACTCTAGGAGAGTACTTCTTTGAGGAGCTTGCTGATATTGCCGAAACGGATATCAGTAAAATACGGAAATTTCTCCAAAATTCGAAATGGTTCCAAGAGTAGCGGAAATAACCGACTCTGCTTGTGGTATCACAATGGACCTTACTTGGTCTAAGTGAATTATTCCGTATTAACGGATAATTGCCACCTAACCTAACCTAACCTATGGCTGCCTGACTGTCTATGTGTAGAAGCTTCCCCATCTATCTCATACAAGGCGAGTCGGCATTCTGCTTCGCGAATAGCCATAATTTCCGCCTGAAAAACGCTACAGTATGGTCACCTAGACGTGAGGCGAGGTTAAGTGCAGGTGATTGGGAGAAGACTCCCACATCCGTCATTTTAGATCCATCTGTGTAGATTGCGGAGTTGTTGCACATAGTGTCGTTCTTCCATTCGGATCGATTTGGGATTATTTTTTGTACTTAATGTTAAAGTCTTCAAAACGAATTATATAAGTCCGTTTTGTTCGGAATGTTAGTGGGTAGAATGCTCATATGACCAATCTGGGAATTGGTCCATTTTTAAGATTTCCTAGTTTCCCGTACATGTCGACGGGAAGAAGATGCTGTATTGTGTCTAAAGCGGCCGTGGGGGTAGACCTAATTGGCCCTGTGATGCATATGCTTGCTGCAAATCGTAAACAAATTCGCCTACCAATTCCTGTCGGAGCATATCGAAAGAAAATTCAAATGAAGCTGTCAAAAATATCAGTAAAAACGCACTTAATAGCACTGAAACGCAAAACACCAGTGTGCGTTAGATATCTGTTGGAAAGAATACCTCGAACGAAAAATCAGATTATTTTTCGTTCCGACGGATACCTCGCTAGGACAGAGTATTTTGATGAAGTGTGGTTTGATTTACCTGTTTTAATATAAAAATTGGAAAATGGGATGAGGTTAATTATCAAGATATATTGGATCTCGCTAACGACACATGCGTGATATCTTTTCAGTGGCCTTCTACAAATTCAGTGGGAAGAATAAAATGCTCACATGCATTGGTTGGTTTGATCAGATGACTGAGGCATACATTACGGAACCCAACCTCAGAGATAACCCTCCAAGACCTGGAACACACCCCTATTGTCGTTGTCGTTTACGACTCTAAAAAAAACGACACGACTGTTTGGTATTGGCGACTGAAAATAAACGACTTTTGTCGCGGCGACGATCGACAAATGGCGTCTGAAATATCAAAAAATGTGGATTGTATTTTTCGACGACGATCGTCGGTATTGCGTGAGGTGTTTTGTGACGACGTTTGTCGTGGAAATGATACATTTCTGTCGTCGACTATTTTGCGGACGACTGTGTGATAATTGTGTTAAAAAAAGTATGTGTACTTAATTTTTATAGTTAACAAAAAGACAATTACATATAGTTATTTTGCAGAATGGAGATAACAAATAAAAGGCAATTTCTACATTTAGTGAACGAAATGCAGAAAAATATTCCTTTAGCAAAATCATTCACGAAGGCCTAACAAAAGTGAGGTTAATCGGCAATGGGACGACATAGCCTTATCTCTGAATTGTCTTTGACCACCTTCGACTTCGATAGTCTAAAATACATTTAAATTCTGAAAATAATTGTTATTAACACAATGTATGCAATTTAAATTATTTCTACCACCCACTTAATGTCGGGCAAATCCAATGGATTGGATTTGGTTCGAATTTCCTTCCTTAACTTTACCAGCACTTTTTTCTGGTTTTCTTCTTCGTCAGTCCTTTCAAAAAACATGTCACACTATTCATTTTTGATTTGTTTTACTAAATAATTAACCAAGTCACAAACAAAACACCAGACCAAATATAAATTCGTCGACTGAAATGTCAAATCCCATGTGTCATAGTTTGTGGAATGTATGTGGGATGTGAAAGTTCAGAGAGTCGACGACGACGATAGGGGTGACTATCCTAATGGTAGCAGAAAATGAGAAACATGGAATATAACTTTTGGAGTACAGGAAAAACGATGGGTGAGTTCGCGAAAATATTATCTTCTTTAAGGATAGCATTCAACGGATCTGCATTTTACTTTCTGAAATATAACTAATGTCGGTGTTAATTGCAGGCGGAATTAAGAGGCCAACAAAAAGAAGTACCTAGAATAAAGATCAATGTTTTAAGATGAACAAAATTCCTTTGTAACTAACTGTTCTCGTTTATTCTAAGAATTTAACATTTTATTCTGTTTTGAATGACAAACAAATGAATATATTTTTTATTACAATCAAATGTAGAACAGAAAAAAACATGCTTTCTTCTAAACCAAGTTTATTTAAAACGATTCAACGAAATCATAACAATTAAAATAATTTAATCCTCAATTATTAATTTATCTACATAGGTTTACAAAAAAAGAGTAAAACAACAAAATACAATTTAAATAGACCTTAACACATAACTAAAACAATCAACAATATTCAATTAAACAAAAAAAAATCTCAATTTTTTTTGTTGTTTGTTGCACACAAAAAATTGTGAACTTTTGGACGGAGTTTTAAATTTTACCTTTTTTCATTTTGGAAATTCATTACTATATATATATAATATTTAAATTGTTTGTTAAACTCTGAAAACATAACAATTTTATGCCTTTAAGGCCATTTAACGGTACTTATATTACAATTCATAACATGATAAATATTCCTATTAAATAACATTTTTTATCTTGTTTTACTATTAAAATCTACCAGATATACATATACGTGTCTATATCTGAGTGTATATATCATTATTGCCAGTTTAAATAACAATGCAAGGAAGGTAGGTATCTACGTAGCTCCAAATATAAAAATATTATTATATTGTATTTTTTGTTCTCGTTCGTGTTTGTTTTTTTTTTTTTGTAGATATAATATCCTTTTAAGGGTTTTGTTTTGTTTGTTTAACAATTTTTAAGGTACTTTTCTACAGTTTCAAGATTTTATTTTGACAAAAATAAATAAAATTGTTTGCAACAATATAAATATTTTCCATTCTTTTTACCTTTATAGAGCTAAACGAATATATCGCAGGGTGTTCCTTACATATCTAATTATTTTATAACCTTCACCTTGGGGTTCTATTTTAGTGTTCAGCCTAAAATGTACTAAGTAATAAATTGTATGTCTGTATATATATATATATATCTGTAATAACTTTAACAATTTAATTTTGAAAATTTTGATTCCTACTCCTATATTTAGCTATCAAAATAATATTTATATACAATTATATGCACGTATATAATCATATACATCTCTTGTTATTTTAAATGTTTTGTTGGTTTTATATAATATATATATATTTTTTTTTTTTGATATCTAGTGCGATTCATTTAAATTGTTTTGTACCCGAGTTCACCGGAGAACAATGCGTGTAGTGTCTGGTAATGGTAGGTACTACTCAACGGACTTACGGTTATATTGCAGTGGGTATATTTTAATCTTCTATTCACCAGCAGTAGACCTCATTGTGTACTAGAGGACGAACCAAGAATTTGTGTAAAGGAAAGCTTAACTATCACATGTGATTTGTATTTTCCAAATATGTAAAACAAAATCCACAAGTCTAATCACAAAGCCGCCTTCAAATTCGTTACTAAACACTTTTTTCCTACTACTACTATTGATGACTTTTGCTAAGCAAATGTGAATTAAACTCGTAGACATTATTGCATTGCTCGCCGCAAATATTGCACTTCCAGGGATTGCTTTCGCTGTGACATCCCTTGTGTAAGAAATATAAAGTTTCGTCTGGGAATTCAATTCCGCAGAAAAGGCATGGTAGAATTTGTTTTCGATTGTTCAGTGACAAATCTGTGTCCTGTCCACTGGATGTTATGGTGCCATTGCAAATGCTCGAAGAATTACAAGTTGAACTTTGTGTTGCACCATTTGGTATTACATTGTTATTATCGAGAAGTGCACTTCGGGTTATCCGATTATTGGCTCTAGCACAAATACGACGTTTAAGATCCTCGCGCAGCAAAGATTTAAGTGGCGAAACCTGAAACAAAAATTCATAATTAATATTTTTTCCACAAATACAATTTTTTTTATATAAATACACTCGACGATGAATAATCGCTACATTTATATTTCCAGAAAATTGTGAGACTTTTCGATTCAATTAAAATGTGGCCCCTATTGTGAATGTCGATAGTTGATCGTTGATCGACAACTGTCGATTGCAATTGATATTTGTCGATTTGACAGTCGCTTGTAGTCGAATACATATGTTTGGTTGATGCTTTCTCTTGGAAGTGAAACAATTGTGTGCGTACGAATAGCTAAAATCAATCGACGCAATCGACAATTGTCGTGACGATCGCTGATCGACAATCACAATAAGGACCTGTACCTGCACCTGAAAGCTCTTTCAATAAGCACCAAATGGATATATGTAATCCTATAGCCGCAATGATCGGCAAATTTTCGTGCGGAAAATTCGGTTCTTTTATTTTATGAAAGACTAGCTGTACCCGTCCGGCTTCGCCCGTGCGAAATTTAGTTTCGAACATTTAAAAAAAAATACATTTTAAATACATACTTTAAAGAAGAAGAAGTAGTTGAGATGTTTTAAAAGGGATAAAAGAAGGTTTGTTATTCAACGCAATGCTTTTTTGTACACTATGTTAGCGGTTTTGTTTCCATCGGCTAAGATGTCAATATTTGTTGCATTACTGACGCGGAAGCACGCAACAACTGTCCGTGAGTGAAGCAATTTTGACTTAAATAAACTCCAGCTGGTTTGGCTCTGCAATTTATTGGTTGTCATTGCAAAACAAACATCAATAGGGAATTGAATTGAATTCAAATTTCGAAGCATCATAATGGGAACTGCAACTTTCAAGTCAGTTTTGTGAGCAGGCAAGCCAGGGGCTGTAATGTGTTTAAAAACTCGACTGGATAATATACTGCCTCATTTGGATTTCAAATAGTATTTATAGACAGGTACGAAGTGGAATTTTCTCTAATATGCTTTTGTTGAGGCAAGTGACTTGGTCAATTTTGGGTGCTAAAATATATCTTTCGCCCAACCAAGAGTGTTCTTTTGTACTGAGGTTATTTACATTAGTTTCTATTAAAGTTGTGCTGTCTGCTACAACCTGACAAAGAGCAGCAGCTGTAGATCGTGGTTAATTTATTGACGTTTTTCCTTATACAATATTTACAAAATTCAGAACCTCCCGATAAGGTTTCTTAAAGTCAAAGCACTGAACGTTTGAACCATGCATTGATTTCATCAGAGTGGGTACCTTTCGTTACGACGGGTAACGTTTGTCTGAATTCACCAGACAACAAAAATTTAACTCCACCGAAAAGCCGGTTATCATTTATTATATCCTGCATTGTCCTATTAACAGCTTCTATTGACAATTTATTTATATGATGATAGTGTTTCACATTCGTTAAGAATCATCAGCCCAAAACGTACGGGGCATTGTACCCAGACTAAGGCCCCTATTGTGAGTGTTGATAGTTGATCGACAACTGTCGAACTTGGCTCTTTCAAAATCGGGTAAGCCAGTGAGTCGAACATATCTGCTGTATATCTGCAATGTACAACATTGAGGCTAAAAACACACCCGATCAAGCATACCATTTTTTGTTTGTTTCGTGAAACAAGAGAACATTGTTTCTTATGAGATAACACGTACCTTTGTCTATACACAATGCACGTACCAAAGAGAACGAATAAAACACACGTTTTTGTTTTGAAATGTTTCGTTAGTGGTTGTCAAAAATACATTGCATTATATACGAGCAACACACACCGAATGCAACAAAACTATTTCGAACCAGCGTCGTTGTCGATAATTGCCTACTTTTTTTATGGCGCAACACAAACATGGTGTTTATAATTTATAAATATAAGAAGCATGCCAATAAAATTACTATTAGAAACTGTGGGTTGAAAATAGAAAATAAGATTGGCACAACTTCATCATTCGAGTTCGATCATATATCAAGGCGTCTTCTGGAAGTGGGCTGCAAGGTCAGAAGACTCCGAAAATCAACTTTTTACGCAAGAATGTGATGAAGAGAATACTGCAATACGAAAAAATAAAAAAAGGCTGGTCAGCAGTAAAGTTTCAGATGAGATCAACTTTAAAGTAAAGGGCTACCCGGTAGATGATAACGTTAAAGTCTGACCTGGACAGTGGACATATTTATGCAAGTTCCTTCTGCGCCAACACAAAGTAATATTTTGGGATTGTTACACATTCGCGGGTCCTTAATGGTTAAAACTAATCAATCGAATCCAGAGCCGGACCAACCATATGTACAAGATATGCAAATGCACAGGGCGCCGAGATTTGGGGGCGTATTGCTAGGAGTAAGTCCTACTGTCCACGTAGCTGCGCTTCATACGCACGCTTTTGTCATTTGCAGCTTCCTTGCACCTTGCATATTATAAATAAACGAAACTCTGTCCACGGAGCGGCAATGTCGCATTTGCGACTACGAAATGAATGAATGAAAGTGGACAGTAGGCCTAAGAAAAATGAATTTTGTCTTGAGCGAACAAATACTGCCATTTGCATTTTAAACAAAAAGCTTGTTTAAAAACCCGAAAATAGCAACATCCATCATACATGTGCTAATTTCTTTCACATTATGCCCAAAACACATGTGCAGAAATTCTGAATGATTCACTGCATGCAGTACTGCAGATGAAACACATGTGCAGAAATCAATTTGCAGCGGTTGCTGTCAATGCGGGGAAAAATACGTGAGTGAAACAGAGACGACAAATAATTCCCGTCTCTCTTTTCCTCGTATGCATCAGTAGCTGAATTTAAAAATCCGATGCTGCCAAGTCTATTTAATTTAATTCACTGCGTTGCTATGCAGTGGATTTAGAAATAGAGACATGCTGCAGTGCTGCGGTGGCTGCAGAATTTACATTTGTTTCACCACATAAGAACATGTGTATTCTAATCCAGCTGCGCAGTGAATTCTGCACGTGTGTTTTGGGCATTAAATAATGATCAGCGTTGCCATTTTTGTTTAATAAATAAATCACATAAATATTTATTTCATGAAATAATATTTTTGTTAAAAACAATTTGATCGATCAGTATCTATTTAAAATACATACTTCACAACCTCATAACTCATAAGTGATAAGTATAGATTGAAACAAAGAACAATACCTCGTATGTTACCGTAAATATTAAACGGACAAATAACTTCGGAAAATAATATAAGGAGAAAGAAATAAAAACTGAAGAAACGAATAAATTTTATGTTGTTTTTAATTCAAGAACTATTTTTAAAACAGTTTTAGTTGATTCTGTAAAACAGCACCAAACTTCTTATGCCCAAAACACATGTGCAGAAATTCTGAATGCTTCACTGCATGCAGTACTGCATATGAAACACATGTGCAGAATTCAATTTGCAGCGGTTGCTGTCAATGAGGGGAAAAATATGTGAGTGAAACAAAGACGACAAATAATTCCCGTCTCTCTTTTCCTCGTATGCATCAGTAGCTGAATTTAAAAATTCGATGCTGCCAAGTCTACTTAATTTAATTCACTGCGTTGCTATGCAGTGGATTTAGAAATAGAGACATGTTGCAGTGCTGCGGTGGCTGCAGAATTTACATTTGTTTCACCACATAAGAACATGTGTATTCTAATCCTGCTGCGCAGTGAATTCTGCACGTGTGTTTTGGGCATTATGCCCAAAACACATGTGCAGAAATTCTGAATGCTTCACTGCATGCAGTACTGCAGATGAAACACATGTGCAGAATTCAATTTGCAGCGGTTGCTGTCAATGATGGGAAAAATATGTGAGTGAAACAAAGACGACAAATAATTCCCGTCTCTCTTTTCCTCGTATGCATCAGTAGCTGAATTTAAAAATTCGATGCTGCCAAGTCTACTTAATTTAATTCACTGCGTTGCTATGCAGTGGATTTAGAAATAGAGACATGTTGCAGTGCTGCGGTGGCTGCAGAATTTACATTTGTTTCACCACATAAGAACATGTGTATTCTAATCCTGCTGCGCAGTGAATTCTGCACATGTGTTTCATATGCAGTACTGCATGCAGTGAAGCATTCAGAATTTCTGCACATATGTTTTGGGCATAATCCTGCTGCGCAGTGAATTCTGCACGTGTGTTTTGGGCATTACGGGGTCCTACCGTCTTACCGTCGATGTTGTTTGAAAATGTCCGTTTTCGGGGAAGTCCCGACCTGAATGACGATTTTTGGTTTATTATAACCGGGCATTTTTTTACTGGAGACGCAAAAAGGGCTGGTTAAATGCGAAAGTTCAGCGGGTTTGCTATATGCGAAATTATTATCCATAGGTCTTATGATACATTGGTGAAAATAGAAAAACAGAACAGCTAGAGCCATCTAGAGTATGGAAAAGAATTAAACTCGATGTGTACCATATTCTACATCTGTACATTTCTCTTGTTTGTGGCAGAATGTAGGAGTTCAGAGAGTTGTGTCGTTTCAGTTACGCAATACGAAATTCGACAAATGTCGGCAGCCTTTTTCGACAGACGGCAACGACAATAAGGGTGAATATTACACATCATGTCAATAATTGACACGATGTTAATATGAGACCAGATTTTTTTTTGTTTTTGTACAGATTCAGATTCAGATTCATTTATTGAGTCTTATATAAAAGTATAACATAGACATCTGGATAATACGAAAGTATTTGACATTAAAGTAAAGTGAATAGGAGGCTATAGTGTATGGCTCTCTCATGTTTAAAAGTGACATTATTGCCAACATGGCTCTGGTATTGTTGGAAGTAGAGAACTCTCGCTCATAGAGTTATAGCATAGTATTATTCGACGCGAATGGTCGTTTTTGTTTTTGTACTTTAGAACAAAATCTGACGTGTAATATTAGCTTACGTGAGAGTGGCATGCATATGTAGTTTTTTTCACGTCGTTTACTCGTAGCTTTAGGCCAAGACATACATTTACAGACTAATATGATTCAAACATGTATGTGGAAACGAAGACCTTTTACATTTTTAAATGTCGAGCTTGAGTTTTGAAACAAATAAGATCGATTGATTTTTTAAGTTACCATTTCCGAATTCATACCTAACCAAGATGTGTCTACCCAGCAGTGGCGTGGCGTGAATAATTTTAAATGGTAAGTCGAAGTCAAAAAATATCAAAATGTCGAAGGGAAGATATAGGTAGTACCTATCTATGTATACAAAAACTTCAGTTAATTTTTAAGCCATACAATCGAAAACTCCAGGAAGAAATTAAATTAATGAAAATATTTTTCCATCTTGAGTGCAAAACTTTCATATTTCGTGTAAACGTGATTTATATCATGTCATGTATAATATTGTCCTTTATTTCTACATAAAGGTTCTTTAAATGAGTGTTTAAATCGAGCATTTGGGGTTATTGCGGAGGTTCAGCAAAATCATCTACACTCTTTGAAACATTTCTTCAAACGTATTTAGGTACGAAGATCATAGCCAAGACTCAAAACACTTGATTTCTCACTTAGCGACTTGTTTATAAACTTTATAAACACATCAGTATGTTTATTTTTTAAAAGATATCTACAAAATTCACCAAATAACTCGGAGAAAAGCGTGTTATTTTGTTGCATAAGAAAGCGGCCTTTGAACAGAGGATACTCCCCTTAGAAAAACTCAGAAAATCATTAAGTAGGTAAAACAGGGAACTGACTAAGTGACTACATCACAGCGCAGCGATGGGAGATACACACACAATTCAAATTCACCAAATATGTCGGACAAAAGCGTGTTATTTTACAGAAATACTCAATTACACCTAAGCGCAGCGGTAAAAGATACACACAAAACCCACCAAATAACCCGAAGAAAAGCGTGTTATTTTTTTGCATAAGAAAGCGGGCGTTGAACAGAGAGGACCAAACTCAGATAATCGCAAGTGTACAAAAAGGAAAGGAGACAAATTTGTTCTATCCACTGAGAGATTTTATAACCCGACATATTTCGGGTTATTTTAGCTTTGGCCTTTGGGTTATGTTATGCTCAGAGAGTGTGGGCAGTTCTAAATACGAATGATAAAGAAGGCGAAGGGTATGTGTTTCCGTGTGTGCTTGACAATAAAGTTAAATTGAGTTGCTGGAAGTGGGGTCGGGTCGGGGTGTGTAACCTGCGCAAATGAATAGATACATATTATTAAGTTTATCCCGTGGGTTTTATGTTGCTCGTTTTTAAGTAAACATTGTTGTGTAGCTGAAACTGAAACTTAAAAGGTAACTCGGTAGGAATCGGGTTATATGGACGCCACGCCACTGCTACCCAGTACTTTTAAGGAATGTTCATAGAGGAATAATCCATTTAAGAATATACACTGCTGATTCGATCTAGTGGCAAACTTCGTCATAAGTGAGACATAACAATAGAAAATAGTTCTTCAAATAAAGAGTTTTACCAAATCTCAGAAATTCTTAACCTAAATTATACCATCCGGCGGAAAAAATGCCAAACTTAAAACCTTATAGACAAAATACTTTACCTACAAGTGATTTGTTTTAAGGCAACTACATTTGTCCCAAAATTTACTGTTAAATAGGTGTATATTTGGTCGCCAGCTTGTCTCATGCAAGGTTTAAATTTTGTCCGTACCTTTATCAATGAAGATAGTCTGCTATTTGGTGACGTCATTTCAGTTTCATTATCCCCGTTAAAAGAATCCATAGAACCATTCGTCTGCGTTATTAAATTTTTAATATCAGCTGTATCATCGCTTGAAGGCTCCTTTTGAATGAAGGTTTAAGAATAAACGATGATGGTTATAAATATACATTACTGCACTCACCTGTTTAATGGGTATTAAGCTAATTGAAGGCGTGATGTGGTTATCGTGATGATTATTGCTCTTGGGCGAAGCCACCATTGCAGTAGAATTGCTTGTGCTAGACGGGGTTTTTGCAACAGTGCATTCCTGATTAGAGATGTGTTCTCCCTGCGGTGCTGGTGATGTTGCTGTGGATGCTGTCTCGTTGCACATCTTTCCCTTGTGTTGCGGCTCCATTAGAGCTTCGTTTTGATTATTCTACACATATAAACAAAGCAAACAATTAATAATTCAAATTAATAACAAGAAAAGGAACAACGCATACGTTAAATATTTCTCCACTTTCTGTCATCGAAATTTCTACATGCGGTGTAAGAAAATGCATTGGCGGTGTAGCATTGTCTGTTGAGCGCAATGACTCGCCACTATCACTGTGCGTTGGCGCAGGAGTTTGAGACGAGCTTAAATTCTGCACAAACGCCGCTGAACTTTGAGTCTCCAAGGCTAGCAGCAATGACGACGGACCGCCAGGACCAGGATTGTCTAAATCGATTCCGTGTCTACGTGTACGAAAAATTGTGTTATGCGATTTTTTTTACATAAAACTAGATGGCTTAAATACCGATTGAAGAAATGGATTCGCAATGACTTCATAGACCCTGCTCGGTAACTGCATAATGGACATGTTTTCACGAGATCGTGCTGACCGACGTGTTCGTTCTGGAAATGCGCCCTCATCGCAATTTGTCGCTGAAATCCTCTATTGCAAATCGGGCAATGATAAGGCAACGTTTTAGTGTGTGTTGTAAAATGTTCAGCTAAGTGATCTTTTCTGAAGAACCTGTAAAGAATCAGAATCGCATATTAGTCTAAACCTAAAGCTTCAATGTGAAGGTCGGACTCACCTCTTTTGACAGACTCGACATTCGTACGGTTTGACACCCGTGTGCCGCATTTTGTGTCTACGCATATTAGCTCCATTTGAGAACTTCATGTTACAGACATCGCACTCGAACACTTTACGCGAGGAAGAGCTCTGCTGTTGTTTAATGGTTCCCGGTTGGCTTGCATCAGTGATTCCATTTGAACTGTCCTGGTCTTGCTCTTCAGGTACAGCCAGCCTAGAAGGACTTGACAGACATTGCACGACGTGCAAAAGAAGAGATGGACGCGAATTTGTTTCGAAATTATCACATCGATCACATCGAAAAGTCGAGGAGGCACTTGTTCCTTCAATTGAATTTGTCGATGAGAGCACTTTCTCGTGTCCGTCAACACTGTTTTCGTCTGTTCTTCCTACTGTAGGCCTTTCCGAAGTCCCCGAGTCAGCCATTCGACTGCAAATAGTACGTTACAAAATATTAGATCCTGTTCATTCAAATACAATATTGTAGGTATGTACATTAAATTCTTTTACATTCACACAACCTACTCAAGGGATTACCATATCAGCAGATTTTGGGAAGCGTATTTTCTCTCAAAAATACAAAATATACTTATCCACGGATGAATATTCAATATGTAGGCACTGCTAAATGTAAAAACTTACAACACACATATAAATGG
Organism: Cheilosia scutellata; assembly: GCA_955612985.1. Lineage (NCBI taxonomy): Eukaryota > Metazoa > Arthropoda > Insecta > Diptera > Syrphidae > Cheilosia > Cheilosia scutellata. The sequence goes on along the minus strand of OY015314.1, from coordinate 28,897,520 downwards.
TTGATGAAACTAGCGCAGCATACCCAAACAAAATATACTTTTACTGCAAATCCAACACCACCACGAGAGCAGTAGCATTGGAGGCAGTAGCATAATTAAGTCATTGGGTCAAGTTTTTACCCAAACTGGGTCACTTCTACTACACAACATTGCAATCGGTGAAGCAACCGTACCAAACGAATCCGAAGCAGCAGCAGCAGCCGAAAGTCAAAATAGGCCGCAGAAAAACATCGGAAGAACATCAGAATCAGAAATATAATAAATTCCGTTCTTATTAACACACTTTCCCGTTCTCCGTGTCTTTGCTTTGTCGTCCGTGTCCCCTTTGCCTACTCAACTCCTCACATCACATTCTCCCAATATTGTACAATACCAACATATATTGTCTAATTTAAATCGATTGTGTCTTTACCTCATGCTTGTACGAGTTTTCTTGACGGTGGTGGCGGGGAATTAATGTCATCTATTAAAATTATGTAGTTTAGAAATCACACATTGGCAGCAGAAGAAAGTTGGACACAATCGATAGCAACGGAGCTCGTGAACAAATGCGGACTCCCCTCGGGAATCGCAGTCGTCCCTTAACCCAGAAATATATTGTAATCTCTTGCCCCGTACACTCTCCGCCAGACAGGTGAAAACTGCTCGCAGTTGGTGGGTGCGAGCTGTAGATAAATATCGTGACCCAATTTCAGTTTTCTGAGCAAGTGTTCACTTATGGCCGAGCACTTTCGTCGATTTTCCACGAATTCACTTGTCACTTGTCAAAGAGTTGCACATTAGGGACACTCGTTAATTAATTCAGGACGACAACGCGTAGAGGATACAATTATTTATAGCTTTGCAATGAAAAATCAAATCAAAATTCAATGCAGTGGGCAGCAGTCAGCAGGCGGACTTATGTTGCCATTTGCCAATACCTGCGAATGGGTGTGTGAACACGCGCGCATCAGTGGTGGTGAGTTCTGTGTGCACATAAAACAATCATACATCACTTTCGACTGTTGGCTGCGTGTGAAATTAGGTCAACAGGTTTGGAGCAGCGAACAGCCAGTGAGTGAGCCAGCCAGCCAGCCAAAGCAGTCAACAGCGAACGGCCTGTGTATGGTTTTGAGCGTCAAACTTGAAAATATTGCTGCTTTGACTTGGATTTCGACATCCTCCTCCGACTCCGATGATTGCAGTGCTGTGCAAATGTGGTACAGTATAGTATTATAGACTTCACAAACGCTTTGATGTGTGCGATTCAGAGAGCGGGAGGCCAGGCCACTTAAGCATTGGAGATGGTTTCACAATCGTACTCGCACTCTTACTTCGCCTGCCTGAGTTGCTATTTGGGAATAACTAAATAATAATACACAAATGATGAAGATAGATAGCTAAACTACACAAATGTCACCTTCGAATTGGAATACTAGGATTATGCTCGTCGATTTCAGGTACGCGGCGGCGACGATTTACGCGAGGGCGAAAAGTTGTGTCACTAACGCGATTCATAGGCAACGACAACGACGACGACAACTTTGGACATTATTCGTTTCTTTTCTAATTGGAGCGCTCAGAATCGAACGGGAGAAACCAAAACACTCAAGGCCTACTGAACTGACGTGACGACAGATTTAAGCCTTGTATGAAGCAACCACTTCGTTTGCTAGTGTTTGTTTGACGGATGCGTTCAGCTCAGCCAGTGCGAGAAATGGTGTAAGAATTTACTATCGATAACAGAACTATCGAAATTGTTGTCAATTGAAATAAGTGTTACCGTAGAGTTTTATTTACAATATATAAGCGAAACAGCAAGAAACTAGATAATAAGGCCTATTCGGCAAAATCTTTTATCCATTTTTCCTGTTATTCTGTTATGAATTTCCATACAAAAGTTCGAACTGTCAAAAAATCTTTTACGATCTCCAGAATTGGTATTCTGCGTGCAAAAATCTTTTATGAAATCTGTTATAATTCATAACAGAATAAAAGACAGAATTTTGTGACTTTTATCATAAAAGATTTTTATTAATTACAAAGTTTTGAATTGAAATGGATATCTATATAATTTATCGTCAACGAAATGTTTACAAAAGAAGACAAATGTAATAATTGTGCATAAACTAGTGGGTATGTAATCGAAAATAATTTGGAAATTTGTACCTACTTTTGCTTTAATTCGCGAGGATCTCAATGTCGATAGCTACTTCTCCGGACGGAGCGATCCATGCTTCGGTGGTTTGGTCATGTTAAACGCATGTCCCCAACCAGGATCGCACGACGTCCTGTGGAATCCGTACCATCATTAGGCAGGCGTCCCCTAGGTAGACCCAGTATGAGATGGTTATATCAAGTTCATAATCTCTCCTCTACACCCGTATGAGGATTGCCCTTGATGATTTAGAGACGATGTCGGAGAATCGAGAGCTATGGAGGGTCCACTTGAGCAACCTATACCCGCAACCCACTCAATGGATAAGCGGACCATTGAAAATGATTGAATGAATATTTTTTGTTTAGACGAAGACACCGATCACTTTTGCTGGAACTAAGAATAAATAGTAATCCATTTGATCTTCCTAATGTATGAGTTTTATTCAGCTCTTTAGATTGGATTGGAACAATTTACAAAACACGAATACAACCATTTCATTTCAAATTCAGGTAAATTGTATTTCTAATGATGACGATGTATAGTTGGATATTTATTTCAAGTTTCTCGCGACACTACATTTTTACGGATACAATTCATATCAGGCTTTTTCCTAAAAAGATGTTCCAGTATTTATTACACAATTATTTAGTTTGTAATAATTCAAAATATATACTCTTTTCAGACTGCATTTTAATATGTTTTTTGCGCAAATTTGATCAGGTGCCTACCGTCTATGCATAAACAAAACTCTGCGGTTTGTTTTGACAGCTTCGTAACAGATTTTCAAGTTTCGAACTTCCATAACAGATTTTCATAAAAGTTCGAAACCCTGAATACGATTTATAAAAGATCTTTTATGGTCGAGATCTTTTATGATTCATAACAGAAAATTCATAACAGAATAACACATATTCGAATTAGATAGAATTTTTTTATGCAATAGGGTATTTCGCGAAGCTATCTCTTTCAGAAGTGCGCTTTCTCTTTTACTGAAACGTCAAAAAAAACTTGTAGGAAAACAAACGAAGTTTTACATGGCGGGAGATAGGGTTTGCCCATTTTATTTGTGAAAAGTTTCTAATAAAGTGCGAAATACAAATTGAAAACATTTCAGACTTGAAATTTATTGTTTGTTAAAAGTGTTTGCAAAATTTAAATAGTTAAATTTATAGAGATTGTGTGAAAAATACAAAATAAAATCTTATAGTATCTGCTGTTTTTGCTTTCTCTCTTATTATCTGTTTTTAGTCAGAGTTCGTCACGGCATTTTCGTCCTTAATTTTAGGAAATAAATGCAATTTTATGTCATTATGATATATACTTCGCATATGACACTGACGTTGCTCGCGAACTACCCTATCGGTGTGTTAATCATCGACGATGTGAATGATATCCATTTCCATGTCCCGGACATCGGTAAACGTCAGTCAGTACAAAATCAACGGCTGAATAGACACTTCTTAAAATTATATCAACAAATATACAACGAATCAATTTTTGCATAAATCATGTTTATAGCAGGCGTACTGATGAGTGGGACGCACATTCGAAGTAGATACGAAAGATCAGTTTAATACGAAGTTTAGCTTTCCTTATAACAAATTGTCTTGCGAAATTGGAACTGACAATAGTTTTTTTTTATTTCGTTGATTTATTTAAAAAACGTAATTTAAAGGTTTTCGGTTGATTGCAAGACCCCAATTCGTAAATCCGCCTGAAATTTTCGCATACGAAAAAAATTGGTATTCTCAAAGTTTTTTCCACCTCTGCGAAAATTGTATTCACCTCTCGCATGAGGTAGAATTTTACATGTAGGTACCTACTTTTTGTGCAAAGAATGGCATGAGAAAAAAAATTCAATTCAAATTGGCTAAGAAATATTGTGGATGTGGGTTTTGATTTGCGGTTACCTAAAAAAACAAAAAAAACATTTTGTGGTTGTTTGTGGTTCTAAATTCATATAAAAAATAATTGTGTTTTCACAATGGCTAGGTACATTGGGCGAAATGGGGTTAGCATTTGTTCAGTCAACTCCAAATATGCTAAGATATCCGAGAGCTCTAAGACTGCTTTGAACTTTCCGACGCATTGAAAAATCCTATGTTTCGGATTATGTGCTCTCTCCGATTTTTTGCAATTAGTAATTGGAAGCAGGGCTGACTTCAAAGATTTTGAAAAAGTCGCAAAAAAAAGGGGATTAGAATACAAAAAGGGGCAATACTAATCTGCCCACAAATGGCACACAAAAAAAAAAACGCAAAACTACAGTCAAAATCGCTTACAACGACATCGGTTAAACCGACAAATCGGTTATAACGACCAAATTCTTAGGTCCTGACTGAGCTCCATAATAATCCCATTGAATAACAAATCGGTTACAACGACATCGCTTACAACGACATATCGCTTACAACGACCGATTTTCCTTTTTTTGAATTAAAATATTGGTTACAACGACTAAAATCGACGCAGCTGTGGGCGCGACCGAATTTTTTTTTAAAACTGTAAACTGTTTATGTATCTTTAGCTGCAATATGCTGCAATGTATCTGTTACCGTTTGTTGACATGTTATTCTTTTATTTTTGTGTTTATTAGTGGTTTTGAGTTTGTTCAACAGTAGGTTGGAAAATTACTTAGTGAACATTTTTCAGTGCGTCGTGACGAGTGGTTGTAGAAATTTAATTTTATTCGGTTCGCATTATATACTCGCATGTATGTATGTCAAGAACAAATAAGAATTATGAAAAAAAGGACCTCTACTTGAAAACAGATTAATTTACATGTGTATACCTTGATATCGGTTACAGCGACCTATCGCTTATAACGACCAAATTCGCTGGTCCCTTGAAGGTAGTTATAACCGATTTTGACTGTAGTTAAATTCACTAAAGTTAAAATGGCTTACGCATATTCTCCTCTCGTTCTATCTTATTGTGCCTTGAACATGGAAGTTATGGCTATATGGCTAAACTTATGACAATAGGACAATAGCTGATAGAAAAAGGATGCATTCAGATCCCAATTATTTGTGAACTAGTTTCGTAAAGTAGGTATATTAAAGTTAAGGAAAGTTTTGTATCATTCAAACGGAACTTAAATGACCTTTCCATTGATGGCAAAATTTACATGAAGTAAGTTCAAATTATGAGCAGAATTAACTTTAGTTTTGTCAAATTACTTATGCCGGCCACTGTATTTTTTCAAAATACAGAAAAGGGGCAAATACGGACAATTTTGAAAAAGTGGTCTCATTGAAAAAAAAAGTGGGATAGAAAGAAAAAAAGGGGCAAAATGCAACTTTAGTCGCATAAAGTCAGCCCTGATTGGAAGTTATGAAAACTACATTGGAGACAATCGCAACATTGCTATGAGCCATTGTCAGTAAACAGAAGCCGACAAAAGTAATATTCAATTCAATAAGTGTATCTTTTTAGTCCTTGGTCACATGACCGGTATTATTCTTTTATTTTCTTTCCATTTTAATTATTTTTGCCTCTTCAGAATAAATTATTTCACACAGAAATGAAAAAATCAAATTGTCAAACTAACAATTCCGTATGCGAGAAGCAAATCGGCCTAGAAAAGGCAGACGAATCACAGTCAAAGAGAAATTCTCGTATGCGGATTTTGAGAATTGCTAATTTCAGGAGATTTTGACAGATAAACGTATGCGAGAATTTTTGTGAATTGACCCCCTGAATTGTTGTTCGCTGGAACTTGTGTTTGCTCCCATTTATGAGTTTGCTATAATTATGGGTTGCTCGTCCTTAACACTTTGAGATGGTGATTTGCTATTTCATTCTTATCATTCATTCTTACCCATTTCTTATCATTGGCTGTGAAAAACGGATATTTCTCTCTGAACTCATGCAAACATTACATGCGTGATGAAGTAAATGTCACTAAACCAAAATAGCATTTTTATAGCATTTTTTATTAGCTCTATTTAATCACGTAATTCACTGACTAAATATTTTCAAGCAATAAAACCTAAAGTCATGCCAATTACAAAAAGAATGCCAACTGCGAGACGTTAAAAAGAATACATTCAGCTAATTATGACTGTCGTATGTAATTTTCTTATTCACTACATTATTTTCTAATTTGTAATTTTTATCTGTCGAAATCAGAATGGTCATGTTGTGTGGCTCTTCTGTTCTTAGATTACGCCTAATCCTGTTTTGACATTATGATAATTTTTTGCTACAAATTCTTCAAAAAGTAATAACCGCGGTAAGGATCTTATCTCTATTTAGATAATAAAAAGATAAAATAATTTTCGCAATAGATGCATTATTATTTAAAACTAGGTACTATTAGTTAAAACTACTAACCCAATTCGTATGGATTTTGGAAAAGATTGCCTTTAACGAGGAGCACCATATTATAAACTTTATTTCATTGTAATCGGCTTATTCATTCATGACATTATGCGAAAAATAACGGACAAAAAATGTTGGATTTTACCTGGCTTATATTACCTATATACACTATACAGCCCTAACTTAATAATAGGTAGCAAAAAAAAATCCAATAAGATTGAAAAGCAGATAACAGCAAAAATGTTTCATTGAAAAATGTTATATTCAAATCGAAATTCCACAAAACACAAAGCTCTTATGCAAAATCATGACGTTTGGGTATTGGACCTCACTGTAAACAAACAAACAAAAATACTGTTCGTTTGTTTTGCTTGCTGTACTGCGCGCGTCACTGCTTCCAAAATTGATTATAGTGAAAGACGCCATGCCATCTCGTCTGTATGTTGGTATATATATCGACCTTGTCTGCATAACAAGATTGTGTGAAATATTTCTAAATCATCCTTATTAAAAAAAAAAAAATAGGTAATCAAAATTATCAGAATTTTCGACAGCCATTTTGTTTTATAAGGAAACAAAGTTGGGTGGGATATCACGTAATGATATTTTCCATATGTATTTCCTAAAAATATTTGTTTGCACGGCCTACCGAATTATGTTTCATTAATTTTTGTATGTGTCCACTATACCGTCAGTCTACTTTGGTACGATTATGACTATTATGTGATAGTTTTGTGTGAACATGTAATGCTACGTTTCCACCGGAGATTAACCCCGAGATTAGGATTAATTTTCGTTATAACCTCGTATAAATCTCGAGATTTATCATACAAAAATTAATCTCATAAAAATGGGATTCAAAATTAATCTCCTAAACTGACCAGGTTTACATGTAGAGTTCGGTCTCTGAACACACCCTCCATATGTCGGGATGTCTAAAATTAAAAACAAATAGAGCTGCATTTGACATTTATGTCATTTGTGAGAAAAAGAAAAAAAAAACCTAATTTCTTGCATATGCAACCGTTAAAACGTTCATATACATCATATTAGTTTTGAGGACAAAATGATGCGGTAATAATATTTTTAGATTACTGCCACTCATATTTTGTTTTTCTTTTAATTTCGGAAGTAGAAATTGTTTAATTTTTTATCATTTGTCACACATTTCGATTTGACAGCTAATGACAACATCTGGTGAAAGGTTAAATTAATCTCTTTTTTGTTGGTAGACACACTTCAGGATTAATTAATCTTTTGGTTAGCGTCCCGTGGAAACGTAGCATATACGTACCTACCATCGATTTATTAATTTTTAGCATTCAACCAACCCTCATGATATATTTGCATATCATTATCATTCCCCAGGAAGTTAAGGGTAATTAAATGCATTCGCATTTATACAGCCTCTAAGATGTTGGCAGTTTATTATTTTGCGTGAATTTGGAATCGACGGCAATCTTTTCATTAACATTTTTCGCCCCGACGCACGTCAGCCATTTCAGAAAGAATATGTATCATCTGGAATTCAGATAACTCGCATAAGCAGAAAACGACCGCAGTTTGTATGGCAGTTTAGCTGAATCCAGCAGTGAATAGGGCGCTATTTCTTTAATAGTCGCCTTATTTTTAGGGCACTCAAGCAGCGGCACTGCTAGTTTCATGCGCGCCATCTACCTGAGAAAATTACTATCAGTATAACAATGTAAATTCACACCATCAAATATCATCTCTGTGGAAATATGTTTGCGCTTGGGCTTGGTGGTATTCGTGTGTCGCGTTGTATTCGTTCGTTAGTTGCTTCCTTTTCGTCGTCGTTTGAAGTGGGTAAGAGGGAAATGACAGATTAGATTTTACGTAAACCTTCTTTGTGTTGACTCTTGGGTAGGAATTAAAAATGGCGTCAGTGTTGGAACATAGTATTTTTTCAGTGTGTAACTTTCCGCTCGAAAATCTTTAATTGTAGTAAGCGCGAATAGGTAAAAATTTCTGTGTTGTTTCATATCACAAATAAATAAAATGAAAGTGTTAATCCCCCTGTGAAAAACTACAAACAATATCAAAACAAAATCGCAGATTGCATCGACAAGCGAGGCAAATAAAAACACGCACAATTTCGTCATTGAGAATGCTGGCAAATTACAGGAAATTTCAATAAAAACCAACGAACAAGAGCGAGACGGGGATAAGAAACTTAAGAAAAAAAATAATTTCATTTTAAAATCGATATGTGGTCTGTGAATTGATAGCTGGTGATTACTCAATTGAAAAAAATTGTATTTCGTGAATTAGTGGGTTAAAATTATATTTAAAAAACGTGTGGACGTCGGAATTTTGTCGAAAAAAGCGAATTAGATCGAAGCCGATATGTGTGCAGCACAGAGCAACCCGCAATCCAGCTACGGATACACTTGGAACTTTGCAGACAGTTCCCGTGCTGAATCTGTCGTAGAAATATCGCCCAGCATAAACTACACAGTCAGCAGCGAGTCGGTAAGATAACACGGAAAATCACACAAAAAAATTTTAAAATAGCGCACGTATGTACGTTCATAGATAGCGTGTGTACGTATGCATGTACAACAGCATGATATACGTGTACATAGCATATATATGCAGTGTAAATACGTGATCAACACATACGCATGTGAGTTTCGTACATGCATACGAACGACATACCATCTTCGGTGACGGTGGAAAAAAAATATACTCGCTGATAGTTGTCGTGTGTCATGCGACATGCGCTGAGAGTGGATGAAACTAGCAGCCGTTCTATCCGATCTTTTTGGCGCAATTCTAAATCTAAAAAAGAATCACTATTTGTATTGAGCTCACTGCTTCATGCTCAACAAATATTAGCATTCCATTCTGCTGCACTTGTTTGTTCACTAATTCATGATGCCTAATCATAATGCATTGTGGATTGGAATTGAATTGTGCCAAAATCAAAAGCACCATACCTATGTACATTCATTCATGCTTCATACTTCTACTTCGACTACAGTTGTTGTACTCAGTATCAGTACGATGAATGGCATAAATGCTAACGCCTTTCAATGTATTTGAAAGAAAATTTGTTTTCTTATTTGAAGTGCTAACGTATTTCGATTTCCCTACATACAAAGCATAAATAATAAACAAACATGTTTGGAAAACGTGAGCTTGCAATTTGTTGCGCTTTTGAGATTAGCTATCTCTGAAACTGATGGATGAAAATGTTTTTCACAGATGCCCTATCTCTTTACGGATGGCCCTTTAACGCTTCAGAAGGACATCAAGGGGACTTTGACAACCAACAAGGGGAGTGTTGTTCGTCGCATGTTCGTAGTGAATGAGCCTTTTACCACAGGCACTCAAAGGTAGTTTTATATTTAAGCCTGCTTGAATTAGCTTATATTAACATTAAATAATTTTATAGAGTAATAACTACTGGTGGAGGATCCACAGTGGTCAAGAAACAGGAGCAACAACAAGTGCTGAGCATCAATTGTGATAAGAACTGTAAGTACCTACCTAATTTAAAATACATACATGCATTACCTAGTTTCAAAATAAATCCTACATATGAAGCCTACACCGACTAATCTAATCAGCCATGTAAAAGCGATATTCAGATTTTCTTCGAACATTGATTTTATGCATACAAGTCATGAAAAATGTTAGGCATGTGAGTTAACAACATACCTATGGGTCTAATATTGGTTTTGTATAGGAGGTACCAGGAAGTCGATTCGTTTGGACACAATCAACAATAGACCGACGGACATCGCTAAATCGATTCAGAATATGTATAATACTTTATAGGGTCTCTGGTGACTCGTTGGCGTTACAAAGTTACGAGTGGTATGAAATTTTGGTCGTTTACGACATCCGAAAACGGGAATAGGCGTGAATGGCTTTGTTATTCTTTACAAAATAACATTCACAAAAACATCAACTGCTAAGTTCCACATTTCACTTTCACTCGAAATGAAACGGAAATGAATTTTTGTGTTCTACATTTCAATTTCACTGTATTCGATTTCGATTTACACATTTTCGGAATTGAGACAAAGTGAAATTGTGATTTCGAAAAAATTTCGGAGTTTCCGAATCGATCGAAATGCAGAACACTGAAAACGAATTCACACGATTTCACTCGATTTCTAAAAACCTAGCTGCTTTTGCTATTGTGACTAAATATGGGATGAATAAATAATATGTAGGTATTAGCTGCTATGTAGAGGTATCTATACTGTATTATATAAAGACGTAACTGTTAAAATTCTTCCCCGAGTATTTTAAGTTGAGCTATCATTTATCTTTCTACTCCATCTCCAGAAGCTGAGAAACAAATGAGTTAAATATCAGATCTTAGTTGATCAAATGAGAAATCAATTTTCTATTGTTGCTCTGCTTTGATAGAAAAAAATGAGAGGTACATTGTGTTCATTAATCGTGGCATATCTTTTTACAGTAGTACTTAATTATTGTGTTGAAACTTTAAAGTGAAGTGAAAAACAAAAATTATCCAAAACGCGTGATTTATTTGTCCGGTAAGTCGTTAAATTATGTCAATCATCGAAATTCTGTCTGTTGGTCTGTCTGTCTTTAGTGGACCTAATTCTTCGCATATATATATCGCATTTCATGCTTTCAACATTTTTTTAAGTTTGTGTTGTCACTCAAAGTTAAATCTTAAATGGACCAAATATAAGTTTCTTTGTTGGCTAAATGCGAGCACGGGTCAGTCATAAATAAATCACGCCAATTGCTTAATATCAACGCTTTGGTTGTCGCCAAGCGTTTTATTGTCGAGCATTCATAACTTTTTACGTATAGGACAATGTTATCTACAGCTTTGCAAATGACAGCACTCTTATATCCTCCATCTCGAACAGTGGGCCTGTGAATGCGGCTACATCACACAGTCAGATATGTGAACAAATTATCTAAATGATAATCTGGACAAAATCTTGAAGTGGGTTGGATTTAATGCAAACAAGACACAGCTCACAACATTTTCTAGGAAAAATTCATTATCAGTTCCTCAGATCCAAATGGATGATCATCCAATCCATCCTAAGGACTCAGTGCACCTTCTACGAGTCATAGTCAATTCAGGAATCACACCGCAGGACCACATATCCTATATAGCAAAATCGGCGTCCGCTAAGTAGAGCTACCTATTTAGAGCAAAGAGGTACTTTAGCCCCAAGCAACTTCTCCTTCTCTACAAAGCTCAGGTTAGACCAGGCCTGGAATATTGTTCCCATATATGGAGCTCGGCCCCAAAACATTCACTTAACCTACTTGACAGCATACAGAGACGAGCAGTTCGACTTATTGGAGACCCTACACTCACATCGCATCTACAACCGTTGGTGCACAGAAGACAAGTCGCTGACCTATGCTTGTTCTATAGGTACTTCAATGGTAGATGTTCTGAGGAACTCAAAGACATTATCCCTCGAAATGCAACTTTTCGAGGGATAACTTTCGCCCCACAAGACAGGCTGCTAATGCTCATGACCATACAGTACACTTGACAACCGCGAGGACATCAACTTTCCAAAACTCATTCTGTTACAGGACAAGCAAACTTTGGAACTCGCTTCCTGGGGATATATTTCCAGAAGACTACAATTTGCAGCAATTTAAGTGCAGAACTAACATATGTACATCTGCAAGATGAGGGAGAAGTATTTAAAAAAAACAAAAAACAAAAAATATTTGATCGTTACACATCCGGGAGATCCTTCAAAGTGTCATTCTTCCTCGTGTTGAAGAGAATTGCCCTTGCGATAGATCTTCCAACGTGACAAGATTCTAAACATACCACTTGTAAGGGATGAGCTTATTGAAATCCAAATTGACATAAAGTTGTCAGAATAATCTCCTAATCTAAAGCCCATAAAAAATTGATCATACGAAATGATTTAATATATACATATACGCTGCTAGAATAAACTTAAAAAAGCCTACCGTAACACCCTTGCCCATATTATTGAAAACATGGACTTCGTGCCTCTACGTTGTGCTGCATTAATTCAGTATAAAGGTTACATCACTACTTACAATTAAAATACAGAAATCTAGATAAATATTTTATTTCCTGAATATGTATGTATGTATGTAATAGAGACATTAGCACAGGCCTCGGCCCTCATTGAAGCTAAGCTCTGGGCCTCTGGGTATCGTAGAATAGCGCCAATGCAAATGGACAAACTAAACCCGTAAATAAGCTGATTGAATAATTACAGAGACGTAAATATTCAAGGTTCTTACATATTACCGTTTGAACTGAGTTTTGGAACTTTCTCCTGAGGGATCTTATCAAAGTAACGCTGGACCTTTGACGATGTCATTATACCTGGTGGCACCCAGGTGTAACCCAATTGTCGTGGATCTGATTCCCAGTGTGTTGGCGAAATACCTAATCTTGAAGCCTAGGCGTTCGCGAACCGATGTGACGATGTTACACATTTTCGGTTCAGTTTCTAAACTTAAAAATAAACATGTCTAACTAAATTACCTTTTCAGTAGTTTCGTACAAATATTTGATAAAAATGTGTCGGCTAACTATCCGAAATTTTATCCGGAACCTTTTTAGTGGGTGAGCTAACCGCAAGTCCCACACTATCGCAAAGCTCGCATGCGATGTCTTTCAAAGATTTTCATCCAGCTACACGCAAAATATAAAAAAATCTCGAGAACAATCTATTCGTTCAATAATTTTCTTTAATAAACTTTTTTTATTTATTATTATTTAGAAACAAACTTTCTGCTACAAAATTCTCGACTCAAATATTTTATTTCCTGAATATGTTAACAAAAAATATGATAAAATTGTTGGTAGTGAATTAAAGAGCGCTATGTGTTTACAGTCGATTCGAAAAAATAAAACCATATATTTATCGTGGTTTTCTGACTTTTTATTTAGTTTTTTACAAAGCGAGATCATTTCATGCTTTAGTTTTGGTCAACACTGTATGTATACTACCACTACACCATACAGAAGACAGAATAAAATGGGCCATGTAATTTTCCTCTTTTATGCCGCAAAAAATTCCAAACGCTATCATTCCAATACTAATGGAACTATTCACTAGCAGTCTTGGGGTATATTGTATACCAAGATCGTGGAAAGAAATGAATGTTATTTTTATACTAAAATCTGATAAAGCAAGCTAAAGACCTTGCCTTCTTCGTCTTGACAACTTTAGAAAGTCTGATCGACATACACATAGATCCAAAAGATCTATCCCCGTCTCAACGCAACTATCAATTGGAAATTGTTAACATACTTGAAACTGAATGAATTGGTTAAGCAGATTAACAGCAGATACTCAGGTCTGCAGAATGTTAATGGGTGTCAAATGAAATAACAATAGAAAGTGCAATAGCGCAACACTTTTTAACTCTTTCTATTAGGCTCTTGTATATTATTAGGCTTCCAGCTTAACTTTCTGTTTTAAGACCTAATAATTACTCAGCTTCATTCAAGTGACAAGCTACACGGCAATAATAACCTCATCCGCATTAGCAATCAACCAGCCCTCCGCTTCCTGGGATGTCAGCAGTTTGAGATTGATGGAATTATTAGGAGAATGAAATAAATTGTCATTATCGTTGGAAGAATTGAGATAGATCACATTCATTGGTGGAGAGAATGACAATTTCATAATTGTCTGTCTGTGAAATTATTCTGGAAAAAGGATATGCGACGGATATTATGGATTTTATGGGACTGTTCCTTTCGAAAAACAAATTGTCTTCGATTTATTTGCATTTTACGATAGGTGGCGTTGGCTAAAAGCAAAGATAAAAACTACTGATATGCGTTTTACTTAAATTGTCCTTATGCATTCCCCTCTAACTCCCTACAACGTCGCTGCTTTGTTTTTCCGTGACATTTTTGGCGAATCGGTGATACTTCTACCAACATTTGCACTACGTCACACGAGACATATTTCACTAGAAGGGTATCAGGTGGCTGATTTATACATACGTATTTCAAAACGTTAATATCCCAAATAGTTATAAACAAGGCGAGACGGGGTTGGTGTCATTTGAATCATCTTGAGTGATTTGTCACAATGCCATAATGTTTGGAAGAGCATTACTGCCGTAGAGTTTTACGACATTACGCGCCAGAAATTTTGTTCACGTTAAAATATGTGCACAAAGTGTAGGTTAGGTTAGGTTAGTGGGTTGACAAGACAGGAGAAACCTGTACGTGCCACACTTAGATCAATGTAGATCCGTTGTGATGCCCTAGGGGTTTATGACCCCCCCCCCACACACTGGAAACCACTGAAAAACCTAAGGATTAGTAAACCAACTCGATTTATTTACAAATTTAAGTAGGTCATTAATGGACCTGTCTGAAAGTTCTTCTAAATCCTGGAAGAAGTAACTACCAAGGATTCTATTTTTTATGTGACAGAGCGCTGGACAGTAACAAAGAAAGTGTGGGATATCCTTATGTACCTCCTCATCACCGCCATCTGTACTGATTCCCATTTTCTTGATATGGTATTTTAGTATATTGTGTCCGGTGATAATGCCCCCAATCGAGGACAATGATTTCTTGTTCAATTCTAAGATGATTTTTTTTTCAGTTTTCTGTTTGTTGAAGACTGGCCACATTTTCGTGGTTATGCCACAGAAGTTGAGCTTGCTCCATCTTTCATTTGTCGCCATTAGTATTATGTTCCCAATCGTCTGTCTGAGATTACAGGGGGAAATCATCACTGTGGTGTCGGCTTGGTTAGTTCAAGGGAGGACCCTTTTCTTGCCAGCTCATCAGCTTTTTCATTTCCAGACACACATCTGTGCCCGGGAACCCAGCATAGTCTTTCGTTGTGCAGCGCGCCAAAAACCCGTAGCTCTTCGCGACAGCGACTTAGCTTTGAAAAAGTTAATCACCCCTATCGTGGAATCCGCCGGGAGGAATTATTCACGGAAAAGAATATTTTGGTATCGCCAAAATCGCAAAGTGAACAGCTCTCCGTGTGGGTAATGTGTGTGAGTTTCAATGTATCGTTAAAAACGTTCAAATCGATTTTTTCCCGAACGGGAACTGTTCTCTTTGGGATTTTGACGATACCAAAATATTCTTTTCCGTGAATAATTCCCCCCGGCGAATTCCACGATAGGGGTGAATATCTGCATGAGGTATTGCCATCATTGCAACCTGTTTAGCAGCCGTTGTCACTGCTTGTACCTCAGCTTAGAATACACTGCTTTAATCAGGAAGACAGATTGAACTGGATAGTCCGAGACGTTCCGAGTAGAAACCCGCGGCAACGCCGATTTCCATCTTTGATCCATTCGTGTATATACGTATGGTTGATCCGATGGATGTTGCACTTAATTCTTTATTGGGTGCAAAAGTTCTACATAACGTCTTCAAATCTTTATTACTTACTTAGGCGACACTATACTCTATGACGCCTTTGAGTACTTGTATATAATAACAAAAACCGTCAATTTGTACGCGTGCAGTTTCCAGTTTAAATTATTCGAGACATTTTTCTTCCAGATCTCCTTGTAGACCAGTCAGATCAATCTCATTCTATTGGAAATGGGATCGTTGATACAAAAACTCAAACTATCCTTACCACAACAACAGCAGGCAAAACACATTATAGTCCAATAGGACCGCTACATTTAACAGCCGAAGAATGTAATGAAATTTTAATGAAGCGTGCTCTAGCAGCATCGCAAAATCACACAACCATCACAACAACCGATGGCCAGACGGGTAAAATCATTTTCATACATATTTTATTATAAATAATGTGTAAAGAAAATCTGTTTTCACTTAATACAGGAGACATTATTCCTGGCATGTCTGTACATGTACAGAAAGTTATCCAGGGCTTGGAAGATACCGAAGACTCACAAGACAATTCTACCAATTGCAAATTGGAGCCTGCTATGGAAATATCACCGAAAACGGAAATGCAAGATTCGGTAAAAAATGAGAATCAGTATAATTACATATGTATACATTTTTACATTACTGTTTTTTTTAAATCTTTCAGAACGATCAGACTTCGAATCAGACCGTCAAAGAAAGACCTTATAGCTGCGAAGAATGTGGGAAATCATTTTTATTGAAGCATCACTTGACCACTCATGCCAGAGTGCACACAGGTAAACAATGTACGCCGCAACTTAAGTCTTATATAAAAAAAAATTTTAAATCATCAGGAGAAAGGCCTCATGTATGTATTCATTGTGGGAAAAGTTTTGCCCATAAACACTGCTTAAATACGCACTTGCTGTTACATTCGACCGAACGCCCTTACCAGTGTTGCGAATGTAAAAAAAGTTTTACGCTAAAACATCACCTTCTCACACATTCGAGAGTCCACAGTAGAGAACGGCCATTTGTCTGCCAAGAATGTGGTAGATCCTTCCCTCTAAAAAGGCACCTAGTTACACATAGTAAATTCCATGCTGGAGAGCGGCCGTATGTATGTGAAGAATGTGGAGAAAGTTTTGCCCAAGAAAATCATTTAATAATGCATTCACGGTAATAATATTTTGAAGCTTCTAGATCTAATAAAATCATTGATTAACTTGCCTTGTAGCTTTCATGGGTCGGTCAATCCTTTTGTTTGTCCCGATTGTGGAGTAACTTTTCCCAGGAAATTCCAACTTGTTAACCATGGTAGGATTCACGGAAAAGTGCCTCACGCCTGTACTGTTTGTGGTAAAGAATTTTTACAAAAACGCACCTTGGTTTCACATATGAGGTAATAAGTTCGGTGTTAAACTTAAGTAAACAATGACTAAAAAATTAATTTCGTATAGAATACACACCGGTGATCAGCCCTATCCCTGTACTGGCTGCGGAGATGGTTTTCCGTCAAAGGCAGAACTTAATCAGCATATACGTGTAGCTCATGGCGGCGTGAATCCAAACTCTTCCCATACTACAATTGTTCCAACTAATACCATAGTGACGACAACAACACATAACCCGAATCAAATTCAGGTATCTTATGTAATGTTTCTTTTCTACTTAAAAAAAATAAAATAAAATAAAAAATAGCTCTACATACGTACGTACCAATCTTGATCTCGGTATTGCCTTTGATGACAATATACTATTCCAAACATTTTTTTTTTAATGATTCGAAATTACGCTTTTTCTTTATAACTCCCTAAAATAAACCCTGTACGCGGTTGAAATTAATTGGCGCAATAAATTGGCGCTACAGGACCGTATAGGACCCTAGGCCTAGCTTCTCACATGTGTGAGTTTTTATTCTTGTGACTCGGTACAAGTTTTCTAAAAATGTGAAGACCAGAATATGTAAAGCTATTTTTTAATCCCTTCAATTATATTCAATTTTTGGTATTAGACTAATAAGAATTCATCCATAGATCCATCAACCGCAACAACAGCAACAGCAGCAGCATCATCACCAACAACAGCAACAGCAGCAACAACAACAACAACAGCAGCAGCAGCAACAACAACAGCAACAGCAACAACAGCAGCAGCAACAGCAACAACAACAGCAGCAGCAACAACAACAACAACAACAGCAGCAACAAGCACAACCTCAAACGATAACGGTAGTTAGTAACCCTAACAATTCGGCACTACTAACGGTTACATCGAATGATAATAACTCAGGGAATAGGCCACAATTTGCATGTCGGTAAGTGCATATTTAAATATTTTTATGATTAACATACAAATTTTGTGGGAAAAAGAATATAGAACTGTAATACAAGTATCCCCATTAACTAAGGCAAATTAGCGCACCATTTAAGGAGCAAGCATTTACTTGCTACCTAAATTGGTTTATAATCACCCCTATTCCCGTTGGCGTTTGTCGTAAACGACTCGTATTTCACTTCAATTTTTAGTCGGTGTTTTTAACTTTTTTGAGACAAATGAATTGAAATGATGGTGAACACATAGAAATGAAAATAAAATTGGTAAACAAAAGTTTAGAAACAAATCTGAACATCGTTTTATAACGACACGAAACATGAGTCGTATACGACAAACGCCAACGGGAATAAGGGTGAATATGTGCAATGTGATTTGGCTGGCCACTTTGCAATTCAGTGCATTTTTTGGGAATCTGGAGTTAACTTTGATTCACTTTAATGTGACGTCGGAATGTCACATGTCACGTGTCTAAAAATGTAGACACAAAGCATTGCAATTGCAATCCAGAAGATTTAACATTTGATACTTATATTTCTTCTATTTCATTTACAGAGAGTGCGGGTGTGCGTTTAACAGTAAAGAAGCACTAGCTCTCCATTTGCGGCTACATACAGGTGACAAGAACCTTATGACAGATTTGTGTGCGTTGACAGCAGCAATACCTGGTCACTATTTGAATACCACAAATCTCAACCAAGGTAATTTCATATTCGTTTTTAATATGATAGCTAACTTTTAATATACCTACCCTTTAATTTTTCTTCACAGCAACCGTTGTTGCCGCAAATCCGAACATTGTATCGCAGCAAGCTGTGCCAGTGCAAATAATATCATCGACCGGTCAAGTTGTAAGTCAGACAACTATGGTACAAAGTGCGCCACAGCCACAGACTATAGTCACAGCAGTGCAGGCGGCTGCTCCTCAACAACAGAACCCAACAAAGCCGAAAAGCCATTTTTGCAATAGTTGCGGAAAAGGATTTGCTGCCAAACATGGTCTATTGCAGCATAATCGAAGACATCCAAATGGTGGCTGTACTGTCCGTACTCATGTGTGTGAGTGTGGTAAGGCGTTCTTTCAGAAGAATCATCTTATGCTCCACCAGCGTCAGCATTTAGAAACGAAGCCCAACATTTCGCAACAACAGCAGGTTTGTTACTAATCTGAAAAAATTTAAAAGCTAAAGGTCAAAATCAATGTTTTGATTATGATTCCTATTTTTTTAACAATTTTTTGTTAATTTTTTGTCAATATTACTAAAAATGAAACCACTTAACAGGATGTTATTCAACAGCAACAACAGAATCAGGTGCAGCAAATAGCCCAGCAACAGACGCAACAACAACAAAACCAGCAGCATCAAACGATGACAACAAGAGAGGTCCTTATCGGTAATCAGGCACTGCATGTGCAGGTTTTGCAGGGATCAAACACTGCCCAAGTGATTAAATATGAAATAAACATACCGCAGGAGGGCCAAACGATCGAGTAATCTTGAGAGAACAAAAAACATTTCAAATGTTAGTGGGCCAACGGGGTTATAAGGTATAATAAATACATATAAGGGGCAAGTCTAAAAATGCATATTCACAATCCAATAATAAACGTATTGAGTATGGAAATTCACGGAAAATTAAACATCTGGGAAGAAGAAATGAAGATTATAAATCTTCTGGTAGGTTACGATATCTAGTTGGTCGACTACTTTGTTCCAATTTAATGCCACCAACCAATGGAATCAGATGGCTTATTGCGACGAAACGAACATATTAAAATTAAGTAAGTTGTATTATACGGTTTTTTATATATACACATAATATTATATATATATTTTGAAAAAAAAAAGAAAACAACATTGTACTTGGACCGATGTAAATATATGGCGAAGATTTAGTACTAAACATAAAAATCAATATCAAAAAAAAAAATAAATATATATATAGGTATATCGGAGAAGCGAAGAAAATACGAAGATAATTTGTGATGTGCCGTTGGTCGCATCTTAAACACAACCTTTCAATTAACAAAAAAGAAAAAAACAAATCAACACTCTGCTTTACTTTTGGAAATGTAGGTTTGCGCGAAAAAAAACGCCTACTTAATGTCTCCCCTGCTGTCGGCATACATACATGATCCATTTTTATGTTTTATTCGTTTCCTTTTGTTTGTACGTGGATTTTGGTTCATTTAAGACAAAATCAGTATGTTTTATTACAGTAAATCTAGCAAGTGTTGCAGTAACAAAAAAAAAAAGGGCAAACAAAACATAGTTTTAATAAAACATTTTTATTTTAATAATAATTAAAGTTTTATTTTAGTATACATACATTGTAACGATTTTAGAATTAAGAACTACGAGTTTTAAAACTTTACACAAAAAAAAAAAAAAAAAAAACAAAAACAAAAACAGAAAAACATATTTCTATGTATATAGAAACATATTTATAAATATGTAAAAAGTACACGTGTTCTACTATATACACACGCATATACGTATACATATAAGCCGTCATTTAAAATTTGATATAAATTAGATCTAATCAAAAACAACTGACCAAAACAAACGATTGCGCTATTTTTGGTTGGTCACAGTTATATTTTTATTTACTAAACATAAGTTGAAATAATTATCAAAAAGTCGATTTGGCGATTTTAGAATAAAGCTGTTGATTTTGCAAAAACAATATCGATTGCTTGTTTTAATTAGTTATGTTGAAAAGAAAATAATAATAGTGTTTGTAAATAAACACTGGCTGGCATTATTGTATTCTTACTTTACTTTTGATGGCTAAAGTCTACAGTCAGCTCGATCCATATGTACATATGCGCACGTCACTTTGGAACTTAGTTCTTCCCACCCCAAGCCCTGAGTGAGCTGGAACCTGGAAGAAAAGAACAAACGAGAGCAATCAAAATATAGATTTCGTTAAAATTAAAAATACTTCTTTAATTAATAATTGTGGTCATAGGGAGGCTGCAGTTATTATGGCTGTTCACTTTCGAACTCCACCGTTGTGTCTCTGTGCACTGGAATCGAAGATTTTCCAATATCATCTCATAGCCATGTAAGCTGCTGGGTCGTGTAGTTTCTTTCGCTGGTTTCTCAAAAATGCAACCAACGCTTGAGTGCCGGTTTGGCGCCACAACTCGCGAGACTTGTAAAAAAAAGAAGAAAAATTGAAGTGAAGCTCAAAACCATACAGTGGAATTGAGGTAATTCATATTGGAGTATTTGATCCCTGAGATTCTCAAGAGAACGGCTTTCTAAATGCACGGTGGCTGGTTTTGCCTGGAGCCGGATACGCACAATACGCACAAAGAAAATGAAACAGTGTTGCTGGGATTTCCATAAAGGCATAAAAGTATATAAATGTTTATTCTGAATCAGGATAAAATTATGCAAAAAACATCATTAAGGGTATTCACTTAATGAAATAAATTTATGCAGCTCGTAAATGTATAAATTTCTGCGGTGCTTTAAGTGAACACCCCTAGGAAATTGTCATTGCGTAAATCGCGTAAATCGACTGTATCTGGAATCACACAAACAATTCATATGACTGTCTCTCAAAGTTTGACATTTGTGATTTGCGTAACTTTCCGCGGTTGATTTCCGAGCCCAAATCGTCGCGGAAAATTATGAGGTCTGCGTAAACTATTCTCCATACAAAATCTGACAGTTCATTTACGAGGTGGTAAATTTATGCAGTTTACGCAGTTTATGAGGCTTTTACGCGTTTAAATGAATACCCTTATGTCGTTTTCCATTGGTTTCACTCGAGGATTCACTCATTCTGAAATCCAATGGAACAAGAAAACTGCTTCTGGGCTACTACGCTCACGTATTGGTGAAACGTCAAAAATTACTGTATGGCTGCTGCCAGTTGGCTTGTATAAAATACATAAAATGCACTTGTGTAAGTGCTTCTCGAGTGGATTCTGACTTGAAATCGAGAAGCGAAATTCTCTCCTCAGAATCAACAGAAGAGTATTTTTTGCGCCAATGGAACGGTTTCAGAAGCGATTTTCTTGATTCCGGACGCTCCCGGACGATTCTTTTTGCCCAATGGAAAACGACATTATTATGTGATATGAGTCAGATAATGAACGTTGTCCATTACATTTTTTATTTAAACATTCTTGTATAGAAAGGCGTTGCGGGCCTCGTTGAGCAACTCATTCAATTGTTGAATGACCCCGTACGCTTAGTTGATCAACATGTCTGATTTTGTGAAAAAAATAAGTCCCTCAAGTTGGTCAACTGCGTTTTCGTTGTGGTTGCTCAAAGACTTGTTGGGCGTTGAATACACTTGATAGCTGACAGCTACTCACACCTTCATGAAGCGTTTCAAACTCAGTTTGGTTTTTCTAGGCTACCGAGCATTGTTTCTTGTTTAATTTTTTTTTATTTCAATCGATTTGTGACTGAGAACTGATTTCCCGTGAAAGAAAAAGAAAAGTGGCCGCGGAACGCCAAAGACTGGAAAAAAGAAGAAAAGATTCTGGGTAGATGAATATTTCCTGAGTTGCGATGACACTTGTTTTTTTATTGAAATATAGGAGAAATTGAAATGAATTGATCCTACTGCGCCTTTTGAACTCGAATTCAAAAACTTTGCTCGAATGAGTTTCGATGATTTTAATTTGCTTCTTGAATTTGTGTCACCGTTAATAACTCCTGACGTCCGACAGATTGGCCGAAATTAATTCCATGGCCATTTCAGTTGTCCACCTCTTTTTAAGATTCCGAACATGAAGGGAAAAAACGAAACCTTATTAATTTCGCTACGATAGATATCTGTCCGTCTGTCTGTCCGAACCCACTAAGCCAATTTTGTACCTAAATAAATAAATAACTAGGCGGCGCAACAGGCAGTAGACACCCAAGGCCTAGCTTCTCGCAACCACTCGTTTTGTGTGAGTTTCTATTTTTGGAACGAATGGAAGGGTACTACAATTTTATGCCGAGTCCGAACGGCTGAATTGGCTGATATAAACTCTAATTAAACGACAAATATGTACCAATAATAGCGATACATTGACTGGTTTTGGAGTAATTAGTAATTTGGTGAAAAAAATAGTTTTATTCATACAAAAAACAAACCGCGGTACTAATAATCACTTTTATTGTCCAGGCTAGCTTTTACGAAGTCACAATGGCGAAAATATCCACATAAAATTATCCGTGTTGACCGTCAAAATATTTAAGTTGAAGACTGGTTGGTAAGGCCCAAAGTATTTAGTAGTAGTCTTTACTGACCAGAGTGCCGAAAAGCGTCTCTGGTCCTCTGGATGCACCCGTGATCGAATACAGTCACACCTCGAGATATATTACGCTTCGAGTTAAGTCGAAAAATGTAAAAAGCTTACCTCGAGATACGTCATATATGTTCCGAGTTACGACAATAATTCTGTTAGCAGGGCGTGTCATAGTTTCCTCCACTTGCTCGTTCATTTAGAAAAGTTTGAATACACGCTAAGTAGTATTGCATGCTTTCCCGTCCGTATCCTGCCATGAGAGGGATCAAATCCTTCAGAACAAGCTTAAGATAAATCTGTTTTACATTACGCTACAGTGAATGAGGTATATCGATTAATCTTCTAATTTTTCAATTCAATTATTTTTATTCAATATTTTAAAACTTACAAGATTAATATACAATTTTGTATTAACTAAGATTATGTGTAAATGAAAGAAGAACTTAGGTAGAGACATTCACCCCTATTGTCGTCGTCGTTTACGACTCTAAAAAAAAGCGACACGACTGTTTGGTATTGGCGACTGAAAATAAACGACTTTTGTCGCGGCGACGATCGACAAATGGCGTCTGAAATGTAAAAAAATGTGGATTGTATTTTTCGACGACGATCGTTGGTATTGCGTGAGGCGTTTTGTGACGAT
Organism: Cheilosia scutellata; assembly: GCA_955612985.1. Lineage (NCBI taxonomy): Eukaryota > Metazoa > Arthropoda > Insecta > Diptera > Syrphidae > Cheilosia > Cheilosia scutellata. Next base: position 28,873,471 of record OY015314.1, on the reverse strand, counting down.
GTTTGTCGGCGTTGTCGTCGACTATTTTGCGGACGACTGTGTGATAAATGTGTTAAAAAAAGTATGTGTACTGAATTTTTAATTAACTAAAAGACAAATATAGTTATTTTGCAGAATGGAGACAACAAATAAACGACAATTTCTACATTTAGTGAACGAAATGCAGAAAAATATTCCTTTGGCAAAATCATTCACGAAGGCCTAACAAAAGTGAGGTTAATCGGCAATGGGACGACATAGCCATATCTCTGAATTGTCTTGGACCATATAAATCTACGCGCACAAGTAATGAGTTATTACACGACGACCCTAATTAAGGCCATAAAATCATTAATATGATGAAAAACACAGAAAGCGGAAGGATGCAGTACCTGGGTATCGTTTTTTGTACCCCTGCGGATGTGACACAGGGGTATAAAAAGAGCTGCAACTGATATAGTTTGCATTAAGTTTTAACAACAGCGTGATCAAGTGTTAAAGAAAAGTTTGTGTATTTAATATTTAACTAACGAAAAGATAGTTACATATTCTTTAAAATGAAAATCACAAATAAGACAATTTCAACATTTAGTGAAAGAAATGGAGAAAAATATTCCGTTGGCAAAATCGTTCACAAAGGGCCTAACAAAAAGTGATGTTAATCGGCAATGGGACGACATAGCCTTATTTCTGAATTGTCTTGAACCACCTTCGACTTCGATAGTCTTTTAAAATACATTTAAAATCTGAAAATAATTGTTATTAACACAATGTATGCAATTTCAATTTAAATTATCTACCACCCACTTATGGATTGGTTTTGGTTCGAATTTCCTTCCATAACTTTACCAGCACTTTTTTCTGGTTTTCTTCTTCGTCACTGCTTTCAAAAAACATGTCACACTATTCATTTTTGATTTGTTTTATTAAATAATTAACCAAGTCACACACAAAACACCAGACCAAATATAAATTCGTCGACTGAAATGTCAAATCCCATGTGTTATAGTTTGTGGAATGTATGTGGGATGTGAGAGTTCAGAGAGTCGAGTCGTTTCAGTTACGCAATACCAAATTCCAAACGACTCGACACGACAAACGTCGCCAGTCGTTTGCGACAGACGACGACGACAATAGGGGTGATTAATATTTTAGTGAGTAGTGAACACCGAACACAGAATGCAGCATCAAAGAATTTTTTAAGATAATATTGTAATCAACCATGTCAAAAGCTTTGACAAAGAGCCCAGCACAATATTTATTATTTATCATTCATAATCATACTCATACATAGTCCTTTCAGTAGATAACCCAACCCTGAATCCAAACTACATCTCGCTGAAAAACTTGATTTTATTGGGATATCTCAGGACACTAGTACTTTTAAATACCTTTTCAAATATTTTTGAAACTGATGGTAACAGCGAAATTGGTCGATAATTATTTTTGTCCTTTTTGCTCCCTCCTTTTTATAAAGAGGTAACACAATCGCACATTTGAGCTCTTCGGGAAAACTACCAGGAATTGGTTCAAAGTAACAACTGTTTCGGTTTAGGTCTTTATAGACGCTCTTGCAAAAGACACATGTCCAACCGAAGAAAAGTGCTCAATGGCATGTTTGCAACTTCAAAAGGATCAGAGATAATAACATTACCGATTTTAATTGGTAATTCGGATTTCGTTTAATTGACGATTGTCGAAGCTGTTATGTTTTTGTTTGATTTGTTTAAGAAGAGACCGGCGCAACCAAGACTAAAGCCCTATCTCTGATTTTCTCTAAACTTGGTCGTAGCTACAGGTGGCAAAAATGTTTTTTAAAGTTCCAAGGAAAATATACACCCCTATCGTGGAATCCGGAAAAAATCATTTTGGTATCGCCGAATCCATAAAGTGAACAGTTCACTGTGTGGGTAATGTGAATGAGTTTCACTGTATCGTTGAAAACGTTCAAATCGATTTTTTCATTTCTCGTTCATGTCATCGCAAAAGCCAATCGAACGGGAAACTGAATCCGATAGAATTGGAATGGAAGATCAGTTGGAATAATCGGAATTCGTGGGATAAGGACTTCCTCTTCCTTTGAATGACCGTCGCTTGAATAACATTGTTTATAAGTTTCTTGACGGACAACCGCGTACCGTTGCACAATTTCGGATGATTCAGATTCCGCCACATGATTATGATCGATCCCACCTTCAGCTGGCACATCAAGCGAGTTCAATTCCGTCGGATAGTCGGTCGCTTCATCCTCGTCGGTCGCGCTGTCAACGGATTTGTACGAATGCAGTTCTCCAGCGATTTGACTTTGAATGATGAAATTGAAGCTATCGACACGTCCTTATTCTTCGCTGCTAGTATTGCCCGTTCACTAATCCAATCGAGATTTTTATAATTTTGTGCAATTCCGGGGAACATCACCAACGTATGAGTTCCTTCTTCGACGATGTGAGCTCGCAAAAAATGTCAATCCAGTCGAAACATCAATGGGAATTTGGCCATTGCCAAGCGCCAGCAGGTTAACTTTTCCACCCATCCACCCACATTCACGCAAAACGTCTTTTATCACAAATTTCACAATTATCCGAAATTTTCCAAGCTTCACAACGAATTTTCCGCCTTTACATCATTTTCCATTCGAAAATCCATTCCGAAACAATTCCACACAAAATTCCATACAAAAAATCAATTTTCGATTTTTCCAATTTCCCGACTTTTCCGTAGGGTTTTCCCAAAATTTTCTTTTAGAAGAATCTTCTCCTGATGGCAATTACGAACAACTGAAAAAAATTTCAGCCAAATCATTTTTGCCACCATTTTTATATATTATATAGATGTGTGCAATATTGAACTTTATTAAAATCAAAAAATAAAAATTCTAAAAACACCTCTCATTTCGTTCTTCCTCTTATGCTTCCAAAAATAGAGCTAACGTATCCATTATTATATCAAACACTTTATTTTTTATTTAAATCACTTTTAAAATTAACTTCTCATTGACTCCGGCGAATGCAACTACACAGATTTGTGTTGACAAATGAAAGACAGTGAAACCACCTTTCCCAAAAACGTGTCGATAACGAGACTTGTCCGGCGGATTCCACGATAGCAGTAGAAAGTGAAAGGGAATCGAATAAGTGAAGTGAAACTCAATTCCGATAGGGGTTATGATAAGCCTTGGATGCATTTTTTTCAGTATGTATAGACAGCAGCCCAATTACTAAAACGCAAAGAATGGTTCAGTTGTTCAAAATTAATTTTGGCTACTCTATTGGGTCTTTCAAACTTTTGAACACAATATGTACCCGTTATGCAGTGATCGGAAATTTGGAGGTTAATATTAATACCAGCAATTTGATTTCAATGAATTTTCAAATAAACAAAAATATGCTCAATGCAGGTTTTTTTTTATAAGAATGTACCTTGCTCCCAGAATGACCTAACAGCTGCGTTTTGCCCACTAAAAATGTCGATAGGTATACGTAGTAGATAAAACAGAATATCTTGTCCTGCGAACAGATGGCTTTTATGCAATGCAGTCCAAGTGTTTGTGCTATCACATAGAATCGGCTACACATATACTCGCTAGTCTGAAACTATTTGCAATTTTAGGATTCAATTCCGTATCGGGAATATCTACAAGTTCTTCGCAGAAGTACTCTCCTGTTTGCGATTACATAGCAAGTGTAAAGGTGTTTCTACTTCCTCCTCATTTATGCAACTGCGACATGATCATTTGCAGTGACTCATAGCTTCGCGGCATGTCTTTTTAGTCCACATTGCCTTGTTTGTACACCGACTTGAGTTACGAATTGTGCTCTGCTGACATTTATCAGGCTATGACTTGGTTAATTATTTAATAAAACAAATCAAAAATGAATAGTGTTGAGATGTTTTTTGAAAGCTGTGACGAAGAAGAAAACCAGAAAAAAGAGCTGGTAAAGTTAAGGAAGGAAATTCGAACCAAATCCAATCCATTGGATTTGCCTGACGTTGTGAGTGGTAGAAATAATTTAAATTGCAAACATTGTTTTAATTACAATAATTATTTTCATATTTAAAATGTATTTTAGACTATCAAAGTCGAAGGTGGTCCAAGACAATTGAGAGATAAGGCTATTTCGTCCCATTGCCGATTAACATCACGTTTTGTTAGCTCCTTTGTGAACGATTTTGCCAACGGAATATTTTTCTCCATTTCTTTCACTAACTGTTGAAATTGTCTTTTATTTGTGATTTTCATTTTAAAGAAAGAAAGATTCGTTAGTTAAATATTAAATACACATACTTTTCTTTAGCCCTTGATCACGCAGTTGTAAAAAATTAATGCAAACTATTGATATAGTTGCAGCTCTTTTTATACCCCTGTGGCACATCCGCAGGGCAGGGATACAAAAAACGATAGCTCGGTACTGCATGGTGCAGGGAAATAAGTCCCCGGGAACTAAGTCCACTGAGGGACTCAGTTCCCACCTAGTGGGAAATAAAACCACTTTCGTGAAGTGGACTTAGTTCCCATGTGAGGTGGGAACTAAGCCCACTTTCTTATGGGAACTTAGTACACATTCAACAGTTAAATGCATATGCAACGCTCCTGCTTAGGTTTACTGTCAGACTTGCAGTATACTTAGTTCCGGACTTAGTTCCCGGGGAATTATTTCCCTGCACCGTACTGCATCCTTCCGCTTTCTGGGTTTTTCATTATAAATGATTTTATGGCCTTAATTAAGGTCGTCGTGTAATAACTCATTACTTGTGTGCTTTGATTTATATGGTCCAAGGCAATTCAGAGAAAAGGCTATGTGGTCTCATTGCCGATTAACATCACTTTGTTAGGCCTTCGAGAATGATTTTAATTAAAAATTAAGTACACATACTTTTTTTAACACATTGGGGCATATTCATAGTTGTACTATAAACCCGGGTCTAACTAAACTCGAGTCTAAAGTTAACCCACAGGTAAAACACGACTGCTATTCATAAAGAATTTGCCAGCTCTGTTTAATTAGATCCGAGTCTAACGTGTATTCTACTACAAATCTATTACAATATACACTTTCTGACAACAATGTCGACGAATTTAAGAATTCTAATTTTTATTTTGTTGTTTTTCTGCTGTTTTGTAAAAAAAAATGAGATGAGCTGGAATAAAAAAGTTTTCAAAGAGCGAGAGAACGGAACCTGGTTTGAACTGAAGCAGGAAAAGTAATGTTGCCGCTGCATGAGTTCGTCCGAAGGTATTTAAAAGTCATGGACGATAAGGACAAACAAATTATTTAAAAAAAAAACAAACAAAGTATCACATTATTATAATTACTAGGCTCGCCCAGTGGTCGAAATTCGACCACACATTTAAACACAAAGCAACCCAACATGCATGCAGAACGTGCGTGCATGAAGTATGTGCGTCACCTAAATATATGTACATAAGCAATCTACTGAAGTGAAACTTCACAACAACAGTGTTTGCTTTGTTTTGTTTTGTTTTGGTTTGTTTTGTTTTGACCCACTATAAACCATCCATTTTAAAAGGAAATAAACAAAATTCCTGGAAGCCGATTGCAGCGCCACCTACTGGGTCCTTAACCATCCAGGGATCCCCTCAAACACACACACCAAATTTCAGCAAAATCGGTCCATGAGTTTAGAAGGAAATATATAAAATTCCTGGAACCCGATTGCAGCGCCACCTACCGGATCCAATTGTGAATCTAAAGTTAAACCATCCAGGGACCGTGCAAGTCGGTACGCGTGAAAGAAGTGAAACTTCTTAAAAAGTATCGGATCGCCATATACCTACGCCAATGGAGATTGAAAGACAACAAATATAATGTGCACCCTCTGCACCGCCCTCCCTTTCCATGACCATGGTACTTGTTCATACAATACTGCTTCTCATTTCCTTTGTTTCCCTCTTCATATGAAATACAACCAACTACCCCAACCCAACCTTACCCTTTTACCTCGTTTGTACGTCTCTTCTCTTATGAAGATTATTAATATACCTACCCCATGCTATACTGCAGCACGCACCCCATCCTGCATAGGACATACGATCACTATGTACATACAGCTGCTCCTGCTGACCATAGCACTCACTGAGAAAACAAATCAACCCTTTTCGAATGAGGTACACAGACACACCACCCCCACGTATGACGATGTGGTTTTGTTTTTGTTTGTCCTGTCGCACGATCGCAAAAAGTAGAATTTCGACTGAGCGAAGGGGAAATATTCATTTTCTTTGTTTGTTGTTGTTGTAACCAATGCAATTTAAAAATATTAATTTACCTATTTTACAAATGTTTTTTTCAAATAATTATTCTTCATAACACATCTATGAGTGGTAAGCTTCAATTCGGTAAAAAGAAAAATGGATTTTGTATTCTTTAAGTAGGGTAAATGACTATCACAAGAAATCGGGTCGGCTTTTAATATTATAATAGATACCCCATGCTATACTGCAGCACGCGCACCCCTTCCTACATTGGACATACGATCATATATATGTGTGTAACATACAGCTGCTGACCATAGCACTCACTGAGAAAGCAAATCAACCCTTTTCGAATGAGGTACAGCTACAGACACACCACGTATGACGGTGTGGTTTTGTTTTTGTTTACAGAATTTCGACTGAGCGAAGGGGAAATATTTATTTTCTGTATGTTGTTGTTGTAACCAATGTAATGTAAAAATATTAATTTACCTATTTAGCAAATACTTTTTTCAAATAATTATTCTTCTTAACACATCTATGAGTGGTAAGCTTCAATTTGGTAAAAAGAAAAATAGATTTGGTATACTTTAAATAGGGTAAATGACTATCACAAGAAATCGGGTCGGCTTTTAATATTATAATAGATGTAGGTAAGGTATCTCAGTGAGAAAACCAAAACGCATTGCCAAATTCCTCATCGATTTTTTTCGTTCACTTGGTTTTGAAGTACCTACAATAGAGTGAAAAACAACTTAAACATGTTTTGTCGTGATTAATATTAGACTCGAGTTTATCGTTTAGACATGGGTTTAAATTGTCTATGAATTACATAAACTCCGGTTTAGTTTAGTTATTATATAGTAATAGCTTATCAAAGATCTATGAATATGCCCCATTATGTATTACGCTGTCGTCCGCAAAATAGTCCACGACAGAAATGTATCATTTCCACGACAAACGTCGGTCGACACAAAACGCCTCACGCAATACCAACGATCGTCGTCGAAAAATACAATCCACATTTTTTGACATTTCAGACGCCATTTGTCGATCGTCGCCGCGACAAAAGTCGTTTATTTTCAGTCGCCAATACCAAACAGTCGTGTCGTTTTTTTAGACGACGACGATAGGGGTGATTGGTAACCCAGGCGTATACGTACTATATTCTTATATAAAATTCAGAGAAATGTATTTTCAGTGTTTGTTTGCTTCTATTTAGTTTTACTAAAGTTAAAGTGATTTTCATATCCAAACTAAATGTTCTTATGTAGATAAGTTGGATAAGTCCGAAAGACTAACCTAACCTAACCCCTCTACATCAATCCGTCCGACAGGCGGTGCTGCCGTTCTAAAATTCTGGAAAAACTTAATATTTGCTCATTATGGTGCAAAGATTAACAGTAGATTTGTATTTATTATTATACTAAAATTTCATGTAAACCTAATGAGTTTAGATATCTAATAATAAATTCACCGGCTCGTACAACTAACTATCTACATTATAATGTATTATTACCGATGAATCAGTAATTTGTCACTGAGATGAGAATTCAAACGTGATTATTCTAATATCAACGTTCAACCGGTCAGTAGTTTTATGTACATATATGGTTTGCTTACTTTTCCGTTTAATTTTGCAAGTTGCATTTTTTAAATCTTAGGAGTGTCATCTTATACTCACGTACGCAACATTCCGACATTAAAAAACAGAAAGATTTACGTCGACAGCTGCCAGACTTATCCACTGATCGATCATGTCTGAGTCTGATATCAATTTGAATAACCTATAGGGCATTCATTACTACATACAGGTTTTTCTTTCACGTAACCGAACCATTAATTGAAACATATGTTCATGGCCCACTCCTAACTCCACTCTGATCAATACTAAATCAACTCCATAAATACCATGTCTACTGGCCGGTACGGTGTATGGCCAGTTTCAAAGCTATGATCAAACTATACAGAAGCAGCTATGAGTAATAGATGAAAACTCTATTAAACTGTATTATTGTTTATTGATCAATTTAGTGGAATCACCAAAAGCTTATTATACGAATACGTCATGATCTGCAAAGATTTCCGAAAACGAAAGTTAATTGGTAGATGCTTAACCCATTCAGTGACCCGTCTGGCGTCTGGAATGAACGACAAGTTTCTGAATTCATAAGTAAACCCCAGCTCACGCCAAGTGCCGATGCGTGGGGTGGTTGTAAAAAAGAAATGAATAACTAGTACACTGCTCTCCGTGCCGTTGCTGTTTTCCCGAATGTTTAAACAAACATCAATCTAGAGCCTTTATTAAGATACATTTTAAAAGTGATTTGACGTATAAGATTTGCAATCGTGTGAAGCATAGAACACATACATATGCACTGAAAAATGTCCAAAACAAAATAATACATCTATCCAATCATCACTTCGATGACTTTACCTTTCCTCATGGCTGCTTAAGGAAGTCGTATTTTTCAGACGTCTGACTAAATATGTATAGCCAGAAAGCCCACTCGAAATTGCAGCTAGCCTTCGACGAGTAGGTACAGTGTATAGGGTAACACAACACTGTAATTGCGTAGGAAGACGCTGCGTTTCTGTTGATCGTTGATGTAAAATCAGCAAGCCCACCACGAAATGCTTTGAGTGCAGTCCAACGAAATACTTTTTCACAAATAACTGACATCATATTTAATTTGACTATTATGTACTCCAATCAGCTTGATATGCATACATGTAGCTTTGTATACAAATACATATTGTCACTCCAATGAAACTCTAAATACATACAAGGTCGTATTACTTAAGTCATTCTGACTTTGATTAAATACAGCTTATAAGACTGGGGCTGATTGAGATTTGAGAGAACTCAAATTGGTATAGTCATTACGTTATCGTCTTGAATATCTACTATTTTTAAGTAAAGTAGGTATACAGTATAACATTATACATGAATGTACCTACTTGTATATAACTATAAGCTACAGATACAGCTCATACGCTGCGGTCTAAACAAAAACAACCAGTTGAGGTTTTAAATAGTGTATCCAGATACTCAGTATATGATTCAAGCGCTATAACTGAGAAAAGATGTTAGACAGGTTTTGTTTCTTTTCACTCTAAATTTGGAATATACCTACATTAGACACATACCTACGTAGATAGATTTTGTCGGCTGAAATTTAATAAACATTTCTTCAAAAGTCATCTGAATATTATGTATTGTTTAGTAATTATATCTATTGCTGTGTGGTGCTTTTGAAGCTTTTTTGGTTTGTGTTTTATTATGATCATACGAATACTGCAAAAGCACCGATCTTGGCTGTGTAGGAAGTCAGGTAGGTGGGCTTGACCTACGCAGGTCTCCTCCAGCTACGCTTGTGCTGTATGATTGTGACGGCTTGTTTCAGATTCTCCAGCACCACAGACGATCAGTACGTTTTTAGTCGCGTTGAGTGTCGGTTAAGCTAGTTCGCAGTATTTCCATCATACACGGTATATAGATACATTTTTATTCTGTTCCCCCAATTAAAGCTAATTCTTGCGTTCGAATTCGAATATACATAAATAACTCGCGGCGTTTTATTAGGTGACGTTGTGCAATTTGCTTTTTAAATAATACTAATGCCTATGTGCATAAATTAGTTACTTTTAAACGAATTTAAAATTTATTTAAGTGATACTTACTAGTATATATGTCAGTGTGAAAAAGACATACATATTTATACCTAATTAATAATAAAAAATAGTTTTATAAATAAGCAAAATGGTGTCTAAAAATAACAAGAAAAAAACCGGTGTTAAGACTAGTGAGCAAACTAGCCAAATATCAAGCACTGCGGAGAAATCTGCAAACGAATCACTAAAATCATCAATCGACAAATCTAAACATTCCGATATTCAATTTTCATCTATATCTAAGAGCAGTAGCAGTAGCAGCACCAGTAAATCAATGCAGCAACAAAAGACATCCATCGAAGTATCTTCAATATCATCACAACAAGCGAAACAGATCTCTTCGGATTTTTCAGATGCAAAAATCATTTCAGGAGACACATCTTTTGGTGTTGAGTCCGTGGGCTTAACGAAAGCAACTCTACAACCAGCTTCGACATCAAGCATGACAGATAACAAAGGACTTACAAGTGATTTCTCAAAGACAGAAGGGCACCAATTAGCTTCTAATTCCAGCATTACATCAGACAGCAAAGGACTAACAACTATTTCCTCGAAATCAGAAGAGAAAAAATCAGCCATGCACTCAGCTTCAACAGCAAGCATAACAGAAAGCCAAGGGCTGACAACGATTTCCTCTAAATCAGAGCAGTTGAAATCCCAAAGTTCTGATATGAAAACAACTGAGAAATTCTTGCTCAGCGAAGGTAGTACTTCAATAACTGATCATTCCAGCAGTGTTGTTTCTTCGAGTTTTGAACAACAAAATACAAAATCTGCCAATTTCATAAGCACCGAACAATCTACGCACAGTCAAATCGGATTAACTGATCAACTTTCTTCAATAGCTGTGGATTCTAGCTCGTCAAATCTAAAAACCAACAATGCATCATCATCCACTCTCGAACAATTCACATCATCGTCTTCGAATAAAATTGAATCATCCAATTCGAGTGAGACTGTTTCTAAACTGTCCTCAATCGGCACATCTGAAGTACTACTACATCAGCCAACAGTTGTGCCACGCAGGTCCAAAAAGGAAACCACAAAAAATCAATCAACCAATTTACAGCAAAGGGTCGAATCTCTAGAGTCAGTTTCAAAGGAGCAAGTATTCGACGTGAAAACAAAAACTTGGACCGAAATTAACGAAAAGACTTTAGTTAAGACTCAACCAACTCTGCTGCGTTACGTCAGCCAGGACTCGGATGGCTCCTACAAAGTAACCTATAAGAAAAAAATATTCGACCGGAGAAACAACAAGTGGAAGGTTGTCGAAGAGAAGGTTGTAGACAGTGCACATGATGTAGGCTATCCCGAAATAGTCGATGATGTCATCAACAGCACGACCACAACGTACACCACGAAAGTTTACGATACGAAACTTGGCAAATGGAAAATTGTCGACGAAAAATCGTTTGTGGACGCAAAAGCTTTTGTGCCAACTGACATCGCCCGCGAGATAGAGAAAGATAACACAGACGTAGCTAACATAACAACTACAACCGAAGTGACAAAGGTAAGCTTTTGATGTGCTCTCCCTCATTCCTATACAAAATTTACAAAATGTCATTGATGACGAGACGAGCCGATGAATTTTAATTTATAAAGAAAAATAAATAGGTAGTTATGTTGAGTAAGAGTTGCTTGAATAGATGACGTCATGTCTGAAGAGAATTATTAAAAAAAAAAAAAAAACATAAACACCGTGGAATGCGATTTGCTATATCTGTACAGCTGATTGCTAAAATGATAAGATAACGTACAGACAAGTATCTACGAGATAGCCACATTTTTTTTATTTTATTCGAGGTCAAAGCGCTAAAAACATTTAAAAAGTGTAGCTTACTAATTGTACAGAAAATTTCCTGTTGCATGAAATAATTTGGAAATGTTAAATTGTACGAGTATGACATGCCACAATATTTATTATGAAAATATAGAAATGCAAATCGTTTTTTTTTTAGCAAAATACTTTTTTATTTTCATTCTTCCACATACCTAGACCTACACGGAATGCTCTTGCTCATTGCTCATTAATCATGAACTAAAAAAGAAATTCCCATAAATATTGGAGATAAAAAATGTGTATTTTTTTTTTCTTTGGAGTAAAGCTAGTATTAGACGATATGTTGAATCAGCATACGTATGCTGAAAATTGTGTTCCAATCACAACATATCGTGTAAACAAAAATTTTTTGTCATCAAGTTTGCACGATATGTTGTGATTGGAACACAATTTTCAGCATACGTATGCTGATTCAACATATCGTCTAATACTGGCTTAAGTATTTTATTTTAGTTAGGTAATTTTATTTTAGAAAAACTTCTCAGAAAAAATTATGCTGTGATATGTTAATTATGTACTGTGCGTTTTTATAGAATTTATCTCCAGTGCATTCAAACAATTATTAACCTAATTTATGTGGTTTATTGGATTACGACATCAACTACAGCCTAGACCGGATAATGTCACATTCAACGGGCAGCTTAATAATACCACTTTTAGCGGGTTGTGATAGTATCTTTATCTGGTGTAATACCTATAAATTTTAGAAATTTGCATTTGGTGGCTCAGTGGTTCATGTTGTGGACTACTGAGGGAGGGGTATTAGGTTTTAGATCTGATCCACACCTTAGTGCGTACAACTGGCTTGAGAAAGCTTCTCGGCATAAAACTGTAGGTTCCTTCTATTCGTTCCAAAGATACAAAACTAACACACGCGATTGTGAGATGCTAGGCCAATACCGACCAATTGCGCCAACTACATTTATTTAGTGGCATCAATCAAACATAAAGAAGTGCGTTGTTTAATGAATAAGTTTTTAACTAGAAATATTGAGCGTAATTGTGAAACAAATATTCGAAGTGCACTTTTATAATTGTAATTATTTTAATATTACGTTTTTGGCAACAATTTAAACATTTCCAAGGAACCACATTCAAAGTAAGAGTTTAAAGTTTTTAATCGCATGAGTCATGCGATGGTTTTTAACCTATTAGGATGGTAATAGAATTCGGGACTTATGTCCCACTAATTGAATTGGGGACCTATGCCCCACCCCGGTGGGCGCAGTAGCGCAGTGGTTAGTGTGCTGGACTACTGTGCGAGGGATCCCAGGTTCGATCCCCGGAAAAACACAAATTACATCTTAAGGTTTTTTTTCTACTGCGCCACCTCTCGCGAACGTCTGACAAACATCCGAGAGTATGACTGTCCTGAAAAAGCTTCTCAATTCAGCCGTTCGTACTCGGCATAAAATTGTAGGTCCCTTCCATTCGTTCCAAAAATAGAAACTCACACAAAACGAATGGTTGCGAGAAGCTAGGCCTTGGGTGTCTACCGCCTGTTGCGCCGCCTATTTATTTTTTTTATGCCCCACCCCAGCAGGACGTAAGTCCCGAATTTTTATTGTCGAAAATGAGACACAAGCCCCGAATAAAACGCAAACAATTGGATATTTTTGATTTTAATAATGTTCATGTAACATTTGCGGTTATATGCATCTAGCATGCTTGTAGTTCGCATCATGTGTCTTATAAATTCAGAACTGTTTTGTTAGGTGCTGACATAATAAAATATAAAATAAATTATTGCTATCACTTTATATTTATACAATGTGTAGTAGTATATAATCACCCCTATCGTGGAATCCGCCGGGGGGAATTATTCACGAAAAAGAATATTTTGGTACCGTCAAAATCGCAAAGTGAACAGTTCCCTGTTCGGGAAAAATTCGATTTGAACGTTTTTAACGATATATTGAAACTCTTTCACATTACCTACACGGGGAACTGTTCAATTTGCGATTTTGACGATACCAAAATATTCTTTTCCGTGAATAATTCCCCCCGGCGGATTCCACGATAGGGGTGAATATTATTGCTATTATTTTCCTTTCATTTTCTTAAAGTATCTGCAATTAACTTAGGCTGCTGTTATAGCTATCAGGAAAATGCATCCGTAAAAAAATTGTTTCACTTTTTTGGAGCACTTAAACTTAATCGTTGAACTCAATCTTGGTCTTAAAATGTTGCTTTTGAATTATAAAACTAATTCGTCAAAAAAAATTAATCAATTGATCTTTAAATTTTCTAAAAAAAGAATTTCTTTATTTTTCCGTACGAAAAACTTTTTCTGTTCAACTTCTCAACCAGTTTCACGAAGTATTCCACTGAATTCCTATGATATGCTATGGCTAAATGTGTTCTGTTTCGTGTTTCTACGGATGGATTTTACTGATGGCTATAACTGCAGCCTTACTTTAAATGGAACTCCAAGAGTTTCAAAAATGCAATCTATCTGCAAGGCAAGACTATTATTGGGCAAGTCCTGGCAAACAACGAAATAAGAGGGATAAAGTGAAGAACCTAAAGGCGTAGCCAAACAAAATTTTGGAGCAAGGGAGGATCGATTTGGGGTGTGAAAATTAAAAATTCGCGCGAATCGATCCTCCCTTGCTCAAAATAATTTTTTGGCTACGCTTTTAGGATTTTGAAATTGATTACGTAGGGGATAGGACACAGGGGGTGAATTTCCGAAATATACTTTTGGGTTAGGATAGTTAGATATAAGTTAAACATAATTACGCTCGTATTTTGATAAAGGGTCAAAAGTGCACATTCATGTTGTGAAGAGTCCTCTATTGGAACCTCCTGAAGGCATTTTGGCTATAATGAATTATATTACATGAGGCGGTGTGGTGTAATAAATTGTTCTATGTTACAGGAAAATTTGATATATGGCCTATGTTTCACAAAAGTGAATAGGTAACTGTAATTTTAGTTACAAGTTGCTGTCTTTTTTTTATGTACATTTTATTAGTGCACGTGTAATAAATTTGTAAAAAATTCTGGTTCAGGTTTCAACTAGATATCTCAATTGCATCCCGAGTTATAAATATATAAAAATATATATATATATATAAATCATAAAAAATATTAGCGAAAAGATTTTTGAAAAAATTTTTTTTTGCAGTCACTATTAGAAAAGTTTGGAGAAACTTTTTGCATCAAAACATTTTTTTTGTGATACCGAGGAAAAAAGTCAAAAAAGTAGACATTCACAAAAATTCTAAATTCTAAAATTTTTAAATGGGGACTAATGGGTTAAGAAAAGTTTTGTATCATTCAAACTGAATTTAAATGACCTTTCCATTGGTGCCAAATTTATATGAAGTAAGTTTCAAATTATGAGCAGAATTAACTTTAGTTTTGTCAAAATACTTGTGCCGGCCACTGTATATCGTCGTCGTTCGATGAAAACTCCCTACGTCCATTTTATTGGTTTTGACATATTTGCATTTGAAATTGGTAAAGAATATTAAAAATCCAAAAATGCACATATTATGTTGATAAGAACTATCTATAATCGAAATTCTGTATATTATTACGTTTTACAATCGATTAGAGTAGGCTAGTGAATTTCAACAAACAGAAAACTTCAAAACGTTTGCCAGTCAAAACCCCCTAAGTCCATTTAGGGAGTTTTCACTGACAAGAAATTCAAAATGTTTTGATTTAGGGAGTTTTCATTTTATATAATTTGGAAATAGAGAAACTAAGGACTTAGGGAGTTTTCACAGAACACAGAGTTTGTTATTTGATTATACATGGTGTATTTATCTCAGTTTTGAGAAAAATTGACTTAGGGAGTTTTCATTGAACGACGACGATATTATGTCAATACGAGCGAAGTTTAGTAACTAAAATAAAAGTCAAGTTGCCACAAAAATTTCATAGCTAGTTTCACAGCTAATTGAAACGTCAAACAAAAAAAAAAATACTTTCAAAATTGAAATTTAAGGAAAAAAATTAAAAAAAATTTATTGTAGTGCCTTTAATTTGTGACGGAGAGGCTACGAATTTGGCAATAATGCCTACAATAATGACAGAAAGTGCAAAAATTCGCCACAACTAAAAAAAAAGATTTGCCAATATTATTAAGGAAATAGAGAAAGCAAAACTGCTTTTCTGAGCTCTGTTGCATTTACAAGCAATGAAAGTTCTTCATCAGATAAATCTTTTACGATAGGTGGATGAGTTATTTGACATTCATTGCAAAAAATAATGTTTATGTAGTCAGAAGCATTGAATAAAGTTTTCGGGGGCTTAAATATTCGGTTAGAAACATATTTTTTTTTGGTTTAATGATTCGTTTTAAAGCAAGCTCCCTAATGTGATACCTTTTATCGAAGGGCATTGCAACTAAAACGTTTTCGGGATGTGCGAAAAAGGTGTTTCTTTCAATTATTCTGAATTATTCTACTGTTTCGACTGGCTCCACTGTTTCAAACGTTTCCATTGATCCTACTCTGTCGACTGGCCCTACTCTCTCGGCTAAACTGCGGGGGGCAAGATTATTCAATGCACATGCAGTAGGTACGTTCTTTTCGATCTAGTCGCTTTTGAATTTTTAGACTTTCGGGCTTATCAACAGAACCGATTACCATTTTCCTGTCGTTTTTTTGATCCGCTAAAATGTGCCTTTCATTAACAGAAATCAAATTCACAGGAGGCAAGCCTCGAGGCAAGCCTTCAAATGCAAACCAACAACTTTTCATTTGGTAAAATACGCTAACTTTACAAATTTTAGTATTATTAAAAAAGATTGAAAAGAAAAAAAATTTAAAGAACAAAGTTCTTTTTTCGAAATTTCACCGTCCCGAATTTATTTCCCGAAGTGGCTATTCGCCCGTTCATTTTGACAGATTTTGTACTGAACTGTCGTTTACCGATGTTCGGGACACGGGTACGTAATCAACGTAACGTAATCCTATTTTGATTAAAAACTCTTTATAAGTATAAAAGTTTGATCCTAAACGTACGGCATAATGTCCGAAAATGGAGTTTGGAGTCCTTGCCGCGAGCGTAGCGAGCCACATACCCCAACTTGACGCAATATAAACTTTGACATTTCGTTACGTACCCGTGTCTCGAACAACGGGCGAATAGCAACAGCCTTTATTTCCATTGGTTCTACTTCCGAAACCGAAACATTTTATGAACTCTTACAAAAATTTAGTTTCAGTAGGTACGCTAAATTTCTTCACTTAAATACTAACGAATTCAAGTTGTCATTGAGCTTAATAAAGAGACATGGCCTACTTCCATTGAACGTTATGACGATGGCTAGCGATAGATTTATCCAACTTCATGTAAAAAACTGACATTTCTCTTTAAGTAGAAAATAGTAAAATTTGCCGCCACAACACGTGCGATAATAAGAGTTTATTTTGTATTTTTTTTACACAATCTCTTCAAATTTAACCATTTAACTTTTGCAAACACTTAACAATTCCTAAATTTCAATTTTCTAATGTTTCCATTTGTGTTTCGCACTTTTTACTATAAATTTTTCACCAATAAACTAGATAATACCTAACCCCCGTCATATAAAATTTCGTTTGTTTCAAAAAATTTTTTTAGCTGTCATTTTGTTTTTTTTTTTTCTCATTTGAAACCGACGTTTTTGCGAGCTCCTCTATTGTAATGAAATAGCATTTGGCAGGTAAACGAATGTGAAAATTGAAAACATAAACAAATTCTATGGTAAAGTCGAAGTGGACGCCCGTTTTTGACGTCCTCACTTCACTCTATCAATGCAAAGACCCTCAATCCTTTGCGAGAATTATATCTGAATGTGGATTTTCGTTGCATTTTCTGTGCCATCTACCTCATCTTTCTACTCACTCAAAATCGACTTGTCTCTCTGGACACCACGTTCATGGGAAGGCACAAGTGCTCAGTGCAAAGTTCACTATTCCTGTACTTGTACCTATTCAATTTCGATTTAAGAAATTTGATTTCAGTGGAATGACGCCTTAGTTTTATGTGTAGCCAAATCGTTCATCGGAATGACAGTCATGCCTATGATCGTGTGTTCATGCACAAAGAAAATCATATGCACCAACTTGGGGATATAAAAGTTCGGCTGGCTTCAGCTTCCCGGCAATTGTCAAGATGAACCGCTGGCTGGCGAGGTTTTAGAAAAACACCTCTAATAATAATAATATATGCAAACGACAACATTTAGGAACAGACCATAATACAATACGAACTGAAATCTATACATACGAGACGAGATGGTTCGAAAATTGTATTTACTTTACATTAGTAAAGTTACATTAGTAAATTTTACGATAACGATAATGAGTAGTTTTAGATTTAAGTAAATCAGTTTTAAAATTGAAAAATATTACAAAACTAGTATCTACATATATTTAATATCTACAAATAGCTCATCAATATTTTTTTCAATGTTTTTTATTTATTTTAGATTTTCGATGCTAGTATTAATGATTGGCGTGTAGTTGATGAACGTACTCATACGGATGTTATAGAGAAAATTGTTGATCCGCCCAAGAAAATAGTCTTTGTTGACGAATTCACGAACATTGAGAAAGATACTCAATATCTGGAAAATATAAAAAATGTTACTGACATATCTAACAAATACTCTAAACATACAAACAGAACGACAAATATTTACGATGAAGTGGATCATGTTGCCCGTGACACTAGAGACACCACTATTCTCGATTCACGAAACGTAAGTAAATAATCAATTATTTATTTTATTGTTTAAATACATTTTCATATCGGAATAAACAGACGTATCGCGTATCTATCTGCATACCAAAGCTATTCCTAAAACTAGTCAGATATAATGTTTTATTGAAAATGAAATAAAAATCATAAATTTTGCTGCAAATATTTTAGTGGGCCATGCTCAATTGCTCATAGGAACACAAGCTCAAAATATAATTTAATGAGCAGACTGAGTAAAAAGCTGATTACGGAGTACGGACTTACAGCAGGGTTGTCAGATGTAGCGATTTATCGCTAAAAAGGCGATTTAAAATTTCATTTGGCGACACGGAAATCGGTTTGGCGACGCGACGCACCCTAAATTTTTAGATTTTGGCGATTTAAATTTTTTTAACCAAAATCCTCATATTGTTTGACCAAAATTCTCCTATTTTTTTTTCTTTTTTATAATTTCCACTTAAACCTTACATCTGTGATGGCTGTAACGAAATATTAAACGATATTGATTTCGGGTCGGATTTTGAAAGAATCGCGATGGAAAACAGTGGTAGCACAGAGCATGTGAATGAAGTTAAGAAGAACGTTAAAAATTTAATTCTTGTTTTACTAAGAGAAATACGAAAAAGATTGACTGCACTGCACCACACTTTTTGTTTCTTTGAGATATTTTTCACCAGGCGTTTGTTTAAGCCAACTGCGATGCCGTTTTGAAAGTCTGCTTGTAAGCTTGATTCCACCCAAAAGCTTACAATTTACTCAGTGGGAAAAATTAATTGCTGACAAATGATCAAATGAATTTTATCTAGAATTTTAAACGAAGAAGACGTTTCGAAGTTTTGGAACAAGGTGTACAAAATGACAAATGCCTTAGGACAGAGTTCCAGGAGCTTGTGGAATTTGCATTAAGTTTTTTATTACGTAAAAATTACGAGCTGCACAAATTCATTTGATTTTTTATGGTTTTTGAATTTGGAGTGGAACATTTTGAAATTTGCCGATTTTTTTCGCGTTTTATATTTTACGTTTGGCGATTCCGGTTTTTAAAACCTGACAACCCTGACTTACAGTCACATTTGACAGAAAAGAAACAGGATGAACAAAATAGCCTTGTTGTTTTGGCACAGGTAGACATTAGGTACTTTTATGTACATATTTCATGTGGGTTTAATTCAAATTAAAACATGTAAAATGAGCGTCAAAAGTGAGAAAACACCGATTATTCTTTGAGTTTTCCTTAGGGTCTGGAAACAGGTCTAAAAACCAACAAACTGTAAAAAGTTTGATTACGAAATAACAATAATTCAACATATATTTCTTGTCGGCAGCAAAAAGACAAATAAGAACCGCAATGGTGTTCACTCACTTTTGATGCTCACTGTATAAATAAACTATTTTTGTTATTTTAAATGTTAATTCTTTTTGACATTTCGTCGTACAAATAATTATTAAATACAGGATAAACTAATGGTCTGTCTATTCCGCTATGTTTTATGTAATATAGGACGTATTTCATAACATGGTTAATATTATATTATTATTTCACAGCTTGGAGTCGCTAACAATAGAAAAAAAATAACGCATCAGCAGAATGAGAAGTGCATCTGTGAAATTTGTACTTGCGGGTAAGTTACTCTTTGTTCAAAATTAAACATCTCTACCTAAAAATGCTCAATTTGGTCTTATTGGTCAAGATATGTCGGGAAATTATTGAATATATTTTAGATTTACAGGAATTACAAATCCGTCTAGTTCATATGGCAATATTGTTAGGCCATTGGCCTAATAACCAGCTTGTTAATTATTATTATGTATTATCTTCCACTTAATATGATCTGGTTATTGATGTATACGAATTTTTATTTGTACATATCTATATAAAATGTAGTAGATTGCACATATGATTATGTACTTTTTTTTGATCAAAGTGTATTTTTATAACCTCCAAAAGAAGGTATACTCACTTTGTCATTACATTTGTAACGCCAAGAAGGATATCCTATAAAGTATATAATATATCGTTCCCTTTCTGCGTTAAGCACGTATCTACAAAACATTCATTCGTCAGGAATTAAAAAAAAGAATAGCTTCCCTTAATCGAACACAATACACATGTCAAAAATCATGTCAATTTTTGACAGGCTGACATCATATTGACCTCCAGGTTAGTCAAACTGTCAAATTATAAATAATAGAAAGATTTTACTGATACATGCGTTTAATTATTCCTGAAGAAGAGATGTTTTGTAGATACGTGCTTAACGCAGAAAGGGGACGATATTCTGAATCAGGATTACATATCTACATTCAAAATCGATGTAGTCATTTCCGTCTGTCTGTCTGTTGAAAACACGATAGCGTCCAAACGAATCGACAGGGGCGAATACAATTTTGTGAGAGGACTCCTTTTTACGGGATTGAAAATGGGCTATATCGGTCGAGTTGTTTGGTACCCACTATAAAAAAACAATATTAGACCCATGTGTATTGTGTAGTGTACGTACTAACTAACATGCCTACCATTTTGCATGACTTGTTTGCACCGGAGGGTTCAAAACGCCGATGATAACACTTTCGCAAAAGTGAAATATTCGGTCGTTTACCTTCAACTACATTTTTTTTGCGAAGAAAACTTTTACGAAAAGGATTTTGTAAAAAATGTGAGAACAAATTTAAAATAAAAGGACAGTTCCAAAATCGTTTGGTGAAATGTGTTAATCACATTTAAAAACATTGATCAAACCTGTGAAAATCTGAAGTCGAATTTTAAACCAAAATGTTCCATAAAACGTAAAAGATATTTCAAGAAGCCAGTGTTAGTCAACCCTTTCTATAGATTCATTAGAAAATAATTGAAAAGATACTGATTTGACACTCCATCGCGAAGCCTTACTTCCTAAAACTTTTTTTAGGGTATTGCTATTTTCCTCGTTTACCTGATTGCATCTCTCCTATTAAATTTCTTGAGCCTGATTGACATTTCCAGAACGAAGGAAATTAAATGAACGAAAATAAACCATAACAGAAAATCCCGAAAAACATTTCAAAAACTATAATATATTTAAAGTGCTTCATCAAACTTCTTTTTGCCGATGTATTGGGTCAATTCAACTTTGGCATTCTGAAATAAATCTAACCACGAGATTTTCCAAACAAGTTTCTGATTTTGGTGTGAAACCTTCCCCGTCTTAGACCAAAAATATGTAATGCTGCTCGACGAAATGAAAATTATCTCGGAGCTGGAGTATTATCTAGACCAGACGAAGATGAAGATCACATACGGATTTACTGATTTTGGTGAACTTGCTAGGGTTAAGGAAGTTAGGGCACTGCACATGCATTGATGCTAAATTCTAATTAGACACATAGATACTATATATATCGACTTATATAGACGCAGCAAACGGTGAACAAATTACAGAATTATATTAAAATTTACAATTATCTACAACTTGCGACCAGGGTAGCAACAGGGTCCTTTTAATTTAGCGGAAAGTGAAATTTCACTTAATTGTTTTGATAAAAATCGGAATTTAGCTACTTCGACAGCAGATTTTATTTCAAGAATGGCTTGTTTATTTGACAATTTAGATAGCAGTTCTCTGTATTCGTCAAATCAAAATAAATCTTCAATTACCACAAATTCCGACATTTTCAAAAAATATTTACTCTTGCGCTACGTTGACACCTCCATGCTTTTTAGGTCTAGTCCAAAGTTTTAAAGGAATATTGAATTTATGACAGCATACTCAAAAATAATTGTTATCATCTCATTTAAATCAAGTAAGTCGCAGAAAAAAAAATTATTTTTTCTGCTCTCCGATTTACAAGAAATTTAAAAATTTAAGAACTTCAGATTACACCAGTTACGATATAGCAAATATAGAAACCATTTTACCTACATTATTAAAATATTAAGTACATACTTACAAAAAGAAGATGATTTCGATTGTGACAATCAAAATTTTGATAAAAATGTTTGTCCACCTGAAATGGAATGAGAAAAAGAAAAAAAATCAGCTTAACATTTTATATACATTAATAGAGAAATCCAGAATATGATTAAATAGGATTGCATTGAAGTCGTACTAGTAGGATTAGGCCCTATTGTTTTATTTTGCAAAAGGGCAAAGATAAACCTTTTGCTTATTAAATATTAATTTGATTTTAATAAAATGCTACCATTCAGTTTCATTAACTTAATTCATTATTTTATTTCAGTCGTCATCACTGCGTCAGCAGTCAAACGAGTTCGCAAGATGATAAAATTAAAGTTTCAACTGATAAAATGCAAATAACGCAGAGTGAGCAGCATGGTAAGTCAAGAAAACAATTGAGTAAATCGCTCTTTATGTAATATCCCAAACAACAGGACCCTAGGTGTACCTTATGACAGACACTCGCTTGATTGAGCTTTTATCTTAAGTCTTAACTTTATTTCTTAGAGGCTCTCTCGAGGTTTAATTTTTTAGTCCGATAAGTACCTACATCCTAACTATACCGCAGTTACAGACGGTTTTAACCGAATTCATATATTCCTTCTGAGGTTCTTCCGAATTGAATGACTGCACTGAAATACTATATTGCCTTATTTTTGTCGCGAAAAGAGATTGGTAAGGATAAGGAAACCGTTATTTTGTTTTAAGCGCAAGATAGCTTAGAGCGGATCTTCTTCAGATGATGAGCAACTGATTTATTCTTACCAAAACGAGTTACTGCACAATCCTAAGAAGTACGTCCTGTGCTTGCTTATTACCGATATAAAATGTACAGACGCAGATAATATAACGGTTAGACCAGTGTCCGGCTTAAAGCGAATCGGCCGAAAACTATTATATTTCTTTATGAATACCAGCGGGTTTTTTTAAGGAATTTTTTTTATGTAGTGCATATTATATCCAATACCTTACCTACCTATATAAAAAAAAATATTTATTTCAAATTGACATGATTTTTATTTTAATTTTGCAGACACATCCGAAGAAAAATTGACGATTCGAAAAAATACATGGACAAAGTCTGATCTCGAAAAAGCAAGGCGGGAGGCACAAGACATTTTACAGGAAAATCATCTGCAGTCAGATAAGAACGATTTTTACGGAAAAAGTGACAACCTAGCTTCAAGCACATACATAGAATCTCAAAATGAAACGAATAACTCGATAAAAGTTATAAACTCAATTGATCTTCCCACTGTTATTAAGCCTACAGATAATCTGAAATTAGAAGGTGAATTCATCATTCCTGAGAAAGAACCATACCGCCCAGCAGATCGATCCATTCAGGTAATTAGAACTGATAACTTAAGAACGGAAGGCGAAATGACATTTGATCAGAGAGACGAATACAAATTTGTAAAACGACCGGAGCAGTTTCGCCCAAAAAATAATTTGTTCTTAGAAGGAGAATTCTATATGTCCAACGAAAATGCATACCAAGTAACCGAACCTGTAGACAGTCCAACGATCAAACGACCAGTTGATAATTTACGGCCAGAAGGTCAGTTTTACACCCCAGAAAAAGAAGGCTTCCGTCCTGCTGAGCGGCCACAGCAAAAGAGACCGGAGGATAACCTCCGGCCCGAAGGCGAGTTTTCGATACCTACGAAAGAACAATTTAAGCCAGCGGAAAGGATAGTACAGGTTATTCGAGAAGATAACTTAAGAACAGAAGGTGAAATGACGTTTGAGGAAAGACGAGATTATCAATATGTTAAGAGACCAGACAAAATCAAGCCCGTAGATAACCTAAAGCCAGAGGGTGAATTCTACACTCCCGATAGAGCCAAGTTCCAACCAGCTGAGAGACCAATACAAAAGAAGCCAGAAGATAACTTGCATCCAGAAGGTGATTTCTATACTCCAGATAAGGCCAAATTCCAACCTTCTGAAAGACCAACACAGAAGAAACCGGAAGACAATCTCCACCCAGAGGGAGAGTTTTATGCACCCGATAGGCCTGCTTTTAGACCGGCCGAAAGACCCCAGCAAAAGAAACCTCAAGACAATCTTCGTCCTGAGGGTGAGTTTTATACTCCAGATAAAGAAGGATTTAGACCAGCTGAAAGGCCTGTGCAGAAACGTCCAGAAGACAATCTCAGACCAGAAGGGGAATTTTCGGTGCCCAAAAAAGAACAATTCCGCCCCGCTGAAAAAACAGTTCGAATCATTCGCGAGGATAATTTGAAAACTGAGGGTGAAATGACATTCGAGGAAAAACAGGAGTACCAGTTTGTTTCAAGACCTGAACAAGTTAGACCTTTGGATAATTTGAAGCCAGAAGGGGAATTCTACACTCCCGATAGAACCAAGTTCCAACCAGCTGAGAGACCAAAACAAAAGAAGCCAGAAGATAACTTGCATCCTGAAGGTGAATTCTATACTCCAGATAAAGCCAAATTCCAACCGGCCGAAAGACCAAAACAGAAGAAACCGGAAGACAATCTCCACCCAGAGGGAGAGTTTTATGCACCCGATAGGCCTGCTTTTAGACCAGCCGAAAGACCAGTTCAGAAGCGTCCAGAAGACAATCTCCATCCCGAAGGAGAATTTTATTCTCCAGAAAAGGAGAAATATCGACCAGCCGAAAGGCCCCAGCAAAAGAAACCTCAAGACAATCTTCGTCCTGAAGGTGAGTTTTATACCCCAGATAAAGAAGGATTTAGACCAGCTGAAAGGCCTGTGCAGAAACGTCATGAAGACAATCTCAGACCAGAAGGAGAATTTTCGGTGCCCAAGAAGGAACAATTCCGCCCCGCTGAAAAAACCGTTAGAATCATTCGAGAGGATAATTTGAGGACTGAAGGTGAAATGACATTCGAAGAAAAACAGGAGTACCAGTTTGTTTCAAGACCTGAACAAGTTAGACCTTTGGATAATTTGAAGCCAGAAGGGGAATTCTACACTCCCGATAGAGCAATGTTCCAACCAGCTGAGAGACCAAAACAAAAGAAGCCAGAAGATAACTTGCATCCTGAAGGTGAATTCTATACTCCAGATAAAGCCAAATTCCAACCGGCCGAAAGACCAAAACAGAAGAAACCGGAAGACAATCTCCACCCAGAGGGAGAGTTTTATGCACCCGATAGGCCTGCTTTTAGACCGGCCGAAAGACCTGTTCAGAAGCGTCCGGAAGACAACCTCCATCCCGAAGGAGAATTTTATTCTCCAGAAAAGGAGAAATATCGACCAGCCGAAAGGCCCCAGCAAAAGAAACCTCAAGACAATCTTCGTCCTGAAGGTGAATTCTACACTCCAGATAAAGAAGGATTTAGACCAGCTGAAAGGCCTGTGCAGAAACGTCCAGAAGACAATCTCAGACCAGAAGGGGAATTTTCGGTGCCCAAAAAAGAACAATTCCGCCCCGCTGAAAAAACAGTTCGAATCATTCGCGAGGATAATTTGAAAACTGAGGGTGAAATGACATTCGAGGAAAAACAGGAGTACCAGTTTGTTTCAAGACCTGAACAAGTTAGACCTTTGGATAATTTGAAGCCAGAAGGGGAATTCTACACTCCCGATAGAACCAAGTTCCAACCAGCTGAGAGACCAAAACAAAAGAAGCCAGAAGATAACTTGCATCCTGAAGGTGAATTCTACACTCCAGATAAAGCCAAATTCCAACCGGCCGAAAGACCAAAACAGAAGAAACCGGAAGACAATCTCCACCCAGAGGGAGAGTTTTATGCACCCGATAGGCCTGCTTTTAGACCAGCCGAAAGACCAGTTCAGAAGCGTCCAGAAGACAACCTCCATCCCGAAGGAGAATTTTATTCTCCTGAAAAGGAGAAATATCGACCAGCCGAAAGGCCCCAGCAAAAGAAACCTCAAGACAATCTTCGTCCTGAAGGTGAATTCTACACTCCAGATAAAGAAGGATTTAGACCAGCTGAAAGGCCTGTGCAGAAACGTCCAGAAGACAATCTCAGACCAGAAGGCGAATTTTCGGTGCCCAAAAAGGAACCATTCCAGCCAGCTGAGAGACCAAAACAAAAGAAGCCAGAAGATAACTTGCATCCTGAAGGTGAATTCTATACTCCAGATAAAGCCAAATTCCAACCGGCCGAAAGACCAAAACAGAAGAAACCGGAAGACAATCTCCACCCAGAGGGAGAGTTTTATGCACCCGATAGGCCTGCTTTTAGACCGGCCGAAAGACCTGTTCAGAAGCGTCCGGAAGACAACCTCCATCCCGAAGGAGAATTTTATTCTCCAGAAAAGGAGAAATATCGACCAGCCGAAAGGCCCCAGCAAAAGAAACCTCAAGACAATCTTCGTCCTGAAGGTGAATTCTACACTCCAGATAAAGAAGGATTTAGACCAGCTGAAAGGCCTGTGCAGAAACGTCCAGAAGACAATCTCAGACCAGAAGGCGAATTTTCGGTGCCCAAGAAGGAACAATTCCGCCCCGCTGAAAAAACCGTTCGTATCATTCGTGAGGATAATTTGAAAACTGAGGGTGAAATGATATTCGAGGAAAAACAGGAGTACCAGTTTGTTTCAAGACCTGAACAAGTTAGACCATTGGATAATTTGAAGCCAGAAGGGGAATTCTACACTCCCGATAGAGCTAAGTTCCAACCAGCTGAGAGACCAAAACAAAAGAAGCCAGAAGATAACTTGCATCCTGAAGGTGAATTCTATACTCCAGATAAAGCCAAATTCCAACCGGCCGAAAGACCACAACAGAAGAAACCGGAAGACAATCTCCACCCAGAGGGAGAGTTTTATGCACCTGATAGGCCTGCTTTTAGACCGGCCGAGAGACCAGTTCAGAAGCGTCCAGAAGACAACCTCCATCCCGAAGGAGAATTTTATTCTCCAGAAAAGGAGAAATATCGACCAGCCGAAAGGCCCCAGCAAAAGAAACCTCAAGACAATCTTCGTCCTGAAGGTGAATTCTACACTCCAGATAAAGAAGGATTTAGACCAGCTGAAAGGCCTGTGCAGAAACGTCCAGAAGACAATCTCAGACCAGAAGGCGAATTTTCGGTGCCCAAGAAGGAACAATTCCGCCCCGCTGAAAAAACCGTTCGTATCATTCGTGAGGATAATTTGAAAACTGAGGGTGAAATGATATTCGAGGAAAAACAGGAGTACCAGTTTGTTTCAAGACCTGAACAAGTTAGACCTTTGGATAATTTGAAGCCAGAGGGGGAATTCTACACTCCCGATAGAGCCAAGTTCCAACCAGCTGAGAGACCAAAACAAAAGAAGCCAGAAGATAACTTGCATCCTGAAGGTGAATTCTACACTCCAGATAAAGCCAAATTCCAACCGGCCGAAAGACCAAAACAGAAAAAACCGGAAGACAATCTCCACCCAGAGGGAGAGTTTTATGCACCCGATAGGCCTGCTTTTAGACCAGCCGAAAGACCTGTTCAGAAGCGTCCAGAAGACAACCTCCATCCCGAAGGAGAATTTTATTCTCCAGAAAAGGAGAAATATCGACCAGCCGAAAGGCCCCAGCAAAAGAAACCTCAAGACAATCTTCGTCCCGAAGGTGAGTTCTATACTCCAGATAAAGAAGGATTTAGACCAGCTGAAAGGCCTGTGCAGAAACGTCCAGAAGACAATCTCAGACCAGAAGGGGAATTTTCGGTGCCCAAAAAAGAACAATTCCGCCCCGCTGAAAAAACCGTTCGAATCATTCGTGAGGATAATTTAAAAACTGAGGGTGAAATGACATTCGAGGAAAAACAGGAGTACCAGTTTGTTTCAAGACCTGAACAAGTTAGACCAATGGATAATTTGAAGCCAGAAGGGGAATTCTACACTCCCGATAGAGCTAAGTTCCAACCAGCTGAGAGACCAAAACAAAAGAAGCCAGAAGATAACTTGCATCCTGAAGGTGAATTCTACACTCCAGATAAAGCCAAATTCCAACCGGCCGAAAGACCAAAACAGAAGAAACCGGAAGACAATCTCCACCCAGAGGGAGAGTTTTATGCACCCGATAAGCCAGCTTTTAGACCAGCCGAAAGACCAGTTCAGAAGCGTCCAGAAGACAATCTCCATCCCGAAGGAGAATTTTATTCTCCAGAAAAGGAGAAATATCGACCAGCCGAAAGGCCCCAACAAAAGAAACCTCAAGACAATCTTCGTCCTGAAGGTGAGTTTTATACCCCAGATAAAGAAGGATTTAGACCAGCTGAAAGGCCTGTGCAGAAACGTCCAGAAGACAATCTCAGACCAGAAGGAGAATTTTCGGTGCCCAAGAAGGAACAATTCCGCCCCGCTGAAAAAACCGTTCGTATCATTCGTGAGGATAATTTGAGGACTGAGGGTGAAATGATATTCGAAGAAAAACAGGAGTACCAGTTTGTTTCAAGACCTGAACAAGTTAGACCTTTGGATAATTTGAAGCCAGAAGGGGAATTCTACACTCCCGATAGAGCTAAGTTCCAACCAGCTGAGAGACCAAAACAAAAGAAGCCAGAAGATAACTTGCATCCTGAAGGTGAATTCTACACTCCAGATAAAGCCAAATTCCAACCGGCCGAAAGACCAAAACAGAAGAAACCGGAAGACAATCTCCACCCAGAGGGAGAGTTTTATGCACCCGATAGGCCTGCTTTTAGACCGGCCGAAAGACCTGTTCAGAAGCGTCCGGAAGACAACCTCCATCCCGAAGGAGAATTTTATTCTCCAGAAAAGGAGAAATATCGACCTGCCGAAAGGCCCCAGCAAAAGAAACCTCAAGACAATCTTCGTCCTGAAGGTGAATTCTACACTCCAGATAAAGAAGGATTTAGACCAGCTGAAAGGCCTGTGCAGAAACGTCCAGAAGACAATCTCAGACCAGAAGGCGAATTTTCGGTGCCTAAGAAGGAACAATTCCGCCCCGCTGAAAAAACCGTTCGTATCATTCGTGAGGATAATTTGAAAACTGAGGGTGAAATGACATTCGAGAAAAAAGAGGAGTACCAGTTTACTATAAGACCTGAACAAGTTAGACCTTTGGATAATTTGAAGCCAGAAGGGGAATTCTACACTCCCGATAGAGCCAAGTTCCAACCAGCTGAGAGACCAAAACAAAAGAAGCCAGAAGATAACTTGCATCCTGAAGGTGAATTCTACACTCCAGATAAAGCCAAATTCCAACCGGCCGAAAGACCAAAACAGAAAAAACCGGAAGACAATCTCCATCCAGAGGGAGAGTTTTATGCACCCGATAGGCCTGCTTTTAGACCGGCCGAAAGACCTGTTCAGAAGCGTCCGGAAGACAACCTCCATCCCGAAGGAGAATTTTATTCTCCAGAAAAGGAGAAATATCGACCAGCCGAAAGGCCCCAGCAAAAGAAACCTCAAGACAATCTTCGTCCTGAAGGTGAATTCTACACTCCAGATAAAGAAGGATTTAGACCAGCTGAAAGGCCTGTGCAGAAACGTCCAGAAGACAATCTCAGACCAGAAGGCGAATTTTCGGTGCCCAAGAAGGAACCATTCCAGCCAGCTGAGAGACCAAAACAAAAGAAGCCAGAAGATAACTTGTATCCTGAAGGTGAATTCTATACTCCAGATAAAGCCAAATTCCAACCGGCCGAAAGACCACAACAGAAGAAACCGGAAGACAATCTCCACCCAGAGGGAGAGTTTTATGCACCTGATAGGCCTGCTTTTAGACCGGCCGAAAGACCTGTTCAGAAGCGTCCGGAAGACAACCTCCATCCCGAAGGAGAATTTTATTCTCCAGAAAAGGAGAAATATCGACCAGCCGAAAGACCCCAGCAAAAGAAACCTCAAGACAATCTTCGTCCTGAGGGTGAGTTTTATACTCCAGATAAAGAAGGATTTAGACCAGCTGAAAGGCCTATGCAGAAACGTCCAGAAGACAATCTCAGACCAGAAGGGGAATTTTCGGTGCCCAAAAAAGAACAATTCCGCCCCGCTGAAAAAACAGTTCGAATCATTCGCGAGGATAATTTGAAGACTGAGGGTGAAATGATATTCGAAGAAAAACAGGAGTACCAGTTTGTCTCAAGACCTGAACAATTTAGACCTTTGGATAATTTGAAGACAGAAGGGGAATTCTACACTCCCGATAGAACCAAGTTCCAACCAGCTGAGAGACCAAAACAAAAGAAGCCAGAAGATAACTTGCATCCTGAAGGTGAATTCTATACTCCAGATAAAGCCAAATTCCAACCGGCCGAAAGACCACAACAGAAGAAACCGGAAGACAATCTCCACCCAGAGGGAGAGTTTTATGCACCTGATAGGCCTGCTTTTAGACCGGCCGAGAGACCAGTTCAGAAGCGTCCAGAAGACAACCTCCATCCCGAAGGAGAATTTTATTCTCCAGAAAAGGAGAAATATCGACCAGCCGAAAGGCCCCAGCAAAAGAAACCTCAATACAATCTTCGTCCTGAAGGTGAATTCTACACTCCAGATAAAGAAGGATTTAGACCAGCTGAAAGGCCTGTGCAGAAACGTCCAGAAGACAATCTCAGACCAGAAGGGGAATTTTCGGTGCCCAAAAAAGAACAATTCCGCCCCGCTGAAAAAATCATTCGAATCATTCATGAGGATAATTTAAAAACTGAGGGTGAAATGACATTCGAGGAAAAACAGGAGTACCAGTTTGTTTCAAGACCTGAACAAGTTAGACCATTGGATAATTTGAAGCCAGAAGGGGAATTCTACACTCCCGATAGAGCTAAGTTCCAACCAGCTGAGAGACCAAAACAAAAGAAGCCAGAAGATAACTTGCATCCTGAAGGTGAATTCTACACTCCAGATAAAGCCAAATTCCAACCGGCCGAAAGACCAAAACAGAAGAAACCGGAAGACAATCTCCACCCAGAGGGAGAGTTTTATGCACCCGATAAGCCAGCTTTTAGACCAGCCGAAAGACCAGTTCAGAAGCGTCCAGAAGACAATCTCCATCCCGAAGGAGAATTTTATTCTCCAGAAAAGGAGAAATATCGACCAGCCGAAAGGCCCCAGCAAAAGAAACCTCAAGACAATCTTCGTCCTGAAGGTGAGTTTTATACCCCAGATAAAGAAGGATTTAGACCAGCTGAAAGGCCTGTGCAGAAACGTCCAGAAGACAATCTCAGACCAGAAGGAGAATTTTCGGTGCCCAAGAAGGAACAATTCCGCCCCGCTGAAAAAACCGTTCGTATCATTCGTGAGGATAATTTGAGGACTGAGGGTGAAATGATATTCGAAGAAAAACAGGAGTACCAGTTTGTTTCAAGACCTGAACAAGTTAGACCTTTGGATAATTTGAAGCCAGAAGGGGAATTCTACACTCCCGATAGAGCCAAGTTCCAACCAGCTGAGAGACCAATACAAAAGAAGCCAGAAGATAACTTGCATCCAGAAGGTGATTTCTATACTCCAGATAAGGCCAAATTCCAACCTTCTGAAAGACCAACACAGAAGAAACCGGAAGACAATCTCCACCCAGAGGGAGAGTTTTATGCACCCGATAGGCCTGCTTTTAGACCGGCCGAAAGACCCCAGCAAAAGAAACCTCAAGACAATCTTCGTCCTGAGGGTGAGTTTTATACTCCAGATAAAGAAGGATTTAGACCAGCTGAAAGACCTGTCCAGAAACGTCCAGAAGACAATCTCAGACCAGAAGGCGAATTTTCGGTGCCCAAGAAGGAACAATTCCGCCCCGCTGAAAAAACCGTTCGTATCATTCGTGAGGATAATTTGAAAACTGAGGGTGAAATGACATTCGAGAAAAAAGAGGAGTACCAGTTTACTATAAGACCTGAACAAGTTAGACCTTTGGATAATTTGAAGCCAGAAGGGGAATTCTACACTCCCGATAGAGAAGGATTTAGACCAGCTGAAAGGCCTGTGCAGAAACGACCAGAAGACAATCTCAGACCTGAAGGCGAATTTTCGGTGCCCAAGAAGGACGCATTCCAGCCAGCTGAGAGACCAAAACAAAAGAAGCCAGAAGATAACTTGCATCCTGAAGGTGATTTTTATACTCCAGATAAAGCCAAATTCCAACCGACCGAAAGACCAAAACAGAAGATACCGGAAGACAATCTCCACCCAGAGGGAGAGTTTTATGCACCCGATAGGCCTGCTTTTAGACCAGCCGAAAGACCTGTTCAGAAGCGTCCAGAAGACAACCTCCATCCCGAAGGAGAATTCTATTCTCCAGAAAAGGAGAAATATCGACCAGCCGAAAGGCCCCAGCAAAAGAAACCTCAAGATAATCTTCGTCCTGAAGGTGAATTCTACACTCCAGATAAAGAAGGATTTAGACCAGCTGAAAGACCTGTCCAGAAACGTCCAGAAGACAATCTCAGACCAGAAGGCGAATTTTCGGTGCCCAAGAAGGAACAATTCCGCCCCGCTGAAAAAACCGTTCGTATCATTCGTGAGGATAATTTGAAAACTGAGGGTGAAATGACATTCGAGAAAAAAGAGGAGTACCAGTTTACTATAAGACCTGAACAAGTTAGACCTTTGGATAATTTGAAGCCAGAAGGGGAATTCTACACTCCCGATAGAGAAGGATTTAGACCAGCTGAAAGGCCTGTGCAGAAACGACCAGAAGACAATCTCAGACCTGAAGGCGAATTTTCGGTGCCCAAGAAGGACGCATTCCAGCCAGCTGAGAGACCAAAACAAAAGAAGCCAGAAGATAACTTGCATCCTGAAGGTGATTTTTATACTCCAGATAAAGCCAAATTCCAACCGGCCGAAAGACCAAAACAGAAGATACCGGAAGACAATCTCCACCCAGAGGGAGAGTTTTATGCACCCGATAGGCCTGCTTTTAGACCAGCCGAAAGACCTGTTCAGAAGCGTCCAGAAGACAACCTCCATCCCGAAGGAGAATTTCATTCTCCAGAAAAGGAGAAATATCGACCAGCCGAAAGGCCCCAGCAAAAGAAACCTCAAGACAATCTTCGTCCTGAAGGTGAGTTTTATACTCCAGAAAAAGAAGGATTTAGACCAGCTGAAAGGCCTGTGCAGAAACGTCCAGAAGACAATCTCAAACCAGAAGGCGAATTTTCAGTTCCAAAGAAAGAACAATTCCAGCCAGCTGAAAAAACCGTTCGAATCATTCGAGAGGATAATTTAAAAACTGAAGGAGAAATGATATTCGAAGAAAAGCGAGATTATCAATTTGTTACAAGACCGCAACCTGTTAAGCATTCTGATAATCTCAAGCCAGAAGGAGCATTTTATGTTCCTGAAAAACAAGTTTTCGAACCTGCTGAGAGACCAATGCAGAAGCGACCTGAAGATAATCTTAAACCCGAAGGTGAGTTTACGGTTCCTAGAAGAGAACAATTCCGCCGAGGCGAGAAGTCCGTCCAAATCATTCAGCAAGATAATTTAAAGAGTGAAGGAAAAATGACATTTGAAGAGAAGCAACATTATCAATTCGTTTCAAGAACAGAACAAGTAAAACATCCTGATAATCTCAAGCCAGAGGGTGAATTTGTTACCCCAGAAAAGTCTGTATTCCAGGCAGCAGAAAGACCATCTCCTAAAAGGCCTTTAGATAATCTTCACCCTGAAGGATCTTTCTCAATTCGCTCAGTGAAGCCATTTGTACCCGCTGAAAGGACTGTTCAGGTTATACATGGGGATAATCTAAGGACTGAAGGTGATATAATTTTTAAAGAAACACAGGAGTATCGCTATGTGACAAGACCGGATCAAATAAAACCCAAAGATAATCTCAAACCTGAGGGTGAATTCTATTCTCCTACAAAGGCCACATTCAAATCTTCAGATAAGCAGTCCCTCATTCGCCAGACCGAGCATTACACTGATGTTGTTGATGGAACTATTTCTGAAAAGATAACTTCCCAGACTGTCAAAACCAATGGACGCCTTACACCGATAAAACCGAAGGATAATCTTAAACTAGAAGGGGACATGACTTCTTACAAACGGAACCAAGTTCAGCACACTAGCAAGATTGGAAAGGTCGAGAAGGTTATTCATAGTGACAATTTGCGTTGTGAGGGCTCAATGACATTCCAGCAGAAGGAAGAATATAAGCAAGCTACCCGACCCCAACAGATAAAGCCAGTAGATAATTTGCGACCAGAAGGTGAACTCAATACTCCAGAAAAACTAAAGTTTTGCCCTGCTGAAAAACCACTGGTTAAAAAGCCTGTTGACAATTTAAAACTCGAGGGTGACCTTCCTATGCCCCAAAAGGGCTACACCAAAACCGATATTAGCAATAAAAGGTCCGAGGAAAAGCATATCATCTCAAGAACTGTTGCCACCCGCCCCACAGATAACCTTAAACCAGAGGGTAAACATCAATTTCCAAATAAGTCAGACGCGATTTCGAAAACGACAGTTAGCAAATCGGACTCAAGTTCTTACAATAACTCTATCGTAACTAAAAGCAAACATTCCCACAACAAGTCTTCGATTTCATTGGGTACAGATGAGTCGATCTTGAAAACAACTAATCAAATTAGCTTTGTGAATGCCAAGACAGCAGTTAGTGCAAATGATATGAATACGCAAAAGCCTACTGATGGACTGGTCGTTGTTTCTACTAAGAAGGTAACAACTGTGGTAAGCAATAAAAACCGAAAAGCTCCTGAAACAGAATATATTAAGCGACAGGAAAAGGTCAATGTCATTGAGAAAACTTCTAAGTCCAAACATGAAACAAGTGTTCTCAATTCTAGCGATACTAAAGAGGCTTCTGAAACACTAACTGTAAACAGGATAAGTCAACCGGCTAATACAAGTTCACATTCCCAAATTCTGAAAGCCGAAAATGCTGGTACTTTGTCTTCATCTCTATCTACAAATAAATCCACGTGTTCCTTGAGTAAAACGTCATCAAGTTCTCACGTTTTGAACCAATCTTCAGGATCTCAGTCGACCAGCCAATCTATCCAAGAATTAAACCGAGCAGCTGATGTTAAACAGTTTCACCACAAAAAAAGCGCATTCACATCGGAGGAAAATGTTGCAAACTCTATATTCCACAGAAAGGGTGCATCAACAGAAAGTAATCAGTTTGGTGGCTTAAGTTCCAGTGGGAAAATCCAAAGGAGAAGCATTAACAACATCCATGAGCAATCGTCAGTATTCAACAGCATGAGCGGCGGTGAAAGACAAAGTTACAGTACAATCCATAGGCAAAACAGGGAACACGATACTAAATCTACATCGTCTCATACCCATCAAAAGCGTACCGAGTATAATGGTATCGCATTTCCTTCATACGGCCAAGATCGAGTGGTCACTAAAAGATCAGGCAACCAATCCTCATTTACACTAGGAAATGAGCATGCAATTTCAACGAGCCAGTATAAATCTGAATACTCCGTATTGCCAACTACAACGTGTGCTGTTCATCAAATAAAGAGAGGTGCTTTCCAGCATACCCGAGATACAAAAGACCACAAGTTTTTTAAAACAACATTGAACTGATTTGGCGACACTACCTACTACTAAAATTTATATATAGTTATAACACATTTTTATCAACATTACTCAACATTTTTATTTCTGTTTTTCACTGTATTTTATACAATATACATTAAATAAAGTGCATATATTTGCCTACATATTATGTATGTAAAGCGTTTTCTTGAAAGGTTTTGGGAAACAAATTAGTTGAGCTCGGAGATGCATTTGAGCGCAAGTTTTGCACAAATATAACATTATTTATTTGATGGTTTATTGAATAGTTTGTATTCTGACAGTCAATTCTCCGTATATAATCCACTTGGGTAGACATTTCTGATTTCCCTTGACAGGAAATTAACCATGCATTTCGATTTGCTAACTGACCAAGTGACTATCACTTGAGCCAACTAAGCGATAAGTAGATACAAGTCCGGCAACTGGGGATTAGAACGAATGATTCTCTTTTAAGTTAGCTATCGAAGGCGCTATATTACCTTAAGCCGATTTGCTACATTTCTAGTATAAGTAGAGACTAACAACGTAACAAGGGAAAACAAATTTATCTGTCACCACGCCATAGGTTGACTTCATTAGAAAGAAGTAAAATATCTGACAATTTAGTTTAAATTGTATAAATGGGAAGATATTTATATTGGTTACTTATAATGGCCTTTAATATCTACCAGTTGGTTAGCAATTTTAACAGATAAGGCAGTATCGATGCTAATGATATTCTAGCCGAAGTATATCCGCTATCTAAAGGGTGTGCCATAATTCACGCAACAGGAAAAAAATAACAATGTGCCAGCAGTTCGGGGTTAGTAAAAATGGAGCGCTATACGATAGAACAACGCATTTTCATTGTTGAGCAATATTTTAATAATAATGAAGGTTTGTCAGCAACACTCTACAGTCCGCATTTCGAACAAAATATGGCTGTCATAGTGATTTAAAGCCATCAACTGTGAAGAGAATAATTGAAAAATTCAGGGAGAGTGGATCAATTAGTGATCTTAAACACTCTGGATGTCCTGTAACAAGTCGTTCAATAGAAAACATCGAAGCAGTATTGCTGATAGTCCAGGATCATCAATTCGTCACCGTAGTCAAGAATTGGGCATTTCGAGAAGCTCTCTACACCGAATTCTCACGGAAGACTTGAAACTTCATACTTACAAAGTTCAATTGACTCAACTGAATACTACTGAGACTGACCGCTGCATGGTCAAGAGAGAGTTAGTTGAATGGATTTTGGAACAACAACAAGTGGATGTTGAATTTTCGAACAAAATCATCTTCAGAGATGAAGCTCATTTTCATCTTGATGGCTTCGTTAATTGTCAAAACTGTTGCATTTGAAGTTCAGAAAACCCACGAGTAATTGTTGAGAAACAATTGCATGCACAACACGTGTCTGTTTGGTGCGGGTTTTGGGCTATAGGCATTATCGGACCATTCTTTTTCAAAAATGCTGCTAGTCAGGCAGTAACAATTAATGGTGATGGTTATCGTGAAATGATAAACCAGTTTTTAGTGGTTTCAGCAAGACGGTGCCATACAGCCAGAGAAACAATTCAATTACTGTATGAGTCATTTTCTAATCGTGCTATCGGCCGTTTTTGCGATTAGAATTGGCCACCAGGTCCTGATCTTGCGATTTAACGCCGCTGGACTTTTTTCTTTGGTGTTTTTTGAAGACAAAGGTCTATGCAAACAAGCCCACGACCACCAACGCCAACGGATATTGGGAGGTGAATTAATGAAATTCAGCCACGAAACGGTCATAGAAAATTTAAAAAAGAGAGTAGGTAGGTACTCGGAAAAGCCTATAACATAACCAAGCTCAACAGAGTACAAAGAACGGCGTGCATAGGCACCACAGGCGCCCTGCGCTCAACGCCGTCAGACGCCCTCACAGTCCTTATGCATCTCTTACCCTTAGACCTCCATATCACAAACATCACAATACATAGCGCGATCAGACTCAGAGAGTCTGGGTGCTGGTATGCGAGACCCTACGGTCATAGCAACATCCTGTTTACTTTAGCAAGAGAGCTAGTACCACCCTCTACGGATTACATTTCCCCAAGAATACTTTTAAAAAAACACTTCGAAGTAGAATTTCCCTCAAGATTAGACTGGCAGGACGGACGGGTGAACAGGGACTCGAATTTAACAATCTACACTGACGGTTCAAAAATGGACTGTGGAGTAGGTGCGGGTGTATTTTCGGACTCTCTGAGCATCTCAAAATCCTTCAGGCTCCCGGACACAGCCAGTGTGTTTCAGGCGGAAATACTTGCTATCCGTGAAGCCTGTCGCCTAATCAAAATACACACGGACATAGTTCCGAGGCAAAAGATAGACATATTCATTGACAGCCAGGCTGCGATCAAGGCTATCGCCTCAGTCAACATAAACTCAAAATTAGTACTAGAATGCCGAGAGGAATTGGCCTCGCTTGATCAGCCCCGGATTACACTGATCTGGGTTCCAGGCCACAGCAACGTTTATGGAAACGAACAGGCCGACGAGCTTGCCAGGCGGGGTTCAACCCTCCACTGCTCACTTGCGGAATCGGTTCAAATTCCAATAGGAGCAGTCAAAGCAAAAATTTCCGAAGAATTCCTATCGAAAGCCAATCTCAGATGGAGGAGGCTAACAAATTGTGCCATATCCAGAAGTATGTGGCCAAATTATAGTAGGGACAAAACATCCCACCTCTTGAGTAAAACACGTAAAGATATAGCCAGGATAACAGCGATTACCACA
Source organism: Cheilosia scutellata (assembly GCA_955612985.1). Classification (NCBI taxonomy): domain Eukaryota; kingdom Metazoa; phylum Arthropoda; class Insecta; order Diptera; family Syrphidae; genus Cheilosia; species Cheilosia scutellata. The sequence continues at coordinate 28,834,911 of OY015314.1, read as the reverse complement.
GGCCACTGGCCTATAGGGGACCATGCGGTCAGATTAGGCATCCCACATAATACACACTGTCGCAGTTGCAACGACGCAACCGAAAAAGAAACCCTTATTCACTACCTGTGCGCTTGTCCGGCACTAGCTAGGACTAGACAGCGAGCTCTGGGTAAACCCTTCTTCACATCCCTCGAGGAGGTCGCGAAGAACAACATCAAAGTACTCATAACCTTTTTGAATTCCACAGGCTGGATCTAAACTACCCTTCGACACATCTACAACATGTATCAGAGTAATTTCGCACCTGGTGCGAATTTCCATGTATAGGTGGAATTTCGCACCCAGGGTGCGAAATTACTACTGCCCGTCTACGTTGATGATATTTTACTCGCATGTAAGGAGGAGAATCTTATGGAAGCAATTAAAAAACAAATAGGAAGGCAGTTTGACTTAGTGGATAAGGGACCATTAAATCATTTTCTTGGCATAGAAATTGAAAAAGGTAGTTCAAGGGGGACAATTAAAATTTGTCAACAGCACCTTATAAAGGATCCTTTAAAAAACATTAACATGGCTGATTTTACAGGAGAGTAAGCACACCATTAGATCCAGACACGCTGTTGAAAAAATGCGACGGCTGAAAAAACTGTTCCAAGGTTGACAGTGTTAAGCAAAGTTGTGTATCATTCCAACGGAATTTAAATGACCTTTCCATTGATGCCAAAATTTACATGAAGTAAGTTCAAATTCCGAGCAGAATTAACTTTAGTTTTGTCAAAATACTTATGCCGACCACTGTATGTACCTACATACTTAGTAGTACCATTCTTTCCGGAAATGAAAATTTTGAAAAATAAATACATAAATACTCGATCCTCGTCCTATTCTATGGCTTACAGCTGAAAACCCTATAAAGCTTTTCTTTTCTGTAATAATAAAAACGGACATGACATGTGATGTAGGAGCGTTTTACGGCGTAGGATGCCTTTTAGGGCCGGAATAGAGATATGAAGTGTTTGTTTCTTTATGTTTTGTATAGGTGGGGATAAGATTCGAGCGGATGATGTCGTTTACTATCGTTGGTAATTGATCTCCTTCATACCAAACAAAATCATATCGCCCATCCTTTTCCAACCATCGATTGTGTTCGTGGTTCAAATGAGTTGGATATTTTCAACAAGCATTTCTCAAAATATTTGCTATATATTGCGCCCTTAGCAATTGTTGTCGTAACTGAGTTTAATATGGTGGTAAACATGGAGCAGGTAGAGTTGTCAATTGCCGGCTCCTTAACGCGATTTTCCTACAAAACTTGTCATTGAGGCTTAAATTGTTAACTTTTTTATATTATTTTTTTTTTTTTTTAATTGTTGATTTGATATTTCTTAAGATAATAAAAAAATAAAATAATAATATTTCAATGTAAAACAATATTTTTCTTCGTTTTTGTGAAAAACTCATATTATCCTGTATTCGGCCCCTTGGATCCCAATTTTGGCCACCTTGGCTCCTCCACTCAGCCCCCTGAATAAAAAAAACTAAGTATGCTTAAGAATTCATTTCATTTACTTTTATAACGCTATAACAAAAACAAGTTTCAAACAACAAACAAAAAATAAATATTCTTTAAATGAAATTAATAAAACAAAAATAAAATTCAATCAAAAACACAAAAATTGTAGGTATTAAAAAATATCGAATGAGGTACAAATGAAATCCTCTTTTCAGCGTCTTTAACAGTTGAAAAAGGGGTAGGTACATTTTACATAACAAAAACAAGTTTCAAACAAAAAAAAATTTTCTTTAAATAAAATTAATAAAACTAAAAAACTTCAATCAAAAACACAAAAATAGTAGATGTATTAAATATCGCATGATATTTTCAAAATGTCGCAAAAATTTTCCTTTTTAATAGAGGTTCCGGGATTGTTCCTATAAATTCGCACACATGTTTCGGTAGTCGGATTTAAGGCCTTTGAACGCACCCACATCGGCTGGTTGCATTATATGTGTGGTATTGGGAGGGAGAGCGTACACAAAGATCTGATTGGAACTGCAAAAATCACTAAGTTCCATGGACATATGTGATTTATGCCCATCAACCAGAAATAGAATCGGACGTTTTACTTCATTCTCTAGCAACCAAACGTGGAGTCCCTCTTTTACATATTGCAGAAATGTTTCGCTCCGCATCCACCCACTTTCCGTTTTCCCGAAAACCCATAATTAGTTTTGCTGGCTTCGATGGCTCTTAACCATGCTGGTGATCTTTTATAAGGAAAAACGACCATGTTTGGAAGCGTTTTTCCACATGCTGAAAAAGTTAAAAGAACAGTGAGCGTCTCTTTTTCACTCGATGATTTAACTTCGTAAACGTTTTTATATCCTTTTGGGGCAAGTACGTTTCCGGTTTTCGGAGCTAGGCTAAAACCAGTTTCGTCGCTGTTTAAAACTGTTGCAGTATCCAGTATCTTCAAGTATATCTTCCGCGTTTTCTGTTTTCAAATATTCATTAAGCTCTCGAAACCACTTTCTAATACCCTCCTCAGTTATTACAGCCCGGGATTTTGAAATTGATTCAGGGCTACGAATACTTAAAGAAGGATGGCGCTTTAAAAACGAGTAGTACCACTTTTTCCAGGTTTGTTATCCTTAAATGGAGTTTTTCGACCATCATCGTTAACGATTTTTTTGTTCTGTGGTAAGAAGATCTTCCTGTCTTTGAGGAAAACCGCAATTGGCCAGAGTGATAAGCCACTTTACAATCTTGCTTTCTTCTTCAAACGAAAGGACAGTGCACTGACCTTTTTTGCCAGGCTTGTCTAATGCTCTGCCGTGAATACCGTCCTAGTCAAAAATTCCTTACGGCTTCCGTTATGGGCATTTTATTTTCGCGAATTTCAAAAAGAGCTTGTGTTAAATCTTTTTCTGTGTAGGGTCTTTCTTTAGTTGCCGAATTCATTTTGGTTAAAACTATATTATGTACCTAAATAATTTTAAAATATATAAATATGTACATACTTTTATATGTCAATACAATATACGTAATAAATAGGTACATATAGTATAATTTGTTTGTTAATTTTTAGATCATATTTTAAAAGGGGCCGATATAAGGCGACAAAGTTTCCAGTATTCGGTCGTCTTGTTTTTATAATAGAAAAAGGGGGCCGAATACTGGAACCTTACTGTATACTACGATTTTGTTTGCTCAGACAGCTATATAATAACCCAGCCATTTATTTTGTGCTCTTCCTTCACTACAAAAAAAAATTAGTCGTTTCCTATCTCCGGCCGGGGTGGCCGAAAAAAGGCAACAGGGGTTTTTGTGTGTCCTATTACCGGCCCCCTTGAAAGAATCGCAAACATAAACTTTTGTTTTACTTTTTAAAGTAGATTTAGGTAAAATATAACTTAATAAACAAATAAAAACTCATAAAAAACACTTACCCCCAGTTTCACAGTGGGACTTTAAACTACACTTTTAGTTCAACAATTAATTCTATTTCACAATTTCGTTTATACCTTGAACAGAGTTCAGTCTATTGTTTAAGTTAAACTACAGTATTCTGCCGTTTAAACCTCAGATCAGCCGATTGTCAAAAATACAATGACGTTGTTTTGCGTATTCTTTGAAAGCAAAGACAAGGAACGATTTTGGAAAAGTCGTATAAAAGCTGAGTACTGACAATACTATGAAATTCATTCATTAAATTTAGTTGAACTGAGTTCAATTGAACTTAAGTTTGGATTATATTGTGAAACCGGACGAGTTGAACTTCAAATTTAAACTCACGTTCAGGTTCAGTTGAACTTTAGTTTAAACTTTCAGCAACTTTCAGTGTGAAACTGGGGGTTACCCAATAATACTTCAAACCAAACACTTATTCTGGAACAATGTCTCACTTACCTACGTTTTTGGTAGCAAAACTTAACACAACGGTGTCCCAACGAAATCGCACAACTAATGACATAAAAAGTGTCATAGTATACTTCTTGTATAAGGTTCGTTCGGGTACTTTTTTGCAATCGTAAAATTATGAAAACTTTGCTAAGAAACTGTGCGAATGCGACCACGTACTGAGTAAATTGAAAAAAATGAGAGAGAAATCCATTTCCCTCTTTTCATTTTTTCGTAATTTTCTACTCGCCGAATTTCGACTTACTGAAAAATGAAAACTGACATCTAAGTGACAGCTCAAAAGTTTGACAAATAAAACTCTATTTTTTCGTCTTCAACGATGTTTGAGGAAGAAGTTGTAATTGAATGTTCTCCTATCAGCGGATTCAAAATGGTAGATTTAATAGGTATTTTAGCTTATAAAAAATTCAAATCCAACTTATTTTGTAGATTCTGCCGTTAACGTTTATTTTTCGAATGTCGAAATGACATTTCTTAAACTTTTTGTAAGAAAACCGGTCAGGTATTTCTCTCTCGATTTTTGAGATTTGACATTTTTCATTTTTCTATGCTGAAAGTACACGAACGAACCTATAATGGAACGGAGAATGATGAAACTAATAAGAGAGAGATGACAGATCCTTTTAAAATTCGAACCAAAGAAGTATCTACGATAACAATTTCACTAATTACGACACTTTTCATGACAGGTGGCCGAATACTGGAGACGGCCGGAATAAGGCAACTCTACTCTACATTAACATTTTTAATATATTTTTTTAAAAAAATCGTTAACATTCTTCGCCCTGTACGTTTAATTGAATGACTCCAATCTTGCCTCATTAACTGTTTTCACATTTATTGTATTATATAAGTGATACACAACATTTTTCAGAATTTCGAAAGAGTAATCTCTGGATTTCAAATCAGATTTTCGTAGCGCTGTAAATGTATTGTAGTCACAGCCAGTAGTCGCATGAAAATCAGGTAAAGCACTAAAATCTAGTTGACTTATGGCGGGGTATTATAGCGTAGGTATAGCTGAGTGATATTATCTTAGTGTCGGCTTCTTCATGTTTTTTGCAGGAGTAGTTTTCTACAACAGTTATTATTACCTTATAAATAGCTTTTTCGCCTATTAAAGGAGCTAGCTCGTCAATCTCCCAATTTTGTATCAACAATTTCGGTAGCGCAACTTTAAACATGGGAGGGGGGGGGGATCTGGGGGTCTTACTTGATCTGGTCCGGAAAAGGTGAATCCATGACACTCCCTTTTTTAAGCTCGCGCTAATAATCTATATAAAAATGAAGTTTACCCTTAAAAATTTGTGATCAAAACTATAGAAATTGTGAAAAAACAACTTGTTTTCACAAGTCCTACAAATTACTATTTCACCAGAAATTCCGTTGACTTGTGATTTACAGCTTTTTTCAACAAGATTTGTTGGGTTGCATTCATCAAACTACTCATTGTTTAATTATGACCATAGCAAACCTAGGACCTAGGGATGACTTGACGCATTGTTGAAAATTAGCAGCACTTTGAAAGTCTAAGTTCTGTGTCTTGCAGTAGAATTCAACTACTGGGCAATTTGTTTTATTATTTATTATTTGTTTATCTGATAAAGGTGTAGCATTTTTTATAGATGAATTTATTAAATCTTGATTAACTCTAATAGTGCGAACCGTGGACTCATTTATATTGAAAAAACGCCCAACAGCAGAGGGCTCTTCACCTCTTTCTAATCGTTTAATTGTTTCCAATTTAGTTTCTAAATTAAGCACGACTTTCTTTTTTTTTGAATGCTTGTTTGGACAGTTGTGATGATCGCTTTGATGGGGACATCTTAATGTGTTGCAATTGCTACTTCTAATTTCAAAAATGACGTCGTCAAAGATAATAGAATGCATGAGAATCTAAAAAGATTTGTGATACATACCTACCAACTTAGAAAAATAGTAACATACGGAATCAACAAGAACAACAAAAATATGAAAATGCACTGAAATCTATTTTCTCAATATTGAGAATTTCGGAAAAACGTATAGAGGAAGTACGCCGATTATGGAATAGGTACATAAGGAAAAACTCGTCCTTGAACAATAAAAACTATTAATTTGTGTCTGTGTTTTTAATAGATATGAATGGAATGGTGTTTTTTTAATTAAAAAAAAAAAACAAAACTTAGATACATGTAAAAAAAACACAAAAAAGAACACAGAATGAACATATAAAAAAGTGATCTTAATATGGACCACTAATAATCTTATGGAATACCGCAGAGTTTGTAGAAAATCTAATTTGTAGTGCAAAAATCGCAAATTCCAAGGACGGACTGCAGAAGTTGGTCCTCTAATAATGCGTTAAGAAATTATTGGATAAAATTAAATTGAGAAAAAAAAACTAGGTAAATTTATTACGCTAAGTACCAATAAAATTGTTTTTACAGCTCAGGAGTGTTGCAGTGGCGCAGCATACACATTTCAAGGTACAAATGTGCAATAGGTGCGGTAGGTGCTGTTTTTCAAGAAATTTGTATACTCTAAGCGGAGCAACATATAAAAGTAATTTTCCATTTTCTCAAAAACCAGAAGATGTAGGTATATCAATCTGGTTTTCAGTGTTGGATTGAGAATTGATGTGAGCCTGGGCAGTAAAAACTACAAATAAGTTAAGCACATATTTATTTTCTCAATATTGAAAAAATCTGCATACAACTTTTTTAAATTTTTTTCCTTAAATTTCAAATTTGAAACATTTTTTTAAATTTTTTCTTTAAGCAATTAATAGAAATAACTTGATTTAAAAATAATATGAAGGAACAGATTCCTGGCATTCAAAAATCGTAAAGTCCTTTATTGTGAGTGTTGCCATTGTTTTTCAATATATATATATTTTTTTTTCATTTTAAGTACCTACCTACTCTAAAAAAAACTTCTCATATCTCGAAAACGCCATTTTCGATTTGGATGAAAATGTAACTGCTAGGTAATGTTTATATTTTGAAGAATACGTCGTTCTCAGTTTTCAGCTAAACAGTTTAGTAACAGTGCTTTTCAAATCCAAAGTTTTAACATTGATCAGCATAAACTCCAACGATTTTGATCAAAATACATATTTGGGTCAATATTTCAAAATATTAATATTTTGCGGTCAGGCACTTATAGGCTAAAAAACATTATTTTTTTTAAATATTCGACTGAGACACGCTTCTGCAGAAACTCTTTTAACATGTACACATAAAAAAATAAAAATAAAAATTCATAGTAATGCCGAAATTTTAACTTAAACACCCAAAATGTCATTACCATGGCATGTCCTAAGTTGTACCTTCATTCAACAAATGTATTTTATTTGTAAAATGTTATTCGATTTGCTATTTTTATTGATGAATCCTTGAAGAAGAAAGGACAATGAGGACTGGGGCCCAGTCAATTTATTTTAAGGAAATTTAAAAATTACGTGGAAGGTATTTAGTGATTGTCCCCAAAAAAATTGCCATTCCCGTGACAAAAAGTAAATATTTAAAAAAATTTAATTAACGGCCGCAAACTAGGCGGCGGATTTCACATTAATAACGGGACATATTGATTGTTTTTGGAACATTTCGCAATAAGCCCATATATATATCAGAAGTGATTTTTCTTTCATGTGGTTAAGGTGTTTCATGTTTTCGTTATCCAAAGTTGTCATTACCGTGGTTAGTGTTTTTGAATGTAATAATGTAATAATTAAATCAAATATTTTTTCCAATGCATGCCTTTTTTATGTACTTAATTAATTATATGCGTTTTTAGGAAACTATTCAGTAAAGTTCTGTTTTATTTTAGAGAAATACCTTTCGATGTCATTTCCATGTCGTCATTTCCATGGTTCCCGTGGCATACACGGTAATGACAATTTGGGCACGGAAATGTCATACTCAATCATATTGCAAAAAATGTTCAAATATTTTCACTTTTTATTTCAAATTGATATAAAAGGTCATCTGTGCTTATCATGGCGCCTCGCAAAAGTGTAAATAAAAAAACCGAAAATGTCTCGTCGCTACCAAGATAGGATTTTGTCATTTCCATGTTAGTTCTGTCATTCCCGTGAAATAAATTATTTAAAATTAACAAAATTTGGTGGCCCATTGGCTTAAAATATTTAATAATGTTTCTTAAATACAGAGTTACCAAAAAAATATTAAATTTGATTATTTTAGTAAATGTCCATTTCGAGGTCCAAAATATTAATGTTTTGAAATATTGACCCATTTAAGACAACATAAGCATTCTAAACATGATCTACGTGATGTTTTGTTTTTCTCAGAAAACTCGAATATAGCCGTTTTATGAATATTTCTCAAAAATTAGTACCCAAATCCCGATCTACTCACACCCGGTATATTTTTGCAAAGCCCAAAACTTCAGTGGCAATATACAGTGGGTTGCCAAATTAATAGGGACAATAGTCCACATTTACCGAAGTAATCGGAATATTTTGGTCCAAATTTAATTTTAATCTGTTAATGGCAGCTACTTGTCTTTGGGACCCATTCTGTTCCGAAAAAAGGCCTAAAGCAATTAGAAAATGATTTTTGATTTTTTTTAGAAAAGCTTTACTTTAAACGTTTACTTACGTTTCAATTAAAAGAAGTTCAAAAAATGTCCACACAAAAATTTAAAAAAAATAACACACGTTTTTTTAATTCTGCCTTTGATTGCACTTCAAAAATAAAACCGTTTTTTCCCCGAATAAAACCATTTTGAATATCCGCCGACAATGAAAAATAACCGTTAAGTACGTAGGCCGTGAAATAAAAATCACCACGTACACTTAGAACCAAAACAAAAGCTCAAAAGAACAATGAAACATGAAAATAGATAAAAATCTGATGAAATTTGAAAGTAAGTAATATAGTGTTGTAGTTAATACGTATGTTTATGTACTTATGTAGTATGTATTACGTTTTTAATTAACAAGGCTTCAGTTACTAAACCTGAGTACATCTTGAGTAGGTATGATTTTAAACGTAAAATTTGCTGAAATAACTGAGATTCTGCGAGATTCGCAATAAACGAGAAAGTTTCGTTCGAACCAGTCGTGGACATTTTCTTATCATCCGTATAAGTTACTAGCTGTACCCGCCCGGCTTTGCCCGTGCACAGAAATTGTATTGCTTATAGATCTTAGATAATAATGTTCTTTCGTAAAATGCGAAAAATGAGAATAAATCGATTTTCTGGAATTGCCTATCTGCGTAAATATATGAAATACAGCAATACGAACAGAACAAAAAAAGAATCATGAAAATCGGCCCAGCGTTTATCGAGTTACAACGTCATCGATTTTCACCCCATAGAAGATCTTTTTTGTATGGGAGGTGCCACGCCCCTTTGTCTAATGTTGACCAATCTTCACAGGAATACTTCTGGTCCGATACCTAAGATCGTATGTAAATTTGAACTCAATCGATTCAGTGGTTTTCGAGATATAAGATTTTTTTTGTATGGGAGGTGCCACGCCCCTTTGTCCAATTTTTCTTTTTTCTAAAACCCGTACTGAGAAAATACCTTTCCAACAAAGTATAAATCATCAAAATCGGTTCGGCCAATCTCGAGTTATGGGATTACATCGTATTTCGGACACTTTCTTTTATATAATATATAGTATATAGATGATCAAATACATGCAACCCGCCAGTAGTGCACTTTGATTGATTTTAAATTTTCGGATTCATTTGAAACTACATTCGATATTAGCTTAAAATTTTTATTTCAAATAAAACATAATTACGATTTACATATTAATTCTATCTATTTAAATTGTATATACTTAATTTAAGTTATTTATATTAATACTTTTTGGAAGACATTTTTATTTGATGTGTGTTATTGTTCTACATACATAATATATATGTGTACATATACGTAGACATATTTAAGTATACATAACAACATTGGAAGACGCGTTACTTTTTTTGGAAGACATTTATATTAGCTGTATCACTTACATTTCTATTTTAGTACTTAACAACGCAAAATGTTTTTTTTTTTTAATTATTTATCAGCCGTTGGGCCACAACACTATAATTATACTTAAAATATCGATAACGTTTTATTCTATATTCGTATTTAATTTAATTTAATTTAATTAATATATGTATGTATATGAGTGGCCTTTTCTACAAACAGATTAAAGTAAAGAATTGCTTGTAAATTTTCATTAGCAAAGAAGAACATAAATTTGTAAATATTTTATATATATAATATGTATAATAATTTGAACTTGCAGTAACAATATACCTATATATCGAACACTTCAGATAAAACAATCTAAACATTTAATTCAGTTCGCTATACTGAAAAATAAAATAAGATTCTTCAGTATTTACAATAATAATTTGATTTAATGTATAGTACAACATAACAATCGCGATCTATATACTTATACAGTACCTATGAGTTATGGAAAAAAAGAAATCTAATTGGAAAATGTTTTATAGTTTACAGTTTGTTACATTTTTGGCAAGGTAATCTGATTAAAATGGTAAGCCGATTTCAAATGCTTCAATTAGTGCATTTCCAGAATCGTAAACCCCAATAACTCCAAACAGTACACCCAAAAAGATAATGAGGTAGTCGTAAGCTACGGCTTTCTGATCTAATAAATGACCTTTGATTTTAAGGTGAAAATAGCATGGCCAAATAAAACTGAGCATAGTTCCGGTGAAACTTCCTATGAAACCCATTAATATAGAGAAATGGGGAATAAATATAGCCATCATAATAGTTGAAACTATCACACCAACTCTAAAGCCGAGACCCCATACCTTGAGCTCACCATCCAAGTGCCAAATAGTTTGGAATTTCGTTTTCGGAGGTCCGCGGAAAAATGACCTCTCCAACAACTCGCAAGCCGCATAATATGGCAAAGGGTAACTTAATAGGGCTTTTATAACTAAAAAGAAATTGACCATTCCCTTAAACCCCTGTGAGTGTAAGTTATTCGTTATTACCTGTTGAGTGTCGTTTTGAAAGGTGAGAAAACATAAATAACCGAATGATGCCTTAAAAATTGCTGCTGCAATGTGAGACCAATCTAACATCCAATTGAATTTCGATCTGTCGACCATGTTCCCCTCCAATGTAGGTAGAAAAATTTGGGAAGTATATGAGAACACAATGACACCTAACGATATCGGAAAGTTCTCCATATCGATGCTCCATCTGACTTTAGACCATCCCCAGTCACCAATTTGCAAGAGGCAATATCCGAGAATAACCGCGTTGATAACTAAATGCGACATTGTGCACCAGAATGACAAAAGCGATACCATCTTTAGTGATTTTAGAAAACCTAAAGGTAGTAGAAAAATGCCTGTCAGCATCATCCAGGATCGCGAATCTAGTGATCCCTGCGGATAAGTGCCAGCCAACAGATCACCACATACAACAACATATAAAATGCAAGTCATTAGCAGTTCGATGATTTGAGCAACACTTACTGCCTTTGCGCCATATTTGGGTCCGAAGCATACCTTCGCAATGGAGACGTAACTATCGCGTACCCGAACGGGTTGACCAGTATTTGGATCTGGCTCGTACAGGCATTGCACAAGAACTTTTCCAGTGTAGCAGCATATGTGGGCGATGCCAACCATAGCAATAATTGCCCAGTATCCTCCATGTAATACTGCAAACGGCAGTGATACGATGAACATTCCCTGGATAGCGTTTGTAACATTCCACGCAGCTTGAAATTCGTTTATTTTGGCACTCGAACCTCCCTCGCCTTCGCAAACAAATGAGCTGTCTCCAGAAGCAACACTACCTTGTCTGTAAGTAAAAACAAAATACAATTTTAGTTTTAACGTCGATAGTGGGCATTTAGTTTAGAAATAAATATTATAGGTAATCTATTTGGATGTTATTTTCTTTAAGTCCATTATACTCTGCACCTCCTAAAGATATGATTTTTCGCACACAATATCGATTGCAGTTAGAATACCAATTTCGAAAAGAAATCACAATAATTTGAGACATTTGTAACCGCCGCGAATTTCTGTCAGATAAAGCCAAAAGTCAAAAGTATAAATACACGATTGCTCTCAAACTTTAAATAAATCGTTGCATAATTGAATCCCTTAAATCAGCTTAATTTACAAGCTCGTAAATTAAGCTTAAGCTCAAGCTGGCTTTCGGAGAGGATACACAACCGTAGATCAAATATTTACCCTTAGTATGATTGTGGATATAATATACCGCGAACGAAACAAAAAAGTCTATGCATATTTCGTGGACTTTAAAGCAGCATTCGACAGTGTAAACAGGGAAAATTTATTCTATAAATTATCTAGCATGGGAGTACCATCCAAAATGATGAAAACACTTAGGGCCCGCTATCGTCGATGTACAGCCTCGGTATGGAATGGAGAAGAAATGTCAGAAAGTTTCTTGGTAACTGCGGGAGTACGACAGGGATGCACTTTAAGTACACTCCTCTTCGTCCTAATTTAGATGACATCGCAGATTATTTGAACGGAGGACTCTGTATTAATAATGTCAAAATAAAAACTCTGATGTTTGCAGACGATATAGTTCTTTTAGCCGACACGCCAAATAAGCTACAAATGATGATGACGAAACTAGAAGAGTATTGCCAAATGTGGAACCTTGAGGTTAACCGAAGTAAATCGCAAGTCATGGTGTTCGGAACAGGAAGAGGAAGGCGACAGCAAAGAGACGTGTGGAGATTTGGAGGTGAGCCGGTGGAAGTTGTAAGTCAGTACAAATATCTCGGAGTAACTCTAACACCTCAAAACAACATGAGTATCCATTTCAAGCTGAAACTTAAGGAAGCAAAAAATGCTATAAATTCAACATGGATTCAGTGTATGGCTAACCAACACATCAGTTTATCCACAAAATATCGAGTTTTCGAGGCAACTGCACAATCTGTGATGATGTATGCAGCACAAGTATGGGGATGTTTAGAAAATGAGATGGTAGAGCGCCTACTACGATTTTTTCTTAAGCGGATACTTCGCCTACCTTCGTCTACCCCCAATTATATGCTTCATCTAGAAACAGGACTTCCTGTGATGTTCATAAAAACTTTTAAAATGCACTTCGATTACGTGCTGCGAGTCCTAAACATGGACACAAGTCGTATACCAAGGATAGTAGCAGAATACGTCATGACTAGAAGTGCATCCTGTTTTGCAAAATGGAAAGAGATAGCGGACAGAGCGAATTGTCCTCTAACTTTGGATGCGAGGAATACCGAGCATTTGAGACTGGAGTTATATACCATCTTATCCAGCTTAGAGGCCAAGATAAACAATTCATTTGTAGAAAAAGCAGAATCTTCTGCGCATAGAGAAGTGTACTCACGACTTCTACATGACCTCAGTGATGTAAGTTATATGGATGAAAAATATGGAACAGATATGATATCAACGATTTTTAAGGCACGAGGAGAATTATTGGCACTGAACTACGTCCCTCATCGACTTGATTTACCAATAATATGCAATATCTGCAACCTGCATGTGCGAGAAAATGTATTGCACTTCATAGGAGTTTGTCCAATACTAAAAGAGACAAGAAGGCTGCACTTCGGGCGAAATCAACTCACAGAAGAAGAAGTACACCATTTATTGAACGGCATAGATTGGTTGTCTCTTTACAAATATATCAAAGATGCATGTAAATATCGGAAACAAATACTACAAGAAGCTTTTTGAGTTACATATATTTAAGCCCTATCAACTATGTATATATATATAATAAATGAATTAAAAAAGTAGCTATAGGTTCACAAGAACATTATAATTTTTAAAATTGTCATTCTGGCAGACGGCTTTACCATGCTTTAAAAAAAATGTAAATGTAATATAAAAAGAATTATAATAAATCTTTAACCAAACCTAAACTACAAGCTCGTATAATCGCTGATTATAGTTTTTGTTCATCAGTTATTATCTGGAAATATATATTGTAACGGTTGACCTGTTTCTGTGTTGTTGTTCACAAATAGGTATTCCTATATAACTATGGAAATAATACCGCCACAAAATTAGTTCGAGTTAGTCTTCGTTTTCACTTAAAAAAAAAAATAAAATTATTTTTCAATTAAAAAAAAAAAAAATTGAGAAACAAAGTCGGAAAAAATAGTCCCCTTTAAAATGATACACGATTGGTATCCAATTAAGCTTCAAGGTAAAGATTTTTAACATGTATTTTTTGGTATTATATTTATTAATTTTTTTCTGTAGAAAAAAAAAATTAACTTAAAAGAAAGAAGTTCGAAACAATAATTTCTGCAGTTGCAGATAAAAAATAGTGTTAGGATTGAAGTTTTTAATTATTATTAGTTTTTGTCATTCAAGCTTGTGTTTTTTTTTTTTTTTATAACTGTCTTAGTTTAATTGTGTGTTGTGTATTTTATTTAAACGTTTAAATTAAGAACCTTTAAGTATGAACTACATCGAAACAAAAGTGGAAAAAAGTACAAAAAAGTAAACAAAATCATTTGTCCTACTTCATCATATAGTAAACTCTGTATATTTTCTCTCAATTTAAAATTTTGTGTGTGGCTGAAAGCTTGAGCATGTTCCAGCTTACAATTTTCACAAAGTTCTTATAACCAATACAATCAAAAAAATCGTTACGGACTTCCCGCCAGATCACGTTCAAATCACATAATTCCTCTGAGTTTCACAACTAAAAGCTCTTAGATTTATTAGTTCAGATTTTACCCATAGATGTTTTGTCAATAGTCATGTGTTTTCGATGAAATAAACAATAAAAAGCTCAGAGGTTTAGTAGTTCAGATTTTTTAGTAGTTCAGTTAGTACTTGTGTATTTCTTCACATTGCTAGTACATTGCTAAATTTATCAAGCGTACTAACGACTAATACGTCGAAAACTGGTCTAGTACCCATTTCAGCCTATGAAATGTCACATTTTATTGTTTTTTGATATTTTTATTGTTCATTGGGAGTCAAACATTTTGCGGGATATTTGCATACGCCGATTTTGCCGAAAATCAGATTTATTCGCAGTGTATGGAGTCGCCAAACAGCGTGAGTTCGAGTACCTACTCAGATTCACCGATTAATATATGTCTTCCAAACTCACCGGCCTCAAATCGCGCGCGTAGATTTGAGTGACGGAAATTTGTTTAATCGTGTATAGCATCGTCGGTCGATTGCACCCATTGTCCGTGAAAGATAAATATCTGAGACAATTCAGCCGTTCGGATTCACCATAGAATTAAAGGTCCCTTCCATTCGCCTCAAACAAATCAAATTGGTTGCGAAAAGCTAGGTCTACGGTTCTGCTGCACCAACTATTTATTTACATATTTACCAGATAAGAACCGTTCAATTCCCAAATGAGCGTAGCCGATGGAATTCTCTTGTAAAAGAGTAAATTTTGGGAGCTTCAGCTGACCATCTTTGGATATTCCGAATACTGGGAGAGTGCATTGACCGGGTTTAATGATATGGTGGCAGACATGTTCCATTGTCATCTTTACTAAAGTCAATTAGCCTAAAAATCTTTCCATACATGGTATCCAAGTAGCTATGCTGCCAAAAAAGTCTTCCTCTTTATGGTCGGGAAATCATCAATGATGATTGAAACCTCTGCTGTAATATGATTTGTTGAAGAGCTTTTATCGAAACATGACTTTGGTAACATCGTTTATTTTTACTCTCGGGGCATGGCCGCATAGGTACTAGTTTTAATGCGGGATTATCGAAGGATGCTTACTCATGTGTCGAAAGCCTAATACCAATTGCCTACGACTGGCGCTAATGACAGACAGGTAGACAGACAGACGGACATGGCTAAATCGATTCAGAATTTTATCCTGCTTCGTAATACATATACTTTATGGGGTCTTCGGTGTTTCATTCTTGGCGTTACAAAAATGTAATGCCAAAGTGAATATACCCTCCTGAGGAGGGCATAAAAAAGAATGAAATCAATTGAAACAAAAACGTACGACGTATTTACTTTTTTCAAAAAAATAGGCAAAAGCTGAAGTAATGAAATCAACCTAATTCAGGTACTAACGACGTTAGACTGCCGATTTTGAGAGTCCAGCTAATACCGAGTACTAACTAATACTCGGTACCAAATTCAGCTTAGTACTTCGTGAAGAAATGACTTGATACCTATTTGAGTATCAACTTTTGGTCTAATACCGGTACTAACGCTATAGTACTCTGTCAAGAAATCGGCCGATAGTTTTAGTTTTTATCTTGTTTTGTAAATCAGTACCTACATGGATGGGGATGGGGTGGGAGTCCAAGGAGTATTATCGCCAACATTTGGGACTCCACACCCAGGTAATTTCCCTTCCGCCTTACCCCCAATTTCACACTGACAGTTTAAACTACGCTTTTAGTTTCAACATCAGTTCAACAATTAATTCCGTTTCACAGTTTCGTTTAATCCTTGAACAGGGTTCATTCTATAGTTTAAGTTAAACGCTAGTATTCTGCCGCTTAAGCCCCATTTAGACGATCATTTCAGTTTCAGTTGAGCTATCAGTTAAGCTTTCAGTTAAACTGATGTCTAAATGCAAAAATTAAAGCGTCAAACTGAAACTGAAACTGATGGAATTCCTATCAGTTTTCAGTTCAGTTGTCAGTTTTAGTAGATATAGGTATCTTCTAACCTCACGAGTAAATTGAAAGCTCAACTGAATACCGGACTGACGTCTACATAAATGCACTGCCATTTTTAACTGAACTGATAACTGATCGTCTAAACGGGGCTTTAAACCTCAGATCACTTGACACAGTGACATTTCGATTTCTGCCGATTGTCAAAAACACAAATATTTGACTTTGTTTTGCGTGTTCTTTGGAAGAAAAGACAAGGAAAGATTTTGAAAAAGTCGTATAAAAGCTAAGGACTGTACAATACATACTGCCAAATTCTGTTCGTTACATTGTGAAAACGCAAAATTTCACATTCACATTTAAACTCAAGTTCAGGTTCAGTTGTTAGTAGCTGAACTGAACATTAACTAAATTTAATGAACAGAATAAATGCAGTATTGTACAATACCTAGCTTTTATACGACTTTTCCAAAATGTCTATTCTTTCAAAGGACACAGAAATCGTTCGAAGAATTCTACATCATCCCAATAATTAAAGTGGTTTGGTCTACATTAAATGCGTTTTTTTCTTCTCACATTCGCGACTAATATGAAGGTTTCCCCATCACTGATATCTTCAAAATCACTTTCTGAACTCGATAGCATTTTAACGGTCCAATAGTTTTTTTTATTTATTGGCATAATACTGTCGTTTAACTTAAACTAAAGAATGAACTCGGTTCAAGATTTAAGCGAAACTGTGAAACCGAATTAATTGCTGAACTGAAGTTTAAACTAAAAGTGTAGTTTATACTTCTACTGTGAATCTGGGTGTAAAAGTTTGTTAGTATCTCGCATTTTATATTCCAAACAAAAATCATACAACGAATGGCTGCAGAATTAATAATGTCGAAGGAAATAAGGTCGAATCGTGTTTATTTCCATTTTGATTGGAAATAATGTCGAAATCCAAAATTTTTTTCGTTCGACTGTAGCTATTTCCAAAAAAAAAAAAAAAGAATGGAAATAATGTCGATCACTTCAATAATGATTATTTCAGCAAGCCTACTCCAAATCTGACAGTAAAAACAAGCAGAGGGGTTGCAGAGGGGCAGCATGCGCCCCCAAAAATGATTCACTGCTTTATTTTTTTAATTTTCGACATAATTTCCCTTTTTTCGACCTTATTACCATTTTGCTATGGAAATAAAATCGACCACGAAAAAATGTGCAATTCGACATTATTTCAAATCAAAATGGAAATACACATGATTCGACCTTATTTCCTTCTACTTTATTTCACGGCACCGTTTGACCTCCTGCAATCCATACCTCACTATCGCTGTGGCAATAAAATAAAATCCTGTTTTCGAGGTGATCGAGGGGCGTCTTAGTTCAGCACAGAGTTAACACTAGGTATTAATGCAGCATAGGTGTTGAGTTCTGGTCAATCCTAGCTTTCATTTGGGTGAACACTTATTTTTGTGAACTAGGTATTTTGATTCGTGCTTCACACAGAAATCTAACCAAAAACGTTGAATATTTTCCTTTATTTAATTTTGACTTAATAAGGGGGACAACATATTGGTATGAAAAGGGGGAATGTCTGGCAACCCTATGTTACGTTTGGCATCGTATGTAGATACTTCCTACCGGAGATCGAAAAGGCCACCGTAAGGCCTTACAACAAAACTTCTCCTTAACAAACAACATTAAATTAGACGAGGATAATTATTACTCGCAGTCGACACACGGCCTTTTACTCGTCCGTAAAAGTTAAATTACCCATTAAAACAGCGCGAAGACGTACACCTCCCCGCCTATATATACTCGTGACTCGTCACATTCTAATTAAATTGAAAGAAAAGAACGAACAAAATCGATTTCACTTCCTTTCGTGGGGGGGTGTCGCACCTTTTTTCAAAAGTCGGCAAATTATTACCTAACTTGAGCAACTAAAAAAAAAATCGGCAAAAGGATCAATTTTCGAAAACTAGCTCGGAACAAAATGTTACAAAATAAAAAGTGAGTTTGGATTTTCATTTGGTATAGCTTTTCAAACTTGTAAATGTATACAAGTCAAGTCGGCATTTTCAAAGGTTCACCCTTTTGGAAATGCCAATTCATATTTGTTTAAATTTATGTACCTACCTTCTCCGAGTTTCGATTTTAAACGCGTGTCGGCATCGGTGAATTTGCCGTTCCTAAATTTAGTTCCTAAAAAATTAGCGAGTTTCGATTCGATTTTAAAATAAACGGTCGTCATAGGCGAAATCCTAAAAATTTAGCGAGTTTCGATTCAATTTTAAAAAGGACGGTCGGCATCGGTGAATTTGCCGCTGAAATCCTAAAAATGTTGCGTGTTTCAATTCAATTTTAAAAAGTACGTTCGGCATAGGTGAATTTGCCGACTGAACACTTTAAAATTTAGCTAGTTTCGATTTGATTTTAAAAATGACGGTCGGCATTTCTAATTTGAGGTTAAATTCGAACGAATGTTTTATTTGCTAGTCTGTGGAATGTAGCTTAATCATGTGGACTGCGAATAAACTGTGACAATTCGCGGCGAGGGTGTTTTCGTTCACGGCAAAAAGTTTGGAAAACGAAATTTCGCAATTTAAACTGTTTATAAACTTGTTTTCTTAATACATTTTGAATTTTTATGTGATAATTAATTATCCTACTCTTGAAATAGTAAAATGAGAAATTTTCTGTTTATAAATGCATAAAAAGTGTTTTGTTCGCATTTCATTAATTCGTTACTTCGTTCTCATGTGAATGGTCTTTTAAGATACACTAGTTACCTTTTCTTTTTCTCACTCAGTGTCAGTGGGCCTTACCAATAATCAATTTTAATCTTCAACTTAAATATTTTGAAGGTCACAGTGGATAATTTTATATGGAAATTTTCGCCATTGTGACCTCGTAAAAGTTAGCCTGGACACTAAAAATGATTATTAGTGAGTGACTTCGCAAAATTAAAATTAAAAATTTAAATTCAAAATCTTATATCTCGAAGACCACCAACTCGATTGAGCTCAAATTTACAATTGGTCTTAGATATTGTCCCTTATGAAACTCGAATACGTTATAACTCGATATCCGCTAGGCCGCTTTTCATGATTTCTATGCAGTCGGCATTTCAATGAAAGTCACTCCCCCACGGCTCGAACCCTGGCTACGCCGCTGCCTTTTGAACAGTCCTCCTCGAGTTGGACATCTCTATTTCCCCGATGGCGCGCTTCTCGTGCGTTTTCTTTTTCGTCTTGAGAAGCCGATGTAGTTCTCTACTCTTTTGTTTGAAGAGCTACCGAATCGCTGTCATCCTGTTCTGCAGTTTTATTTTGGTATGGTGGGGGTCAGGCACGTAGCCAGGGGGGGGGGGTTTTACGCTAAGCAAAAAATTAAAAACTAAAACTTTCTAATATAAATTAAAATCTATAAAAATAAGGAGACTTTACAGGTAGGTATACAGTATCCAAACGCTAGGTATGTACACTGTGCAAGCCATCCCTTGAACCTGGTTCTGTCTAATGCCATGTCAACTCCTGCAATTCGCAATTGACTTGGTGTAGTTAGTGAAATAGCTAATTTCTTCCGCAACCATTCAAAAGCAAATATAATTTTTAAAAATGTCATTAAAAACCACGCACCAGAGAGCCGAAAAACTCGACTCGACTTCTAAGCCTTTGTGAAACAAGATTCATTGAAAGGCATGACAGTATTATTTCCTTTGTAGAGCTCTTCAAATGCATCTCAATAAGTCTTGAAGAAATAACCAGCAGAACGGGGGCGATGTCTAAGAAAGCATCAACACTTTTGGCAGCGATCCAAAAAAGTGCCTAGTAAGCCTCATTGTATGCGAAAAACTATTCAATTTAACGCTACCCTTATCAGTTTTCCTACAGACCAAATCCTTAGACTTCGTTTCTACTATAGACCGCACAAAAGAAGTTCTGAATTCTCTTAGGAACATCAGAGAAAATACCGAAAATTTTTTCAGAGAGGCTTTTGATCCATTTCGTTTCATTTTATCCGAATCCCAACGTGCCGAGGACTTATTTGAAATTGAATTAAGAGCCCCAAGAACTTCATTGAAACAAACAACGCGTTCCAATCCAGAAACCTCTTCTACTGAAGCCTATTTTTTACATACGATCAACAGAATTTGTAGTAAAAGCCGTTTTTTGGTCAGACAAAGAGACTCGATATTTCTCTAAAATCAACTTTTTCTTTCACAGCACCCCAGAAGAGAAAATCCATGGGTGTTAGGTAAGGAGATCTGGGTGGCCAAAGATTGGGCCAAATCGACCAGTTCACCGTTCATTAAAAGTATGGTTAAGGAATGGATTTACCTCGCTGCTACTGTCACAAGGTGCTCCATTTTGTTGAAAGAACATCGCTCTTCTCTGAAAAAGAAGAACATCTTGAAGGAGCTTCTGCAATCGTTCTCTAAAAAATTCAAGGGAATTAACTGTTTGTGGAAGAACGTGCGGGCCTACTAAAGTGTTTTGTCCTTTGAAATAAGCACACATTTTGAAGAAGTTGTTCAAAATAATTAAATTCTTACCTTTGAAAGGATGTTGTGTGTATTAAATGGGGATTGGGGTCTGACCAATGGTGCAAATTGTGGAGGTTTGTAGCTTTATAACTTTGTTTGTGAATTGCGCTTCGTCAGTCCACAGAATGTTCTTGAGGAAGTGTCCGTACCGGTGCTAAATGGAAAGGGTGAAACCTATTACTCTGGAGAGTTCTGTGAATCCTGGTTCTGGGAAGTTCCAATTGCACAGCTAGTCCTCGGACCTGACTAAAGGCTTAACTTCCACAGCACGCACAATTCCACCCTCAATTTCTTCGGCCTCTGCGTATGAACGTCGTTTTTTTTGTTTCGAGGAGCTCACTCGGTATCAACAAGGCGCTGATACGCATCAGTACCCGGCTACATGGTGTACTACGATTTGGGTATCGGCGTTGGACTCCTATCTTGCCAACGAAGCGTTTCCATGGCAGAACCCGTTTACAAACACTATGTCCGCGTAATCACGTTTTGAATACATTTTGTGAGATCAACTTTGCTCATAATTACGTTAGTTTATTATTCTGACTTAATTTTGTTTGACCATTTTTTTTTTTTTGACAAAAAACGGCTTTTACAACAACTTAGTTGTTTACTAAAAAAAGTTGCTTAACATAATTTTTAGTAAATATCTCAAGGATAAAAATTTCATAAAAAAATGAAAATTTATGAAGTCAAAATTTTGAGAAAAAGGCATTTTAAGTAAAAAATGAAAACAACAAATTTTCCAAATGTTGAGCTTAAGGAGCTATAACTTTTTTGTAGCTGCACATATGTACCCGAAGTGCATAAGACTTGTATGCGCTTCTAAATTGTATTTTCAAAATGCAAACATTTTTGTATCTCTATTAGTTTAGAAATTATAGCGTTTTAAGTGGTAACCCCACCAAATTAGAGGTCATATGCTTTGAAGGGCAATAACGGGAAATATGGTGAAAATAGAACCCCCCTGCCATACAATTTTTTGTTCGGCGGAACTTCACGAATCTTCCCTTAAAGGATTATACTGCTTAACTGGGACACCCTGTATATAGTTTTTTGTTTAAAGAATTCCTCGTAAGATTTGGAAGTAAGCCCTCCCCGAAACAAAATCCTGGCTACGGCCCTGGTGGGAGTGGTCAAGGGAAACTTAGGATCGATTCTTCTTGGCTGACCGCATAGTGCCCCACATGTGTCCATCATTATATAACGTTTTTATACTAAGCTTAGCACGCCCCGAATTCGGACAAGACCAGAACCCGGAGGATTTTACGGGGAGGTAAAATAAAAAAACATAATTGATATGTATGAGGATGAGCCAGTTCCATCGACTGGGCACCGTCAATGCCGATAACAAACTTTCAATATTCATATGGAAAAAATATGGAAAAATGTTAAGGATGTACTTTTATTTCAATTTACCTCTAAATTTTCTTGTTCATTTTATATTATACGCAGGGTTCCATACAGTACAGTTCACCTGTTATTTTTATAAAAACGAAATACACTGTACTTAGTATTATATATTTTTTAAATACAACGCGTTTAAAGTGCAAGTGCAATTACGTGCTGAAGTGTTTTGAAATCCTTGAAACTAGATGCACGAGGACATCAGAGGTGCTATTATTTTCAGTGCGAATTTGGAATTAATTAATGCTGGAAGGTGCGGCGTGCCTATTAAAATTCATAACTAGGTTTGGAATCAATGCATAGCGTAATACGCGTGTTTAAAGGCCAATGACCCATTTTCTTTCAAATTTATAGTGATAGATTAATATATCAATAAAATCAAAAACCTTTTTGGAAAAAAGTCACGTGCATTTAAAAAAGTTCAAAATTCTGTAAAAATGTCTATAGATAAATACCTGTATCCATCAGATTGTTGGTATCGCCCATCGTATTCATTGTTAATAAATGAAGTCTGTTGAATTTCTTCACTTTTATATTCATTATCAGCACTAAAGTAGCCATTTGGGTTGCGAAATGGGTTAAGCGTGTTGGTTTCTATATTATCTATATAAGGACATGTTCGATTATTAATTTTTTTTTGTTTAGAAATGTACTTTTCATAATAAAAAATTTTTAATTTACCATTGCAACTTTCTTCCTGAAAGGCGGCTGGGGCCTGCGAAAAATGTTGCGAATCATTTTGTCCTGGTTGTTCATATTCACGTTTGTCAGGCATTTGTTGCCTGGCTGTCTGCAGAGCTACATTGAGAACATTTTTTAAGGGTGGCAATGGTGTTGATTTTAATTTTGCAATAAAAGACGACATGATGGCTGCACTAGTGAATATCGATTTTATGTATATCTACTAAATTCCGAAACTATAATGGAAAACTGTTACTCAATTTCTTCAATATGGGTGAATATATTATTTGTTAATGCTTAATTTTAATAAACTTTTTTCGTTAACAAAAGCACATTAATTTATTTGTCCAATGGAAATAAAATGAGTATGCAATAAAGGAAAAGATATAGGTATTGCACTTAAACTTGGACTATGTAATGAGGCATTTTTTGTACACTACATTCTAATGAAAAATGTTTTCAAAGCCTTCGAAATATTAACAATTAAGTAAATTAAAACTTTTATATTTTATTACTGTGACATTTTCTTACTTAAAATAAAAATTAAACAATGTTTCAATGCACAGCCGAAAATGTAACAAATGTAGAAATATCGAAAAGAAATGAAAACTGCCAAAGGATATTCGCCGCGCATGGCAATACGTATCCTTTTTGGAAAGGACGTCGCATTTTTTGTAGGTATATAATATGTAGAGAAGACTATGTAGGTACATAAACTTCTAAACGTGTTCAGAAATATTCTCCAATCTATGTTTGTAGTTATAAAAATGAAGATAGTTACTTTTCGATAATGTCAACATTCGACATTTAGACTTAGAGATATGTACAACAAAAAGAAAGTACCTATTGTTATTAAGAGTCAAATGGCGAGTCCATGGACGCTATGTGTAATACACATTATACAGCAAAAATTGTTCGAGCAAATGCTTTGAGTATTAAAGCTCTAATTTGAGTTTTATAGTCGTTTCAAAATTGTAAAGATTACAGAATAGATGTACATACAGTCTGTCACGAACTTGTTTTTACAAATTTCTTGACAAGCTCATTTTTGCGTATTTTTTATTACTTTCATAATGTAGTATTTTTTGTAACTGTTCGTTAGTAG
The DNA here is from genome assembly GCA_955612985.1 of Cheilosia scutellata. Taxonomy (NCBI): domain Eukaryota; kingdom Metazoa; phylum Arthropoda; class Insecta; order Diptera; family Syrphidae; genus Cheilosia; species Cheilosia scutellata. Next base: position 28,810,672 of record OY015314.1, on the reverse strand, counting down.
ATATATTAATAAAAAGAAATTTATTAAAAAAATGAAGTAAAACATCAAAGAAGCTCTTTTGTTTTATAAAGAAACTGTCTAAATTACCAGTTGTTTTCCTTTGTAAAAACAATTCCTTGACAAACTGTATATAATATTTCAGGTTAATGAGCATTTCACTTGAAACTACAACCTCCTGTTACTATCGTTGGATATTTTTTTTTATAATTAAATTAATATGTAGGTAGTATAAGAATAAGAAACAGAAAGCTCATAGGTAATTATGATCACATCAAGAATGCTATATGAACATAGATCCCTGGAACATAACAGACAAACCAACTCCTACACGCTACACCCGACGCCAAGGCTCAGGTCACCCCAGAGTAACATCTGCAAGGGATAATCGATATTTGGTGAGCTGTCTCACAGACTTAGATCCGTTAGAGGGACGGTAGAGTTAGTAGAGAGTGGCCTGAGAGCAAAAATACCTGCTCGTGTACCGAGGCTCACGGTATAGCACAAGCGATGTCGGATGGAATTTGCTCGCCTTAACCAAGATTGCTACCTCGTCCTCTTCAAAACTAGACTTTGTTTCAATAAAAATATCATTTCTCCGTAAGTCCCTGTATGTTATGTGTTTTTATATTCTACCTGCTCAACCTATTGAATCCTACCAATTTTCCATTGATGCGATTGACCAAATAATTGACTCATCTGACTCCCTAGATGACATCCTCATCTTCGGCGACTTTAATCTTCCTCAGCTGCACAGGACTCCTTCAGAGGATGGATCCTTTCTCATCGCTTCTAATGCCAACTCAGCTAAGGAATGTCTCTTTTAGAAAGGCTGACAGACTCTAGCCTATGCCAAGTTAGTGGAGTCTCAAACTACATGGGTAGGCAATTAGACCTACACCTAATTTTCACAACTGATCCTATTAACTCCTCTGTCTCGCCTTGTCCCATATCGCTCTCTACTATTGATGACTATCACCCTCCTCTTCTTCTTTCGTTTTTCGACGACTCTCCACTCCAGCCCATCTCTTCCGCTGTTCTCTCTTCTTACGATTTCCACAAAGCTAACTTCCGAAAAATTAATGCCTATCTCAGCAAGTGCTCTTTCGACTTCGCCAATCTTCCATTAAATGATGCTCTGTCCATGTTTTACAGAGAATTGTTTAACTCCATTTCTTCCCTTTTCTCGTCATAAAACGTCATCCACATCCCCCCCATGGTATAATCGTATAGACTTCGTTCCTTACGAAACAAGAGAAATAAGCTATGGACAGTTTTTCTTCGCACAAACTCTTCTTCGGACTATTCCAACCAGTGTTGTTATAAAGATTTTTTCTAGATCTTACAAATTTCGGTTTCATATCTTAACTCATCTTAAATGTGAGTGAACAGTACCTAAATCGCAAAAACGCATCAAATTTTGAGATTATGGCATAAATTCATGAAACAATACCAACCAATTAAACAGGTTCAATGTTGTCAAAACATTTTATATCGCGGCATGTCAAGGTTTTTTTTTTTCTTCGAAAATAGGTTAATAAGTAGAGTGTTTCATAAGGTTATAAATGTAGTGCGAGTGCACATGTTATATTATCTCCAGGTTAGGCTTCAGTTATAGCCAACAGAACACATAAGACACATTTAGCTATAGCATATCATAGGAATTCAGTGGAATACTTCGTGAAACTGGTTGAGAAGTTGAACAGAAAAAGTTTTTCGTACGGAAAAACAAAGAAATGCCTTTTTTTAGAAAATTTAAAGACCAATTGCTTAATTTTTTTTGACGAATTAGTTTTATAATTCAAAAGCAACATTTTAAGACCAAGATTGAGGATGCACTTTCCTGATAGCTATAACAGCAGCCTTAGTAAACTAAAAGTTTGAACGAAATAATAAAAAATAAACAACTTTTGCAAAGACCAAAATTGGGTATGTAACTACCCTATTCTCTAGTCAAACTATTCTAATTTTAAAATTTACATAATTATAAATACAACCCGTAAAGTGAAGTGATAGCACTATTTTTAAATTTTCGTTCTTAAGAATTGAGTTTGAACGCTATATTATTTCAATGCAGAATTTCATTAAAATCGTTAATTTGTATTAACATCGTTTATCCGACATTTGAATCAGTTTGTGTTCATCTGCTTAGGAGTGTTATAAAAAAATAAATAAATAGGTGGCGCAACAGGCGTGTAGACACCCTAGGCCCAGCTTCTCACAACCAATCGTTTTGTCGTACCGTGTAATGTACATAATATATTTCTACGCGGCATATTGAAGCCAAATTGAGACTTAGAAATTGAACAGAAAGAATTATTTACCATAATTCAGTAACTCGATGCTGTGCAAGGCTGCGACTGCGAGATTTGCATTATAGTTTTATAGTATCATGAAACAGCTTTGTATTTATTTTAAAAATTTGTAGGCAAATAACGTTTTTAGAAATCATTTAGAAAGACTTCTGTTTTTTTCAGTACCTACCTTAATCTTTTTGAAAAGTAACATTTCCCGCTTTGACCTTATTTTTTGATCGATATCCTTGACAATTTCCCCAAACTTTTAGCTTAGTAAGCTCTGCCGTACCTACTAGGTCAAAAGTCCAAGCCTGCCATTTTTAATGTATTCAGCAAACTGACAAACTGTTTGGGAATTGCATTTAACAATGCAACTGTTTCAACTACATAATTGTAACAAAATGTTGAATTGTACTCTACGAATCTTCAACTTTTCACGGCTAATTTAAATCGGACTCTGCAGGCGTTAAAATTTAGAAAATTTCTATTCAGAATCGCCGATTCCGGAGGGTCCTCGATATTAGTTATATTATATACCTAACTTAATGACAAGAGCTAATTCAGAAAAGATTTTTAGAATTTAATTTGAAATTTAAAGTTAAAATCTTAACATATCTTATTGTAATTCTACAAATCTTAAAAAATGCTCTAAAAACGAGTGAATATCTTCTCATCTGGAAACCTCCTCAATATCTTAAAAAATAAGATAATTAAGATCATATAACAACAGTGATTCCAACTATCTCGGTATCTATCTGCAATTCACCCAGCTTTATAACTCTCTCTACCAACGCTATCTAAATAATGCACAAGCCAACTTAATAAATGACAAGTCCTTTTTCCGATTCGTCAACTATAAAAAAAAATCAGACGGTTACCCTCCTTCTCTCTCTTATGAAAACGTATCATTCACGGACCCACATACCATTGCCAACTCATTTGCCGCATTTTTCAAGCAATCTTTTGCTGACAACTTATTTGTACCGGACCCCTCTTACTTTAGCTACCTGCCTAACTTCTCTATTGGTCCCTTTCTCTCTCAAACTATTGACCATACTCTCATCGAAAGACCCAGATGGTCTCCCCGCAGTTTTTCTTAAGAAGTGTTCTTCCAATCTGTCGGTCCCTCTTTCTTACCTCTTTCGTCTATCTCTTTCCCAAGGAGTATTTCCCCAGATTTGGAACACCGCTTTCATAACCCCGATTCACAAAAAAGGATTAAAAAGTGAAGTCACTAATTATCGTCCTATTGCCAAACTCTCACATATACCCAAAATCTTCGAAAGTATAATATACGAAGCCTTCAACTTTCGATGCAAGTCTCTTATTTCCCCTAATCAACACGGATTTCTGAAAAGTAGATCAACCACTACAAATCTCGTCGAATTCGTGTAATTTGCTCTGTCAGCCTTAGAGAACGGCAACGAAGTCGACGTTATTGCAACTGACTTTAGTAAGGCCTTTGATAAGATATCTTATCAATTAATTCACTTTACATAAATTGTCTGCTCTTGGGTGTGAACCCATATTGTTAAAATTGATATCTTCTTACCTTGAAAACCGGTTTTATAGCGTTTTCGCTTAATGTCCGCCCTATCGGCCCCTTTCTTTTCATTCATCGTCTTCTTTCAGGTTCCGTCGATTGCGCCCCTCTTAACAACTCTATTTTCTTTAACCCAAATCCCCGTAATTTACGCTGCTCTCGTCTCTTTTACCTTCCAATTCCAACCCATCGAACCTCATATGGCTCCAACGAACTAATCTCCCGTATGCTGCGGAAGGTTAACTCAGTTCCGTTTTCGATTTCAACCGCAGCTCTGCCCGCCTTAAAATCGATCTCCTTCTTTAAGCTTTAGTTTAAGCCTTCTTATGTATTAGTTTTAAGTTATTTATCAGATGTTAGTTTTAGCTTGTAGTAAGCCAAATAAATGGGGGCTATATTTGCCCTCACCAAAATTAAATTAAATTAAAGATTGGACCGAGGCCGACTGGAGTAGGGTTCTTTTCACTGATGAGTTCAGGTTTTGTCTGCGCTCACCAGATGGACGTAGCAGAGTGTGGAGACGTTCAGGTGAGAGATACTCTTCGGCGACAGTTACCCAGAAGGATAATTTCTGTTTCCGTCATGGTGTGGGCAGGAATTTCCATGCACGAACACACATAGCTGTTCATCGTGAAACAGTCGGTGAACTCCAGGTATTATATCACCAACATTCTGGAGGAATATGTGGTTCTATTCGCAGCATTTATTGGAGAAAACTTCCTTTTGATGCATGACAATTCTAGATCACATGTTGCCAGGTGCGTTACCGACTATTTACAAGAAGTAGAAATCGACGTGATGGCTTGTCCTGCGATGAGCCCGGATATGAATCCCATCGAACACGTCTGGGAATTACTATGAAGCGATCTGCCCTTCCAGAGACACTCAGTAAGCTTGAATCTGCTCTGCTCGAAGAATGGGAGAATTTGGGCGACAACAACGTAAGGAACCTTTATCCAAGGTATGCCCAGGCGGATAAAAACCTTCAGCCCTATTGCGAAGATCAACTATCGATTGATAGTTGATACTTATCAACCAATTTTTTGAAATGGTATTGCGACGATCAATTGTCAATGAATTGTTGATCGATTGTGAACGTGCATCAATTAGCGATAGTCGGTTGACAAAACGGTATTGTGATTGTCAATCGTGAACAATTTTATTGGTAGCTGTCAGTTTTTCAATCAATCGGAATTTCGGTGTTGATAAAGACGACTGTTAAAGAGAAATGTAAGTACATATTTTTAAAATTATTGAAGATCAACGTTTTTAATTGTTATTTTTTAAGAGCTAAAATAGCAAGTAATAAAAGGCAACTTAATAGATTGGTTGATTTGATGGAACAGAATCTTGATATCGCGAAAAGGTTTATTTCCAAAACTGGTGCGCAGGCGAAGTGGGAACAATTTGCGAGATTGGCAGAAATGGCAAAGGGTACCTTGTACAACATTTCCAATAACTTTGTGATCAATTTAAATTTCTACATTTGATTAGGTATGGATCGACCTGAAATGCAAAACAAAAAAGAAAAAGGTTGAAAATAAAATCGAAATATCTGCGACTGGTGGTGGCCCAAACCAATGTCAGCAGATTAATGATATGGAAGAGGCTGTGATTCGTATCCTTGAATTGAATACTTGCGTAATGAATTCGGGTTGAACGAGCCAGATGCAGCGCTAATACCGAGCTCCAGTCAGCGAAGATCCCCAAATTATGTCATCCAACGAGCAGAACAAACAACAGCTCAAACAAAAGCAAAAGCAACACCTCGAAGCATTGCAATAGAATCGCATGGCACTCTTAGAAGATCAGACTTCTATTCAAAATGACAACATGAGAGAATAAGCCAAATTTCATTCCTTGGAAATTCCATTCCTACCTTCGGTTTTCCAGTTCCAAAAGATTAGATGCATCTCGCAAACTCCTCGGTATAGAAGCCAATTCCGCGTAATTTGTCTCGCCTTCATCATCATCAAAAAGTAATTCCACTGATGACATGTTTTTCAATAAATTGCACAATCCCAGATTTGTAAAACTGGTAATTATGTAGGTATATTGTTTAAATAATTTGTTAGAAAGTCGTAACAATCACTCTTCAAATTAAAAATATTTTAGAATTGTCAAAATTGAGTTTTCATTCAAAATAACTTTATTTTTTGCGTTATGTTCACAATAGCTTATATTTTTATCAATCGTATTTCGCAATACCAATATCAATCTTAATTGATAAATTTTGTCAATCGTCAACCGATTGATAGTTGATCTTCGCAATAGGGGTGCTTGTTAGATGTTCGGGGATCAAATACCCACTACTAAAGGAAAGAGGATTTAAAAAACAAGAAATAAAAATAAAAATCTTAAATGTTAAGTTCTGAAGCTTTTGCGCATTTTCGTTAATTTATGTTTTATTTGTATTCCATTGTTTTATTTCTTTTTTTTATATGAATTGCTTAGTTTTATGTTAATAAACAAAAAAGTATCAGTGTAGATGATGAAAAGCGTGTTACAATCGTAACTTTTAAGATACAATGGACTTTGAAAAATAAGTCAAAAACATAACAAGACTCGAGATGACCTGTAGAGATGAGCAGGGAAACCTTGTTAAGTAGAGACACATAGTCGGTGTTGAGGAAAACGAAAAGACTACTTCTGCAAACTTTTAAACGGGGCAAAGACGACCGAAATTCCACTGTCGGAAAGAACGCACCATATAACCTGGACGACCTTGCATAGTATTTGTCTACATTTACAAACACTGACCCTATTATAATTCTATAGATATTAAGAATTAAATAGTTTTAATTATAAACTTACCTGCCTTAAGGTGTTTCTAAACTGAATTGAATGCAATCATTTAAAAGAACTTGAAGTCCCTTACACTCTTGAGGATAGTTATTCCTCTTCGGCTTTTTGGTCAAATTTATTACAAAAGAACATCATGCACAAATAAAACAAACTACATAAGGAAACAATGTTGACATCAATTTACATTACAAGCCAATGTAATAACAGCATGAAAAAGATTTAAATAAAATTTAAATAATCATGCTAAACTGAAGCACTTCTCTCGAAGTTAGTCTAATAAATACGGACATGAATATAACGGACAGAATTTAAAATTTCTTCGCAGAAGCGAGAGAGTTGTATATCACCGAGATATTTTGGGTGTCCTACTTTCTGTTCATGCTGTTCTTGTTATTAATGATAAAATGCAGGGTTTCCATTTTGTACCTCTTTGACATATGCTTCTCCGTTTGCAGAATTCTGACTTTATCAAATGCGGATCAAGGCTCAACTATGCAGTGGCGGATCCAGAGGTATGGTCATGGGGGTCATGACCATACCCAAAACTCCAGAGAAAAAAAGTAAAAAAGATTAAACAACTGAAAGGAACTACAGCTATGAGTTAATAAATAGGTAGGTACTTTTTATTGGTGGTAACGCCGATATTATATAGACTTAATTTTCTGTCTTTGATCACTTTTTATTGAATAAAATTTATACCGTGAAAAATATTGTTTTTCCAAATCGATTTAATGCTTTTTTAAATTTGTTTTTACCATTATTCAATAACTGATTTATAATTAAAATTATAAGGCAGCTGCATAGACAGAGCATCGTAGGCCTTCGGCAATTTTTTTTACCTAATACGTATACAGCTTTTGTACTGAAACCAGTAAGACAATTATCTTCGACTATGCCGAAGCTCAAATACCCGGTACTATATTATTGTAAAATAAAAAAAATATTTTAGTATTAAAAAATTATATATTTGTATGGGAGGTATGGGTACTTTTTATTCGACCAAGCTCATTTTTTGTCAAAAATTTTTAAATATTATTGAAACAATATGTGCAAAGTTTAAACTTGCTATCTTTACTGTAGCTATTTAAATTTAATTTTTAACATAAAAAGCTATATAAATCTGATATTTTTGTATGGGAGGTAGTAGTAGTTTTCATCCGATCTTGCTCATCTTCGAACTTAGCCTCAGTTTGGTGGATAAAAGCTTACATACCAAATTTCAAGCCGATAGCTCTTAAATTACGGCCGTAATCGTGCGGACAGACGGACAGACGGACAGACAGACGGACAGACAGACGGACATCGCTAGATTGACTAAGAAAGTGATGCTGATCAATAATATATATAGTTTGTCATACCTACAACGCCTCCTTATGGGCGTTACAAATGGAATGACAAAGTGAATATACCCTCACCACAGTGTGGTACCGGGTATAAAAAGATAGGTACGAGCGTTAGTATCACAGATCTCATCTTATTCGTCCAAGGCTTAAATGCTTCATTTCACGTTTAAGTTATGAATTCAGGAACGTATGTGCATTTGAAATGAAGTATACAAATTAAAAAAAAAAATTAATAAAGTCATACTGTTAATATTGAGATTAGATTCTTTTTTGTACTCCCCACAAACACGAAATACTCCCGTCTAATTCTCTGAAATACTCCTCTCCGATGAAAGAGAGTCACTGATTTTGATTACGTGGCTTTTCGGACTTGAGAATTTCATTTGTGCAGTAGATTTTTCAAAAAACAGCAGTAAAACCTATTTTAGCGCAGTCGATTTTTTGTTTGTATTGGAAACCTGCATTTAATGTACATATTTAAAAAAAAATTATTAGTTTTTCATAAATCGATCTCTTTGAATCTTTATTGATCTTTATTGATAACGAGAGCAGTTTTTTTGTATAGCGTTTTCAATTGGGCTCTTCAGATTCTTCTCTCAGATTTCAGATTTTGCCTGTGCAATCGAATTCTATTCAGTCGTTAAATTTTAAATTTATTTACATATTCGAAATGTGCCCTAAAATTGATTTATTTAAATTTGTAAATTAATAATCGGAAAAATGTTTTCGATTCCAAAAAACTAACATAGATAAAAATAAAAGTGTTCTTTACTGAAATATTAAATACGCCATTAGTTGTTGACGACTGACGTGTAAGGAAGTAACTGACAAATCTAGTCAAGAATGACTGCGTTCAGTATTATGTACTTAGATTCGCAGAATCGCGGAATAAAATTACAGACATTGTCAGATTATGTAAAATCGAATGAAGGGACAAAGTTGAAAGAAAGAGTGAGAGATCGGCAAACTTTGTAAGCAACAACAAAACGCATTATGGTTGTCAACCTCTCAGTGGTATTAATTGGTGGCCAAGTGCTCATCGATCAGTGCAGTTTCACTTTCTGGAAAAATAATTAAAAGCCTTCCGAAAGAGGAATACATACGGAGAATCGACTTTCGGAATTTTCATTCAAATTCAAAATAATTTGTGGAAAAAGTGAATATCCAGAATGATAACTGCATACACATAACAATCATGTCAGTGGTATTCCTGGTAATCTAGTCCAGACAAATCTAGTCAACTTAATAGGTAAGACTATACTTTTGAATAATCTCATTCAATGATCTCATTTATCTAGTGTCATCTGAATGCAATCCACTTTTTACTTAGCATCGAAATTAAACCGAAAATATATTTTAATTTTCAAATTAAAAAAATTAATTACTTTTCTGAAAAAGTGCAGTAGATTGAGGTGCGGGCGCAGTAGATCAATTTTGTTTTATGAAAAAGCAGCAGATCTACTGCAATTACAGTAAAGTCCGAACCCTGCGTGGCTATTCATTTATTTCCACGTAAACAACAAAAAAAACATCTGTATCTAGTGGATTTCTCATTCAAGTACACTCCGCCCACTTAAATAACACACCCCCTATCGTCGGTTTTCTATCGCCCATTGGTCGGGTTCCAAACCAAGCTTGCTAGAGACTTAATTGTTTTTTAAATTTAAGTTAATTTAATTGTTGTGATTTGACCAGAAGGAAGATATTAAAACTAACAGCCTTATTTATAAACTATACACTTTCTATAATAGCTCTAAACGCAAACATCTCATATATATTTTTGCGTGTATAGATATTATAGAGAGTGTATAAAGTTTATAAGTTTATAAATAAGGCTTTAAATCTTTAAGTATTAACAAAAAATATGGGGTCTTAATTTTGCGCCACTCGAAATAGAACACTTAAACGAAAAAAACATTTTAGAGAATTCTGCTTCTTTTTAACACAAACATTATCTACTTAAATTTTAGGTAATTGGAGTGTTTTAGATTTAGAAAAATTTTTCAATTGTGTTTTGAGCCACCTTTCTGCTCCAAAATTCACACATCCGGTTTGGAAGGGGTATGCAAATTGTCCTATGCAAATATTATGTATATCTATTTTTAAAAATATTTTTTTTTTGGTTGACTGGCCTCGGCCAACGTGACCATACCCAAACAGAATTCCTGGATCCGCCCCTGCAACTATGTGACTGGCAAGTGCTGTCTTTCCTGGGTTATTGTTTGGTGGTTTCTATATAGCACATGTCACAAGTTGAACCATCACTACCCAGGCAGTTAATTTTGTAGACGACGTCCGCGCTTCAATATGTCGGGTTTCTTTTTAAGTTGTCAAAAGAAGGGTAGCAGGGTTCTATTGGATTTATATGCCAGGTTTACTTCCGTGGCACGGTTGGAAATTACTTCCTTGAAATTTTCAGTTAGCTTTGGGACGTAGACAACGCTTTTGTATATACCCTTCGCTTCAAAATGTGCTAGGACACGGTATGTAGCACGCCATATATATATGTGGCTCTGACGTCACGAGAGAGTGCACAAAGAGAGCTTGTACACGGCAAGTAGCCATTGGCTCCATACGCTGACATCAAAATTACGTCAGAGCCACATATATATGTGGCGTGCTACATACCGTGTACTAGCACCTTAACGCATTCTTGTCTAAAAGAATCCTGTGTTTATTCCTTTATATATTATAGGCTCCTTATGACTTAGATAGGATAGTTGTTATTGGTGAGAATTCGAGTGATCTTGTCTTTATTAGCAGATACCAGAGATAAAACTTTAAGTTTGATCTTGAAGAAACCACATGGTCGACCCTAGGGGGTATCCGTATCCGTCGGAACGCAAAATTATCCGTTCCGACGCTTCAAAAATTAAGTTTACCTCTCACTGATCATCAACGCCCAGCCTAAACCCTTTGCTCAAGAAAGCTTAAATTTTGGACAGAGGTTCCCTTTATGATGTATACAAGGAATAAGAAAGGATATTTTGAAATTCAACCCCTAAAGGGGTAAAAAGGGGGTTACAGTTTGTATGGGAAACTTTTTATTATTCATCCAATTGACTTCAAACTCGGTTTGTGTATACTCTCTATGAGAAATAAAGAAAATAATTTTCTCAGATTTTGGAAATTCAACCCTTAAAGGGGTAAAAGGGGGGTTAAGTTTTTATGGGAAACTTTTTATTTTTCATCCAATTGACTTCAAACTCGTTTTGTGTACTCTATTATTATTTTGGAAATTTTGCTTGGGGCCCGAGTTATTGGCGATGACCCCTTTTAAGGGGGGGCCTTTTCTTAACTCACGAACCGTTCGTCGTATCGATTTGAAACTTTTTAATGCGTCCAAACTTCATCGCTGTTGAATATTCTGATCGCTTCATTTAACTCCAGCGTACGTACTCCAAAGATATTCAAGTGGAATTCTGTAGGAATGGGGTTATACTGCTAGAAAATGGTACACTACACATCCTCACGATCTTTCCAGTTGCATATGTTGCAGAGTATAGGAAGATCTGGGCAGTGTGGAATATATCTAATTAAGGATTTGCTAACTAAGGAATATGTAGTGTCCCGCAGATAGTGGCTCCGTCTGCTGTATGCTTCTCTTAGTCAGTACTTAGACTTAGGTAGGTTTCCTGCACGATATATAACTATAAAAAAGGCAACTAACTGACTGTGAAGGAATCTCTGTGTCCAAATCCTGAGGACTGCGTGAGCGAAGCCGCGGGCAAAAGCTAGTGTATAATATGTATGTTATGTATGTGATGTCTTTGTGGGAGATAATTTCAATAATATCTGCGTAAGAAAATAAAATTGGCTTTTATTCAAGTAAGTAACTCAATCTGCCAAAGTTTTGGGTCTCTGTCTCAGTATATTTATCCTGCCTGTGACCAGTAACTCATAAATTGCATGTTGAAAGTCGATAGAGGTTTCATTCTAAAGTGAAGGAAACAACAGACTCTACGCCAAAGTCAAATTAGAGACGGAGGAAATGTTAGGACTGTTAGATAGTGGAGGTTCCATAAGCTGCTTAGGAAAAGGAGCCTTAGAGTTCCTATAAAGGCACAATATCAAAATGAAGAAGATGAAAACGGATATTAGGACATCAGATGGGAACCATCAGAGAATTTTGGAAGGATTTACAACGACAGTTTCTTAGGGCGGCAAGATAAGACTTGAGGTAGAGTTATTTGTAGTCCCAAGCTTGCAACAAGAACTATACTTAGGAGTTGACTTCTGATGGAAGGTATATATAAGGCCGCTCCAAACATAATCGACGAACAAGACGCACCATCGTCGACAGAGGCTACATCGTCTATCCAGGGGCGTAGCGAGGGTTTGAGCCGTGGGGGGTGACTTGCATTGAAATGCCGACTTATTTCAGGGACTTGCCGACTGTATAGAAATCATGAAAATCGGCCCAGCGGTTATCGAGTTATATATAACGTCAACGAGTTTCACTCCATAGAAGATGTTTTTTGTATGGGGGGCGCCACGCCCCTTTGTAAAATTTTGACCAATCTTAACAGGACCTACGATCGAACGACTATTCGCAAGTTTCGACAGCCCTTTCACATGAACACTTTTATAGGTCGCGGCAGTTCGCGAATTCCAGCCATCAGTTTCTACCCACAATTTCTAGTTTGAGGTTAATAGTTCGAACGAATGTTTTATTCACTAGTTTGTGAACCGCTAATTAAATGATGTGGATTGCGAATAAATTTTGACAATCGTGCCGCGGGTGTTTTCATTCGCGGCAAAAAGTTTAAAGTAAAGTTTAAACTCGCTAAATTTTAAGGATTTCAGTCGGCAAATTCACCGATTTTAAGGAGTTCATGTGGAACCTTTGAAAATACCGACTTTTGTATACATTTACAAGTTTAAAAACCTATACCTAATGGAAATCCAAACTTAAGACCTAATTTTTGAAAATTGCTCGCTGATTTTCCGACTTTTGTATATACATAATATTTTGTATATACATAATGTGGCAACCAGACCCGGAACGTCAACGGACAATGATATCAGAGTATGTACCTGGAATGTACGAACGCTCTACACCCCAGGTGCTACTCAAAAACTTGAGTCTGTCCTCACGCGGTACAAGGCAGACATAACCGCGATCCAGGAGATACGATGGATAGGATCAGGCATGATGAAAAGAAAAGATTGCGACATTTATTACAGCTGCAACAAAAGACTGCATGTATTAGGATGCGGATTCGTCGTGGGAAATCGGCTTAGGACAAAAGTTATTGACTTCAAGCCGATAAGTGATCGCCTTTCTGTGATCCGCATCAAAGCTACTTTCCAAAACATAAGCCTAATATGTGCACACGCCCCTACCGACGAGGCTGAAGATCCCATCAAGGAGGAGTTTTATGACCTCCTGGATGGAGCCTACGGAGCCTGTCCGGAGTACGATGTAAAAGTTGTACTCGGGGACTTCAATGCTAAAGTCGGAAAGGAAAACATCTTTGGCGGGTTAGTTGGTAAGCACAGAATCCACGAAACGACAACAGACAACGGCTACAGACTAATCGATTTTGCAGCAGCTCGTAATACGGTGATAAGTAGCACTAGGTTTCCAAGGCTAAGGATCCACACAACAACCTGGCGCTCTCCAGACGGTCGAACCGCCAACCAAATCGACCATGTGCTAATCGATGCGAGGCACGCATCCAACATCCTCGACGTGCACACATTCCGAGGGGCAAACGTCGACTCTGACCATTTCCTTGTCGCGGCTAAATTCAGAGCTCGGCTGTCCAACGAGAAGAAGCTGCGAACCGCCCAGAAGAAGAAATTCGACGTTGGACGCCTTAGCACACCTGGAGTAGCCAGAGCCTACAGCGAGCGCCTGAGCATGAAACTCTCCTCTGTGCACTCACCTACCACAGACGCCAACAATCAGTGGTGCCAGTACCGCGACATCATCAAGGAGGTAGCCGAAACCACTGTAGGGTACCAGCCACCCCAGAGAAAGAGCCCGTGGTATGATGATGAATGCGCGTACAGGAAAAAGGTGACAGAAGATGCACACAAGAAAGCGCTGCAGCGCAAAACAAGGGCAGCGAGAGAAGAGTATCGAGCCAGGAGAAGAGAGGAAAAGAAGATCCTGCGTAGGAAGAAGAGGGCTTACGCAGCCTCCCAGCTCAAGGAGATCGAAGAGTCGCGCGATCGTAATAACATCCGGAGGTTTTATAAAAAAGCCAAGCAACTGGCTGCTGGCTACAAAACCGGAACGCAGGCTCTTCGAGACAGCGAAGGAAACCTAGTCATCGAAGCGCAGGGAATAGTAGATGTGTTTAAGCAGCATTTCCAGCAACTGCTAAATGGGCATCATGTAGAGAGAGTGATAGGGCAAGAAGAGAACCCGCGTTCAGTCAATGAAGAACTAGTTCCACCACCTAGTATAGAAGAAGTTGGCCTAGCTATAAAAAAGCTTAAGAACAACAAAGCCGCAGGCTCTGATGGTTTACCAGCGGAGCTCTTTAAATACGGTGGTGATGTTTTGGTAGGGAGCATGCACCGAATCATCAACCAAGTATGGGTGGAAGAAAACATGCCCGATGACTGAACTATCAGCTCCATATGCCCCATCTACAAAAAGGGCGATCCTATGTCTTGCAAGAACTATCGAGGCATATCCCTGCTTAATGTCGCGTACAAGATCCTATCCAACGTACTGTGTGAACGTCTTAAACCTTTCTGCAACACACTAATCGGCACGTACCAGTGTGGCTTCCGGCGCGGCAGATCGACTATAGACCAAATTTTCACACTGAGGCAAATCCTGGAAAAGACCAACGAATTTCAAGTCGAAACTCACCTATTCATCGACTTCAAAGCCGCGTATGACAGCATACATCGTCAGGAGCTCTATATGGCGATGGCCGAATTCGGAATCCCGACAAAACTGATTCAGCTATGTCGCGTGACGCTGGAAAACACGCGCTGCAACGTGCAGTTTGGAAACAGCTCCTTCGATCTATTTCAAACTTGCACCGGATTTCGGCAAGGAGACGCGCTGTCATGCGATTTCAAGTCGAAACTCACCACCTATTCATCGACTTCAAAGCCGCGTATGACAGCATACATCGTCAGGAGCTCTATATGGCGATGGCCGAATTCGGAATCCCGACAAAACTGATTCAGCTATGTCGCGTGACGCTGGAAAACACGCGCTGCAACGTGCAGTTTGGAAACAGCTCCTTCGATCTATTTCAAACTTGCACCGGATTTCGGCAAGGAGACGCGCTGTCATGCGATTTCTTCAATCTCGTACTGGAGCAGATAGTGCGCAGGGCAGGTGTCAACACGGAAGGCACTATCTTCAACAGATCCGTCCAGCTGCTGGGCTATGCGGACGATATTGACATCATCGGTCGCTCCCAGCGTGCCGTGATAGAAGCGTTTACGGCGATTGAAGAATAGGCGAAATCCGTTGGCCTTGAAGTAAATGAGGACAAGACTAAATACATGCTATCAACAAACAAACAAGCATCTGTCCACCGCCTAGGACAAAACGTCACTATTGATAGCAACAACTTTGAGGTAGTTAAGGAGTTCACCTACCTCGGAGTAAATATGAACTCCACGAACGACACCCTAGTGGAGATCCGGCGAAGAATTACCCTAGGAAACCGTTGCTACTTCGGTTTGGCAAAACAACTGGGTTCAAAACTCCTAACTCGAAGGACGAAATGTGTGCTCTACAAAACCCTCATCCTGCCAGTTCTGCTTTATGGCGCCAAGTGCTGGACGATAAGCAGGAAGGGAGAGCTAATACTGGGCTCCTTCGAAAGAAAAATACTTCGGCGGATTTTTTGGTCCTGTGTGCGAGGAGGGCGAATGGAGAAGAAGATATAACCGCGAACTCTATGAGCTGTACCAAGATGTGGATGTAGTCCAAAAAGCCAAAACACGTCGACTACATTGGCTCGGCCACATCGAGCGAATGGACAATAATGCTCCAGCTAAGAGGATCTTCGAATCCCAGTCCCCAGGTTCGAGAACACAAGGAAGACCGAACCTCCGTTTCAAAGTCCAAGCCATCGCGGATGCCAGAGCGCTTGGTCTGGACAACTGGAAGCAGCGTGCCCGGGATCGTAGAGGATGGAAGGCTGCAGTGTCTCAGGCAGAGACTCTTCACGGGTCGGGAGCCCGATAAGTAAGTAAGTAAGTATATACATAATGTACATATTTCCAAAAGCGATAGCTGTTTCGGTGACGGTCGAGGGATTGCTGGCGGATAGTTTACGGATAAAAAAAAAATAAACCAAATTCTTGTGACGGGAAAAACTGTCAGGCCCCCGGGCTTATTATATCAATGGATATGTTCCTATTAATGTAAATATGTTTAAACTTCATCCACGTCACTGTCACTGCTGTACGAGTATGATGCACCTATAACTGTACTACATAGAAATATTCATAGACAATCAGTTCATCTAAAAGGTTTTATTTTTTTTTTATTATTATTAATTCTGTACATTTTGTTTCTTTTTTACATTTTGCCTAAAAATAATTTTACTTAGTTACTGTAACATGTTTTTCTTACACCCGCTAATATATTGCTTATTTCGTCGTCCTTTCTTGATTCAAATGTTTCCGTAACAGGCGCACTGGGATATACAAGGGATGCAACTGGCTGCGGACCAATATTTATTTGGGGTGGTTCGGAACCATTTCCCATAAAATAGTTGGATGGCATTCCACTTAGGCAAATCGGATCTGTTTGATGGTACGGCAAATAATTACACTCTACATTATGATTTTGGTAGGATGGCGGCGTTTGTTGCAACGGTGAACCGTTGTTCGATGGGATGTATGTGACTTGGGGGTAATAGTTGCTACTTGTGGAGTACACTTCGTAGTTATCGTAGTTATGATTGTTATCGGGGTATTTTGAGAATTTGTTTTCGGAGATATGTTCAGCGCTGTCCACGGACCTGCATTGAGCCTGCGAATTCGCGTACCCAGAGTAATCCTTTTCTTGCTGCTGTGTGATTGGTGCATGGAACCCAGAAGTTACATCTAGCATGGGACTTGTATTTACAGAGAATGGACTTGATAACATTTCATTAATATTATTTTTGGTTTGATTCGGAGTATTTGGCGAACTGTAGTGCGGGGACGGAGCACTTTGAGTCGAGCAATGTACACTGGTATTGATGTTGCATGTTTGCGAGAGGTCCGTTGGATCTGATCTTTGGTTTTCTTCCAAAGCTGACATCGGTGGGAAGTAGGTACCCTTCACCGTATGCCCTTGGTCTAAAATACCACGATTGCTACATGTCACGTACATACCTTTCCCCGCGATTAAGGCCGAAGAAGTTAGTGATAGTGCATGCGGCTGGAATGGAGACTTTTTCTCAGTCACATTGTTATCGTCATCGTGATTGTTGCATGTCTGTCTGATTCTTGTTCTAGATTTGTATAAAAGCTGCTTGGTTGGTTTCGGTTTTTCGCAATGATTGCTGTTTACATTAGATCGAACTTGCTGCTGGTAAGGTGAGTGTTTTTTCTCATATTGCACAACGCTCCCGTCTTGTGTATGAAAATTACCATCATCGGAACTGCGAGTTGTGTTTGAGTTGGGAGAAAAGCAGATCTTCGGCGATGAATAAAAGTTTTGTGTCTTCGACTGGCATTGACTCGATATTTCCACTTGTGGCATATAGCTCGAAACTTGTGGCGACTTCACTTTGGACAGTGTCTTGCCACTCACCTGAATTGGAACTTGATCCTTGGCACTTGCTGGTATTGCTCTCGGTTTTGAGTGCTTTCGACGTCTAGGACGATACTTATAATTGGGATGCTCTGTCATATGAATAACTCTTAATCGCTCAGCCTCTTCCACAAAAGGTCTTCTATCAAGTGGTGTTAAAGACCTCCATTTCTTCCCTGTAAGAAAATAGTTAAATTAAAAAAAGTGGCTAATGAAATATTTATAATATTTATTATATCTTGTTATAGTTATCTATAGGTATGTGTACGTGTATATACACTATACAGTGACCGAAATAAGTATAAAGACAATCATTTTCAAACAGAGTAAATTGTTTGAGAAGTGGTGCAAAAAAGGCGAAATAATTATAAAGTCACAGTGTTTATCTTAAAGTATTAAGGTTTTTTGCATATTTTTTTTTTTTATTTAAAGTAGATATGTGTGAAAATATTTAAGCGATAATTTCACAGGTAAATTGCACTTCTCGCGAATCGAAATGAAAATAATTGAATCTTAATTTAGCCATGCGCCGCGGAACCCATTTGACCACGGAAGGCCTATCAAATCGGTCAATTGCTATACCAAGATAGGACGATCTCCTAGTAATTTTGTCAATTTGGGTGAAAATGATGGCTCTGCTAGAAGATCCGGTCGACCAAGCCTTCTTAGTGCCCGTGAAAAGAATCTTATTTCACATGAAGCCAGGCGAAACAAGCTGAATGCTGGTCAGATAAGGCGCAAGTTGGATCTTCCAGTAGGCAAGTGTTGAAGGGAAATCCCAACCTTCGATACACAAAGATGCTGAAAAAGCCGCTATTGCAGCAGCATCATAAGGAGGCCAGACTAAGGTTCGCCAGAAACCACATGGCATGGACCAGGGAGTGGGAATCCGTTATTTTTTCTGATGAAAAATAAATTTAATTTGGACGGTCCAGACGGTTTCAGTTGTTATTAGCGTGATTTGCCAGACGAAAAAGCAGTGAAAATGAGCCGGCACTCCGGAGGTGGCAGCGTGATGGTTTGGGGTGCGTTTGGATTCCATGGAAAAATCCCTTTGAAGGTCGGGATTTGGGTAGTCATTTTTGAGAAATATTCATAAAACGGCTATATTCGAGTTTTCTGAGAAAAACTAAGTACGTGATCATGTTTAGAATGCTTACGTTGTCTTAAATTATGTATTCTGATCAAAATCTTTGGAGCTGTTTTTTGTAAAATTATGCTGACAAATGTTACAACTTTGGATTCGAAAAGCACTGTTACTAAACTATTTGGCTTAAAACTGAGTACGACGTATTCTTCAGGATATAAACATTACCCCGCATTACATTTTCATCCAAATCGAAAATGGCATTTTTGAGATATGAGCAGTTTTTAAATACAATTTTTAGCGATTGGGGTGGAAATCGAAGGACGTATTCATGGTTCAAAAACACTGTTCTGCAACTACTGTTTAGCTCAAAACTGAGCAAAAGATATTACTATGGATTTAAGCATTACCTGGCAGTTACATTTTTATCATAATCGAAAATGGCGTTTTTGAGATATGAACAGTTTTTAAAAGTACATACTATTATTAGGGTTTTGGGTGGATATCAAAGGATGCAGTCATGAAGTTTGAAACAAATCCGTCAAAGCGTTTAGATTTCCCAGGGGGGGAGGCATACGGACGGACAGAATTTCGAGACCCACTTTTTAGGCACATGATCAAATTTGTGCAAAAAACATATTAAAATGCGGTCTGAAAAGTGTATGTTTTGAATTATTACAAACTGTAGTGACCTATGCTTAGAACATGATCACACAACGCGAGAAACTTGAAATAAATATCCAACTTTACATCGTCATTAGAAATACAATTTATCTGCATTTGAAATGAAATGGTTGTATTCGTGTTAACATATTGGCTAAAGTAGAATTCGCAATGAATAACACTATTATAAACTAAGAGCCCACAGTAATTTTTGGGTGTGATTGATAACACAAAATAACTCACTAATTAGTAGTAGTACTTAAGTAGTTGTTCCTAAATGTTACCGTCTTGCATGCTGTAGTGGGGGCAATGGTGAGTAATTGCATATCAAAAATTCAGTTTTTTCTGAATTACAAATAATTGGTATAACAACTTTAATGTCATTTCAAAATGTATAGTTAAGTATCCTATTTACCAATATGGTGGTCCAAGACGTTTTGCAGGCGGCCTTCTGCCTGCAAGACGCTCTTACAGTAGCCTAACAGCCCTATTATGGCTATCAAATATCAACACGATATTTGATAATAATTGATACGTATCAACAAAATGAATGAATCGGTATTATGGTTATCAACCTATCAACATTTTTGATGATTTGTGAATTGTATTAGATTTAAGATCTATAATTGTGAATAGTTTTATCGATAAACTTGGTATTACGGTTATCAAAAAATTTGATATTCATCAAATTTTCTATCAACCACAAATTTCTCGTTGATACGTATCAAATATACGGGCGCATCAAATTAAAAAATGTGTATCCTCGTTTTTAATGTAAAATAACGACTTTAGAGCGAAAGGTCAGCGGTAGACATCCCAAATGTACTTAAACTACGAGTAGCGGCGATTTTAAAATTATTTGCAAAAAGGAAACTATCAACTGAGCGTTGGGAATAACTTCAATATTGGCATTGCACAATCAACAGTGTTGATCGTTTTTTTGATTTGCGAAAAAAGCGACTTTTGTTTAATAAAAACAACTAACATTATTCAACGAAAACGAGTCTTCAGCCATAAAACAAAAACCAACTACAAATCAGAAACGTCAAACGTCAAAACAGAACCCATTCTCAATGATATTTTGATAAGTATTCACAATGGGGTAAAATTTATCAATTGATACTCATAATACCAAATGATCAATGAATTGATAGATTTTATCAAGTATCAAATAATTGATATTTGATAGCCATAATAGGGCTATAAGATCTTCACACCATCAATCACACCCAAAAATTGCTGTGGGCTCTCCGTCTATTAGTAAAGGTACATGTTTTAGTCCAAGTATTTTCATTTTTGGCGTTGCGCAAAAGGTAATTGTTGACGACTAAATTAGAGAATATTTAAAACAGAACGTAAAGAAAGAACATTTTGGGAAAACCCTCCGGAAAATTTGGGAAATTGGAAAAATCGAAAATTGATTTTTTATGGAATTTTGTGTGCAATTGTTCCGGAATAGATTTTCGAATGGAAAATTAGAAAATTCTTAGTGGAAAAATCGGAAAATTCCGGACACACGCGATTGATATCGTTCCTGGAAATTTTTTGCGAGTTCACATCGTCGAAGGAGGAATTCATCATCAAAGTTTTCCCCAGAATTGCACAAAATTATAAAAATCTCGATTTGATTAGTGACGGGCAATACTAGCAGCGAAGAATAAGGTCGTCGATAGCTTGAATTTCATTATTCAAATCGCTGGAGAATTGTATTCGTACAAATCCGTTGACAGCGTGACCGACGAGGATGAAGCGACCAACTATCCTACGGAATTTTTGAACTCGCTTGATATGCCAGGAACTCCACCATAATTTACAGCTGAAGGTAGGATCGATCATAATCATGTTGCGGAATCTGAATCATCCGAAATTGTGCAACGGTACGCGGTTGTCCGTCAAGAAACTGATGAACATGTATAGCTAGAGTAGAGTGCCAAAAGGTCAACAAAAAAGTTTAAATACGGTAACAATACCACTTGTCATACGCATCATCGATGCAGCGATGTTGTTTTGCCTTCATTTTACTTTCCATAAGTTTCGTTTCGGAACGCATGCATGTTATATCTACATTTCATGATAAAGATGGATAGATGTCGTTTCAATGACAGCAAATGCAAAAAGTTTAAACGACATATATCTTTCATTTCACGCGGCCAAAATAAAAACGGAAAATTTTGAATTCAAGCAAATTTTAAGTAAATGGTTTTAAGCAATTTTTGCTCACTATCCCATATTTTTTCGCTATAAAATAAAAAAGTTAATCAACAAATAGCATATTCAAGAAAACAAAACACAGCAAATGTCAAAAGTCAAATACGTAAATGCATTTAATAATTTATCGCGGTGTGGTTTTTTCAGTTAATGGTGATGAAAAGTTAATTTCTCAGTGGTGACTTTTTAGATGCGTTTAGAATCTTGTTTGAATTTCTGCATTTCGGAACTGATGACTTTGCAGTTAAACCCCATCTGATGTATTTTGGACAATACCCTATTAATAGGTAGGTAGGAATAGCTAATTCTATTTTTTTTTTAAATACTTCTTTCGGGAAAGGCGAACCTATAACGCTTCAACAGCGCCCCGAGATGCTTGCAGATGTATGTTAGTTCTGCACTTAAATTGCTGCAAATTGTAATCTTCTGGAAATATATCCCCAGGAAGCGAGTTCCAAAGTTTTCTTGTCCTGTAACAGAAGGAGTTTTGGAAAGTTAATGTCCTCGCGGTTGTCAATGTACTGTATGGTCATGAGCATTAGCAGCCTGTCTTGTGGGGCGCCCAAAAATTGCATTTCGAGGGATAATGTCTTTGAGTTCATCGGAACATCTACCATGGAAGTACCTATAGAACAAGCATAGGTCAGCGACTTGTCTTCTGTGCACCAACGGTTGTAGATTCGATGTGAGTGTAGGGTCTCCAATAAGTCGAACTACTCGTCTCTGTATGCTGTCAAGTAGGTTAAGTGAATGTTTTGGGGCCGAGCTCCATATATTGGAACAATATTCAAGGCCTGGTCTAACCTGAGCTTTGTAGAGAAGGAGAAGTTGCTTGGAGCTAAAGTACCTCTTTGCTCTAAATAGGTAGCTCAACTTAGAGGACGCCGATCTTGCGATATACGAAATGTGGTCCTGCCATGTGATTCCTGAATTAACTGTGCACCTTCTAGGAGGTGCATTAAGTCCTTGGGATAGATTGGAAGGTCATCCATTTGGATCTGAGGAACTGTTGATGCATTTTTCCTGGAAAATGTTGTGAGCAAGTTGTCTTTTCCCCACTTCAAGATTTTGGCCAGATCATCATTTAGAGAACTAATTTCTTCACAACTCTGGACAGTGTGATGTAGCCGCATTCACAGGCCCACTGTTCGAGATGGAGGATATAAGAGTGCTGTCACCTGCAAAGCTGTAGATATTATTATTTGTCGATCCAAGCAAATTGTTGATGTGGAGAAGAAATAGAGTCGGAGAAAGAATAGATCCTTGGGACACTCCTGCATTTATAGCAAACGAATTGGGTGATACACCATCTACAACAATTGCATCCATCCGCGGAGTTGTTGTGGTAATCCATAAGATGCTAACTTGCCTAATAGGGCTCTATGCCATACTCGGTCAAATGCCCTTGATATGTCCAATGCCACGGCTCTGGATTCGCCGTGTTGTTCAATTGCTTGCGTCCATAAGTGCGTTACGTAGCTTAACAGGTCTCCAGTGGAACGATGACGGCTCCGAAATCCGTATTGCCTGTCGCTTTTTAATCGGTGGCCTTCTGGATATTTGATTATTTCGACATTTGCCTTTTCCATTACTTTTGAGAGCATTGAAAGTAACGCTATTGGACGATAGTTTTGTGGCAGACATTTCCTCCCTTTCTTTGAAATATGTTGAATGCGAGCGGTCTCCCAACAAGAAAGAAACGTCTTCTGTGAGTAGGACATGTTAAACAGCTTACAAAGTACAGGTGCAAGTTCTGGTGCACAGCTCTTGAGTACTATAGCCGGGATTCCGTTGGGTCCCGTTGCCTTATTGCAATCTAGTTCTTTAAGGATGCGTTGAATTATTCGAGGCCGAAAAGATTAGCCTTTTCTTTAGGTGTTGTTGCTAGCGTGCCGTCTTCTTTTACTAGAGGTGGAATAGAAGAGCAACTAAAGTTATTACCGATTGCCTTTGCCATGAACCAGAATGCGCGTGAGCCGCTAGGACATCCAATCACTTTGTTAGTGACTCTTTCGCTGTAAGTTGTCTTCGCCGATTCAATAATTAGGTTGCATCTATTTCGAAGAATTATAAATTCAGATCTTTTTTTCTCCGAACGAAGGGTGCGACCACTATTCACGGAAAGCCTTGTTTTTCGCTGCGGTAATTCGCTTGCATTCTTTGTTAAACCAGGGTTTATTAGAAGCTAGTTTTTTTATGCAATGTGGAATATAAAGTTTCATGCCGAGTAAAATCATTTCGGTTACGGCTTCTGCGCACATATTGACATCGGTATCTCTAAAGCACATATCAGCCCATGGCAACGAAGCGAAGAAATTACTCAGCTCGTCCCAGTTAGATTTACTATAATTCCAAATCGAACGATAACGATCCTGGTTCGCTCCTATTGGTATCGGTATAGAGAGGATAGCAGATATTAGAGCTTAGTCCGAATTCCCTAAGGGAGCAGACACTTTTATTTCATAATTATCTGGCTCTGTTGTGAGAAACTTCCCGACCATAGAAAACACGAATAGTTATGAGAGAGACACAACCAGCCTCGGAAAATGGAACTCCTCAAACGGCAACCAGACCCGGAACGTCAACGGACAATGATATCAGAGTATGTACCCAGGTGCTACTCAAAAACTTGAGTCTGTCCTCACGCGGTACAAGGCAGACATAACCGCGATCCAGGAGATACGATGGATAGGATCAGGCATGATGAAAAGAAAAGATTGCGACATTTATTACAGCTGCAACAAAAGACTGCATGTATTAGGATGCGGATTCGTCGTGGGAAATCGGCTTAGGACAAAAGTTATTGACTTCAAGCCGATAAGTGATCGCCTTTCTGTGATCCGCATCAAAGCTACTTTCCAAAACATAAGCCTAATATGTGCACACGCCCCTACCGACGAGGCTGAAGATCCCATCAAGGAGGAGTTTTATGACCTCCTGGATGGAGCCTACGGAGCCTGTCCGGAGTACGATGTAAAAGTTGTACTCGGGGACTTCAATGCTAAAGTCGGAAAGGAAAACATCTTTGGCGGGTTAGTTGGTAAGCACAGAATCCACGAAACGACAACAGACAACGGCTACCGACTAATCGATTTTGCAGCAGCTCGTAATACGGTGATAAGTAGCACTAGGTTTCCAAGGCTAAGGATCCACACAACAACCTGGCGCTCTCCAGACGGTCGAACCGCCAACCAAATCGACCATGTGCTAATCGATGCGAGGCACGCATCCAACATCCTCGACGTGCACACATTCCGAGGGGCAAACGTCGACTCTGACCATTTCCTTGTCGCGGCTAAATTCAGAGCTCGGCTGTCCAACGAGAAGAAGCTGCGAACCGCCCAGAAGAAGAAATTCGACGTTGGACGCCTTAGCACACCTGGAGTAGCCAGAGCCTACAGCGAGCGCCTGAGCATGAAACTCTCCTCTGTGCACTCACCTACCACAGACGCCAACAATCAGTGGTGCCAGTACCGCGACATCATCAAGGAGGTAGCCGAAACCACTGTAGGGTACCAGCCACCCCAGAGAAAGAGCCCGTGGTATGATGATGAATGCGCGTACAGGAAAAAGGTGACAGAAGATGCACACAAGAAAGCGCTGCAGCGCAAAACAAGGGCAGCGAGAGAAGAGTATCGAGCCAGGAGAAGAGAGGAAAAGAAGATCCTGCGTAGGAAGAAGAGGGCTTACGCAGCCTCCCAGCTCAAGGAGATCGCGCGATCGTAATAACATCCGGAGGTTTTATAAAAAAACCAAGCAACTGGCTGCTGGCTACAAAACCGGAACGCAGGCTCTTCGAGACAGCGAAGGAAACCTAGTCACCGAAGCGCAGGGAATAGTAGATGTGTTTAAGCAGCATTTCCAGTCCAGTCTATGAAGAACTAGTTCCACCACCTAGTATAGAAGAAGTTGGCCTAGCTATAAAAAAGCTTAAGAACAAAAAAGCCGCAGGCTCTGATGGTTTACCAGCGGAGCTCTTTAAATACGGTGGTGATGTTTTGGTAGGGAGCATGCACCGAATCATCAACCAAGTATGGGTGGAAGAAAACATGCCCGATGACTGAACTATCAGCTCCATATGCCCCATCTACAAAAAGGGCGATCCTATGTCTTGCAAGAACTATCGAGGCATATCCCTGCTTAATGTCGCGTACAAGATCCTATCCAACGTACTGTGTGAACGTCTTAAACCTTTCTGCAACACACTAATCGGCACGTACCAGTGTGGCTTCCGGCCCGGCAGATCGACTATAGACCAAATTTTCACACTGAGGCAAATCCTGGAAAAGACCAACGAATTTCAAGTCGAAACTCACCACCTATTCATCGACTTCAAAGCCGCGTATGACAGCATACATCGTCAGGAGCTCTATATGGCGATGGCCGAATTTGGAATCCCGACAAAACTGATTCAGCTGTGTCGCGTGACGCTGGAAAACACGCGCTGCAACGTGCAGTTTGGAAACAGCTCGTCCGATCTATTTCAAACTTGCACCGGATTTCGGCAAGGAGACGCGCTGTCATGCGATTTCTTCAATCTCGTACTGGAGCAGATAGTGCGCAGGGCAGGTGTCAACACGGAAGGCACTATCTTCAACAGATCCGTCCAGCTGCTGGGCTATGCGGACGATATTGACATCATCGGTCGCTCCCAGCGTGCCGTGATAGAAGCGTTTACGGCGATTGAAGAACAGGCGAAATCCGTTGGCCTTGAAGTAAATGAGGACAAGACTAAATACATGCTATCAACAAACAAACAAGCATCTGTCCACCGCCTAGGACAAAACGTCACTATTGATAGCAACAACTTTGAGGTAGTTAAGGAGTTCACCTACCTCGGAGTAAATATGAACTCCACGAACGACACCCTAGTGGAGATCCGGCGAAGAATTACCCTAGGAAACCGTTGCTACTTCGGTTTGGCAAAACAACTGGGTTCAAAACTCCTAACTCGAAGGACGAAATGTGTGCTCTACAAAACCCTCATCCTGCCAGTTCTGCTTTATGGCGCCGAGTGCTGGACGATAAGCAAGAAGGGAGAGCTAATACTGGGCTCCTTCGAAAGAAAAATACTTCGGCGGATTTTTGGTCCTGTGTGCGAGGAGGGCGAATGGAGAAGAAGATATAACCGCGAACTCTATGAGCTGTACCAAGATGTGGATGTAGTCCAAAATGCCAAAACACGTAGACTACATTGGCTCGGCCACATCGAGCGAATGGACAATAATGCTCCAGCTAAGAGGATCTTCGAATCCCAGCCCCCAGGTTCGAGAAGACAAGGAAGACCGAACCTCCGTTTCAAAGACCAAGCCATCGCGGATGCCAGAGCGCTTGGTCTGGACAACTGGAAGCAGCGTGCCCGGGATCGTAGAGGATGGAAGGCTGCAGTGTCTCAGGCAGAGACTCTTCACGGGTCGGGAGCCCGATAAAAGTAAGTAAGTTGTGAGAAACAGATCGAGAGTGTTTCCGTAATTTGATGGATTGTCTGGAATTCGTGTGCTGGCTCATTAACGAGCTGAGTGAGATTGCAGCTTGTTTCCCTGCCTCGTCCGTTTGGTTAGAATATCGTAGTCAAACCATGTTATGGGCATTGAAGTCACCAAGTATAATAACTTCAGCGATTGGGTGATAAATTTGTATCCAGTCTACCTTATCGGATGAAATGACGAAATAATTTAGATGGTTCGTTATCGTTTGGCGGTACAGGCAGCAAAATAATTTGGTACAACGTTATGGACGACCTTTAGTCCTATTATGTCGAGATCCGCAGAGGTTCCATCTTTTCTTTTCTTTCACATGCCAGATCTTCTCTGGTAAACACACATAGCCCCCCCTTATATCGAAAACGAGGAAGTAATTCGTATCCTGGACAGCGAAGATATGTGCAGTCAGTGTTTGAGTTTAATTGAGTCTCGGTTAAAACATAATTTTATGTATTTTAATTACATACACTAGATCGAGGACGATTTTTATTCAGGATGGTCGAGTTGTAAGACATTTCGTGTTAGAAATGTTAAATGCAATTAAAATTTATTAAAATATCTCCTGGCCACTCTGTACTCGTTTGAATAAAAAATTCTATGATCAGCTATGTTAAGTATTTTAAAAGTCAGACGTATTTATTAAATAGCATGATCATTTTAATGTCAAGGTGAATGATTTTTTTTTCTTTAATATACATACCTATCTACCTACCTACGTATTGAATCGTTAAAATACATCACAATACTCTTATAATAAATTTGAACTTATGAAAATAAAATATGTAGAACAATAAACTCACCAAGCATTTTACTTAAATCCGCATTGTGTAAATCAGGATTTTCATCGGCTAACTTCTTTCTCTCAATCTTTGCCCAAACCATGAAGGCATTCATTGGTCGACGAATTCTTGTCTCTTTGGCACATTTGGCAGAGTTTGTCAGCGGGCGGAACTTTACGTCATTGCCAATGACATGTCGCTCCAAAAAAGCGCAATTGGCGGCACAAACATCATTTTGATACTCATATCCCCAAAGTGATGCATCCAGATGTGACGAGTCGTCCACATCGGGAGACATTGACATTGGCAGCATGTTGCTATGTGATAAAAACTTGCTCGCCAATAAAGGAAGATTGGAATTCAGCAGGGAAGAGTGTGACGTTAGAAAAGGATTCCCTAACATTGAATTGTGTGTAAGGATCTGTCCGCCACCGCACCGCATTGATTCACTTTCGTAGCATGAAGAGTGCACTATTGGTGAATGTAGTCTGGATGTCAAAATATCGTTCTCGTGCCGCATGCGTGATATCGTGCTGTTTGTTTGATGTACATCGTTGTTCAAAGATGAAACCGCATATGATTGAATGTCAATAGAGCTATTGTACTCATCTGCACTTATCGGCTGGTTTTGATGAATATGTTGTTTCTGCGAACTTAATAAAGAATCATTTTTTAGTTACGTGGATAATACAGTTGATTGAAATTAGTTAGGTAAATATTGCTTTTTGAATTTTAGAATAAATGTTATGTTGTACCTATATATGGCAACTGCAATCTAAATTTGAAATACATATAGAAGGTTTTTCGAACGTTTAGGTTGGTAACTATAGCGTACAGGAAAGGAAAGCAAATTAATTTTTATATATTAAGTATAACAATGTACGTATAAGTGTCCAAATAAACGATCAATTTATTTGACCTAGTAGGTAAGCGTCTAAGCGAAACAGTTGTGTACAATTGTACCTACCTATATATTAATTTAATGCTCTCAGTGGAGGTGGACAGTGGTTCTGTAGGTGTATAGTGGGGATCATGACGTAATCTCGAAGGCTAAAAATCTCGAAAAGTTTTTTTTTTTTAATCTCGAAAGCAAAAATCTCGAATGTACAAAAATCTCGAAAGACTATATCTCGAAAAAATCTCGAAAATAAAAAGTAAATTCGAGATTTTTTTTTGCACCCATCCCATAGCCAAACAGTAAACCCAATCAAGAGGGTTGCATATACGTATCTCACTTTCTAACACTATTTTTAATATTACATAATTCGATATTTTTTCGTAATTTTTGTTATTCGAGATTATGCTTTCTAGATTTTTTTTTTCGAGATTTTTGCTTTGGAGATTTTTTTTTTCGAGATATCGTGGTAGACCCAACAGCGGGTGTTATTACCCGTAAATATGACGCATGGGCCCGCATCGTGTCCGCCCGCTTGTGTGCACCACCCAATTTAGGTGTGAGTACTGTAACACGCAAACACGCTGCGGGCCCGCGTGGTAAAAAAACGCATGTGTGCACCGGACATAAAGTTAACTGCATGCGAATTTCCACGGAATGTTAAATTTGATCTCTTTACAAAAACTCTGCTCTCTCTCTCTGCTCGGGTAAACATGCGCCTAAATCAATATATTTTACCGTGCGCGTTGAACTTTGTCAGCGATTTATGTATTTGTTATTATGAACTGGATGTTTACAGCGGCAGCGTCCTACTCGCGGCGAACGTATTTTCTTTTTCTGGGATGAAGGTAAGCGTGACCAATCGAATCGGACGTAATGTTCGAGTGGGTTTCCCTGTATGTTTTCCAGGTTATGTCAATTTTGAGACAGCAAGATCTGATAGCAGGAGGACCGAATTTTACGATATTTACATTATGGTCATAAGATTTGATTTCTCATCGAAATAATCTCGGATATTCCTTCATTCCTACGGAATTAATGCCATAGACAGAGTTGGCAGCGGAAGATCGAGAGCAATGGATGGGACACTTGAGCATCTATCACCTACTACCCTTGTAATAAATGGATGGAATATTTTACTACCACCAAGCAAATAACACTTTCTTGGTGTCGCATTGGGGAGACTTTGATGTTAAATATTCGTTTCTATTTATGGCCAATTAAGGTTTATTGCTTGTTTCCTACTGGGAATCGAATCTACGGCGCTCGAGACACAAGCAAGGTTATTAACTTCATAAGAAAAAAAAAAACAGTCTCCCGTATTAAAGTGTTCCTGTGAAATTCAGTTAAAATTGGACAAAGGTTCTTGGCACTTCCCATACAAAACAAGAAAACATTTCAAACGCTATTTCTCAACACTCATGGGAGCTAAAGTTGTAAAATTGTAAGCATTAATGTGTAATGCCTCCTAATGCTCGCCTTGTAATGCTCGAATTAGACCGACCTATTTTTACATGCCTCCTATAATATCAAAGGAAGGTGATATCATATTACATTTGATAGACACAACTTCGTTTGCCACGTTCCAGATAACTAGCGGCATGACAAACTTCATACAAAAAAAACGGACTTTTCAGCATTTGCGCTAGAGCTCCAGCACATATTGTGCCTTACCAACAATCAAATTTAGACTCGACTTTAATGCAAAAGTCGAAACTAAAAAATATTAAATACCAATAACCAATTTATCCTCGAGTTAACCCTAATGTCGACTCTAACTTTCGATCCTGAGAAAGTCGTATCTAACTCATGGTTTAAGTATAAGTGTCATCGTAGTATTGTCATTCAAAGGTGGAATGTCAGTTTTCCAGCCGATATATTTTTATTTTTCATTTAAAATTCTTTAATAAGTAATTTTATGATTTAATTTGATGTGATTGTTTTATATGAAATAAGTTTCACTAGAATTTAATACATAAATGTATTGGGAGTAGCCTGTGAAATGATGAAATTTTATTTTGTTAAAATAAATTGACAATTGTCAAGCAAGCCTAATAGTTTCTTTTATTTCGTGGTTTTTGTTTTGTAAAGTGACTGTGATTATGATTAGGTACCATCGGAACATTTTTCATCTTTTTGGTCTGGTAAGATACATTTAATTATGTGAAAATGTTTACCCAAACCACAAAACGTGCTTTGTACATCTTATTTACAAACGGGAAAATAATACATAAATGTATAACCAATAATCATGATACCTACCAACCAACAAATTGTGTGAAAAGTACAAGTATGTATTGCATTTCAGCAAAAAAAAAAAAATATGAAAAAAAGTTCTCGAATAAATCTGACAATTTTGCCAAATTCGTACAAGATTTGAGTTCAATTGTACTAGAATTTGTACTAAAGTCGTGTTTTGTAAACCCTTCAATTAAAAGGGGGTACGATTTTTTCTTTTTGGTGAATTGTTTAACACACGGAATTTACATCCAAAAACAAAACCAAACGAAAAAAGGTGTTAAACAGTCCTAATGGTCGCGAAATTACAATAGTTTAAAATAGGTACGAAGACGAGCACCTTAATGACCATTAAAGAAAACAAATAAAAAACATTAAAACAAGTGTATTTTCACGTTTTTTTATTTTTTATTCGAAGATTGAATGCATTTCGAGTCTAGTTGCGACTCATCATCAGCAATACTGACTTAAATAACAAAAGCAAAATTGATTTACAGTGTAGCTTACTGAGAGTTAAACAGTTCAGATTAAGAGAGAGAGAAAATTAACAGATGAGAAACAAACTGATATTAGAAAAGTTACGAATAAGTAGCACAAAATTAAATTGGTTATTGGTAGGGCAAAATTAAAAGTCGAAATTAAAGTTAGTTTTGAAATTAGTAAAACTCGAGTTTAGTGATTGTTTATTGGTAAGGCCGATTGTAAAATATATTTTCAGGGAAATTTTTCAAACAAGCTCAAAATTAACTGCTAGATTAAAAAAAATCTGCCAAAATAAATTTATCAAAAGTTTAAAATGAATATAATAAAAAACAAGCTAAAGTGGAAGTGTAGAAATCAAATCGGAAATAAAATAAGTCATATTGGAATTTAAACATCTATGTATTTAGTATATTATAGTATGTGCTTATTTAAATTATAGTGTATTAATAAATATGCGGCTCGAAATAATACATGATGGCACAAAATACATTTTAGCTTCTTATGAAGATGAAGTAATAAAAATTCAAACTGGTTCAAGTGTCATTTTGCCGTTGGCGCTAGAGATCTAGCGGCAGCGTTCCTGGATCGGGGATATTATGTGCTAGAGATCTAGCGGTCAATGGAACGCGGCCATTATGTCTTATTTTAGGTACACGACTGAACTGAGAAGTTATAAGTTATACTCTCGAATATTTGTAAGACTTTCTGTAGATGTGGTCAGACCCAACGTTCAGCAATCCAGCACATTAATCACTAGCCTAATGCGACCGAAGTTAAGCGACAACAATATCCAAAAAGTAGTAAAATAAACTCAACGAAAACGAAATGTGCCAAAATTTAATTGACAATATGTAGCTATGTAGTATATATATATGTCAAATAGCCTTACCAACCATATACACTAGGGTGTGTCATATTTTTTAACTTTAGAATTTTAATGTCTAATAGTTTTCAAAAGTTACATTGCTGAGTTAAATGAAAAACTACATTTATGGTTTTTATTTTGGTTAGTACCTACTTTTGGCTCCCTCAATGGCCTTGAAGTTTCGAAAAAATTGTTAGGCAACGTGCTATTGGTGCTCTATTTTTTTTGTAATTCTATATCCAAATCTAAAGTTAAGTCATGCTCAAATAATGTAAATGCATTAATTTTATACTGTTTGTCAAATACCGACACATTTAAAGATAAATATATTTTACAACTAATCGTTCTGTACACCGGCAAACGCATTTCGAGTAATAAAATCTTCTATATAATATAAAAGAGACTGCTGTCCGCGTGTGCACTAATAACTCGAGAACGGATCCTTCGATTTTCACGATTTTGAGCTTGATGGATTTGTATTGGCCCAAAAAAGCAAATAGGGGAAAAAATTGGACAAAGAGGCGTGGCACTTCCCATAAAAAAAAAACATAAAAAATCGTATATCTCGAAAACAATCGAACCAATTTACCTCAAATTTTCAGACCATCTGAAGTATTCATCCGGGATTTTTTTTCTGTGAAGTTTGGTCAAAAATTGGAGAAGGGGGCGTGGCACCTCCCATACAAAAAAAAACAATGCAAACGCTTTTTCCCGATATTTGGAAAAGTAATCAGTCGATTAAGCTAAAACTTACACAATATCGGTTAGGAAGTACAAAGTGCACGAGGATCAAAAGTTTTCGAGTTTTCCGATAGATGGCACTGAACACCCTAATCTTCAAATTACACTATATCTTGACATTTGCGGCAGGTTTAGCTTTGAAATTTGGTAAATAGAGGTTTATTACCTTTAGAAAGCAATAAAAAAATATGGGATGGATTGAGAAAAGGGGCGTGGCACTTACAATAAAAAACTGCAAACGTTGTTGCTCGATACTCGTGGGAGCTTAAGTTTTAAATTTAAAACATAGATGTAGATTGTCGTCATAGGCAATTCCTGAGTACGGGCAAAACCGGGTAGCTACAGCTAGTAATAATAAATAATAAATGCATTAAGCTATATCTGTTTTTAATTTTTTTTTTCCTAAAAGCAATTTATGTTTAATGATTTCAATTACTTTTTTTTACAAAAATTGACATTAAACATTATCTGAACAATAAACCAACAAAGTACTAAAAACATTTTTTCCGAAACTTCAGGTGGTTTGAGGGAGCCAAAAGTTCATAAAAATCGCAACTTTTTTTATATATTCTGAAGCCTAAGATCCCAATTCAACTTTTGGCAGGTATTAGATTAAACAATTAACAACTTTTTTTTTCGCCATACTAAAGTGACACACCCTAATATACACGCGTATTAGACCCATGTGTGTCGCACCTGTCTAATCAGTGTCAAGGTTAGAGCTATGTGCAGCTCATATGTTAGCTAAACTTTTGAAAAAGATGAAGGGCACAATTGAATTTACGGTCGATCAAATTTATTTTTGTGTAGATTCTACGATAGTTCTGGGCATCTGGGAAACTTTCGTTGCAAACCGAGTAAGGAGTAAGCGATATAAAATCGTTAAGTGAAGGTGTCTGTTGGAGACACGTGAGGTCCGAGAACAATCCTGCAGATCTTATTTCAAGAGGATGTAACGTGGAGGATTTACATAATACTCATCTTTGTTTGTGGGTCTGATTTCCTAAGGAAGAGGTGTATCTACTGGACAACTAACGAAAAACTGGAAGAAATCGAAATAGTAGATCCTTTATTGGAACGGAAGAAGAGAAAAAGTGTTTTCGTATGTGAAAAGGTAGAAGACCATTTTTTGCAATTATTTGAAAAGGTAGAAGACCATTTTTTGCAATTATTCTACAAGTATAGCTCGTTTACGAAAACTATGGATAGTCGCATATGTTTTAAAGTATATCTGCTCATTCTTATAAATCGAAAGACTAGCATGGATCTTGCATTCGAAAATCTGAACCAGCCGTTGAGTGTGTACGTTGCATACAACAAGCATCCTTTTCACCGGAGATTGCGGTTTGCGGAATTAAAGGCGTGAGGAATTACGTCCAATGCAAAGCTTCGCAATTTGTGTCCTTTTATTGAGGAGATTTCTGGTTGGAGTATCCTAAGAGTTGGAGGTGGAATTGTTAATGCCATCGAATATGATAGGAAGTTTCCAATGCTACCACCCAAAGATGATGGTTTCGTGATGGAATAAGTTCGGCATTTGCACCTCATCAACTTTCACCCCGGGTCATACAGGCCTTACTCAACTTCTTGAGGTTTGGTTCATTGGGGGCAGAAAACTAGTAAGAAAACTAGTAAGACACACCACATTTCGAGGGGCTTTCGGAAGCTGCAGTGAAGTCCTCAAAGACGCTCTTGCAGAAAATCATGGGCAGCGAATTGTTGACGTTGAGGAGAAATAGAAGGAATCCTGAAATCCAGGCCTGTTTCGTCAGACCCCAGCGATGTTAGCAGCGCTCTGACTCCGGGACACTTCCCCATCGGATCGGAGATCAATTCGTTGCAGGAACCAAATTTAATAAATGATAAATGTTCTTATCTTAACAGATGGCAACGAATATCCGCAATCAAGCAGCATTTTTGGAAAAGATGGCCGAACGAATATGTTGAGAATCTCCAGGTGCGAGCTAAGTACATACATAGCATACGGCACAATGCAACGCATTAACGTGGCCGGAAAATTTCAATTAGTGCCAAAATTGTCTCAAAACAAAAATATGTCCCACGATCTCACTCAATTGTCAACCTTCCCCAAATTCACCACACCCAAAAGCAACCTGAACTGAACTAATAATCCCTATTCATTCGATTGTGTAACTTCATAATGTACGGATCACTTGGCTCAAATAAACCTAATATTATAACGTAGATACACAAGATGTAGATTGTAGGTACATATGTAATGTACTATACATAGTGTTTTTTTAATTGGAAAAGAATCTTTTCACTTGACAAAAGTTTGAGATTTGCGCAGGTTTTGTTTTTTAAATCTCCATTAATTCATAAAACATATTAAATTTATGAATATTAACTTTGCATCGGCTTTATTTTTTTGCTCCAGAACCAGAACTCTATTCTATTTACAACCTTTGTATCATTTATATCCTCATTTAAGGCCGAGTCCGTGCTAAACAATCGAGAAATGCAGACATGTCAAGCGATTTTCATAAAAATTCAGTGGCACCTATCCAACTAGCGGTATGTATTCAAATATTCTGTTTATTTTAAAAAGGTAGCGATACAGAACCGTCAGCTCTATAAAGATTTGGGACGTCATGTGTTACAAAAATAAAAGAAGGACAAAAAACGACGGAAACAAAAACAATACAACGCTAGGTACCTACCTATTTTATAATCAAAAGTAAAGCGATTGTGTATCCAGCCCCGAAGAATTTTTTTATCTGCAAAAGGGCCATTTAACGTAGTAAAGGGAAAACAAAATGTCATATAGGTCCCCCAATAAATTATCAAGTTCTCGGCTCTTCTCAATGCAGCTCCGATTCAAGAACAAGGTATGGTCCACTGTTTGCCGGTTGCGACAAACTTACAAAAAATAAAAAAAAATAAAAGGCACACTTTCAATCCGCATCAGGGATGTGAGAACACATTTAAGTCGTTATTACCATACGGCTTAGGTGTGAGGGCGAAGCTAAGCCAAACCTTGCCAAAGTAAATTTAACTTATTAAAACCATGTTTTCTGGTCGTTGTGTATTACTATTCTTATTTCGCTGCCTTTCATCTACTTAAAAGAATTTGAATATTGCGAATTATTTCACATTCTATCAATATATATCGTCTGGCATCCTCGGCGAATCTCTTTTGGTCTTTTTTGCTTGAGCACACGAGGTAGCACATTGCTTTGAAATGTGGTGGCATAAGCATAAACTTGTGCATGTCGTATCCTTGAATGCGGTATGCTTTGATATCGCAATAGCTGCACGCGCCCAATTTACATTTATGTCTACCGATATTCGCAAACTCCTTACTTCACATATGCTACTTTATGTGAATAGCCGTTGCCTGAAATTTTCAAAGGGAATAAGTAGAAACTGTCAATATGTCCGTTCTGAATAAAATGTGCAGACTTATAAATCGATAAATGTTCGGTTGCGAAACCAATGGCGGTAGTCACTGTATCAAAACTGTTGTTTAACAACTAAAAAGAGCGTCCGATTCCGAACCTATATTGTGCTATGGACTCTGCACCAGTTTCACGGGGGAATATAAATACACATATACATACGACATACCTACCTCTCTAAAAAAAAATCTTTCTAAGCGAAAGAGTGTTTCGTGGAATAGTCTTTTAAAACCGCAGCATAATACGTTTTTGTGGAAAGTCAATGCTCGGATATCGGAGGAGATTCACCTTTCTAATCCATCTACATTGTATCTATCTGCACAGGGTCACGGACTCGTTTATCCTTTAGATCTGAAGCATTCAGAATGATTTGATTAGTAAAATAAATATTCGCCTTTAGTTATAATTATTTGCAAATATTTACGAAACTGTAGTATAGTATGTATAGACCATCGGTGGGCAAACTTATGTAGGTGACGGACTACTTTTCCCTTTTACATCGCGGTCCACTTGGCAATTTTGGTGACAATACTTTATTCAAATCCTTTTTTTATTTTTTTTTTAGAAATAAAATTGTGTTTGGTCTTTTTTCAGAATTCAAAAAATTAATAAAGAGAACAAATTGTAGGTTTACTTAACAAATAAAAAAATATGTATTTTATTACTGCTGTACACTAAAAATATAAGAAATTCAGCAGTTCTTAGAAGTTGAAGCATGAGCATAGAGGCGTAGCGAGAGGGGGGCGTGGGGGGTGGCGCATCCCCCCCCCACGCTTTTCAAGAGTTGGCAAATCAACGATAAATTTTCAAAAATTAGGACTTAGGTCGGGATTTTCAAAGGTTCCAGATGAATTCCTTAAAATCGGTGAATCGGTGAATTTGCCGACTGAAATCCTTAAATTTTAGTGAGTTTAGACTCGATTTTAAAAAGGACGGTCGGCATCGGTGAGATTGTCGACTGAAATCCTTAAAATTTAGCGAGTTTAGATTCGATTTTATAAAGGGAGGTCAGCATCGGTGAATTTGCCGACTGAAATCCTTAAAATTTAGCGAGTTTAGATTCAATTTTAAAAAGGACGGCTGGCATTTCTAGGTTAAATTCGAATTTGAGGTTAAATTCGAAGGAATGCGTTATTCGCTAGTTCGCGGCTTATTGATGTGGAATGCGAACTTTAACAATTCGCGGCAAACGTGTGTTTGGGCAAAAAGGAGGATAATTAATTATCCCATCAAAATGTATCAAGAAAATAAGTTTATAAACAGTTTAGCTAAATAACGACATCAGTGGCGTGGCGTGAATAATTTTAAATGGTAAGTCGAAGTCGAAAAATATCAAAATGTCGAAGGGAAGATGTAGGTAGTACCTATCTATGTATACAAAACCAGTTATCAGTTATTTTTTAAAGCCATACAATCGAA
This sequence comes from Cheilosia scutellata, assembly GCA_955612985.1. Classification (NCBI taxonomy): domain Eukaryota; kingdom Metazoa; phylum Arthropoda; class Insecta; order Diptera; family Syrphidae; genus Cheilosia; species Cheilosia scutellata. The sequence continues at coordinate 28,772,674 of OY015314.1, read as the reverse complement.
AACTCCAGGAAGAAATTAAATTAATGAAGATATTTTTCCATCTTGAGTGCAAAACTTTCATATGTATTTCGTGTAAACATGATTTATATCATGTCTTATAATATTGTACTTTATTTCTACATAAAGGTTCTTTAAATGAGTGTTTAAATCGAGCATTTGGGGTTTTTGTGTTGTGGAGCTTCAGTACAATCATCTACTTACTCTTTGAAACATTTCTTCAAAAGTATTTAGGTACGAAGATCATAGCCAAGACTCAAAACACTTGATTTCTCACTTAGCGACTTGTTTATAAACTTTATAAACACATCAGTATGTTTATTTTTTAAAAGATACTTACAAAATTCACCAAATAACTCGGAGAAAAGCGTGTTATTTTATTGCATAAGAAAGCGGCCTATGAACAGAGGATACTCCCCTCAGAAAAAATCAGAAAATTATTAGGTAAAAAAGTGAACTGACTATGAGCTATGACTACATCACAGTTCACACTTCACAGCGCAGCGGTAGTAGATACACACACATTTCAAATTCACCAAATATGTCGGAGAAAAGCGTGTTATTTTCCAGATACATATACTCAATTACACCACAGCGCAGCGGTAAAAGATACACACAAAACCCACCAAATAACCCGAAGAAAAGCGGGTTATTTTTTTGCATAAGAAAGCGGGCGTTGAAAAGAGAGGACTAAACTCAGATAAACGCAAGTGTACAAAAGAGAAAGGAGACAAATTTGTTCTATCCAGTGAGAGATTTTATAACCCGTCATATTTCGGGTTATTTTAGATTTGGGTTATGCTCAGAGAGTGTGGGCAGTTATAATACTAATAATGAAGGCGAAGAAGGCCCGAAGGGTGTGTGTTTCCGTGTGTATAAAGTTCAATTGAGTTGGTGGGGTCGGGGTATGTAGCTTGCGCAGATGAATAGATACATATTATTAAGTTTATCCCGTGGGTTTTATGTTGCTCGTTTTTAAGTAAACATTGTTGTGTAGCTGAAACTGAAACTTTTAAAAGGTAACCCGGTAGGAATCGGGTTATATGGACGCCACGCCACTGAACGACATTTCGAATTCCAAACTTTTTGCCGCGAACGAAAAAACCCGCACAAATTGTCAAAGCTTATTCGCAATCCACATCATTTAATACGCGTTCGACAAACTAGCGAATTAAACATTCGTTCGAACTTAATCTCAAACTAGACGTTATGGGTATACTGATGGCTGAAATTCGCCAACTGCCGCGATCCATAAAAGTGTTCATGTGAACGGATAGTCGTTCGATCGTATAGGTAGTTGGTCGCTCTTATGTGAATGGTCTTTTAGGTATTAGCCCAGGGGTGTTCCTGTTAAGATTGGTCAAAATTGGACAAAGGGGCGTGGCGCCTCCCATATACAAAAAACATCTTCTATATAGTGAAACTCGTTGACGTTAGATATAACTCGATAACCACTGGACCGATTTTCATGATTTCTATACAGTCGGCAAGTTCCTGAAATAAGTCGGCATTTCAATGAAATTCACGGCTTAAACCCTCGCTACGCCCCTGCATGAGCATGACACTACCAATTATGTAAATGTCAAACAGGCATCCAAATTCTCTTCAGATATGTTTTGTTTTTATAGCTCATTTTTGAAAACGGTGACCTCCATTATGTTGAACAGAGGAATGCCGTTAAATGAAAAGCATTTTTTTTAAGTTCGCATACTCTTCTTCGCTTCCTTCTTCGCTAAACTTCCAGAAGCATAGCTCGGAATCCGAACTATGAGCATTGCAGAAAACATCACTTTGAATGAGTAGAATTTTCTGATTCTTTTAACTTTCTCCTACTAAGAGAAAGATAGATATTGTTTTCGTACAAAATTTCGATCTCAAGCTCTAGATTTGAATCATTCCATATTACGATAGAAGAGCTCAAAAAACTGGGACACGCTATTCAGTCTGTCTGTCTGTGATTGAGGTTTTTAGTTATATGTGACAAGAAAGCTAACCACTCTTCATTATCAAGTTCGTGATGTATTGCATTTGTGGATGTTAAAAAATGTTTTATTTCGTCCTGAAATCCTTTGTGAAAACAGAGCCTACTTAACCATCGAACGTCGCGTGCGTCGGCGTAAAACAGCAGTTCCACATGAACGTACTCGTTTTCTTCTAATTGAAAATTCTTCTTTGTAGTCTTCTATCACGCATGTATCAATAACATGTGGAAAATTCAAAATTTTACAGCACAGAGATTCCTGGTGATTACAGTGATAACAAAAACCTTGGAAGTTGGAAATCTTCATCCTTTTTCATTATTCCATTATTTTTCACAATCTAGGTAGATATTGTGAATCATTTAAGTTTATAAATTGGATTGTTTTTTTTAAGGGACGTATTTTTGTCAGATTCTGCCCTAAGGTTGTGTATAGACAAAATCTGACGTTCATATTGATGAGAATAGTAGCTTTCAGTCTTTAAAAATCAGAGTGACAGCTGCGAAAATGTCAAAAACCACAAGCAACTATGCGTGCGCAAGAAGGTTTTAATATTATGCTAGAATTTTTGTACAACCATTCGTTATAAATCTACATTTGTCACCTCATAAAAAAAGTATAACAATGAATGCGTGCAGTGCATTTTTTGTTTCAGAAATAGAAATTCTACAAGAAAAAAATGTAATGTTGAAGAAAGAATAATTGGTTTATATAAAAATGAATGAAGGAGACAAAAAATCGCTTTTATTTTATTTAAAAATATTTAATTGAAACTCTTGCGAGGTCCCCTGAAAATGGGCTGGGGCCAGATCACGTAAAATAAAAACGATCGAACGACATCGTTTTCACTAAAGTTGTCTCTATCATATCTATGACAATAGACATCAGAGACTGCTAGTATCGAAACGAAGTCGTTCGATCGATTCCATTTTACGTGATCTGGCCCCTGGGTAAACGGTCGATCGCGATCGGTATAGACGGTCTTTATGAATTATGTCCTTTGTAATAAAACCCCGAACTAAAATGGTTGCACTGCCGCTCGACTTGTGCACAGTGCAAATTCTACATTTATTTGAGCATTTATACTATCCAAACATTTTCCTTTAATGTTCCGTTAGTTCAGATAACAAAAAATCTCAAATCCCTGTTTTACAAAACTTATGCCAAGTAGTCCTTAAAATGAACGTTTTGGCAAAATATAAACAAACAAAATTGGATGATTATTTGAAATGAATGATGGGGTCTAATAAATTAAATTTACTATTAATAGCAGCGCTTTAAGGTCTATTTCGTATGTCAACATGATTTTTGTTACATTTTATACCCGTTTTGTAAACATTGGAATCCCGAACATTTTCGATTTGCACAAATGGTCTAAATTTTACCTTGTGCACAAATCGAGCTTTGCCTGTATTGCCATCTTCATATATGAGGAAAAAAATAACTGCAGCAACTAGGGAGACATTTATATCATTGCACATAACCTGCTGGAAAAAAAAATTCGAACTTCAATATGAGGCAAAGAAAGATGGCGTACAATGCCCTTTTCATTGTAAGAGAGTAATTGACAAGACTTGGCTATTATATGCAATATGGTATTGAGATTGAGACCCAAACTTGCGCGTATGTCAAACGATATAGGATTCCCGAACAATTAGCGATGGTGCCATAATAACGGCTATAGCATATAGGCATTTCATTATTCGACACAATTAGGCACCTTCTACCACTTGATTTATAAATTAAAAAGCTTGCCGGCAACAGTGTGACATGACACTAATCCCGGCTAGTCTAAAGGTTGTAGCGTTGGACTCTACATGATCCTAGCAGAGCTACTGAAAGGCAATCCGATTTTGACGGATGAATGACCCTTTGCTTGACTTCAATATTCCGTATGATGATTATATACTGAAAGTAATCCAATCACAAGATACAATGATATTGCAATCTACACAGATGGTTCAAAACCGTCGGAAGTTCACAATTCTCTGCAAATCCGGACCTGATGACGACCAAAGGACTTCCGGACACAAGCGGTGTCTTCCAATCAAGAGTTCTGACTTCTGGCTGTACTTACTTATAGCCCTATAAGTAGATGTTAGCATGCATCAAGATAAATGATGTCCACATTGGCTATAGGCTAAAAATTACGACAGCAATAATGCGGGTAAAATTAATTTCTTCTATGTCCTTTACTACGTTTTTTAAGGTTCCGTTTCCATATGGAGGAACCTTATTGCTTTCGTTACTATTCCTTGATGTCCAATGTATCACTTTCAAAGTTTCCTCATCGAGGTATTCTAGTCAAAATTTAGCTTGAAAAAATATGCCGAACTATTAATGGGTGCGCTAAATTGCGACAGACATATGAAGTATAGTCTGAAATAAAAATCGTAATTTTTTAGCTGAAGCAGCTTACCGAATGTAATAAGTTTTATTGTTGGGAAGGGTCCGCCGACTGATAAATTCGTTGCTGGGGGTCCGCCTCCGCACACGCTCAAAGGTTGAGAAACGTTGTATAGAGGATGGAGGGTTCAAGGGTTGTGCTCTGGCCTCTCTCTCCACGATCATGGCATTATTTCATATTCGTTGTATCGTGTTCGTGTATGCATTTTTGTAGCACGTGTGCTCTCTCTGTTCATTTGTATTATTACGAGTTGGGTGCCCAAGTAGAAATGGTTGGTTAAAGTTCTAGCACTGTTACCACAATTCAGAAAGTTTTCCATTATGGTCAAGGTGTGTTTAATTTATCAAAGGTACAAACCGTGTCTCGTATAGGAGGGAACCGTGACCAAGTGGGGAATTAGTTTGACTTACTTATATGACCATTCTGTGAAATACACATTATGGTATAATCGTCTATGATTTGCAACCGACACATAACCGATTTTTGCTCTGCTTAATCGGTCACAACTTGGAAAGTATTTACAGTACAGCAACCACACATTACGGTCACAAAGTGTTGCGTGTAACACACAAAGTGAACTGTCAAATCTGTCTTTATGTGTTTGTAAGTTCATTCACACAAATAAAATATATTAAACACCGTACACAAATACAACCAGATACAAATAAAATGTATACACATGGAATGAATTGGCATACTTAAACATAATGGGAAAATGGTAATGCGATATTAGATGAATATAAATTGCATTTCTTCGTATCCGTAGCCCAAATTTTAAAACGAAAGGCAGTTTTACCACAAATATTAATAAGTTGCAGTGGTAAAAACTCACGCGCTCCAGAAATATTGAATAATTAGATTTTCAATTTTATTTTTATAAATTCTATTTTTTCCAGGGACATCGAAAATTATCGCAATAGCTTTCAAAATGAGTTGAATGAATTATCAGATTTATTTCAAGGTTATTTTATATATGTAGTTATAATGAATAAAGCATTTTCGAATCCCAATTGTGAAATTATTTTATTTTAAATGGAAGCCCAATTTTTCAGATCGAAAATGGCGATTAGCTTGCGTATTTGTGCATGTGCGTTTCATTTGGTAGGGGCAAAGGGTGTATGTGTTACCCAATATATTGATGAAGTTGTTTTTTGCGTTTATTAAGTTCCACTTAGACAGTAATTATTTGAATCAATTAATTAATGTTTAATAGGTAGGAAAAGAAAGTAATAGATAAAGTTTTATTAAAATAAGAATATAAAATGGATTTTAAAAATATGTAATTGCTCTCGCTGTTTTTTTAACTGACAGGGTTGGTTACTTTATAATAGAGCAGCTTTATTAATACATTATTGTCTTTATTAAGAATAAAAACAAAACTCATATACATATTTATTTTAACATTATGTAAAATAAAATTTTATTTAATGAAAACATACTTCACTCTTCCTTGCAAAGAAGCGCTTAAGAAGTAATAAAAGTACAATAGAAATTGATTTAACTTGTGCTACAGCGACAATTAGCTTGTACACTCTTGTACAGGTTGGGATCATATATATTTTTTTACTTTAAAAGCGCTGCATGCTACTACTAAAGCTGCACCATTATGTTTAGATAGTAAAGGCGAATTGCGGGTTCATTTAACATATGTTCGCAATATTTTTCAATAGAATTTGTAAAACCATAATTCATAGTTTATTGGAAACTATAATTTCTTAGCTATACGAAGATAGAGTCAATAAAAGAATTAACAGTACCATAATATGAGATAATTTCAATATTTTAATCGGCTTATTTAACTTAACGATGTACAATATTTTTCTTTTATTCTGTGCCCCTTTAGACTCTACGCCTAAGGTATAAATCTTATATAATATTATGTAATGAGCAATACCATAATGTCATGTGAAGATACATTAACCATACACAAGTTGCATAATACGTGCATAAAAATCCTCCTCAGATCGTACTTTGTGTTGATACAATACCTGGTACAATATAGTAATGTTGGAAATGGCATTCAACTACTTTGTGTAGATACTAATGCGTAAAATTTTCTAGTATTTATTTAGACAATATGTATGGAGATTGTGTGCAAATAAAAACCAAAAGCGACTAATGCACTCTATGGTGACATTCCATGGTCACAATTCAGACTGTGCGTAGTCTATTCGTGTAGTTGTGTAGTGGTAACATTAAATAGCAACTCATCAGTTTTTGTGACTTTAGTTCTGTCGCTATTCAGTAGTTTAATAGACACAAAATTTACTAAAATGTTACGTTAAACGATATTTGTCTCTTTAAGGCACGTACTGGTTACAAAATTGTCAAACTGTTTCCATATTCATAGTAATGCCTTTATCTACTCAAAACAAAGTCAAATATACCATACGGTGACTATAATTCAAAATAAATGGGAATCAAAGTCACAAATTTCTACTTGGGTGGGCCGATGATTTTGCAACGAAATATCTTGCTCGCATTTTTACTGACCTACCAGTAAAGGTATGTTCATATATAGGTACTACATAGTTAGTTTTCGAAGATCCAAGTAGTCATAGGTCGAAACTGACGAGTGACGACCACCGACGTTAGGGAACAATACCTTAACTATATTATGAACTAACGTACGGAACCTTCGGTGCGCGAGTGACACTTGCACTTGGCCGGTTTTTTTGTATTGTTTGTTGTTTTTAAGCTAATATGATCAATGTACAAAATAGAATAAATAAATAAATAGTTGGCGCAACATACGTGTAGACATAGACACGCTACCCTAGGCCTAGCTTCTCACAACCATTCGTTTGCTTGAGTTTTAATTTTTGGGACGAATGGAAGGGATCTACAATTTTATGCCGAGTCCGAACGGCTGAATTGAGAAGCTTTTTCAGGACAGCCATACTCTCGGATGTTTGTCCACTGAAAAAATTATTGTACGTAATATTAATGATCGGCATTCATACAGCCAAATTCATTAAATTTTAATGAAAAATCATTCATATTATGTACGAAATTTATGAAAAAAATAATGAATTTCATTGTTTGTATGAAATTGCATTCATAAAAACATTTGTATGGCAGCTTTTGGGTATTAATCGATCATTGCTATTTTAATGAACTTTTTCATACGCGTATGAACTATTCATACAGCTCTCGACTATGATATTTAAGAATCAAAACATTTAAGATATGAAAATAATCATTAAATTTAAGAAAGTATGAATTGTAGCATGGAAGTCATGGTCGATACTTTAATTTCATGAATCGATTCATAAAACAGATACATGATATGTACCGATTCATACGGAATATGTATTTTATTCATACACCATATGTATTTATACATACTTCTAACTAATACTTAGTTATAATGTATTTCTTCATAAACAACCGTCATCTTTACAGCGGCACTCCAATGATCAATGCATTCAATCTATGTGCATGTTCATACGTATTATGCATCGATTCGTAAAATAAATGTATGAAGTGTTAAGCAATGTACCGATTTATACGGTATGTATTTTATTCATACACTGTATGTATGGATACATACTCATAGATGCTAAAATTAGTTCTATAATCCCATACTTAGTTAAAATGTATTTTATTCATACACTCAATGCACCAATACTTGGTTATAATGTATTTCTTCATAAACAACCGTTATCTTTACAGCGGCACTCGAATGATCAATGCATTCAATCTATGTACATGTTCATACGTATTATGCATCGATTCATAAGTAGTATGTTGTATTTCATAAACTGGTATCCACAGGCGTCGCATTGAATATGGAATACATGGGTGCGCAACTCGTGAAATTGTTGAAATTATTTTTTTAACTGCCTATTTTTCCTATTTTTTTCATGCAAATGATTCAGATCGGAGGCAAGGTATACTGAGACCCACATCTTTGGCATATTTACACTTACTTGCCTACGCTAAGTGTTACGCTCTCGCGCAAAGATTAGGAACGCTAGTATTTATTGTTTTATAGAAATTCGTATTGACAAATGACATGCACTAACCAATTCGCACCTAATTTTTGAAAATTTTTTGCACAATAGGAAATTTAAGAGAAACGAAGATGGCAGATTCAGAGAAAAATTGAGGAAAGAAGCGGGAAGAGAACTAGTGAAAACACTTGAATGGAGTTATGTTGTAATACAATTTCAAATGTACTTTATAGGTACTGCTGGTGACGTTCATCAATATGGATGAAAGTTGGTCGCAGGTACCCTTTTTGCCACATTTGGACTACCGCCGTCAGTAATGATAATGAGAATGCTATTATTTTAGGACTCTTTCATTACGGTCAGTGTCTGCAACTATGCGTAGATATTTTTATTGCTGTTTTTCATTTCCGCGATGAGTAAGTTGTAAATAATAAGGGAATTATTGTCTTTCAAGATTTCAACCGTGTCTCAAAAAACGAGTCCACTATTATCCTTTCAACATCAATCTGACCATCCATGATTTCCCTAAAATAATTCATTTAATTTATGTATTACCTACAACCCGAACATTTCAAAATGCATAAGATTCACTTTGCCTTTAAAACATTTAATTTTAAATGACGCGGACGCGCTTCCATTTGGACGCTCGTGTGTTCATTCTGATATATAACAATACCCCTCATGACGCTCTACGGATCGAGCGCAATGAAGGAAAGTCCAGTGAAGTGAAGTGAAGGGAAGCCCAACGATCCCAAATAAAAAACAAAATGCATATAGGAGTGCCCCAGTTAAGTGGTATAATCCACCCATCAAAGTTGGTGACCTCTAATTTCGAGGTGTTACTACTTAAAACGCTATAACTTCTAAACTATTATAGGCACAAAAATTGTTTTGTATGTACACTTTGAAAAGACAATTTAGTAGCGCATACGATTTTTAAGCACTTTAAGCATATCTTTGCAGTTACACAAAAGTTATGGCTTCTTAAACACAAAATTGTGAAAATTTTTATCCTTGAGCAATTTTCTAAAAATTATGTAAAGTAACTTTTTTACATACAATCAACAGAAGTTGTAGTAAAGGCCATTTTTTGTCAGACTATTACAGAAATATCGAGTCTTTAGACCATTTTTGTCTGACAAAAAATGGCTTTTACTACAACTTTTGTTGATTGTATGTAAAAAAGTTACTTTACATAATTTTTAGAAAATTGCTCAAGGATAAAAATTTCATAAGAAAAATAAAAATTTTTTAAGTAAAAATTTTGAGAAAAACGCATTTCAAATAAAAAAATTAAACAACAAATTTTCACAATTTTGTGTTTAAGAAGCCATAACTTTTGTGTAACTGCAAAGATGTGCTTAAAGTGCTTAAAAATCGTATGCGCTACTAAATTGTCTTTTCAAAATGTACAAAACTATTTTTGAAGCTATAATAGTTTAGAAGTTATAACGTTTTAAGTGGTAACACCTCCAAACTAGAGGTCACCTACTTTGATGGGTGGATTATACCGTTTAACTGGGACACCCTGTATAGCCAACGTCACACGCACTCCAAATCCTGAATCCTGAATCCGGAAATTTTAAAAGGTAAGTCGGTAGGTATAGGTATAGTAATCGGCGAATGCCACACCAATGAAACCTATTAGAGCAAAAAATCGCCTCAATTGAAGATTTCTTGGACGTTTTTTAATCCATTGACATCGTAGCCATCCTTTGATGGAATTTGTTACTTTATGGCTTGACAGAAAGAAGACGAACCATATTTTGGGATATACACTATATTTATTTCGAAATATCACCAGAAAGCCCTAAAATCTTAATTTTTCCAAGCGAAAAAAAAATCACTAAAATTTTTAATATTTTAGGGCTTTCTGGTGACATTTCGAAATAAATATAGTGTATATCCCAAAATATGGTTCGTCTTCTTTCTGTCAAGCCATAAAGTAACAAATTCCATCAAAGGATGGCTACGATGTCAATGGATTAAAAAACGTCCAAGAAATCTTCAATTCAAACGAAGGGTGTGCAATACACACCTTGCAGAGCCTGACGATACGCCACTGATATTTATACACATTGCATTGCAATGTATGGCTTCATACTTTAATGAACCCATTCTTCCATACAATGAATTTTCTCACAAACAGTCGGTATCGTTTAACGGCGCTCCACCAACAATACATTTAATCTACGTAAATGTGCATACGTAGTATGTTCCCATTCATTAAATGTATACATAAACATAGCCGCTCACAGCATTCAAATGAAAATATGCATACACTCAATGCAAACAATGTAAAACAAGCCGGGCGAGTACAGTTTTTTCCATGAGATCATCACTTCATCAGCAAACATTTCGCACATGCTCCATCTGCTTTGGTTGGGGGGGGATATTGCGTGCTCGCACTCAGTGACTCAGTTACGTTTTTCCTTCGGTCGGTGTCGGTTCTCGGTTGTATTTTTTTCGGTTGTAATTTTTGAAACGTTTTTGTCGGAAGTAGTTTTGTATTAATGTGCAGTAAAACCAAATAATTTGACGAACAATCTAGTGTTTTTAAAAACTATGTAAAGTGATTGATCGATGGACTTTGCAGTCACCAGTGGCGAATGGATCTACTTTAAAAAGTGTTTGGAAACAGGATTACTACAGTCTGAGGTAAATTAAAATGCATCCCACCCTTACATATTGGTTTTTAGTGTTTTAAATAAATTTGTGTTTTATTTAAAATAAAAATAAATGTATAGGTACTACTTTTATGAATCCATACTTACATAGCTACATTGTAGTTCATACGCATTATGTATCGATTCTTAAAATGTATGTATGAAGTAATAAACAATGCACCGATTCATACGGACTATGTATTTTATTCATTCACCGTATGAATCGATACTTAGGTACAATGTATTTCTGTTCGTAGATTGAAATCCATATTGCAATCACCTACGTTTTCCTTCAGTCAGTTTATGTCAGGAAGTAGATAGTTTTGTATTAATGTGCAGTAAAACCAAATAATTTGACGAACAATCTAGTGTTTTTAAAAACTATGTAAAGTGATTGATCGATGGACTTTGCAGTCACCAGTGGCGAATGGATCTACTTTAAAAAGTGTTTGGAAACAGGATTACTACAGTCTGAGGTAAATTAAAATGCATCCCACCCTTACATATTGGTTTTTAGTGTTTTAAATAAATTTGTGTTTTATTTAAAATAAAAATAAATGTATAGGTACTACTTTTATGAATCCATACTTACATAGCTACATTGTAGTTCATACGCATTATGTATCGATTCTTAAAATGTATGTATGAAGTAATAAACAATGCACCGATTCATACGGACTATGTATTTTATTCATTCACCGTATGAATCGATACTTAGGTACAATGTATTTCTGTTCGTAGATTGAAATCCATATTGCAATCACCTACGTTTTCCTTCAGTCAGTTTATGTCAGGAAGTAGATAGTTTTGTATTAATGTGCAGTAAAACCAAATAATTTGACGAATAATCTAGTGTTTTTAAAAACTATATAAAGTGATTGATCGATGAATTTTGCAGTCACCAGTTGGGAATGTATCTACTTTGAAAAGGTGTTTTCAAATTGGATTACTAAAGTCATTTTCTGAGGTAAATTAAAATTCATCCCACCCTTACATATTGGTTTTTAGTGTTTTAAATGATTTTGTGTTTTATTTAAAATAAAACGTATGTACCTACTTATACTTCATTCCCTAAATGCATTGGTACTTTTATGAATCCATATACATACTTACATACAATATATTTTTTAACAAAGAGTCGGTATCTTTTAATAGGGCCCTACACACGATCAATGTTACTTGTCAATGTTACTTGAATGACTCATCATTCAAGCAACATTGATCGTTTGTATGCTCTTCAATGTTCTCGTCAAGTAACATTGATACATTGATGAAAACCAAAATTGTTTTGGTTTTCGTCAATTTTAATTGACAATTTTAATTGATAGTGCGTAGGGTGCATCAATGTTACTTGTCAATGTTGTCATTTTTTAAATGGTAATATTGGTGAAAATATGTCCAATTTACGAAAATGGTCGACAATAGAACGTCAGGTCTCTGAAATGATAGAAGTGTTAAGTGCTCTAAGTTTCTGCCAGTACCTAGCTACAAAACGTGTGTTAATGAGGCGCTCATATGGCTTAATACACTTCCAGTCATTCAAAATTAATAATCTCCATAAAACTGTCGTTTCAGTAGATAACCCCCTTTTTTATACCTTTTCGATTTATTTTCATTTAATATTAATACATACGCTAGCTGCAAGCAGTTCAAGCAGATAAAAATTATGTATAATAGTATAATCCATCCTCATTCATATATTTGAAACGACTGAACATAATTCAGACAAAAACATTGTCAATATTCATTGATACGTGTGTAGGCAATTTATCATCAATGTTACTTGATGAAAAAAATCGTCAATGATATTTGTCAAGTAACATTGATCGTGTGTAGGGCCCTAATGGCACTCTAACGATCAATACTTTTAATCTATACGTAAATTTCCATACGTATTAGGTATGCATCGATTCTTAAAATTACTAGGTATGCATTTTATAAATTCACCCTATGAATCGATACTTAGGTACAATATATTTTTGTTCATAGATTGGGATATTGCGATCACCTACGTTTTCCTTCAGTCACCTGTGAAAAGTTTGTTCTAAATTTGTAAGACTATAAGGTAAGGTAATTTAACTTTCATCCCATCCTTCAAAAATTAAGTTGTTTACTTTTGTATTTCTCATTCCAAATAGCTCGCTCAAATGTTGTGCTTTCTTTGTAAGCTTTCATTTAGTAATATATGGTTTCTGACGCACCATTTAAAAAAAAAACACGATTTAAATGCAAATAGTACATATCGTTGTTACGAAAAAGAGTGTTCGTTATTATTTGCAAACTTATCGAGTTACAAGCGGCATATATTACGCATACATTCCGCAGCTAATACTTCAGATGGAAAAAAATCGCATAAGGGCAAAGAAAAGTCAGATTCCAATAGTACAACTGTAGCAATTGAGAAAAGCACAATGATTGAGAATGTTAAAAAAGATAATCCATCTCATCCGTCTTCGCCAATTAATCCTGAAATAAAATTTGAAAAACAAGATTTTAAAATGGAGATAGAACAACTGTTTCTAAATTCACTTAAATTTTCTGTTTCATTACATTCTAATGATAGTTTTTCAAGAAAAGACGTTTACAAAATTCAAAAAGATGTCTCAACTTTAATAGTCGATCAACTTCTACAAATTTTTAATAGCTTTGCTAAAATAAGATTACAACAGAATGATATTCTTTTAAATGAAATATCTAGTATAATAAGTACTTGCAAAGATCCATTTGAGAGGTGTAGTTCCGATTATCTCTTATCAAAAAAACTTAAGAACTCTGGCTGTATGGAAAGTCTCGAAGAGTTTGTTATCAGTGAAGATATAAATACGATTTTGCGAAGTGGAGAGTTACATTTAGATGAAGTAATTCACAAATGTGTTGTTTTGCCATTACGTTCACAATTTAAATTGTTTTTCGAGACTGACAACTTTCTTCCTAAGATGCTACAACATATGTCCTTTTTAGAAAAAGAAAAAAAAATCGTGAATTTTATTCAGGGGGAATTATGGAGAAAAAAGAAGAAGTTGTATCCAAATAAATTATTAATTCCATATTTTTTGTATGCAGATGAATTCGAAATAAATAATCCACTTGGATCACATTCTTCAATTCATTCGATCTGCAACTTTTATTATTCATTCCCATGCATGCCTGTTCATGAAGCGAAATTGGAAAACGTGTTTTTAGCAGCTGTAATCAAATCAAAAGACATCAAATTATACGGAACTAATAAGTGCTTGGTATCTCTTATCAATGAGCTAAAATTCCTTGATGAAGAAGGCCTTGATATTATGGCCAATAATCAAATATATCACGTTCATTTTATTTTAGGCCTCATTCTTGGTGATAACCTTGGTCTGAACACATTACTAGGTTTTAGCAAGTCGTTCTCTGGTACATTTTGTCGATTTTGTCGTCTACAGAAAGGAAAATGTTGTACAATGTGTACTGAAGACAAAGATGAAATGCGAAATATAGATAACTATGACGAAGATGTTATGAAGGACAATCAAACAGAAACTGGTATTATTAATGCTAGCTGTTTTAATTTGATCCCCTCATTTCATGTAGTGGACAATTTCAGCGTTGATGTTATGCATGACCTTTTTGAGGGTGTGTGCCACTATGACCTTTGCCATATAATAATTTACCTCACGCAAACAAAAAAATATTTTTCGTTAGAGTTATTAAACAAACGAAAACAAACATTCGAATATGGTCCAATCGAAATAGACAATGCTTCAAATGAAATATCTTCAACTCACTTAAAAAAGCGGCATTTAAGAATGTCTGCCAGAGAAATGCTTACGTTTGTCCAGCTTTTACCCCTGATGGTAGGGGATCTGGTTCCAGTCGATGACGAAGTTTGGAGTTTTCTTCTACTTCTTCTAGAAATAGTTAATTCGGTTCTTTGTTTTGAAATAACAGTTGAGTCGATTCAAACATTGAAACTTAAAATCAAAGAACATAACGAACAATATCTGAAACTATTTAAAGATAATTTAAAACCGAAATTCCATATTATGACACATTATTCAACAGTTTTACAAAATTCTGGACCACTACGAAAGTTTTGGTGTTTCAAATATGAAGCTAAACATAAAAGCTTTAAATTGTATTCTCATGCTATAACTTCGAGAAAGAATATATGTCTAACACTGGCAAAAAAATTTCAATTGAAATTTGCGAACAGAATATTAAACTACAATTTAAATATTACTGAATATGTAGTGTGGCAAAAAAACGAAACAAAGAGTGGGTTGGATTCTTTAATATGCCAAAAACTTGGAGTTTCAAAAGGAAATTTGAAGTATTTTAACAAAGCAGAATTTAATGGTATAAAATATGTAAGCGGCTATTTTGTTTCGATATTCTCAAATGACTTTCAAATTTATAAAGTGGTACACTTAGTTCAATACGAACGAAAACTTGTGTTATTTTGTCAGCAAATGAAAGAAATTTATTACGATCCTCACTATATGGCATTTGAAATAAACCCTTCAGTTCTTGGTGAATACAAAATTTTGAAATTTGAAGAAATTGTAGGACCTCCATCAACAATTATTAAGACTGCAAAAGGAAAAACCATGATACGCATCAATGAACACTTTTTTAATTAGGAATTAATCCTTGGACATATTTTAAAGAAAATCGACTGTGACTCTAAATATCAAGAATATAATATGGCAATTAAAATAAATCCTTTTGTTGTGAGTGAATACAATATTTTAAATTTTGAAAAATTGCAGACCTCCATCATAGTTAATAACTATTGCAAAAGAAAAAAAAACATGATATTATGCATCAATAAACACTGAACAGTGATAATATAAAAAAAAAATTATAAACCAAAACCATGGATAATATAACAATTACTGATAGCCAAAGCACGAATCAAGAACTTGATATGATTTCATTCATAGAACTTACACCTTCGTATGGTAGACCTAATATATCCGCCTTAGAACTATCAAATTACTCCCAAGAATACGAGCTATCAGATCGGCCAAGTACGAGCTCTTTCCGACAGTGCGAAACAGATAAGAACTGCTCCCAAGTAGCCTCCGATTGTGACATGGTGACTTACATAGCAGTCACAGATGACGTTGATCCACAGGAAGCGGTCAAATCACTCCTTAGAAGCTGGAATTTGGAACATCTTACAGATTTTTTAATAAGTAAATATTCTTTCTTTCCTCGAGTTGAAAAACTTTGGATTAATTGATACCTCTTTTTCACATTCTTTCAGGTGAAAATATTGATATTCCAATTTTGAAAATTATCAAGCCACGGCATATTGAATTGCTTTTCAAGAATCACAAAATAATTGATCTCATCAGGTTCGAGGAGAATTTGGCTCAATGGCGGAGAAAATTTTCATCAATCGTAATCGAAGATGAACCTATGCCTGGAATAAGAAATCTGATGTCCTTACCGAATTCAAATGTCTCATCACCGAGTTCTTCGAGAGCCTCACCTACAGCCACCGATTGTGTAGGCTTATCGGATATTTTACATGATTGCCGAAAGTCAAAAATAGTTACGGAGTATTATGAGGCGAATTCTAGGCTCATCGACGAGCATCGACACATCCTGATAACTATAATATGTAACTATTTTGAAGAGAATAACCTTCACATGTCACTGGCAACAAGCTATAGACTTGAAGAAGACATTTTGAATAGATTTCCGACCGAAAAGCTCGAATTTTACCGGGTTGGCAAAAGAGGCAAAATATATATAAAGTACTGCAATGCCAAAAATGCATTTAGAGCTCATTTGAAGCGTTCCAGTAATGCTGCAGCTCCTGACGGTGAGCCCACCGAAAAACTTGGTGCTATGAAATTTAGTAAGTATCTTTTATTTCCAATAAATTATTTAATTATTTAAATAACAAGTTATGAGACAATAATGAAAACTAATAATAATGCTTGCATTTTATCACCCACAGCTCCTGAAGTTGATGCAGAAGAGTGCATCAGAAGCCTGAAGCACGATAATTTGTCGGCCGCTGAATTCGATAGTTGTTGGCAGTCATGCAGTCAATTTAGATTGCAACAACTAAAGGAGGCAGGTTCTCTTAGTAATATATTTGCTAAATGGCCGGAGTACAAGAGACCAAATGGCTATCGTTTTGTAAGTATGTAAATATATATATATAAAACCGTAGTGTAGTTTTTCGTTATTCACGAACCATTAGTTGTATTAACTTGCAATTTTGTACCTTGAGGGAGAAATAACATTTTTTACTTCCTACGAGTACATACTTTCAACTTGTCATTAAATATTCATAAATCTATATCAACACAAAAAGCTTAAAACAGTCTTAGGCAATACTTTCCCGAGTACATAGTTAGTTAGTAAGTTAATAATAACTTTTTTTAGATAAAAAAAAGAAAAAACAATAGGGGTATTCACGATTCGGTGTATCAGGTCTAGTATCATTTTGAAAGTCTAAAAGTGTGAAGTTTTCTTACATATAACAACAAAATATATTTGTTACACTTTTACACTTTTACTATACCACAGACCTATAGACCTGATACACCGAATCGTGAATACCCCTAATACATTTATGCCGTTTTTCATTGGTTTCACTCGGGACTCATTTTAAAGTCCAATGGGACAATAAAACTGCTTATGGTCGAATCTACTCATGTATTGGTGAAATGTCAAAAACTAACCTATGGCTGCTGCCTGCTACCTTGTATAATATACATAAATTGCAGTTGTGTACGTTTTTCTTGAGTGGATTCTGACTTGAAATCGATAAGCGAAATTCTCCGATCTTTTTATCTTTTTAGATTACAGTGTCCTAACAGCTTCTTAGCTTACCTTAGTCCTTGAAGGTTATTAAAGAATGCGGTTATTTTTAAAGGGTTTTACTTAACTTCAGGAAAAATTTCTTATGCTCAAATCTTGCAAGTCAAGTTTGAATCACTTCCTCTAAACTTAGAGCTCTGAAATTTTCCATGCTGGTTGGGTTGTGAAGACAATGCAATATTTATATTGGAATTTTTGAATTTTGACTTTCCCTGCTGCCCCTTTAAGGTAGGCTTTTTCATAACACATAAACCATTAGCCGCATTGACTTAAAACTTTGTATGTTTATAGATAAGTTTTATTAATTTAAGATTAATCGTTTTTAAAAATTCGTCCTATAAGGGTTGAAAAATGGGGTTTGCACACTTTTCTATTTCGACCTTAATACGCCCAACTTGCCATTATACTCATAAATCTATGTAAGTCAACTTAAGATATGCTTTTAATAGTTAAGCAATACTTCACCGAGTATTCTGAGCTAACATTAATCTTTCTGGTCCATATATATCTGGCGAGATATATCTAACAAATTGAAAATAGATCTTATTTGGCCAAATGCAAAAAAAAATTGCTATCTCGATAGTGCTACGGTGAAGCTTATGTGGTGTTTGCACGCATACCTGTTTCCAACCCATAAGGCGGTAAAGAAAGACAACAGCGGAAAAAAAACAGTGGTGAAATTTACCATAAAGAGCTCGCAGGAGGCTTTTGTTTTTGTGGCCAGCAGCGTACAAGAGATGGATGACCATATAACATTTTTGAAATCGAAGTCAGAAAAAATACAACCCTTTGTTTTTGCTTTGGGTGCAAAAGATTTTAGTTCTTTTACAAATTTTTATGTTTACATGGATGATGTTAAATTCATGTTCAATAATTTTTTAAGGGCTGTGGACATATGTTTTAAATGTTTTCATTTGTTTAATTTTTATTAGCTTTTTAACCCTCTAATGCCTTATTTTTTTATTTGAGTCAATAAACAGTATAGACTAACATGCACATTAGAAGAACGAATTTTAAGTTCATTTTTCAGTTTGGTGAAGTTTACACCCTGTATATGTAAACTTACACATGCCGCCTTGAGGCTGGCTAGGGTCGTCAGAGCAAGAAAAAATCGGCAGGTGGAAAAAGATGCGGTTTGACCACGGGTTTTCATAGGAATATGATAGCGACAAAGAAGATCATCCATGAGATCAACACCGCCCATATGTCGATTGTATTCCTTGATGATAAATGGACAGTCAACTTCAATTTGTTGTTGGTTCATTCGATCCAGCGTTACCGATGGCCATATTGATAAAGTCGCCAAAAGTTTAAAAAGGGGCCTTATACAAATAAAACTTAATACTCGATGTATTTTCAACAAAACCTGTTTTTCTTTACTTTTGTATTAAGAATGGAAAGACTGTCAAACTATAAGTTGTGGGTATGAATTTTTCTCAGCGAAAAAGTTAAGGACCGCTTTTGTAGTAGTCTATGAAAAATATGACAGTTGCATTTTGTTTTTTTCCGTAAAGTGCAGTATGTGATGTGACCTTTTTGTTTGTCAATTCATAAATTGCAGTTTTAAAAAAGTCTGATAAAGGCGAATAATTTGTTAATTTGTTAGAAATATTTATCTACCGGCGAAAGTGATTCGGAATTAATCGAACATCTTTTTGATGACAAACCATAAATGCGAATAGTAATTGCACGCATATGCCAAATATGACAACAAATTTTAAATCATCTGTCAATTGTCAATTGTGAGTGGCTGACAGCTTTTTCAATTCTTACTACCAGAAATTTATTGCGTTAAAACTAGTAAGATTCTCAGTGGACGGGTAATATCTTGCTCATTGGAAACCGCTTCCTTATACGAATTTTTCGATAAAAAAATATTAACAACATGAAAAATACATTTGGTTCCTCAAAATAGTTTAAAAAGCGTTCATCATTTGAAACTCCATTCAGCAATTTTTATTCAGTTTACCCTGTGCATATAATCAAAAATGCAATAATGAGGGACAAGAAGTAAATCGAAATTAACTTAACGTACTTAACTTGACAGTGGAATCATATTGTTAAATGTTAATTATGGATATAGAGAATACTTCTTTGAGTTGTTCAACAGTTTTTATGATGTCTTTTATGGAAATAGTCGCCCGAAAGTCGCCAATGTTGCAAAAAGGGGCCAAAACAGAGAATTTTTGAAAAGTCGTCGCCAGGGGCCCAGAGATCAAAAAAGTCGCCAAATGGCGACTAAAGTCGCCCATCGGTAACGCTGATTCGATCCCATAGCGTGGATTTTGGAGATTGGAGTTCAAGTTTTCGAGATGCAAATGGTTTCACACCAACATATGTCGAAAGCAATCTAACAATTTTGTTGTCTGCCCACAAAACGCTACTGATGTCAATTCCATAAGCGTTTGCGACATATTCTTCCCCAGTAAGAACGAACGTTGGGGTAGCGATATACCGACATGAAAAACAAAATTCCCAGAAATTTGCGAACTTCTTTCTTTTCGGTGACAAATCTAGTGTCGATGTTCTGCTGGCGAGCATTTAAATTCATTTGATCAGCCAGTGACTGAATGAATTCGTCCGTTACAAAGTAACTGAAGCAATCGAATGGTGTTTTCAATGCCTTTACTTCATCTGGCACCTCTTTCACGCCACGGAAAACGACTTCGGCCTACTGTCCACGTAGCTGCGCTTCGTCATTTGCAGCTTGTTGTACGCTGGCTTGCTTCTTTGCAGCTGGCATATAAACAAACAAAGCTCTATCCACGAAGCGGCGAAGTCGCATTTTCGTAGCCGCTTCGTGGACAGAGCCAACAAGCTGCAAATGACGAAAGCGTGCGTATGAAGAACAGCTACGTGGACAGGACAGTAGGAGTTTACTCGCTTGCGTTTTCTAAACCGCGAATCTACAACTTTCGGCTCAAAAACGTCAGAAGTAGCAAATGTCGTTGGTATTGTTGGCGAAGCTGCATTCAAATCGCTACTTGCATTGACTGCCTCAACGATAATTTCAATTGAACTTACCAAAAGATTACTATTCAACAAATTCTCTTCTTGACAAATGAAATCTGGATCGCAAACATCGTCGTCTTCGTCGAAATCAACTTTACCATCAGTATCGTCCGCGCAGGAAATTGAGTTCATAAAATCAAAAATTTCGTCATCCGTCATCTTCGACACGTTGTTCATATTTCTACGTCGCGACGTTGGGTAAATATCTGACAAAGGCATTGAATCAGTATAGACGGGAGACATACCAAAACATAAAACAATATATTGACTATAAGTATAGGCTGTACAGATTTGAAAAAAAAATTGTATCTACATGAGTTATGACGTAAAAGGTATACCATGCCTTGAGGTGGTTGGAGGCATTAGAGGGTTAAACTATTATTTTATTTCCTTCTCTATCCTCTTGAACTCGTCTCGTAGGGTGTGTTCCCTTATGCCGCAGAACGATGCAAGACATGTTATTATGATACATTGATCCCAATACATTTACAACTTTCCCGAGTATTTTGTGCTGAATTTTCTGCTGCTTCCAGAGCCTGAGCTACAATAAATTGAAAACAGATCTTTGACAAAAAAAATGTTTTCTCAATAAAATAAAACCTATGTTATCAATTCATATTTAGATTGACAAAGACTTTGGAGTCGTTTTTGGAAATTGCCCAGGGCTACTCAATCGTTGGCCAGAACAATCCGAGAATTTGAGAGATTTCCTTTTAAGAGAAAGCCATGTAAGGGATAAAGGAATGTTGGAAATGCTGCAAACAATTCACAAAGTCGACATTAAAAGTGGTAAGTTTGTACTTAAATTATATTTTATTGTAAAAAAATATTATTTCATTATTATTATATTATTATATTAAAACAAATATCTAAAATTAAATTTTTCTGTTTTCTTTCTTTTCTTAAAACTAAAATAAAGATAGTGCTGCGGTGAAGCTTATGTGGTGTTTGCACGCATACCTGTTTCCAACCCATAAGGCGGTAAAGAAAGACAACAGCGGGAAAAAAACAGTGGTCAAATTTACCATAAAGAGCTCGCAGGAGGCTTTTGTTTTTGTGGCCAGCAGCGTACAAGAAATGGATGACCATATAACATTTTTGAAATCGAAGTCAGAAAAAATACAACCCTTTGTTTTTGCTTTGGGTGCAAAAGATTTTAGTTCTTTTACAAATTTTTATGTTTACATGGATGATGTTAAATTCATGTTCAATAATTTTTTAAGGGCTGTGGACATATGTTTTAAATGTTTTCATTTGTTTAATTTGGAATATCCATTGCCATGCCTTCAATTTTGGGCCTTTATTGAGAGCCATTTCTATGAAATAAAAATAACAAAAAATACGTCAAAAATGTTTGTACTTTCAGACCACCTAAAACAAATAAATAAAACAATGTAAAAGAAATTACGTGTTTTGCGTTTTCATTTCATATTTCAGATTCCGGAAAAATTTTGAATTTACAGGTACAACATGGAACATGTTTTGAACATCGATATTATAATTGGTTATCATGGTAAGTGTTAATAGAAGCTTTTCATTTTTTTTATTTAAATTTATGAAAAGGTATTCTTAAATTTTCATATAATAAAATGTAAGAGTACATACATTTTATGAAATATTTCATACATTTTTATGAAAATTTCATAAACTTCAATGAAATATTTCATAAAATGAATGTAAGGTTTACTTACAGTTTAAAACTACATTCATGTATTCAATGAAAAAATTCATACATTTTTATGAAAATTTCATAAACTTCAATGAAATATTTCATAAAATGAATGTAAGGTTTACTTACGGTTTAAAACTACATGCATGCAATCAATGAAAAAGTTCATACCTTTTAATGAAAATTTCATAAACTTCAATGAAATATTTCATAAAATGAATGTAAGGTTTCATAAACTTCAATGAAATATTTCATAAAATGAATGTAAGGTTTACTTACGGTTTAAAACTACATGCATGCAATCAATGAAAAAGTTCATACCTTTTAATGAAAATTTCATAAACTTCAATGAAATATTTCATAAAATGAATGTAAGGTTTCATAAACTTCAATGAAATATTTCATAAAATGAATGTAAGGTTTACTTACGGTTTAAAACTACATGCATGCAATCAATGAAAAAGTTCATACCTTTTAATGAAAAGTTCATAAACTCCAATGAAATATTTCATAAAATGAATGTAAGGTTTACTTACGGTTTAAAACTACATGCATGCAATCAATGAAAAAGTTCATACATTTTAAGAATAAATGCATAACATTAAAAACAAGATACATAACTTTTTTTTTATATTTGATGAAAAAGTACATGATATTAATGAACTGATGCATTGAATTTGAGAACGGCTTCATACATCTAATGAATAAATACATTAAGAGATGTATGTATACAATACATAATTTCAATTACAGATTCTTACTTTTTATGAAAAGTTCATACGCGTATGAATAAGTTCATACGCGTATGAATAAGTTCATACGCGTATGAATTGGAATACTTATTCCGTATGAACTCGATAATTAGCTCAATTTTAATGAATTTTTTCATTTAGATAATGGATTTTTACATTTATATTATGCACCTTTTTGGTTCAGTGTCAGATGTTCGCTAGAGGTGGCGCAGTGGAAATAACCTTAAGATGTAACTTGTGTTTTTCCGGGGATCGAACTTGGGACCCCTGGCACACTAACCACTGAGCTACTGCGCCCACGTACAAAATATAAAAAAAAAAAATTTGTAAAAAAAACATGCAAAATACATTACAAGTTCAACGGGTAGGGGAACTTTTATTTTGATGTAGTCCAAATTAACTTCTAACTTATAAAATATAGACATGACGCAACGAAAGAAATCTAACGTGCAATGTAAAAGGTTTGACTGATTTTTTAAACAGCTTTTAATTTTTGACATGTGTAATAGTAGCTTTATAATGTACGAAAGTAGTATAGGTATTCACTAAATTAAATAAAAAGGGTTATCTACATAAACATATGCATACATGCTTAGGCCGTGTGTCAATTGGACTAAATAATTATTCTCGAATAATTTACTGACACTAACGTGGTGGAAAACAAACTTTCAGCTATCAAAAACTGATCCTGCCCCGGGAACACGATAATAAATTATCCTAGAGGCTATATTTTTCGACGTTATCTTTCCTTGACTTTTGCTAGAATGTTGAAGAAGAAATAAAGCAGTGAATTTTAATTAATTAATTGCGTAAAGCCCAATATTGACACACAGACTTAATTCCAAATATGTCACAATGGACATATTTAACATACATCTCTTTGACGTCGACGCGACGATATAGGACGCACTGGGTTAGCCCTATAGCAAGCATTCCCTCCCTTTTGGTTGGCCAGAGTTCTCATCCCGGTGGAAAATAAATAGTACTCAAATGGTTCCCAGGTAGTAGGTACGTTATAATTCACGCATAGGTATATTCAAAGAATAACTTTTAAGACTATGATAATGTAGATACGTATTAGGGACGTTATTCAATAGGGTACAATTCCTATCAATGTGACTATAATGGTTTTTTCTTAACATTCATTCCTAGAAAATTCGATTTTAATTTCCCAATAGATATTGTCGGGGGGTATGGTACGCTTCCCCAAAATTGTTTGGCGAATTGACATTTCGCCGGGGTTCACTTCCCCGTTTTCATACCCGGTACCACACTGTGGTGAGGGTATATTCACTTTGTCATTCCATTTGTAAATTGTAACGTCCATAGGGAGGCGTTGTAGGTATGACAAACTATATATATTATTGATCAGCATCACTTTCTTAGTCGATCTAGCCATGTCCGTCTGTCTGTCCGCACGATTACCGCCGTAATTTAAGAGTTATCGACTTGAAATTTGGTACGTAAGCTTTTATCCACCAAACTGAGGCTAAGTCCGAAGATGAGCAAGATCGGATGAAAACTACTACTACCTCACATACAAAAATATCGGATTTATATAGCTTTTTGATATTAAAAATTAAATTTAATACAGTATAGCAAGTTTAAACTTTGCACATATTGTTTTCATAATATTTAAACATTTTTGACAAAAATTTAGCTTGGTCGAATAAAAACTACCCATACTTCCCATACAAAATATAGGTATAATTATTTTTGAATACTAAAATATTTTTTTATTTTTACAATAATATAGTACCGGGTATTTGAGCTTCGGCATAGTCGAAGATAATTCGTTTTGCGTTTTGCTTATTAAGTATTTCGTTGTTTCGCATTTTACTTTTGGCAAGGTTTGTTTTTTAATTGATTTGACAATTGGCAATTCTCTATTTGGCATTTTGTTGTTTCGCCATTTTTTATTTGGCATTCAATTATTGTTTTGCGACCATTTATTTTATATTTTGTGAAAAAAATGTTCTATGGCAGTGTGCACACACATAAAACTGGATTATTTCATCCACTTTTGCATCACAGGCAAGGAACACCAATGAATTAGAGCTGAAATTAATAGTTTCTAAAGGATATAGGTACGTATGAAAAAAAAAAAGAAAAGATTGGAACAATCATTGCTGCAATAATTGAACACGAATTTAAGCATTTATATCCTTTTCAATTAGAAAACATATTCGATTTTTGAGACTTCAATGCGTAGAGCTATTGAAAGCACTGAACACATATGTAGGTCGATTTAAACTCGAAATAAAATGAAAATATGCGTTTATTTGCAAATTTTTGTAATTACTATACACGATTCCACCCCGAAGATGATATTTGCAAAGAAAAACAAATTTACGCAAGCTCTACGCAGCCTCTAAACGCAAATTTTTGTGTTAAGTTATAGGTAGGTACGCGGCTTTAAAACCACGTTGCTTAAACTCGCGTTAAGTTAAGCAGGCTCTAAGAAACGTTTATAAATACGGGCTGTATATTTTTAAGATGATAGGTACCTATACGTATTAGATAGTACATATTCGATTTTCGTGTTTCGTAAAGAAAGAACTAAAAAGAATTGGGGGGCCACGGCCAGCAGCAAGATGATTGCGAGTAGTGCTCTTGATTTGACACGGTTAATACCCATCTGAACAACTACCCGGGTATCCGGGTACCTGGTAAATGCGGGTATTACCCAAGTTCGCGGGTACCCGGTGGTTTCGGGTAATGGGTACCCGGTAATTCCGGGTAATGGATATCCTAAATTCAGAAGTACCTGGAATTGAATATCGAGGTGTTATGAATGTTTTCCGAGCTACATCTATGTATACATATAATAAAATTGTAGATTTTTTGTTTGTTCCAATATCACGTAAGAACTACTAACCCGATTGGTATGGATCTTTTTGGAAAAGGTAGGCCTTATCAATAGGCACCATATAGGGTTTATTTGGTCAAAATTGGCAAAAGGGCTCGGCACCGCCAATGCAACAAAAACATTAAATATCCATTAGTTCGACCACCACCTAATCGCCTAATCGATTGAGTTACAATTTTTGGACAATCTTAGGTGTTGGCCTGGGAGTGTTCACTTTTCTTCGACAGTCATGGCCATGGGAGCCAAAGTTTTTAAAATTTGTAACATTGATATGCATTGTCCTGATAGACAAGAATACTATCTAGGCAATACGATTCCTGGAAATTTTGACTTTATAAATTTTTATTTTTTTATGCAATTTTTATCCATGAGAAATTTCCTAAAAATTATGGCAACTTTTTTACGTACGATCAACAGAAGTTATAGAAAAAAAGCCATATTTTGTCAGACAAAAATGGTTAAAAATGAGTTTTGTTAAAATCGT
This sequence comes from Cheilosia scutellata, assembly GCA_955612985.1. NCBI lineage: Eukaryota > Metazoa > Arthropoda > Insecta > Diptera > Syrphidae > Cheilosia > Cheilosia scutellata. The sequence goes on along the minus strand of OY015314.1, from coordinate 28,746,064 downwards.
ATACATACAGTGACGGCAAAAACATTCCGGATTTTATCTATAATATTTTTCTTATATTAGGTATATTGTAAAGGTGTTATATTTTAAAGGTAACTATAAAGGTTTCTAATGGAATTCTTCAAATTATTAATTGTATTAAGTTAAAGGATTTCTCCTTGATGTTAAGAAAAATATTACATATATCAAGAAAAAATCCGGAATGTTTTTGCAGTCACTGTAAGCATATGTGGGTATCTACTACTGTTTTCGAGAAAGAGCCAATTTTCAAAAGTACAGTTGTTGGACATTTTAGCGAGAAACATAGTATGCAGTCATTTTGAGCATGCTTACATTAACTCAACTATCAGTTTTCGTTCAAATCGTTAAAACCATTTTCCAAAAAATCGAAATTCTAAAATTAATTTGTTTCGTAAAATTTGTATACATAATATGGTTTTTTGGTTATGCTTACTTACTTATCGGGCTCCCGACCCGGGCTAGCATAACCAAAAAAAAAACCTCCTAGCGGAGAGCCCAACAACAACAACTCTAAATACGAAGTTTGAAACAAATCCGATCAAGCATTTAGGCTGCAGGCTTATGGGACAGAAAGACATACGGACGGACAGATTTGCGAGAATTTTGTACGAAAAGAATACATAGGTACATGTAGGTATCTATCTTTCTCTTAATACGTAAGTGTACGAGAAAGTTCAAAGTTATAGAATTTACTAGCATAGCCCGTGCACACTTCGTGGTGCAAAATTATGGGCAGTGCCACGCCCGGCCCCTTTGTCCAATTTAGATCAAACCATCATTACAACCATCTCGAGCCAATATCAAAGATTCTCTGAAAATTTGATTTTTGAAGCATACACAAACCAACATAACATTTTTATATAAGTTGCTATGCATATTTGTTTTAAATTTAAGTACATATGCACGCAAATTTGAACCAACATACGCAATTGCGGGGCACACTTTTTTAGACTTCTGACTGCGGTATACGAAAATGCTAAAAATACGTACGAAAATGTTATTTGTAAACGTGCTTGGAGATAAAAAAAAACTATGCGGGTACCCGAAAAAACGTGGGTACCCGAAAAGGAGCGGGTACCCGAAAAAACGGGTACCCGGAGTAATCGGGTATACCCGAAATTTTGGTACCCGGGAAATACCCGCAAATCTCGGGTACCCGGGTACCTGAGTAGAACCCGGGTATGCGGGTATCAAGAGCTCTAATTGCGAGTTGAGGATCTCAATTTCAATATGTTTTCCAAGGAACGCAATCGATATATCGCTCATTTACTTGAAGACTGTCATAACTCAAAAAACTCGATTTTGCAGAAAACGTGTTTAAAGTTTTCAATTGACTACCGCCTTGCAGAAATCTGAAGAAATCTTATAATTTCGAAATTAACTAGTGAACTTTTATATATTTAATATATCCATGAAGGTAAATCGACAACAACTAGTCTTTTATGGTTTTACCTGAACGAAAATATTCCCTACTTTGAATTGTGACGTTATTGTTGCAAAAATTATATTCATAGAAGTGTCATAAGTTCGAATATGTCGTTATTATTGAGAAAAAAAACAATAGTTTTGTACTTAGGTAGTCATTTTATTTTCAAAGTCTTATGATTTGAACTTTTTGAACTTAATATAAAGGGTGTTTTTTTTAGAGGTATACAAATACAATATGGAATAAAATACTTCCAGCTAATATTAATGTCTATGATATTAGCTTTATTTAATAGATAATCATTTTTTGCCATTAGGTACTATTTAAAAATGATTTCGGGCGAACCGAACCATGGTTTTCAAAATAAGTTTGCACAATTTGCACTCGTTGTTCTGGAGTTCATTCATCGTAAAATGGCAAAACGTACTTACCACAAATCAACTTTCAACTGCCATTTGACAATCTGTAGAAACAGAGTTGCCAATTTAAGAACCAAACCTCTAGAAAAACACCCTTTACTTCTAGTATTTAATTAATAAAAATAATAATTCAATAACAAGAAAATATCTTCAGCGTAACTTCTTTTTTTGAGTACCCTACCCTTCTTGAATTGCTCTTTAGTGTATGCAGATTTGTAAAAAACTGAATTTGGTGATTCTCATTAAATTTTAAGTATTTTTACTTGTGAATGTTTCAGCTCTACCATATTTAACGCAGCAATGTCATTTGCCAGCATTTTTAAATCAAAAAAATCCTCAAAACAAAGCTATTTTACAATAAATGGATCTCCTGTTTTTTTCGCCGATCCGTTTATTGAAAAAAATAATTCGGGAGTATAAATAGGACCAATTTTAAGCATTCGTTCCGTTCCCTCTCAATTAAGGAATGCACAGAGTCTCCTTTGTTTTGTGTATGGCTAACCATGCCAATTTCAATGAAAATCCTGTAGAAAAATTACTCCTGTGTTTATGAGAAAAACCCTGTTTTATTGTGTAATCATACTGTTTTATTCCCATTTGAATAAACTTGAAAAATTCTATTGATCGACGGTCGAGTGTTTGCTTCCATGAATAAGACGTGGACGTGGACGTACGAAAAATTGCACGACTAAGATCAACTTGAACATGTCGTACATCGCCTTATAGATATCATTGGATAAAAAACGAAGCCGGACACGCTGTGCTTCGAAAAAGAAGTATGGAGGGTCCACTTGAGTAACCTACACCCGCGACCCACTTAATGAATAAGCGGGCCATAGAAAATGAATGAATTAAAATATTTATCATTTATTTCATATTTAATTAATAGTTCCTATTCTATTACATTTCGAAGAAAATGTAGTGTATTATTTCTAAACATTTATAATTTTTATCAACATTTTCGTCTCATTTTGAGTTATTGAGATCTATTGAGAGTTTCCATCGACAAAATTATCTTCAATAACGACATATTGTCTTATAGTATAAACGGCTGACTTCTAAACAGCCAGTCTTTTTTACAAAAATAACGTCATAAGAAGAAATACTTCAGTTGACGAAAGTATTTTTTTCATCAAGAACGTCACATGTTGCACTATATGGAGTTTGATTTAAGGAAAATATTTCAACAAATCAGTCACAACACGAAATAATTCACTTTATATGAAATTTATCTACATTATTACAAATATCATAACATTTTAACGAATAATGTCACAACACAAAATATGCCGGTTTTTTAGAAAAGCAAACCAACTAACACACGATGACGACTGTAGCAAACTGAGATATGTCGCTCTTATGAGTAAAAAATGTTAGGATATATGAAATGAAATAACGGCATATTCTCTTCTAACGCGGAAGGTATACAGGATATTAATACGAAACTTTTACACAATAATGAAGCATCATAAAACGAATATTTCTGCATCATTAACTCAAAAATCGCGTTTTTTGAGTTATGACAGTCTTCTAGTAAATGAGCGAATTATTCGTTTTGTTTTGTGTAAGAGTCATCATAAACTGTTTAGCCTAACCTCCTTATCCGCTAAAAGTTAGTCCCAACTTTTTTACGGTTTGAATTTATTTGAATATCTGCATGTGTTAGATCGTTCATTTCGTTATAATAGATAGCTCCAAGATGGAGTTTTCGTTTTGAGAGACGACCGGACAAAGATAAACTGGAGAATGATTCCCTCCTCCTTTACGTCCATACAGCTTCAACAAAAGTCTTTTGAAAATACCACGCCTTGTTGCAAGCAAGACAGTACACAGGGTAGCCCTGATAAATCAGTCTTTCGAAAGAAATCATGCAGTTTTTCGTTAATTGTAAAAAAAAGTGTAAATATAAATAAATTACCCCATTAATACCCACGGAAGGCCGATATAAATGCAGGTACCAAACAAGTTCTCTATACGGAATGTGACATTTATTTATTATTATTTATTCGTCATTTTTTATGTACGCGCTAGCTGGTTGTACCAGATTTTTTCAGATGCAATTTAGTGTGCTAGAAAATTTTCAGTTTTTTTATATATAAAGGAATTTACCTCTTACTTGACACATTCACGGCAGTTCGCATACATACAAGAGAAACAAAGAGAAAAAAAAAACTTATTTGGCAGAAAGGTAGGGTAAGGTCGGGATAATTTGACATTATTTGGCTTTTTAAATGATGAGAAAACGTAGTTAGTCACGATTGGTTTGAGTGATAAATAAACAATTACTGTGGTCTAGGAGGTCTTTTTTATTTTTGTGCCCATTTCATCTAACTTTTATGGTAAGCAATCCAACTGCAATATTTTAATTATGTAGCTTACCCTACATTCATATACTATAAAACAAACATAATTTCAAACTTGATGATAGACCCATAACGGTAGTTTTACTCATTTTTTCCAAAAACGTATGCATTTTTTGGTTCACTTGAATAGACGCACCTGTTAAAAAGTCGAAATACAAGAAAAAACAGCAAATTTGTTTGCGATATTTTTATTTTCTTTATTTATTTTAATCAAATTTCTGTTATTTATATATGTGTGAGGCAGTACCATTGGATATACAGTCAAAATCGGTTATAACGACCTTCAAGGGACCAGCGAATTTGGTCGTTATAAGCGATAGGTCGCTGTAACCGATATCAAGGTACACATGTAAATAAATATATTTTTAAGTAGAGATCCTTTTTTTCATAATTTTCATTTGTTCTTGACATACATACATACGAGTATATATGCGAACCGAATGAAATTAAACGTCTACGACCACTCGTCACACAGAAAATGTTCCACCAAGTAATTTTCCAACCTCCGCAGACACATACCATCTACAGATGCATAAATAGTTTACCGGTCGTTGTAAGCGATATGTCGCTGTAAACGATGTCGTTGTAAACGATTTGTTATTCAATGGGATTATAATGGAGCTCAGTCGGGACCTAAGAATTTGGCCGTTATAACCGATGTCGTTATAAACGATTTTGACTGTAATCTCAAAAATTCTATTCCTTAAAGAGTCATATGAACTTTTAGCTATCCATGGAATGGACTGGACTGGACATGTCTAAATCGATTCAGAATGTGATCCTGATTCAGAATGTATATACTTTATTGGGTCTCCGGATACTCCTTCTTGATGGCGTCTCCTCAAATGTAATGGCAAAGTGAATATACCTTCTAGGGTATGAAAAGAAAAAGATTTAATAGATCGACAAAACTTTGTAAGCAACAGACAAAAACAACTATTGTCAGCCTTTCTATAGTTTTCAGTAATTGGTGACCTTGTGCCCGTCGCTCAGTTGACGCAAGTCCGAGTGGTACTCTCTTGCACAAGAAACGGCGAATCGAAGTGCAGGTTCACTTCCTGGTAGGGGAAAAATAATAATGTCCTTCCAATACCAATAGCAGCACAATGGACCTATTTTGGACCAGCTTTAACCAACCAAAAAAGGAATAATAAATAATGTATTAGAAGCTAAATTTACTGTCGGATTTCAACACCGGATCAGACAAACAGTTCTTGATTAATAAAGAAAGAAAACTTTCATTTTCAAAGAACCCTGTCAGATAAATATATCTAAATACAGTGCACCAAAAAGCCAAAAATTTATTTTGGAAAAACAAACGTCCAGTTGTTCACGTATTCGGTGTGTGTTGCGGCATAAGTAAGTGTGCGATAATCAACAACAAGGACATTGGTTACAGACATGTTATATTCTGTGGGTGCTGACCGTATGAAAAGGTATGTTTTTTAGCAACCACTAACATATCCAACCACATAAATAATATGTATTTTGTACAGTGTGCGTCGGCTCATAAAAATCAATAAGTCAAGATAAAAAGTTTTGTCTGATCCGGTGTGCTTTCAGCCTTAAAGAAACTTGATTATCAAATCACGGTAGAGTTAAAAAAATATTCAGTTTAGAATTATTGTAACCGACGTGTTTGTTAACAAAGTTGTTGTTCCCTCAAAACTTTTACCTCTTTAGAAATGTATGTACTTATTTTTAGCATTTTAGTCCTCAAAAAGAAAGGTCTTTTTATAAAATGGATAATAAATGCCACTTCTGACAAACATCAGAGAGTATAACTGTCCTGAAAAAGCTTCTCAATTCAGCCGTACGGACTCGGGGTAAAATTGTAGGTCCCTTCCATTCGTCCCAAAAATAAAAAAACAAAAACTCACAAAACCGAATGGTTGTGAGAAGCTAGGCCTAGGGTGTCTACACGCCTGTTGCACCAACTATTTATTTTTTTTACACGAAAGTGCAAAGTGTCGCATTAATACGACTAAAAATTTGTAAGTTATCGTGTTTTTATGAGCTATGAAAATCGACAGCCCCTAGTGCAGACTATCTATCTATATGACTATGTATGTTCGAAGAAACTTCACGAAATTATTCCTGAAATAGACAGACAACCAATGCACTCCTCGACTTTGTAATTAGTTAGCTTGACAACAGCGATTACATCAATTTTTTACAAATCATTTGGTTACAGAACCAGGACCAGGACCAGCAAACTTTGGAATACATTTCCAAAACGAACATATACGTCCTATATTACTTGGGGGCAGTAGCAGTTTTATTACCTTTTTTCCGAGATAAGTAGGTAACTACATATCAATAAAAAACTGGCAGAAAATCAGGTACATTAAATAGGGAAGGTCTGATTTTACTCTATAAAAAGTAAACAAAAAAAGTTGGTACAATTAATTTGTAGCTACTTTTTCTTGTAATTAAAACGTTTTCCATTTATTTTTAAATATTCCTTCCATCCATCAGGATCAATCGACATACGGGTAGAAGAGTACGGGTATGACTTGATTTTGCCATCCCATCTCGGCCCGCGAGTCTACCTACGTATAGAGGACGCCCGCCCTATGAAACGGAATTCGAATTGGGATACGAGTAATATCATCTCAGCGTCTTATGGCCTCAATTACATGTTACATCGATCGAACAGCCTGTCAGAGCCAAACAGTGTTTAAGTTTGGAGAATATTAGAGCCATAACATTTTATAATGTGTAGGTATAGATGAAAGAATTATCCTGCTGGTTAAAGGCTTCAAAATGTTCAATGAATTACCAATTCGTATAAAAAACTAAACTAATCTTTCGCATCTTTCAAAATAAATTTAACATTAAAGATAAGTTTTAAGTAGGTAGCTACTAAAACTCTTAAACAAAATAAAACACTTATTTGTTAAATTAATTTATTAATACTTTTAAATGGCTTTTAAAAAGGTAAATAAATAAACAAACTACATAAATACATAAAGTATTTTCGTAACTTTCATTATTCAGTTCAGTTTCAGTGGTATAGCTCGGAGTAAAGTCAACCAAAATCCTGTAGAAAAATGACTCATGTGTCTTTGAGAAAAATCCTGTTTTCCTGTATTCCCATTAATTTAAAACTTTGAAAACTCTGTTGAACTAGTGTTCGCCTCCATAAATAAGGCCATCTAACGCATTGGTTACGACTTACGAGTTTTTATCGTACGTAAACGTATGGTCGTACGAATTGAGTGCGCACACTGAATTAGATTTCTCCATTAAAATAGACAGTGTCCCAGTGATATCGCTTTTGTGTGTGATGAATTATCTGTATCTTAAAGATAATTTTCTTCTAATTCGAAGTCTGCGGTGGCGTCGTCACTATCGTAGAACCGAATAGATGAGCGAAATACATTTAATAAGATATGAATTCAGTTGATTAATTCATTCAATTCAATTCAGTTTTCAATTTCAATTCAGTTAATCATATTCAGCCCTATCATGAATTCCATCGTAATCGAAAATACGCTACGAATCCCGAAAAATGTATAATGGAATCCATTCGTTGTAGAAAATCTGCTACGAAATTCGTAGAATTAGGTATCTCTGAATCCGAATGAAACAGAAATTTAACCTCTTTTTCTACAAGTAATTTGTGTCGGGGACGTTGGCGTTGGGAAAAACGATGTTTGTACAGCAATAGGTTGTGTTTTGTATAAAAAATAAGTACATATTTACCATTTTTGTTGGTCCTTGGTTTGCCCAACTATAATAAGGCACATTATCGAAGTTATTGAACACAAAAGCACACCCGTGGCAAACTCATATTCCAGTTCCTCTAACATCTATTTAAATGCCGGTTTACTGAGTCGAAAACTTCTTTGAAACTTATAAGTTTATTATTATTTTTAAAACATAAAACGAATTGATTCACTATATTCGTACGTTGGCTCATCTAAGTCAAAGGGACTAGAGACAAGAGTCTCGAAATATTTTTCTCTGAATTTTCAGATTTCGCTTTCGTCTGGAGGTTTCTGTTCGACTAGCAATTATTGCGAAGGCAATTAACCCATTTTTAAACAATTAATATTTTTAATTTGTTGTTAAAAAAGAAGAATTATTTAATTATTTGAAAGTTTACTCACAATTCATTTCAATAATTTTCACACATGAGACATGAGACATGACCGATGATTTCGAAAATGAGAATGAGAGCGGTTAATGAGGCAATGCCGAGGGCAATGCTTCTGTCGATTCCATTCGGATTTTGTGAAGTAAATTCTTCGTAGTTCGTATCGTAGCTTTCATTCGGGGATTTCTTACGAATGGATTCTGTGATAGGGCTAATTATGGAAGACTTATTACATAATTGTCCCCATACTGCCCGTACTCCGTATTCCACACCGCCTTTTGTGTCCGTAAAACAAGTTAATACATTTTTCTACATCAATGTTTAATGTTTCAAAGCACGAAAGTATTTAAAAATCCCAACAAGTTCGGAGAGTTTTCGGATGTCGGAATCGGAACTACGCGTACGTATAACTCGCATACAGTGTGCGTGCTCCCATATAGTACATAGTTGGAAGGCCGAGATTGTTCGTCGTGTTCGAAAGAGTCAAATTCGTATGAAAACGCGTCCAATCTGCGGCTGACCTTAGATATGGAGAAAAAACGAAGCCGGACATGCTGCGCAACATCAAATGGAAAAAGGAGTATTCTGTTCAAACTTGAGGTGGTATTTTTTTTTTTTTTTAAATACTTCTCTCGGGAAAGGCGAACCCAGGAAGCGAGTTCCAAAGTTTGCTTGTCCTGTAACAGAAGGAGTTTTGGAAAGTTGATGCCCTCGCGGTTGTCAAGTGTACTGTATGGTCATGAGCATTAGCAGCCTGTCTTGTGGGGCGCCCAAAAGTTGCATTTCGACTTCCGAGGCACATTCATAGATCTTTGATAAGCTATTACTATGTAATAGCTAATAACTAAACTAAACCGGAGTTTATGTAATTCATAGACAATTTAAACCCATTTCTAAACGATAAACTGGAGTCTAATATTAATCATGACAAAACGTATCTATGTTTAAGTTGTTTTTAACTCTATTAAACGTCAAAACCAAGTGAACGAAAAAGATTTAAGAATTTTGCAATGCTGTTGCTTTTCTCACTGATGGATAATAATTAAATATTGTGATGTCTGTTTTTTTTTTTTTTTTTTTTTTTTTAATTATTTTAATGGCATTTCTTTGATCGTCTACGACTTTTTTTAGATACCTTCGGACCAACTCATGCAGCGGCAAGATTTTGTTCCTGCTTCTGACCAATTCCGTTATCTCGCTCTTTGAACAGTACAACAACAAAATAAAAATTACAAGTCAAATTCATCGACATTTTGTTGTCAGAAAGTGTATATTGTAATAGATTTGTAATAGATTACAAATAGATTACACCTGCCTAAAAATGCAATAGAGTAGTAAGGCCTTGTCAAATAACATTAAACCCTGATCATTGAAGTCCTACTCTATGGTGTAAAAGCATGGACATTAGCAAAGGCACATAAACATATCCTTGGTCGTTTTGAGCGAAAAATCCTTTCGATCCCCTTCCACTTGTTAGCCAAAGATCGATTTAACTGGCGTATTGATTGAGGTCCAGGTCAACCCCGGACTGTTGCACCATCGAAGTAAGTATGTAAGATTGACTGGATATACAGGGTGTCCCAGTTAAGCGGTATCGTATAATCCTTTAAGGGAAGATTCCTGAAGTTCTGCCGAACAAAAATTGTATGGCAGGGGGGTCTATTCTCACCGTATTTCCCGTTATAGCACTTCAAAGTAGGTGACCTCTAATTTATAGCTGTTGCCACTTCGTGCCTTCGATCTTACTTACTTACTTACTTATATGGCGGTACAGTCTGGGGTAGACCTGGCCCTCTGCAAACACGCCTCTCCAGTTAGTCCGATCTTTGGCTAACCGCCTCCAGTAGCACACTCCAATTTGGTTGAGATCCCCTTCCACTTGTGCGTGTTACCTAAGGCTAGGTCTTCCTCTACTGCGTTGTCCCTCCGGGTTGGTATCGAAGACTCTTCGGCCGGGGCGTCTTAGTCGAGTGATACCTACTTTTCTGACCAAGTCGATGTCGCTGTACAGCTCGTAGAGTTCACTCTTAAATCTCCTCCTCCAAAGCCCGTCAACGCAAACGGGACCGAAAATCATCCGAAAAATCTTGCGCTCAAAACGACCAATGTTAACGCCTAATTATTGCTTTCCCCGTAAGAACGGATTGTCAGATGATGATAACGTAACGTTTTCATGTACAGCTGTCTTGAATTGTTCCCAAAAGGACAGCCACTCTTGGATGTTGCTATCGAACCTTTTGAGTGGAAGTTTTGGTAATTTGGGAGGACAAGCATCGTTTCAATTAGAGAGCCGACTACTGTTGAAGTTATCCAAAACTTCTGATGGCGGTGCTTGCTTTCGACGTACTCTTTGTAGACGCGAACTAATTCAAGCCAACGCGTCGATCGCCATGTCCTGGTATTCGGCTACTTTCTCCGTCTCGTTGTCGAATTTTTTCGCCTTGAAAAGACTTTTGCTGCTTACCTCTTTGTTCATAACGCTAAGGCTTTCATGAGCAGCCGTTAAGCGTTGGAGTAATACCTGTAGCTCCTCTTTGAGTTCTATATTATCCGAATTGAACTGAGACTCTTTTGCTGCGAGGTACTCCATTGCGCTTCTTAAAATTTTCGTGACTTGACCACGATATGCTGTTCTAGTTGAAAGCTCCATTGGATATTTTAGAGTGATCTGAATTTGTGGACACTTTGTTCCCGGGTTTCGGCACCATATAGAAAAAATGAACAACAAAAAAGGGGAAACACCGGCCAATTCTATGAACAAAGTCGAAACTAGTGAATTCTATGACTTCGTCAGAACTTCAACTGATTTATTTAATCCAAAAATGTAACAAAGAAATAAAGTATATAAACGAAAAGGTAAATGTGTGTTAGTGAATATAAAGTGACGTTAAAAAGAGATCACACTTGGGTTTTGAATATGTACATATATATTTTTTAACAATGATGTTGAAAAAGTTCCATGACAACGCATCACCTTGTCTATATCCTTTTTTGACATCAAAAGTCTCGGTGAGATTGTTTCCGAATTTAAAGAGCAGCGAGCGTTCTCCATCGTCATTCTACACAATCTGACAAGTATGGCAGGGATGCCAAAACTAGACATGGGTCTGTATAGCTCGTCTCTATAAATGCTGTCATATGCGACTTTAAAATCCATAAATAGATGGTGAGTAGGTATCGATTTGAACTTCTTGGGTTTTGTTATATCCAGGATCACTCCCAAATATTTGGCTTCATCGAAAATCGGGATAGTGACGGCTTTTAGCACTGGCTAAGTCAGACCGGTTATAGGTAGTCAGTTTTCAAAGTATTGATACCATTCATCGACCATATATCTAGGGCCATCTGGACAGCACATCAGGCACTCTGTAGACATGATCCAACAGAAAGTATGCCAACATCATTCGCGTATGCCTGAGCGTAGACGTTTGAACCAATTATAGGGTATGCAACAGAAAGTCAACTACCATGGTGACTAACTGGTCGGTTGTGCTTCTGCCAGGACGAAGGGCGGGTTGATTAAAAAGTGATATATTTACCACTACTTATAATTGGAGCAATTGAAATGGAACACAATCACACCAGTTTCCCAATCGCCAGCTATTTCGCTGCACAATGACACGGAGGGAACTAATGAACTTCCTCTCACCTAGGATCTACAGCATTTCTTGCCGGAATTCATCCATTCCGCCAGATTTAAAAAATAAATAAATAGGCGGCGCAACAGGCGGTAGACACCCAAGGCCTAGCTTCTCGCAACCATTCGTTTTGTGTGAGTTTTTATTTTTGGAACGAATGGAAGGGCCCTACAATTTTATGCCGAGTCCGAACGGCTGAATTGAGAAGCTTTTTCAGGACAGTCATACTCTCGGATGTTTGTCAGACGTTCGCGAGAGGTGGCGCAGTAGAAAAAACCTTAAGATGTAATTTGTGTTTTTCCGGGGATCGAACCTGGGATCCCTCGCACAGTAGTCCAGCACACTAACCACTGCGCTACTGCGCCTATTTCCGCCAGATTTACTCCTTCTTTATTATTGTATAAATGTTCAGCCCTGTTCAAGGCAACGGAACTGTAATCCTTAATTCCCTGTTCTGGACTGAGCAACACAGAGAAGTGCCTAATCGCTACATTTGCGTAAAATGTTCTCATCGGAAAAAGTCCATTACCTATCTTTGGATTTAAGTCCTTTTAATTATATTTATTATATAGGTTGGTAGTTACGTTTAAAATCTCAAACCTTAAAAGCCTTCTTCTTTTCTCTGTCGATTTCTTGAACCACCAGAAATATTTGAAATAAAATAATTACATAATAAAATAATATGTCTTGATTTAAGTGAACTACCTAGTACCTACTGCACCAGTTCGCACGTCAACTTGTTTGTTTTCCAAACATCACGCGACTTGTTCTACACAGTCGAAGATAACAAGATAACAATGATGATTATGGTTATATAGCTGTAGGTTACAAAAGGACCAAAAGGATGAATGTATGTAGGTATCTAAAAATGGATTGAAATAACATCTTAAGTAGGTGTTAAATCCAACTGGGATGTCCCACTTGACAGAATTGCCTCTATTCGACACCGGTTTTGGCCTGATAGCCCGCTAACCTTCGCCTAAAAGGCTGTGTTTAGGTAGATACCTACTCCGGAAACGTTGGTAAACATAGTTTCCTCAGATCATAAAACTAATGTATGAACTTAGTAGAAACTAAATTCACAAAAACAGATCTACGCAACACTTTCTCTTCGTTAATTTTATGCTAATACATTATAATGATCTCACTCAATAAAAAAAATGGTGTTAGTGTACCTGCGACAAGTGGGTGTGTCTAAAATGCGTCAGCATCAGCAGTTGGTAACATCCCTTGAGATATGTACAATATCTTGCATTACACATTTGACCAATAAGAAAATAGTAGGTAAGCCACCAAATTAGTCGTTGACATATTCCCTGTGGAACAAGTTTGCTTTTTTTTTATCTTATTTTTATCAGCTAACTAATAAACATAGAAAATGTAACACATACCTACACAAATGTACCTATGACAGATTTCAGTTGAGGTTTTCGCCATTCTGTTGACCTAAAATACCTCTTGAAAGCACTTTAGACCTAATTCACATAGCTAATGATTGTATATATAGCATAGGTATAGTAAAGTAATACAGTTAGGAATTAATTACATGCATCTTCTAACTATACATATATAATGTTTGTATCTTTATATAAGTCACGCACACTAGCCCCACCGTCAACACATATTCTCTTACTGCAATCTAAACAAATACTACTATATCTTTTATCTTAGCAGATATATCTCGACTTGAAGGAATATAATTAAAATGTGTGAGAAAATTATTACTTGTAATTTGTCAGAAGATTTTCGTGATCATATGAGGGTTCCATCGTTGTATGCGGCTAAAATAAACCATTTTTTCATATCCAGTATGTTGACCAAACGTTGATTTTTATTTTTTTTTTTAAATTGTTAATACAAAAATATCCGACAATAATGTCAGTGCATTCTAAATGAGCCTTGAGAATTTACATAAATTGTACAACGAATAAATTCGCACACTTGGGTGTTCACTAAAAATGTTTTGTGTTGAACTTTGCACTTTATTAAATCACTATAACGTTGTTAATATTCGCGCACAATTTCTTTGTTTTCGCGCAAGCTAAATCAAATCCGCAGAAATTCAAAACTTCTCCAAGTGAATGTGGAAGCGTATTATAATTTTACAAAAATTCACGCAATAGCGGCTTGGAAGGCCGAATAGATACATGCGATCAGAAGAACAAGAATGAGCATAAAATATATTTAAATTGGACTACCGCACTTCGTATATACGCGTGAACAATCGCGGAACGTCTTCCCAAGACTAAATTTTTTTCCCGATGGACGAAATCAAGGGCTATTAGAAGTTACATACCATCTATCTACCTGGAAAGTAACAAACACTTGCATACTAAGAAAGAACAGCCTTTGGTCAAACGTAGGTGGAAGGGAAAGCCAAAGCACAGGCCCGACACTTGTTTGGAAAGGCTACGGTAAGATAAGTTCACATGGCCGAACACAGATGCAAACTGTATGTACATTATACCGCGACTGATCGCTACTCAGCCGCATAGGAGGTGCATCGAGAAAAAGACAGATACATTTAACAGTGCCTTTCCAGATTTTCCATTCCATCTAACTGAGAGAGTTGATCCAAAGACTGGTGCTGGTGCTGGGTGCACAGTCGGAGTGAACGGATAAACGTCTTATATCAGGTAGGGGAAAAGATATTCAGACTCCCAATTGGCCGTAGTTTATAAGACACGGATTACAACAAAGAAAATCCAACGATCGCGTTCGGCTTAAGATAGTGTTGGTATAGTATCCACGATCATTTTTCAAGTCAATTAATGCAATAGGGTGCATCCGAAACTCGCTTAACAGTGATTTTTTTTATCGAATAAAATTGGCATTATATTGGCACCCTTCACTCTTTGGGAATATAAAACAGTTTTTAATAAACATATAAATAATTTGTAGATCTTATTGATAGCGATGATAAGTTAAATAAATTGTACAGTACCTAGTTGCTTTTAACCGACAGCAATATTCGTATACTTAACTTGGACCGTGGGGGCTAGTGATACAGAAATATGCATAAATGAAATGAAACAAGTAGATACCTACTTATCTATGGCAAATATTTATAAAATCTCTTAATATATTTTTTTTTCTTTGTATAGAGAAAACACGACTTTAATTTTAACTTCACCCAGTTATTTACCCCCCAGAGCGATTTCCCTGCTCGCCAGGGCGTGAAAAGTGTCGGAATAAGTTTCGCTGGCACTGGCACCTACTGCCGCATCGACATTGAGATACTTGAGGTGACGGCTTAGCACGCAAAGAACTACTAAGACAGTGAATACATATACATTTGCAAGAGAGGAAAATAAAACTACCTTATATGTAAAAAAAAAGTAGTTGCAACTTTGGCTTAAAATACATAGGTAGGTTAGGTACTCCTGCAATCTAAATAATAATTTGTGGAGTGCCTACTAGGTGCCAAATTAATTTGTATCTAATCGATTTTGGGATACTTTGCTTTTCGTGAATTTGTTTTTGGAATTAAACAGAGATAAAGTGCAAGATATATTATAGAGGGGTCTGCGTAGTGACATAATATAAGAGATTGTTCAAGCGTAAATTAGAGAAGGGTTCATCAAAGTCGTGCAGGTCTCGCTCGCATATAATATAGGTATGTTGGTAAACTTCCCACAGAGAGAAACCACTTCGGGTACTGAAATAAATGGGGGAAAATGACCTAAAAACACATTTTAAAATATGAAACGACTATACTTAGGTACATGAGCAAGGTAAAGACACTAAGTTGGGATATTTTGGTTCACTGAACTGCGCAGCTTGAGCTACTAAGTTCTGGGATACTTTCTGTTTCAGTTCGTTTTCTTCAGTTTCTCAATGAATGAACTTAGTATCTATAGTACCTACAAAATAACATACATTATAGGAATTGCATTTTATTTCACAATCACTGTTGAATAGTTTAGCGGAATGAGTAGCTAGGCAAGTTACGTGGAATGAAACCCATTTTCTCCTGAATATACGATTTAGTTCTTGGGTTATTTCTTTAAAAGTCGAACATTCAAAATGTGAAACGTTGTTAAATATTATGTTGTTATAGAATGGTGAATACGCGACTCTATATACGTACACACAACACAAAAAATAAAGCACAGTTGAAAGGAAAGATTGGTGAAAATCTCGGAGCGGATTCGGATGTCCGATAGAGAGCAATAAAGTCACAGGTCTAACTGAATGGGCTTTACGAAGCTGGGTGGACAAAGATCTTTACCCTCGCTTAGACCAAACGAAAATCGAAACCTTTCCGTTCCCTTTTACGAAAAAGCATCCCCGTCCAATTTGCGGCGATAACAGCTTTTGCTCTGCTTTTGAACATATTGTGCCTTAATATGGGTTTCTTAACTAGCGGAAGCAAAGCGAGCAGTCGGTGCAGTTTGGGGAAGTTGCATCAACAACAGTAATATATCCCATAGCGCGAAGCAGAAAATATTCCGCGCAACCGCATCTTCCATTCTTCTTTACGGAGCACAAATATGGGGTTATCGAGCATTCGAAGAGGTAGAAAAGTTTCTTCGTTATTTCCTTAGAAGGACACTCAGACTGCCGAGCAGTTCACCTATCTACATGCTTCATTTGGAGACAGGTATATCACCACTGTTCTTGGACACACTCAAATTACACCTGGATTATGTGGTACGAGTTATGTCAATGAACGATGACAGGTTACCAAAAATAGTACTAACACACATGCTATTGACCAAAGGAACTTGCGTACAAGAGTGGGAAAGGCTGGCATCTGAATGCGAATACAATCTATCTGTTGCACCCAATGAGCAAATAGTATCTCTGAGGAATATGCTTCGCACCCTATTGAAGAAAACAGGTCAAAAATTATATAATCAATTTGTGAGTGCAGCGCAGGCATCCCAACACCGATCATACTACAGCAGACTAAGCCACTGTCTACGGGATAAAACATATTTCATAGATGGCAAACCAACGGATATGATGAGCACTATTTTTAGACTAAGGGGAGAACTCTTGCCCCTTAATTATATCCCGCACCGCCCAGATCTTCCTATACTTTGCAACATATGTAACCGGAAAGAACGTGAGGATGTGTACCATTTTCTAGCAGTTTGCCCAATTCTTACAGAATTTCGTTTGAATATATTTGGAGTACGTACGCTCGAGTTGGATGAAGCGATAAGCATACTCAACGGCGACAGAGGATGGGACGCGTTATATAGATATACAACAATTGCCCTACGTTATCGAAGCTGCATAATTGGAGAAAATTTTTAAATCTGAAATTTGAAATTTGTTAACTATAAAAATAGGTATAAATATTGCTTATGTATGTTTAAAATGTCAGGCTGGTAGACGGCCTTCGGCCAAACCAATTACGGACTGAGATATTGTATTAAAACTAAGGAATTTATACATTTTATGAAAATAAATAGTCTAATTAACTAACTAACTAACTATATGGGTTTCTTTAAGCAGATCATAAGCTAAAGTGAATAACTATAGGTATACACACATACATTTAAAATTGTTAATTACTTACACACTATGTTAAGAATTATTGACCTAATATGTCTTATAAAGACTTAAAAAGTAGTTAAAAAAATACTTAATATCTTATATTTTTTTTCTTTTTTGTATCTAGTCATATATTTTAGTTTTAAGTGCTCTTTGAAGCAACGTTGAAGTTATGCCGGGAGCAAGCGTACGTAGAACGTAATTTACCTTTTCACACTTATTAATGTGAAACAGATTAAATTGTTAAAAATCAATTTTTATTATACTTTCTTAGCCAGACATTATATTAGTCATAGCTACAAAAAACATTTGCTTTACACAAACAATGTATTGATTATAAAGAAATTAGTCTCAATAAAAACTAATTGTAATTGAAAAAAATTGAAGCTGGGTGGACAGCGAAAATATAAGGCTGATATCGGTTAGAATTTAAATTGGTTAGGTATAATTTGCCTTGGCTGAAATTCGGGTACACGGAGCGCTGCTGAAAGATCGAGATTAACCTCTCCAAGCAATGTGGACAAGAATGCCAAAAAACTATAGCTAAAGCTAAGTAGGTACACACGATTGTCAGATCTTACAATATTGTCAGATCTGTCAGTTAAAAATTTGTCCCAAATGTCTTACAACCGCCTGAACTCACAATTTTGTCTCACAATATTGTCAGACCATTGTAAGACATACATCTGACAATGAAATTGTCAGGTTGCTGACTATCGTCTGAACAAGTCTGAACACACAATTTTTATTATTGTCAGACAATGATTCAAAAGATATGGATATGAACAACTGTTGAAATTGGAATTTAAATTCCAATTAGAATTGCAAAAGTCGAAAAAAGAAAAAAAAATTTAACAGGAAGAAAGTACAGAGTAAATGGGGTTGTTGGATGCGCCGAGTACCCAAAGAAGAAGTTGGGTCAAGTTGCCAATGAAACCGTCTCGATATCCTGGATCGCGCTCATATTGGTGTCTTGATGTGTGGAGTCACCAAAGCTAGAATTTCATCGGATTGTGTCCTTCTTCAAAATATTGCGTCGTTTTTGTATCAATTCATCATCCTCGCAGTCTTCTAACACGTAGGCAGTTAAAATCTCGCAAGCACGATATTTTGTTCCAATATCCGTACTACATAAAACAACCCACAAGAATTTGAATTTATCAGACAATGTCTGACAACAGATCGTCCAATTTTTCATATTCAAATATCTTCCAACCGTGTGAACACCCAATTTGCAACCTGACAACGTTGTCAGAAATGACATTGTCAGACCATTGTAAGACATCCATCTCACAATGAAATTGTCAGACTTTGGGACAAAATCTTACTGGCGTCTGAACAGACAATTTTTGATTGGAAGGTAATTGGCTATTGTAAGCCCATTGTCAGTCATTGTCAGAGCATTGACACTGACAATATTGTAAGATCTGACTATCGTGTGTACTTAGCTTACTCTTACAATATAGTGAGATCTGTCAGTGTCATGTGAATCGCGTCGGCGGCGGCGGCGACCTCTAATCCCAATTTCCACTGTTCGTACCTATCAATATTTTCTGAATTGTTGTCAATCGTTTAAAAGATTCGCGCCTAAACCACTGGTTATATTGTCTGTGACAATGAAAAAATTTTAAGCAATTGTCAGCTTCCATAAAAAACGACATCTGACAATTTCTACTGAGTCTACAGTTTCTACAATGTCCTAATTGTCCGACAATAATAACAATTTTGTGTTCAGACTTGTTCAGTTTGATTTCATTATCAAATGGAGGGCTGATAATATGGGCTAACAACGACTCTTCTGACAATATTGTCAAACAAATTGTAAGTTCAGGGGGGTTATTCGCAAATGCGCGGCGGATCGTATTGAAAGCAATACCTCCATTTCGACGGTCTTCGCTTTCGACTATTCTCAAATGCGAACGAAGGAGAAAATGATATTTCCACTGCTTTCCAGTTTTTCCATTCTGAGTTTCAGTTTTCCATGTATTTTTCCAACACTTTGACAGCTTTTTCCCGCCACAGGAATTTAGTTTATTTTTAATCCGCAAACAATCGGCCAGCAATCCGTCACCTATACAGCTATCGCTTTTGATTCGATCAAATCGCTTTTGGAAATACAAAAATGCAAATCCGCCATGAAAAGCGATCCGCCGCGCATTTGGAAATAAGCCCCCAGACGGTTGCAAGACATTTGGGATATATTTTTCAGTATTCCTTTGCTTATGCACTAAGGCTATTCACTTGGAAGTAGTATCCAGTTTATCTATACTGAAGCGTTTATTTTGCTTTAAAACGCTGCATCTCCAGGGGAGGAAGACCTTTATTTTGACTACAAACTTCATGGGTGCGAAGAACTTGCTGGATGAGCTGGATGAGGAAAAAAAAAAAAAAAGATAATGCTAACTTAAAAATATGAGGAATTCATAAATATGTTTGTGTAAAATAACGATTTTATACTTTAGTTAATATTTAGTTTTTATGTTTGTTTTGAGATAAATGCCTTGTTCAATTTTGAAGTTCATTCGATTTAAAAAATTATAAAAGAAAGCCGATCAGAAAGATGATATTTTTATATTCCTGAAAGAAGGAAGAAATGGTTTCACCAAAGGAGAATATGGGTTATCGAACAATGTTCATAAATGTTCTATTTAAATAAATATTTCATTGTTTAGAAAGTTTTATTCTGGTGAGAGATACCGTGGTGGCCATCACAGAATTAGAAAAAATGTCTTTATATCACTTACAAACAAAACATATTTTTTATTAGAAACAATTTTCAGAAGAAAAAGTAGTTATATAAATAAATTTAGTGTACATATAGGTACTGGTTTAAGGGTAGTGATGCGATTACATGAGAACACAAGCGTTCCCACTCTAGCCTCTCACTATCAACTCCTACTCTCACCTCCACGTTGGTGACTGGTGGGTGCCTAGTACCTCGACCTGAGATGGGGTAACCAACCCCTGTGGAAGATCGTTGGTGGCAGCGAACGAGAGAGGGGGGAGGAGTGTCTACGCACTAAGACATTTCCTCTTGTTTCAGGCGGCAGCGGATGAATTCCCTAGATGGAATCAACGGTGGCGTCTACAGTTCCAGTCAGGTCGAACTAAAGTGTAATCCCTATATGAGCTGCTTCGACTTATTTGGATAACAGGTCTATAGGGATCTCCAATACTGAGCCAGGGTGTTGGAAAAGAGTTGGTGGCGGATGAACCCTAAATGGGTCAACGGCAGCGCTCATATCCCAAAATTGGGTTACTGACATCGGAATGTCCGGCCCGCTGTCCTAGGGTCAAAACAGGGCCTGGCCCTCCAGGTTGGGGGTTGTGCCGTCGGGGTAACTTCCCGACCATGGAAAAAAAGACTAGTTATGAGAGAGACGCAACCAGCCTCGGATAACGAAACTCCTCAAATGGCAACCAGACCCGGAACGTCAATGGACTACGATATGAGAGTATGCACCTGGAATGTAAGAACACTCTACACCCCAGGTGCCACTCAAAAACTTGAGTCTGTCCTCACGCGGTACAAGGCAGACATCACCGCGATCCAGGAGATACGATGGATAGGATCAGGCATGTTGAAAAGAAAAGATTGCGACATTTATTACAGCTGCAACAAAAGACTGCATGTATTAGGATGCGGATTCGTCGTGGGAAATCGGCTTAGGACAAAAGTTATTGACTTCAAGCCGATAAGTGATCGCCTTTCTGTGATCCGCATCAAAGCTACTTTCCAAAACATAAGCCTAATATGTGCACACGCCCCTACCGACGAGGCTGAAGATCCCATCAAGGAGGAGTTTTATGACCTCCTGGATGGAGCCTACGGAGCCTGTCCGGAGTACGATGTAAAAGTTGTACTCGGGGACTTCAATGCTAAAATCGGAAAGGAAAACATCTTTGGCGGGTTAGTTGGTAAGCACAGAATCCACGAAACGACAACAGACAACGGCTACCGACTAATAGATTTTGCAGCAGCTCGTAATACGGTGATAAGTAGCACTAGGTTTCCAAGGCTAAGGATCCACACAGCAACCTGGCGCTCTCCAGACGGTCGAACCGCCAACCAAATCGACCATGTGCTAATCGATGCGAGGCACGCATCCAACATCCTCGACGTGCACACATTCCGAGGGGCAAACGTCGACTCTGACCATTTTCTTGTCGCAGCAAAATTCAGAGCTCGGCTGTCCAACGAGAAGAAGCTGCGAACCGCCCAGAAGAAGAAATTCGACGTTGGACGCCTTAGCACACCTGGAGTAGCCAGAGCCTACAGCGAGCGCCTGAGCATGAAACTCTCCTCTGTGCGCTCACCTACCACAGACGCCAACAATCAGTGGTGCCAGTACCGCGACATCATCAAGGAGGTAGCCGAAACCACTGTAGGGTACCAGCCACCCCGGAGAAAGAGCCCGTGGTATGATGATGAATGCGTGTACAGGAAAAAGGTGACAGAAGATGCACACAAGAAAGCGCTGCAGCGCAAAACAAGGGCAGCGAGAGAAGAGTATCGAGCCAGGAGAAGAGAGGAAAAGAAGATCCTGCGTAGGAAGAAGAGGGCTTACGCAGCTTCCCAGCTCAAGGAGATCGAAGAGTCGCGCGATCGTAATAACATCCGGAGGTTTTATAAAAAAGCCAAGCAACTGGCTGCTGGCTACAAAACCGGAACGCAGGCTCTTCGAGACAGCGAAGGAAACCTAGTCACCGAAGCGCAGGGAATAGTAGATGTGTTTAAGCAGCATTTCCAGCAACTGCTAAATGGGCATCATGTAGAGAGAGTGATAGGGCAAGAAGAGAACCCGCGTCCAGTCAATGAAGAACTAGTTCCACCACCTAGTATAGAAGAAGTTGGCCTAGCTATAAAAAAGCTTAAGAACAACAAAGCCGCAGGCTCTGATGGTTTACCAGCGGAGCTCTTTAAATACGGTGGTGATGTTTTGGTAGGGAGCATGCACCGAATCATCAACCAAGTATGGCTGGAAGAAAACATGCCCGATGACTGGACTATCAGCTCCATATGCCCCATCTACAAAAAAGGCGATCCTATGTCTTGCAAGAACTATCGAGGCATATCCTTGCTTAATGTTGCATACAAGATCCTATCCAACGTACTGTGTGAGCGTCTTAAACCGTTCTGCAACACACTAATCGGCACGTACCAGTGTGGCTTCCGGCCCGGCAGATCGACTATAGACCAAATTTTCACACTGAGGCAAATCCTGGAAAAGACCAACGAATTTCAAGTCGAAACTCACCACCTATTCATCGACTTCAAAGCCGCGTATGATAGCATACATCGTCAGGAGCTCTATGTGGCGATGGCCGAATTCGGAATCCCGGCAAAACTGATTCAGCTGTGTCGCGTGACGCTGGAAAACACGCGCTGCAATGTGCAGTTTGGAAGCAGCTCCTCCGATCTATTTCAAACTTGCACCGGATTTCGGCAAGGAGACGCGCTGTCATGCGACTTCTTCAATCTCGTACTGGAGCAGATAGTGCGCAGGGCAGGTATCAACACGGAAGGCACTATCTTCAACAGATCCGTACAGCTACTGGGCTATGCGGACGATATTGACATCATCGGTCGCTCCCAGCGTGCCGTGGTAGAAGCGTTCACGGCGATTGAAGAACAGGCGAAGTCCGTTGGCCTTCAAGTAAATGAGGACAAGACTAAGTACATGCTATCAACAAACAAACAAGCATCTGTCCACCGCCTAGGACAAAACGTCACTATTGATAGCAACAACTTCGAGGTAGTTAAGGAGTTCACCTACCTCGGAGTAAACATGAACTCCACGAATGACACCCTAGTGGAGATCCGGCGAAGAATTACCCTAGGAAACCGTTGCTACTTCGGTTTGGCAAAACAACTGGGTTCAAAACTCCTAACTCGAAGGACGAAATGTGTGCTCTACAAAACCCTCATCCTGCCAGTTCTGCTTTATGGCGCCGAGTGCTGGACGATAAGCAAGAAGGGAGAGCTGATACTGGGCTCCTTCGAAAGAAAAATACTTCGGCGGATTTTTGGTCCTGTGTGCGAGGAGGGCGAATGGAGGAGAAGATACAACCGCGAACTCTATGAGCTGTACCAAGATGTGGATGTAGTCCAAAAAGCCAAAACACGTCGACTACATTGGCTCGGCCACATCGAGCGAATGGACAATAATGCTCCAGCTAAGAGGATCTTCGAATCTCAGCCCCCAGGTTCGAGAAGACAAGGAAGACCGAACCTCCGTTACAAAGACCAAGCCATCGCGGATGCCAGAGCGCTTGGTCTCGACAACTGGAAGCAGCGTGCCCGGGATCGTAGAGGATGGAAGGCTGCAGTGTCTCAGGCAGAGACTCTTCACGGGTCGGGAGCCCGATAAGTAAAGTAAGTAAGTACATATAGGTATTTAAAAAGAGTTGGTCACTGTATAACAAAAACTTTAGAACTACATCAGTTTCCAAAACGTATAAGAAATAACAATATTTAAAATGGAATAGCATTTATTTTTAAAAATGGCAGTCAATATTTTGTGAAGATTTTCCACTAAAATACGGCATAGTAATGGTGGTAAAAATATATTGTTCCAAACCTGCTTTTAAGGCTCTATCGACATCGGGACTTTGCGTGGATCAATCCAAATCATTCATTTTGTTATCCGTAAGCCATTGCTTCACTATCTGCGGAGTATACTAAGAATCGTTGTCGTTTTGGAAATCATAGATATTACTCGCATCGGTATGTATGTAACAAAAGGGCTCCATAGTATTCTCTAATGTGCTTTTTATAAGCGTTTTGATGAAATCGACCCCTTATTTGAATTAATGGACCAACACCGAACCAAGAGAATTCACCCAGACCATTTATTTATAATGTTCCTCCTCCATGCTTTATGTTCTTAAGCGTGTGCTTTAGGTGCAATTATTTGTTTGGAAGCCGCCTTACATACACTTTTCCTTCGGATTAAAAATAAAATTTGTTTGGATTCGTCACTGCATAGATCTTTTTTCCAAAATTCCAATGGTGCAAAAGTGCAGTTTTGCGAAATCCCGCCTCACGCTTATGTTTTTTTTTTTTCCTAATAGCCCTGGCCGGGAGTTCTGCAACAATCTTCCTAATTTGTATGTACATTCATCAAAAATGGGTTGGCTCTACTTGTCCAGCAAATCTGAATTCCTTCCTTTGGAGTAGTTTGGTTGGCGTCCTATCTTTTTTCTTGTGGGGTTCTCATAACTTCCGGTCTTCTTAGAAACGTGTATTGTGCCCAAAACAAGCTTCGTGGAATAACCAAATCTTTTCGCTATCGATGCCATTGATTCGTTTCCTTTCCAATTTGATAGCTTTGGAGTTCTGGAGTACACGGTTTTTGTACTGTGTAATTAATGCACGACTGCTGCGAACAAGATGACAAAGTTTCATGAAATTTCAGAAGCACAAAATGAACTAATCTGATGGAATTTTCATCATATTTGTTCCCATCTTTCCGCGGTGCACTTGGATATTCATCGCGGAGCCTAGAGAATATTATATAAACGAACCTCCCAAGCCTTTTAACGTCTGATGATAATGATCAGATATATGTATGTATAGACTTTTCTACTGTCGCACCCGCTGACTAATACCTTAATGCTGAGGTGAGGGCGTTGATGAATGCGTAATCTACCCTGGAGATTCTTTCATCTTCATTAAATATTGGAACTCGACTCATCAATTTCATCAAAGGCCTGTGGCCTTAAGTGATTGATACGATTCTTAAAGTTTCAGAACTAGAGTAAGAGCTAGCAACGTTCTCAAGTCATTTTAGCAAGGCTTTAACTTTGTGAGCTTAGTTCGTGGTGACTACTGAACACGAAAATATATTTCTGGCAGCTCTGCGTTGGTTTATATTGGAATGCCATAACCTCAAGAGTGAAAGAAATTTACCTCATTTTAGCAAACTTAAGATTTTGGTATATGATGAAACCGGAGTTTTGGTTTAGCTTTGAGGAATTAGTAGAGTGATAATCTGCCCTATCGAGGTATCCGTCGGAACGGAAAATTCTCCGATTTCATACGAATACGAATCGGAGGATTTTTGTTTCGAGGTAAGTATTCTTCCAAACAGCTTTTCGGAACTTCTTTTCGACAAGTATGCAAGGCACGTTGGCATTTCGGTGCGATCAAGTGTGTTTTTACCGATATTTTTGACAGCTTCGTACGAATTTTCTTCCGATATGCTCCGACAGGAATTGGCTGCGGAATTTGTTTACTACGATTTGCAGTGAAGTATTGATAAATCGAATGTAATAATATTACAAACAAAATATTAAGTTTGCTAAAATGAGGTACCTAAATTTGTTGCCCTTTTGAGGTTATGGCATTAATATATAAACCAACGCAGCGCTGCCAGAAATATATTTTCGTGTTCAGTAGTCCACCCCGAACTAAGCCCACAAAGTTACAGCCTTGCTAAAATGACTTGAGAACGTTGCTAGCTCTTACTCTAAACGGGTTGTTACCTTTGAACTAAGTAATCGTTACGATTGAATAAACCCAACATTTCAAACTCAATGATCTCGCATTAAATTAAAAAGCGTAGAAGACTATAGATAGCCGCTATAACTTTTGTAATAATTTAACAAAATGTACCTACATCAATAAATCTCGAGTACCTATACATTATAATTGCAAATGCAACTGCTAAATATATCGAAGGGAATATTTACCACCCAAAATGTGTTAATCTAATACTACTCAACTTCATTCAGTTAGTCACAAACTTACCTACGTTTTATCTATACTATATTGACCTGGCGCTTATTTCCATAATTTAACCACATGTTGGCACAGCATATTAATGCATCTTAGTAAAGCGTACGATCACGAGTGCTTATACATCGATCTTATGCCTTTATCCGATTAACAAAAATATCCGCACAAAAACTGAATTAAAGGTCAGATACGATGATCTTCTCCTCTTATTATTGCCGTTTTGTTTTTGTTTTTTAGATCCTCCGCTTGCGCCTTCTTTGCGATACGCACTACGATGGATACTGCTCTTCCGTGGAGATCAAAAGTACGTATCTACTATATACATGTTCGAACAACATACATAGAGTCGTACGTACACAACGAAAATCGAAGAGATACCCACTGCAGTGCAGCATCTCCGAGACAGGGTTATGTGCTAGCTGCACCAATGTAGGATGGACCTGTTGTAATAATAAACTCGGTCATAAAAAACATGGGCGTGTAACATTAGCTGCTCCTATCATTTATTAATCTTGTATTTGATAAGAAACTTCCCTTAAGGTGCAGTAGAAATCTTATCAAAGATCGGCCCCAGGGATTTTCAGTTGTGGATGTAGGTATACCTTGCAAATCGCTTTAACTCAGCCAATGGATGGATGTACTAAGCGCTTCGGCAAAGGTGCAAATCTGTGCATCTTGTCTGCTAATATTTGCTTTAATTTCAAGTCAATAAATACCAAACCCTACGTATGCATTTAGGCGAGGCACTTTAGTTGTGGTAGGTATGTAAGGTAGGTCGTAGGTATGGAATATGATAATCTGTAATTAAATTGAGGTAGATATCTTATGCAGTGCATTAGTGCGTTTTTTAAAAGTACATCGGCTGCGAAATTTCTTTCCGTTAGGTCTTTCTTTATGAATGTTAGAAAACCATGTGCTACTTATAGTTACGTCCCGCAGCAATGTCAATTGGCCTAAGTCCGTTTCTAGATTTGGTGTCATGTGGACTTTCCAAAGATATCCTCCTTGCCTAATCTTGCGTGTATGATTTTAACGCCATACTTAGGATATTGCTCATATGCGATGTCGAAAAACTCGTAGAAACAATTTTTATATAGCATCATCATTTTTCTTGAATTTAGATGCGTGCGAATTGTCATAAGGATCAGATGTTCACTAACATTACTGAAGAATCCTCACTGAATTTAGCTCCAAATACGTATGTAGGAGTAGGTCAAGTAAGGTATCTATCCTGTCATATGGACTATTGGCGACACCGTTGCTTCAACGTATAGCGAATTCATTCGTCGTCCTTCTGAGGGGCTCATGTTAGACTTCTGATGAGACTCATTCACTAATTAATTCCGACTTTGCATTATATAGTGTCACTCGGCCAAAAGCTCGGATTTCAATTCCCGGACCGCACATTCCGAAGGAAAGGATAGAAAGAAACCTCCGACATCTAAATCCGGAACTCAATAGCGAGAACTGGGAGGTGCTCGAGGTTGGCGAACATTCCGAGGTAGGCACTGAAATTGTGGTTTTACTCAGCCACAAATCAATGCCCTTGCTGAGGAAGTTCAACAACAAAGTTCGCACTAGGATTACCCGGTGCAAGGTTCGACCCTTTACGGAAAGAACAGAGAGAAAGAGGAGGGTGGATGATAAGGTAAGCTCAATATGAAAATTGTTCAAATAAACCTGCACCACAGCATAGCAGCTAGCGCTAACCTCTTCTATCTCTTAGGTGATAGAAACATAGACATCGCCTTGGTGCAAGAGCCGTGGATATCCCGTGGCAAAATATGTGGGCTAAGTCATAAAGATTTAGTAACCTACTGCATCAAGCCGCTGAACGCGGAGAGTAAGAATAGAACGTGTATCGTAGCTAGGAAACATATTAACTTATTACTTCTATCTACCTACAGCAATCTAGACCAGACCGTGGTAAGGCATGAACGGAGGGGATTTCCCCCACTGATTATATCAGCCGTATACATGCCCTACGAAGAAGAAGGACCGCCAGCCCCAATAACCCACGCCCTAGTCCACAAAGCGGAACAGGAAGGATGGGACCTGATTCTGGGATGTGATGCAAACTCCCATCATTCACAATGGGGCAGTGGAGATATTAACCCACGAGGTGAGTCAGTTTTTGAATTCATTATAGAAAATAATCTTTTAATAGCTAGAGGTGATGAACCAACATTTGTAGTTAGGAACAGGCAGGCGGTTATAGACATAACGCTATATAACAGCTCCAGTACCCTTACTATTGATAAATGGAACGTCCTGAGTGAGCAGTCCTACTCAGATCACAGACTGATCGAATTTCTTGTAGGAAACTGTTGCAACCCTCCCCAGTCACACCGAAATCCTAGGAAAGCTGATTGGGACCTTTTTAGCAAAGAGATCGTGAAAAGAAAAAACTTTCTACAGGAAGGTAATTTAAACTGCCCGACGGACATCGACCAAAAAGCCGAGAAAATAGTTACTATTTTTAAAGAGGCATTCGTAAGTGCCTGTCCAGTGGCAAAACTGAAAACTAAAACTTCGCCTCCATGGTGGAATAAGAAACTGGCCGCGATTAGAAAGAAAACAAGAAAACTTCTAAATACGGCAAATCGGACAAAATTAGACTCTGACTGGGAAATATACAAGGCCAGTCAGAGAAACTTTAAAAACGGAATACAGAAATCCAAACGCCAATCCTAACCAGGGAACCAATAACTCTGGGATCTCTCAAGGACCCCGAAGGAAACTGGACTGAATCTTGTTCAGATTCCTTAAAGCTGTTACTTACTACTCACTTTCCAGGCTGCTCCACTCAGCCACACCCCGGTATGTACATCAACAGCACGATGGAAACGAGCCTCCCTGCAGATTTTGTCACAGAGGACAGAATAGAATGGGCTATCCGATCATTCTCCCCCTTCAAATCCCCAGGGCTCGATGGAATCATTCCTCTCATGTTGCAGAGAACTACCAACACCATCATTCCGGTATTAAAAGAACTGTACACGAGCAGCCTCATACTGGGATATATACCAAGAAAATGGAGAGAAGTGAAGGTAATATTTATACCAAAGGCTGGCAAACCAAGTCACACCAACGCGAAAGACTTTAGGCCAATAAGCCTCACCTCCTTCATACTGAAAACTTTAGAAAGACTGATTGACATAGACATTCGTAGCAGGCTACGCCCGGGAGACTTATCACCGGCCCAACATGCCTACACCAAAGGTAAAAGTGTGGAGACCGCGCTACATTGTGTTGTCAGATGTCAGCACAATAGAGAAACAGAAAAAGAGTATACTCTAGCGGCATTCTTAGACATTGAAGGAGCGTTTAACAATGTTAATACTGAGGCCGTACGCAGAACGCTAAGCAAGCTCAACATTACGACACATTATAACCGAACTTGGGGGCTCTAGGCTAGAAGCATATGCCTCCAGAGGAACCCCTCAGGGCGGGGTAATCTCCCCACTGTTGTGGGTCATTGTTCTTAATGAAGCGCTCACAAAGCTTAAGAACAATGGCATCAGAATAACGGCTTATGCGGATGACGTCGTACTGTTGGCAACGGGTAAATTCCTTCCAACACTGACTGAACAAATTGAATGCGCCCTAAGAACCCTTGACAACTGGACCAGGAACTGCGGTCTAACAGTGAATCCCCAGAAAACTGAACTGGTACTCTTCACAAATAAAAGGAAAATACCACAGTTTGCTACACCTTCTGTTGGAGGCACACCCCTCAGAATCTCTGATAGCGCAAAGTACTTGGGACTTATACTAGACAAGAAATTAAATTGGAAATTGAACACCAATGAAAGAATCAAAAAAGCCACAATAGCCTTTTATTCCTGCAGCAGAATCTTTGGGAAAACCTGGGGACCATCTCCCAAAATTAAGCTCTGGATGTACACGGCTATAGTAAGACCTATACTGACCTACGGCAGTCTCGTATGGTGGCCGGCAACCAATAAAGCCACTTACCTAAAAGCGTTAACGAAGGTTCAAAGACTAGCGTGCATTGGCACCACCAGTGCCATGAGGACAACTCCAACCGCAGGACTTGAGGCTATCCTCAACCTGCGTCCGCTAGACATTCATGTACAACTATCTGCCGCAATTAGTGCAATGAGAATCAGCCAATCGGTAAAATGGAAATAGAATGAAACGGGTCATTCTATGATCCTACAGAAATATTTTGGCCGTGTACCTGTCACGGACTACATCACGCCTTACCTAGAGTTTACAAGACCCTTCTCTAGCGCCTATCCCAGCAGAGAAGACTGGAGAGACGGACTCGTACCTAGCACACCAACCATAGCCGTATTTACAGACGGATCAAAAATGGACACTGGGGTAGGGTCAGGTGTCTTCTCTGAATCGCTGGGTATATCAAAATCGATACGCCTCCCCGACCATAGCAGCGTTTTCCAAGCAGAGGTCCTGGCAGTGACAAAAGCAGCCCATGAGTCTGTGGTAAGGGCAATACCACCTGAAGGTATCACCTTCTTTATCGACAGCCAGGCAGCAATTAAAGCCATAACTGCGCCAGAAATAAAATCGAAGCTTGTGAAGTCCTGTCGCGAAGAACTCAAGGTTCTTGATACACAGCACAAGGTATCGCTCTGCTGGGTTCCGGGACATGAAGGCATTCCAGGCAATGAGAAAGCAGACGAATTAGCAAGACAAGGTTCGACAACTGTTTCAGAACAAGCTGATCCCTCTGTGAACATCCCGCCTTGCACACTCAAGCTTGAAGCAGGGAGAAAAGCCACAAGAGAGGCGAACGCAAGATGGGCCACCTTAAACACTTGTAACACTACAAGAATGCTATGGCCGTCCTTCAACGAATCAAGAACCGAGAAGATAATGCGGAAGGATAGGAAATCCCTGTCCACCCTCGTAGGTATCATAACGGGGCACAACACCCTGCGGTACCATATGAAGAAAATGGGCTTAACAGAAGAAGAACTTTGCAGAGGCTGCGGTGATGAGGGAGCTCTTGAGGAAACAACCCACTTCCTATGTCACTGCCCTGCCCAGGTCTCCAACACACCAGGTATAAATTCCTAGGGAGTCACTTCTTCACCGACCTAGCACATCAATAGACCAGATAATGAACTTCGTTAATTCAACAAGATGGTTTGTATGTAGCAGCACAGTAAGTAATTTGAATACAGGGTTATAATGGGTAAGGGACGACCTCTTTCCCCCACGGGCATCACAATGGGTCAGTATTGACCTGAGTGTGGCACGGAGAAATCCCCGCCAGCCCACAAACCTAACCTTGCATTATAGTGTTATTATTTTGTCGTATATTCAACATTCGCGTTTATAAGTTTATCAATAAGTTTTATAATATAAGTTTGCATCCGGATGGCGTCGCCTGATGGTAAATGATAATCGAGTTCGTCACTGAGCAGGGTTTACGCGTCCAGATGGACAAGTCCAGTAACCGGTTTATATAAAGGTGAGGTAAAATAAGCATAATTGATGTGAATTGGGCACCGCCAAATTGATGCCAATCAGCGCCTGTCATCTTTATTAAACTTATGAGCACACCTACCACCGATTACTACAATATACCTACCACTACTATACAATTATTGTAATAAAATAAGATATTTATGAAAATCTAACATTTTTGTCCAACCTTCAAATTTGCAGGTAATCTTTGGCATTGGCCAGAGAAATTTGTTCAAAAAATAAAAAATTGTCTGTCTTTGGTACTAGCTGTAGCTGATCAAACTCCACAGAAACACCCCCGGTAACTCAGATGGTCTGAGTCTATTAAAATTAGCAACTGTTTTTCCTAATTGTAAATAAATTTTCGTTTTGCTTTTTGAACAAGCCTATATATTGGCATCATTTTATTATTATTTTTTCAATTATGTCTTCAAAAAATTGGGCACTGAATTCCACTTCTTTTTCCTAATTTTAATTTTCCTTAAAAAAAATTTGACCAAAAATTGTTGAAGTGATCTAATTCACTAAAATCATATTCTGATTTCACTCAAAATACCAACTTCTTAACTTGTTTATAAAACTTGCTGCAAAAAAAACATACACATACATACATAGTTGGCGCAACAGGCGTGTAGACACCCCAGGCGTCTAGGCTAGGCATAGCTTCTCACAACCATTCGTTTGCGTGAGTTTTTATGTTTGGCACTAATGGATGGAACCTACGTTTTTTACGATGAGTTCGAACGGCTGAATTGAGATGCTTTTTCAAGACGTTCGCGTCAAGTCACGCAGTGGAAACAACCTTGAGATGTAATTTGTGCTTTTCCTTTACCACATCTTCAATTCCACCAATCGTGGAGGAGTGATCCTTTCTGACAGATCCCCTGTTCCCTGTAACGCATGTGAGTTTCTGATTTAGCATCTTCCCCAGGAGTTTCCCTGCCGTGTTCAACAAAGACAAAGGTGTGTACGCTGAAGATGAATCTGGGTCTTATTTTTCCTTGATTAACAAGAATAAGCCTTATATCTTCCATCATCATGAAGACGGCTATTGTACATGTGCATGTCTTAAGTATACGGACGCTGGTATTCCGTCAGTCGCAATTTGTCTCGGTTTTTCATTTCATGTCTCTTCTTCGAAGGCAGTGCTAGTCTGCGCTCCCAGCTTCCACATTACGACCTTGTAGCCTAGTCCCCTGGTCTGTTTATTGCCTTAATAACATTGCGTCTACTCTAGGCATCTTCTCTATGTAACCGAAGCATCTGAAGCAGCGTTTAACCACAACTCTTCGGCACACTGTACAGAATAACCATCCGATCTTTTATCTTTACCTTAGCTTAGGGTGTCCATATTCCTCAAACGAAAAAAGAGGACATAATATACAATCAACAAACACCACCCCCCTCCCCCCTGCCGTACGGTTTTCGTTAGATAAAACATATTGTTAGAGCTGGAAACACTTGTAAAACTGTATTAATAGTAGGGTAAAATGAGAACCACCTAGTAGGTAGTGCAATGCCGGAGCAAGTCCTTAAATTCCAATTCCATCGCAATACAACATTTTTTTAAACCTTCAGTTCTTACTGTATAGTGTAGGTCATGGGTTCCCAATCTTTTTCTTACTGCGACTTCCTAGAGAGATTGAAATATTTTTGCGACGCCCTTCTAAAAGCACAGATATATGTGAAGCTGATCTTACTGAAGATTCACTTTTCAATAAGGACGGTTCGACGTTGAAATATCGTCGTCATTCATCACATTCATCTAAAAATGCGCCTCGTCGCTGAAGATGATTTTTTGGCCAAAATTGAGGTCCTCTTCCAAACGCTCCGAAGCCAAGTCAGCGAACAAAAGGCTTTGTCTATGTTCATTAAGTTTAACCTCCTGGATTAGTTGGATCTTGTACGGGCGTAAGCCCAAGTCCCGATGCAAAATTCGCCAAGTTGGAATCTGCGAAAGGCTAATTTCTTATGCACGTGAATTGACTGCCTCGGGTTCTCCTGTACATTCTCGTGGACCACGGCAATGCTCCCGACGAATCTGGCTGGCAAAGACCCGTGCTAATTGAAAAACCCTTATTTATTTTTGAGTGCCAGCCAAATATACGAGTGCCAGCCATGAAGCAAGTCTTACTGGAAATGCGGGAAACACAAACGCGCTTAATCTTTGCCTATTGGATTGACCCAGGGCGTTGCGACGCACTTTAGGGAACCAGGTATATAGTAAAAAAAGAATACATATTTTTATTACAATAATTTCGATATCAACTGAAAATGATTCAAATCCGTTGTTGGCTGTGTTTGATATGATATGGACAGGTCAATCAATCTTTTCCGATAGGTACTGGACTTAAGTTTATAAAAAAAGTTGTTCAAGCCTGCTCTTTTTACACTTTTTACATTGTTTATATTGAAATTGAAGGTATTAAAAAAGAGAACAAAAAGAGGACACAATAAATAAAGAGGACAGAAAAAGATCCAAGCGAAAAAAGAAAGTGTAAAATAGATCGCGGACAAAAAAGAGGACATGTCCTCTTAAAAAGAGATGTTCTGGAAACCGTACCTTAGCTGAAAAAAAAATAAATAATAATTCTAGATTTCATTTCTCGGGGCGTGCCTATTCTTATTCTCTGGTTCCTAAGTCAAGGAGCTTAAGGTCCCTTCTTGCGCTCAAAGCTAACTACTGTTCTCATGTCTTTGTACCCTTTGAAGTTGCGCGGTGGCGTGCCTATCCTAGGTTGAGCTGATCCTCTTTTGAGTTTTCCCATAGTTTCCTGATATCAAGTGACGCTTCAAGTTTAGCTATATCCCTTTCTATGGCTAATTTCATTATGTTGTTATTACATAGTTTCTCGATATTTCTGCAAATCTTCCTAACCTTTTGTTTTTCGCGAATTGCGCTTAAACATGTATGATCCGCTCGTTGTCATTTTCGGAGTTATCTTCTTGTAGAGCAACATGGGGTTGCAGTGCATTTCTGCATTATGCAAGCTCTTATCTCATTTCTTTGAGATAAGTTCGGCAAAATCGTATCATTACCTCCACGTGGTGACCTCGTGGATAACTATTTTTATAGTGAACTAACGATGAACGTGTACTGAGTCTGACCACACACACGGAGCTGAACACTCAGATCAGCGCAAGCTCAGCTGGGTAAACTTCAGAACGCATGTAACAAATCGGACAAAGTATTAAGGTGCTAGTACACTGTATGTAGCACGCCACATATATACGTGGCTCTAACGTCACGAGAGAGTGCACAAAGAGAGCTTGTACACGGCATGTAGGCATTGGCTCCATACGCTGACGTCAAAATTACGTCAGAGCCACATATATATGTGGCGTGCTACATACCGTGTACTAGCACCTTTAGTCTTCACTCACCAGAGTGCCCATATGCGTCTCTGGATGCAGCAGGTAGCAAGCACGCACTTCCCACATCTAGACATTCATAAACAAACGTGGCTCACCCCTGATCAGAAAACGATAAGCCAGATTGATCACATTGCGAATGATGGTCGACACGCATCCAGTATTTTAGGCGTCCGTACATTCAGTATCATCAAAAGTAAAGTACCTAAGTAAAGAGCCGTCACTTGGGGCAATTGTTTCGGCCACCTTCCAGCACTCTCTTTGTTATTCGGGTGCGGCTGGTTATGTGGTCGATGGTTCTTTTCAAAGGAATTTCGACTTCTATGTTTGCTCGTGATGTTCTCGGGCTCGGGTTGTGATGACATTACCCTTATACTGAGCTTTTTACCGCCCCTACCGATAGCCCGCCCTAGGCTTTCCTTGGCTCCTCTGATGTTGGAATACCCTCATCTTTTCTCGGTTCTTCTGGCGATGCGTTGTCGATTTTCAGTGGCGGTGAACGCATTAGCGTAGATCTCCTTCTGAACGGGTATTGTTATAACTTATATATGTTATGCTAGGCTTACTAAAAATCTTACTTCAATCCTGTTTCAATTTTTAGGCCTACTAAAAATCTTACTTGTTGTAAGCCTAAAAAAAATCTAAAAAAATCTTACTTGC
Source organism: Cheilosia scutellata (assembly GCA_955612985.1). NCBI lineage: Eukaryota > Metazoa > Arthropoda > Insecta > Diptera > Syrphidae > Cheilosia > Cheilosia scutellata. The sequence continues at coordinate 28,710,361 of OY015314.1, read as the reverse complement.
TGGTTTAAGGGTGCGATTACATGAGAACACAAGCGTTCCCACTCTAGCCTCTCACTATCAACTCCTACTCTCACCTCCACGTTGGTGACTGGTGGGTGCCTAGTACCTCGACCTGAGATGGGGTAACCAACCCCTGTGGAAGGTCGTTGGTGGCAGCGAACGAGAGAGGGGGGAGGAGTGTCTACGCACTAAGACATTTCCTCTTGTTTTGTTTCAGGCGGCAGCGGATGAATCCCCTAGATGGAATCAACGGTGTCGTCTACAGTTCCAGTCAGACAGTCTACAGTTCCAGTAGGACAAAAGTTATTGATTTCAAGCCGATAAGTGATCGCCTTTCTGTGATCCGCATCAATGCTACTTTCCATAAGCCTAATATGTGCACACGCCCCTACCGATCGAGGCATATCCCTGCTTAATGTTGCATAGAAGATCCTATCCAACGTACTGTGTGAGCGTCTTAAACCGTTCTGCAACACACTAATCGGCACGTACCAGTGTGGCTTCCGGCCAGGCAGATCGACTATAGACCAAATTTTCACACTGAGGCAAATCCTGGAAAAGACCAACGAATTTCAAGTCGAAACTCACCACCTATTCATCGACTTCAAAGCCGCGTATGATAGCATACATCGTCAGGAGCTCTATGTGGCGATGGCCGAATTCGGAATCCCGGCAAAACTGATTCAGCTGTGTCGCGTGACGCTGGAAAACACGCGCTGCAATGTGCAGTTTGGAAGCAGCTCCTCCGATCTATTTCAAACTTGCACCGGATTTCGGCAAGGAGACGCGCTGTCATGCGACTTCTTCAATCTCGTACTGGAGCAGATAGTGCGCAGGGCAGGTGTCAACACGGAAGGCACTATCTTCAACAGATCCGTACAGCTACTGGGCTATGCGGACGATATTGACATTATCGGTCCCTCCCAGCGTGCCGTGGTAGAAGCGTTCACGGCGATTGAAGAACAGGCGAAATCCGTTGGCCTTGAAGTAAATGAGGACAAGACTAAGTACATGCTATCAACAAACAAACAAGCATCTGTCCACCGCCTAGGACAAAACGTCACTATTGATAGCAACAACTTCGAGGTAGTTAAGGAGTTCACCTACCACGGAGTAAACATGAACTCCACGAATGACACCTAGTGGAAATCCGGCGAAGAATTACGCTAGGAAACCGTTGCTACTTCGGTTTGGCAAAACAACTGGGTTCAAAACTCCTAACTCGAAGGACGAAATGTGTGCTCTACAAAACCCTCATCCTGCCAGTTCTGCTTTATGGCGCCGAGTGCTGGACGATAAGCAAGAAGGGAGAGCTGATACTGGGCTCCTTCGAAAGAAAAATACTTCGGCGGATTTTTGGTCCTGTGTGCGAGGAGGGCGAATGGAGGAGAAGATACAACCGCGAACTCTATGAGCTGTACCACGATGTGGATGTAGTCCAAAAAGCCAAAAAACGTCGACTACATTGGCTCGGCCACATCGAGCGAATGGACAATAATACTCCAGCTAAGAGGATCTTCGAATCCCAGTCCCCAGGTTCGAGAAGACAAGGAAGACCGAACCTCCGTTTCAAAGACCAAGCCATCGCGGATGCCAGAGCGCTTGGTCTCGACAACTGGAAGCAGCGTGCCCGGGATCGTAGAGGATGGAAGGCTGCAGTGTCTCAGGCAGAGACTCTTCACGGGTCGGGAGCCCGATAAGTAAGTAAGTAAAATCTTACTTCAATCCTGTTTCGGGATTGATACAAGATTTTTTGGTCTTTGAAAAAACGAGCTCAAATTAAGTTTTTTGCACTTGGAATCAGTGTTGCCACTAAAAAAAAGTGAATCCGGTCAAATGACCGGATTTTTATTTTCTGAATCCGGTCAAAAAATGCGGTCAATAGTTAAAATGAGAATTTTTGACCTGAAACCCGGTCAAAAAGAGAAAATAACTATACCTACCTATACAATTTACGAATTTTTATGTTCACCTGCATTATCGATGTTTAGAAAACATTTTTATAATGTATGTGAATCTTGTGGTGGTTGGGTGTGTATGAATCGGGTAGGCGCTGACTGGCATCAACTTGGCGGTGCCCAGCTGTTGTAACTTTTTCATACACATCAATTGTGCTTATTTTACCTCCGCGTGGTAACCACCGGGTACTGGCCTCGCCCATCCGGGCTTGGCTTGCTAAACTTATAAGCGCGAGTGTTGAACACGAAGAAAATAGCAACACTATAATGCTCTGTCGGAAAGACTGACTGAACGAGTCTCAGAAGTCTTACATGAGCTCCTCAGAAAGAGGACGTACGGCGGATGATTTCTCTAGACTGAATCAACGGTGTCGTCAACAGTCAAGATGACAGTTACCTTACTTGAGCTACTTTGACGTATTTGAAGCAGAGGTCAGTGAGGATTTTTCATGACTAGTCAGGGTCCTGAAAGAGAGATGGTGGCGGATGAACCCTTTATGGGCCAACGGCAGCTCTCACATCCCCGAAGTGGGTTACTGACACCGGATGAATCCGGCCCCTTTCGTCCAAGGGGTCCAACAAAGGGCCTGGCCCTCCAGGTTGGAGGTTGTACGCCGGGGTAACTGCCCGACTACGGAAAACCTACCTAGTTACGAAGCAACAACAAGCCTCGGATACGGATGATTTTACTGTTGACGAACCTGGCAAACGAATAAAGGACAACGAATTTCGGATCTGCACGTGGAATGTTAGGTCCCTTAACAGACCGCGTGCAGCCGAACAGCTAGCGGAGGCCCTTAACTGCTATAAAGCAGACTTAACCGCCATCCAAGAAGTGCGATGGGATGGACCGGGCAAGAAGAAAATGAAAAACTGCGACATTTACTATGGCGACTGCTATCGGCAACAAAAACAGCGCTTATTTGGATGTGGATTCGTCGTTGGAGGCAGACTTAAGCAAGAAGTCTTAAGTTTCAGCTGTGTGAACGAGCGCCTCGCGACAATCCGCATCAAGGCTAAATTCGCCAACATTAGCCTAATATGCGCCCATGCCCCCACGGAGGAGAAAGACGACGACACCAAAGAGAGGTTCTACGAGCTCTTGGACAAGACATACGAGCAGTGCCCTAACTATGACATTAAAATTGTCCTAGGTGATTTTAATGCAAAGATAGGAAGAGAGGGCATCTTTGGTAGTACTGTCGATAACGGATTTAGGCTGATCGACTTCGCGGCGGGGCGAAATGGTGTCATAGCAAGTACGCGGTTCCCGCATCTCGATATTCATAAAGGCACATCGGGAGATCTCCCGATCAATCAACCGTCAACCATATTGACCACATTGCGATCGACGCAAGGCACTCCGCCAGTATTATGGATGTCCGAACGTTCCGAGGGGCCAACATTGACTCGGACCACTACCTCGTTGTAGCCAAGGTACGCCTTCGGATATCCCGAACACCGCCAATACAAGTAAATACTGTGAGGAAGTTTGACGTCGGACGGCTAAAATCGCAAGAGATCACCAGATCCTTCTCCGATCGAGTCTCTCTCAATCTCTCAAGAGGTTCTATGCAGCCAGCATCAAGCATCGAAGACCAGTGGCAACATTGCCAAAAAGCCATCAGAGACGCCGCCTCTGATGTGCTTGGTTTCACCCGACCACCACAACGAAACCCCTGGTTGGACGACGACTGCCGGCAAGCACATGCAGCGAAACAAGAGGCATACAAAGCGGCGCTGCAAAGTAGGACCAGAGCTGCTCGTGAGCTCTACGCGCAGAAAAGAAGAGATGAACACCGGCTTCTCAGGAGAAAAAAGAAAGAGCACAAGAAGCGCGCGATCGAGGAAATAGAGAGATGCTACAGCAGGAATGAGGTTCGGAAGTTTTACCAAAGGGTAAAAAGAACCTGCCAAGGCTACAGAGCCCGAACCGAAGCCTGCAAGGACGAACAAGGGAACATCATAGTAGAATCGCAGTCGATGCTGAGGATATGGAAGAATTACTTCTGCAGACTGATTAACGGCGATGACGAACTAAATCCCGCTGTCAGGCAGAATGAACCATTCAACCTGGACGATGAAGACCAACAATTCCGCCCACCCGACCTGGACGAAGTCAAGATAGCTATATCTAAGCCCCAACAAAGCCGCTGGGGCTTTCCGGTTAAAAACATTTTTCGTTCCGGTCAAAAAACGGTTAGGCCAGATTTCAAAATTTTCTCCGGTCAGAGTAAACAGATTCCGGTCAGATATGACCGGAATCCGGTCAGAATGGCATCACTGCTTGGAATACGATTTTCCGAGATTACCACACTTTCGTCAACGAACGAGCTTGAAATGACACTGATATTCTTGATTTTAGCTCGTTTTTTTCTGAGTGTAATTACATGCTCTTTCTCAGACCAAGAATAAAGTGGAAACTTACTTCTTCTAGCTGCTAGAAAATGCAAAAACAAAGAATTCTGGTCCCCAGAAAAACAGTCTATGTGCCCTTATTGTAGGCAGATTGTCTTAAATTGATCGACAATTTTTCTCTAATTATAATTATTATACATTATAATAATATAGTTTATTTATTTATTAAAAAATGTTCGTTCTTATTTTAAGAATACAAAGGCTAAGTTTTGGACCATTGTCAACTTAAATTAAGCTCGAAAATTCTTAAAACAAGACCAAAAAATCTTCTTTTGAGATTTTTAGTAAGCTTAAAAATCTTACTTCAATCCTGTTTCGCGATTATTATAAAAAGGTGGTTCTTATATTATGCGATGCCTGAAACAAATTTATTTTGGGTATTCAAGATCTAAACCAAAACCTTATCTTAGATACCTACCATCTTATAATATATCATCACATCATTCATTTAATAATATTAAATTTTTAATGTTGCCTTATGAGAATTCACACAGTGAGTATGTGAATTTTAAAAATGAATAGAACTCAAAATGCATGCATGGACATGTACTTTAAGTATTGTTGCGCTTGTTTCAATCATGAACAAGCTTGAAATAAGGTTGTTTTGTCCCTTATTTGTGTTTCAATCATATTTTAAGATTGGTTCGGCTTATTTTAGAACAATTGGTGTCATATTATGATTTAGCACGTAAGAAGGAAAAAATCTAAGACTAAGCTTGAGCATACTAGATTTTAGCTTGCGATTTTTCTCTGAGTGTAGCTACTCATATAATATGTGAATGTGAATATTGCTATAGGATAAAGATTTCTAACATTAATATGACCGCGGCGGTCCATGGACCTTGCGACCGTTTCAGATTGGACATTATGTCTGTTTGTTAATGTCCATGGACATTATTTCCGTGGACATTATGTCACCCCACCCTCTGCGAGTTATCCCAGCAATATCGACAATGAACAAACCTAGTTCCGGCAGCTTGTATTCGCGACATCTTTCGATCATTTTAGCTTGGTACTTTTTTTTGAGAATAATTTAATAATTCGTGCCGTATCTAAGTTGCGCATTGGTCAGGGTGAAGTGGTTGAAGCAAACAAATGATCATTGATCTTGTATTTCGTGACACATTTTCACACTTTAAGAGCAGATTCATTATTTTGAAATCGAAAGAACTTCAAAGTTTCGCGCCCGAGAACTTTATTTTGTTTTCGTTTCTAGAAAACCCTAGAGCCAGGCTTCAGTTTGCTAGAAAATATGGTGAATGGACGATGGATTACTGGAAGAACGTTGACTGTAGGAAACGGATCTCTCTCTCTCTGGAGTCATGCAAAATTGCGTGGCGTGGTAATGTAAAGCCAGCATAATGCCCAAAACACATGTGCAGAAAGTGTGAACGCTTCACTGCAAGCAGTACTTCAGATGAAACAGATGTGCAGAAATCAATTTGCATCGGTTCCCCTGTCATGCGGGAAAAAATACGTGAGAGAAACACAGACGACAAATAATTCCCGTCTCTCTTTTCCTCGTATGCATCAGTAGCTGAATTTAAAAATTCGATGCTGCCAAGTCTATTTAATTTAATTCACTACGTTGCCCACATAACAACACGTGTATTCTAATCTTGCTGCGCAGTGAATTCTGCACGTGTGTTTTGGGCATAAAAGTGGCTATAATTAACGCAGTAACAAAGCGGAGATAGGACAGTTGAAAATGTTCATTCTTAGATCGCATCAATACGAATAAAACAAATTAAACATTTTCAGCAATTCCATTTATAATTATTTAACACAAAACAAATGAAAACAAAACTCCACTGGCAAATACTCTCACCATTATCTCTATCTATCAAACTGCATTCTGCGCTCAAATGACGTAGGTGCGCAGAACGAAAAAAACTGAACATCACCAATGCGCTATCTGCAGTATTATTGTATCATGCTCTGCACGTACCTACCTACCTACACTTATACCCTATTCACACCAAGCTGAAAACTGTTTTTCGCGAAAACAGTCGAAAACTGCATCGAAAACAGAAGTTTTCCATACATATTGCAGTTTTCAAAACGAGTTGTTTGAGGTCGTTTTCCACGGAAACGAGTACAATCGTTGGGTTGCTGAAGCAGACACACCTTTTGCAACATTCAGCGAGCTCAGCAAAACTGCTGACAGGATAGCTCTTTCTCTCGGTGCTGTCGTTTCTTCTAGTTTTTGTTTACAAATGTGGAATCTGCACCATAAAGAGCAAATTATTCAGTTTTTTTCTATATTCCGAGTGAAATTGAATTCGTGCAGATTTCGAATTTTCGGTGTACCAAACATGTAAGTCCCATTAACTTTTGTTTTCTAATTCCATGTTTCTTAATTCAAGCAAATCAAGTCAGCTATTGTAAAAATAAAACTTAATATTAAGCAAACTGATCACACAGAAAATTTTAAATCCTCACGAATTCAATTTCGGTCGGAATTCAGCACAGGGGTGATTATCTGATTATGATAAACAAATTGCAGTAAGTACTAGTACATACTAAAATCCATTTTTCAACAAAGTTTATATAACATTTTCAATCGTATTTAAAATAATATTATGTAAGAATATGAGGTATTAAAAAGTATAAATGCATTTCAACCAATCAGAGAATTGCAAAATATTTACTAATTCAGACAACAAAATTAGTGACAAATAGCCGCTCCCAACGTTCAAGGAAGAAAAATAATTCCTCCTTATTTACACCACCGCCATATATGAATGAAATTTTTCAACTTTCCTATCTCCACTTTATTACTGCGGTAATTATAGCCACTTTTATACCCACTTTTGGTTTTGCATGTAAAACTAAAAGTGAGCTAGCTCTATATTCCCAAAAAAAATACGACTCTTATGTCAATACGAGCGAAGTTTAGTAACTAAAATAAAAGTTTAGTCGCCAAAAAAAATTCATATAGCTAGTTTCACAGCTAATTGAAACGTCAAGCGAAAACGAGTTGGTTCGGTGTGAATGCATCCACGAGCTTTCTAAACTTTTTTGACGAAAACTCGGTTTCGGCTTGGTGTGAATAGGGTATTATGTTCAAGAGGTAGTAGATATTCAATAAAACAAACCTATTGAGTGTTAGCATTAACAGCTGAATACACTCATTACAATAATAGCTAAATCAAACAGATCCATTTAGTTAACTTGGAAGCACTGAACTTTCTAGGCAGGCAACCGCAAACGCGAGAATTTTTTTCTGCAGAAAAGTACGCTGAAATATTCGCAAAGGCAAATCCAATCCACTAAAAATAATTTCCGAAATGGATCAAATTGGTCCAGAATTGTTATCAAAGATCTTAACAACTGAAGAATTGGACAAGACACCTAAAGATGTCCAAGAAAAGATTAACAAATACTTTGAGGAAGTATTCGATGAATTCCTCACAACAAAGGCAGTCGGCGAAACTTCAAAAAATGTTGTCGGTAAGTTAAGTGCGCTAAAAGTGTTCGCCGGTAAAGTATTTGTAATGTTAATTAGTAAAACATGTGAGTTAATGAGAAGATTTTTAGGTTTTTCGAATAAGCTGGCCTAAAATTAGTAGGCGCCGCATAACCCTTATAGGCGACTCGGAGACGCCATGACGTACATTTGCATCTGCCATTTAGTAAATTGTACACCTTAATGGAGATTTTAATATTTCTACATTATTATTATTTTATTTACACTACAATTTCTGATGTGCTGCATTTTAAGCTATTTCAACATTTTTGGCGATTGAATATAAACCATTTCGCTACATACAACGTAGGTAAATACGTACCGCATTAGAAAAACACAATTTAGGTATACATGTACATAATTAAATGTATGTACCTACGTACCTACGTACATTTTCCGGCAAAAGTTTCAGAGAGGATTTCAGAAGCACCCACCATGAAAATCCTATTAGTATTAACAAATACTAAATGAATATATAAATTTCAAATGTATATTAAAAGAACAATATGCAATTATATTAGGGGAATAATGGTTGTTAAATTGAAATGCGTGCTTAGATATGTCTAAATTCTTATATATATTGGTATTTATTGTTAGTCCCTTTTTAAATAGACGGAAATTTATTAACAAGTAAATTAATGTCGTTTTCCATTGGGCAAAAAGAAGCGTCCGGGAGCGTCCGGAATCAAGAAAATCACTTCTGAAACCGTTCCATTGGCGCAAAAAATACTCTTCTGTTGATTCTGAGGAGAGAATTTCGCTTCTCGATTTCAAGTCAGAATCCACTCGAGGAGCACTTACACAAGTGCATTTTATGTATTTTATACAAGCCAGTTGGCAGCAGCCATACAGTAATTTTTGACGTTTCAACAATACGTGAGTGTAGTCGCCCAGAAGCAGTTTTCTTGTTCCATTGGATTTTATAATGAGTGAATCCTCGAGTGAAACCAAAGGAAAACGACATAATTGTCAATATTAACTAAGTGGAGAAGCTAACGATTCTCGCTAGTTGGGTTTGACCCTGTCAATTTCTGTTGGAAAATTTTGTCGAATTTCAGACTATGAATTGGTATTTGAGTGAATAAGTTTGAGTCATTTTGATAGGAATGAATACATCTTCAGACTCCTTTTAGGTGATTTTTGTTCAAAAGTTTAAATTCTGACAGTCAATTCTCCGTATATAATCCACTCGGAAATACATTTCTGCTTTCCCCTGTCAGTAAATGAAACTTGCATTTCGGTTTGTCAATTGACCAAGTGACTACCAGTTGGCGGACTTGTACTTATTGCTCATTTGGCGCAAGTGGTAGTCATGGTCAATTTATAAATCGAAATGCAAGGTTCATTTCCTGAAGGGAAAAGCAGAAATGTCTTCTGAAGTGAGATATTAACAACTAAAAAATGACCCTTGTTAAGTAGGTATTTAGTTGTGGGAGAATTGTGAGTGGCTATGTCGAACCCTCAGGAAGCACCTGTTTTTATGTGTTGTTGCGTTTGTTGTATATATTTTATTATTATTAACAGAATATGTAATTACAGAAATTATTTAAGCTAATATTAGTTAAGGAGCACTAGCTGCAGAGGCTAACGGCCTAATTTAAGGAAAAATATATATACATATTCGGCCCTAGCGAGGTATCCGTCGGAACGGAGAATTCTCCGCAACGCTTATTCCGTCGGAGACTCAAATTACATTCGTGGTATCCGACTTCGGAAAGAATAATTAAAATGCGACAACGCATTGATTTGACATGATGTTGTTTCGTGCTTTTTTCCTATTAAGTGCTTGTTTTTTCGTTTGTTTTTGCCCTGGAAACACAGATTAAAGCAACAAATGCAACCAATTACTTTGCTAAAATGTTTTTTTCTTTATTGCATTCATTTATAAGCACTTCACTGCAAAGCGTAAACAAATTCCGCAACCAATTCCTGTCAGAGCATATCGGAAGAAAATTCGTATGAAACTGAAATATGAGTAAAAACGCACTTCCGAAAAGCTGTTCCGACGTATACTTTGAAGCAAAAATCCTCCGATTCCGTATGAAATCGGAGAAATTTCCGTTCCGACGGCTAAGGCCGATTATGTTTTTATGTTAGTTGTGGGTACGGTGTGATGTTAGGTTCTGCAGAAACAGTGGAAATTGCTTTGAATCACTTTATATAGTTGATGTAGGTAAAATCTGGTAATTCATAAGTACGGTATACCCGTATACCCTGCACCCCCACCCCCTTTTTTTTAGCAAAGTACATATTATATGTTTTAATTTTTTTCCATGTAGGTATTATGGCTTTATTAGTAAGAGCAAAGATTTGCATTAATTATGGAACATAACGTCGTTCAAGTGGCTGCCTCGGCTGGCTTCGCAGTAGCGCATTCTGCCGCACCAATTTTCCAAGACCTTTATGATGGTTTCGGGCTGTAACTCACGGACTCCTTGGATGATATTGTCCTTATGTGCTTGAATCGTTTCCGGATTATTGGCATAACATCAGTCCTTCGCGGTTTTCCACAAAGAAAAAGTTAAAATGGATTAAATCGCAGCTCCGGTGCGGCCAATTGACATCGCCAAGACGGCTGATAACAGGATTTGGGAATTAGGTGCGCAAAAGGTCGATTGTGACATGGGTTGTGTGGCGCGCCATCCTGCATCAACCAGAGGTCGTCCTCATCCAAATCCATGTCTTCAATTTCAGTAAAAAAAAATGTCGGTTAACATGGCTCTGTAACGCCCACCGTTGACCGAAACGTTGTTCCCAGCCTCATTTTCGAAGAAATATGGTCCAATGATGCCACCACTCCACAATCCCCACCAAACTATCAGTCTCTGTAGATGCATTGGCTTCTGTGCGCACCGTTCGACGACTGGGACCATAAGTGTTGTCCACTAGAATACCAGTCTCACGAACTTTTTGCACAAACTTGCGTACAGCAGGCGCGGTATGTCCTTCATTTCGGCCAAAACTAAAAACGCACTGTTTGGGCTCCACAGCACTCACTTTGGGGCTGGGATACGAAGAAATCTTGACAGGAGCATTAAAGCTTAACTACATTCGGCAAGCATTCCAATTGCCTTACCTAAATAAACAAATGTTCTAAAACAGCATAGGCCATACTGTTTTACGGCTGCGGCTATTTAACAATTTCCGCCGGCATTTGTCCAAAAAAAAATTCATTTGCATATACATATGTACATATACAATGCGTCAGAGCCTCTGCTCGTAGGATGATCAGGAATAGGTGCAAGTTTTTTTAACTTTCTCGTATACGTATAATAAGAGAAAGATATTGTTTTCGTACAAAATTTCGAACTCGAGATTTTAATCAATTCTGATATTACGATGATCTTCTTCTTCTTCTTAAAGTTCCTCTCCGCTTCGGAGGTTGGAAATCATCATTTTTATGGTTTGTTTGTTTTTTACTCCTCTCATTATTTGTGCAGTCGAAGTATTGAGTCATTCCCGCATGTTTGACAGCCACGTCAGCCTTTGTCTCCTAACCGCTCTTCTTCCATCTATCTTCCCTTGTATAATAAGTTGAAGAAGTTTGTATTTGTCGTTTCTTAGGACGTGTCCGAGGTATTCGAGTTTTCTTTTTTAACTAGATACATAAGCTCTATTTTCATTCCCATTCTTCTCAATACTTCGTCATTTGTTATCCTGTCAACCCAGGAAATACGTAATATTCGTCTGTATATCCACATTTCGAAGGCCTCTACTTTTCGTACGGTTGCTTGGTATTTAAATAGACTTCTCTGTTGCAGAACACTTTTTTCATTTTGCAAACAAAACTCTCGCCATTTAATTACAGAGATGTTTTGATCCCGAAACGAATCATTAGATCATTTGGATCATTGTTCTCTTGGAAATGCCATCGGAGGAAATGTTTTCTTCGGAAAATGGAAGCATGACATTTTCTAAGATGTCCCTATATCCATATTTTGTCATGATGTTATTGACATGAAATATAGGATCATACCAGGAAAAAAACCCCATACCATTATATTTCCTCCACCATGTTTAACAGTCTTCAGTGTATAGCGAGGATGGTATTATTTTCCTTTTGGTCGCCTTACGTTACGCATACAATCCGAGGAGAAAACATTTTTTTTTATTTCGTCACTCCACAGAATATTCCGCCATTTTTTCACTACTTCAGGTCCGTTCCAACTTCTATGACTTCAGGCAAATTCTGTTCGGGACCTTACGTTCCTAGCTCTTGGGAGTGGAACTTTTCTGGCTAATCTTCCTGGGAGATTGAAGTTCTGTAGTCTCCTGGGGATTGTGCGTGCACTGATTCCATCACCAATTTGTGCACCTATAGTCCGTGACGAAACAAACGGATTTGACTTCGCTAAAAGTAGAATGCGCGCTCAGTAGTAGCTGTGTTTTTTTTTTCGGCCTCCCTCCATTTTGCATTGGCATTGGTTTGCCCTTCCTAGGGCATCTGCTATAAATTTAAAGATTTTACCCTCACCCCTTAACTGCTGAACCGCTGAACTGCCTTTCTTCCGTAGAGCGTAGAGCAGTGGACTTTTCGACCCATCTTAAAATATGATTTAACAAAAAACGTAAACAACAATTGTGATAAAGTGATTAAAAAATAAACTCACCTTTAAAGTTAATCACTTTTTAATAACATTTTTGTAACAAATCCCAAAATTTAAACAATTTAATTAAGCACACCTCTTTTTATGTCCAACTTTTAAAACGTACAAAATGGTATTGAAACAAAATTTAATAAAATACTTACCAGTACACTTAGTAAATGCTTGACGTCATACTAACGGAAATACGCATTTCGTAATAAAAATTTATTTTGTTGCAAGTCTTGTTGGAAAAACAACTGTTATTTAGCAGCAAGAAGAAATCAGCTCCTCACACCTATTTTTTTGACCAGCTGTGTAGATGCTGTGTATCCATATGCAACGCGTGCACAGTTTTGACAAGATACCGAATGCGGGTCTGAAGTAGCCGCAGGTAGCGGATCTCCACAGTTTAAATAAATGCTATATGCCGCATGGATAGCCACACACTCAGACTTCTATGCAATTACGTTCGATAGAATCTTATATACGACTAGCGGACCCGGCGAACTTCGTTTCGCCCCAATTTAACGCCTTCAGATAAACTCCAGAGTGATAATAAAACACAGATAGTTCAAATTTCAATGTGATTTATTTGAATGGAATCGAAATCAGTAAAAAGCGATGTGATAAACAATGTTTTTCGATTTGTTTTCCGGCACAAAAACAAACAACGAAAACGGTTTGCCAACACGCGAACCGTTGCCTGTTCAGCTGACCTTGCGAAAAACAGGGAAATTCGAGATTAATCCCACAGGCTTCCAACGATTGCCTTGCGATTTATTGATTGTCATCGCAAAAGCCAATCGAACGGGTAACTGAATCCGCTTGAATTATAATGGAATATTAGTTGGAATAATCGGAATTCGTGGGATAAGGACTTCCTCTCCTTTGAATTTGCCCTTGATGACCGTCGCTTGAATCACATTGTTCATCAGTTTCTTGACGGACAATGGCGTACCGTTGCACAATTTCGGATGATTCGGATTCCGCAACATGATTATGAATGGTCCTACCTTCAGCTGTATGTACATACATTATGCGGTGGAGTTCCTGGCACATCAAGCGAGTTCATGCAGTTCTCCAACGATTTGACTTTGAATAGTGAAATTAAAGCTATCGACGTCCTTATTCTTCGCTGCTAGTATTGTCCGTTCACTATTTCAATCGAGATTTTTATAATTTTGTGAAATGCCGGGGAACATCTTGGTGATGAGTCCCTCCTTCGAAACGTCAACGGTAATTTGGCCATTGCCAAGCGCCAGCAGGCTAACTTCTCCAGCCAAAATGCACGCAAAACGTCTTTTACCACAATGAATTTCACAATTATCCGAAATTTTCCAAGCTTCACAACGAATTTTTTACCAAATCGGCCCAGCCGTTCTCAATTTTCGATTTTTCCATTTTCCCAACTTTTCCGGAGGGTTTTCCCAGAATTTTCTTTCAGAAGAACCTTCTCTTGGCAATTACGAACAACTGAAACAAAATTTCAGTCAAATATACCCCGTGTGGGTAATGTGAATGAGTTTCACTGTATCGTTAAAAACGTTTTTTCCCGAACGGGGAACTGTTCACTTTGCGATTTTGACGGTACCAAAATATTCTTTTCCGTGAATAGGGGTGATTAAGCCGGGATGTATGTCTCGATAGCTCTTGGAAGACAAGATCGCACTTGTCGATTTTTCGGCACGTTGAACATCATAATAGAGCGAGCCCGTTCCGTTTTTTTTTTTCATAGAAATCCTCCCTGGTAAAAGCGTGTTGATCGATCTTTGCTTTGGTCAATATGGGTTCATTTTTCTCGTAATTTATTGTATCCCTCAACAGTTTTCTTTTTTCCGTGACTACTCTTCTAAGATTCCTGTCGCCTTTTTGGAATTATGTTTTGACATCAAATGATGGAGTATCTAAGCTGCGTATTAGAAATGTGATGAATCCTGGAAATTCTTAGTGTATGTCGAAGAACATTTCTGTTGCCATGATAATTGATGTTAGCTTAGCAATGCCTCTCCAGCTTTCGCTCTCATTATCTTTCTTCGGTATCTTGACCATTTACTGTTGGCTGGCGATTCAAATCCGCATTATAATTATTTTCTTCAAAATTGTTATTTGAAAAATGTATATTGCTTTCTTCCAGATGAAATTCGAACCAGCTGTGAAAAGAAAGTGGAAGAGTTGGTATCACAACTGCAGGACTATGAGCATAAACTTGAAAATTCAGAACGGAATGTCGCCGAACTGCGAAAACAACTAGACACATATTCTGCAGAAAGAACTCACTTGATGGAACTCACTAATAAGTATGAATCGGAACTATCAGAAATTCGTCGTGACAAAAACAGTATTATTGATGAACGCGACTCTCTCCTGAAAGCAATCGAGAGGCAAAACTCAGAACTTGAACGTCTACAGCATGAGGTTAAATCTTGCCAAGGACAACTTAAATCGGCTATCAACAGTAAATGTGAAGCACTAGCACGCATCGATGAAATCGAAAGCAAAGAAACATCACTTGATTACAAGGAAAAGCGCATGGAACAGGAACGCTCAATGCTTATGAATCAAGTACAGACGCTTACCGAAGACTTGAATCGTAATATATCTGATCTTCAGAACATTCGTAGAGAAAATACCGTTAGAAATCTGCAACTAGAGACGAAATTGAACGAAAAAATTGAGGAACTCAAAATTGCCCACACCCAATGCTCCCAATATAAGGAGACCATAGAAAGTCTTTCCACTAGCTCACAAGAGTTGTCCGCAAAAATGCTTGCTCAAAATGAGGAAGCCAACAAGATGATGGATTACTATAAGAAGGAACTACAGGCTAAGACCAAGCTTTCCGAACTATACAAAACGAATTCCGATGAACGTGCTATGGAAAGTAATGAAATGGGAACGGCCATTACTGACTTAAAACGAATGTTGGCCGAAGCAAGCGAACAATATGGCGAGTTGGAAACTAATTTGAAATCAGTGTCTATGAAGCACGAAGAAGAAATCGAAGAGAAAAATAAGTTAATCGAATCCCTAAAAGCTGAAATTGAACATGCCAACGACTTGCTAAAGGAAGTGCAAAGTGAGAATATGGAAAACGCACTTGGAAAGTTAGCACCTTCCGCAGCAGTCGCCAGTCGTCTAATAAAATCAGACATGACACTAACCGAGCTATATTCACTGTATGTAAAAGCAACCGAAGAGTGTGAACATCAAAAGAGAGAGAATAGTCGATTGAACCTCCAAATGAAAACTATTCTCCATGAGCTTGAAGAGCGTGCTCCTCTCTTAAAAAAACAAGAACTTGAGTACGAAAAACTTGTCGAAACCAATAACATTTTGGCACAGCAGCTCGAAGATATGATTATTAAAAAGACAGATAATCAACAGGATTTTGATGAAGCTCAGACAAAAATCAATCACCTGGAACGTGAAAACAAAAAACTCAAACATTCCCAGAGCGATTTAAGTCGCCAAGTTTGCTATCTACTAAAAGAAATTGAACAGGTAAGTAATCCTAATCATAACAAAATATTTGAAATAATTATTATAATTAAATGGCCTTTCAGAGCCGTTGCGGCTACACTTCAGAAGGTCATCAACCACTAAGCAACAATTTGTCTACAGATGAAGTGATTTCCAAGAAGCTGGTAACGTTTGCCAATATCACTGAGCTACATGAAAACAACCAAAAATTGATTTTGTTGGTACGCGATCTCAGCGACAAACTGGAGGAAATTGAAAACGTAAAGCAACAGATAAATGAAGCATCTTACCAGGAAAAAATTGAAAACTACACAAAGAAGATACGAACCATGCAGGACTCGTTGCAAAATCAATCTAAGATGTTGAACACCTACCTAAATAAATGTGAACGTTATAAACGATTGTATTTCGAAGAGTTTGCCAAAAACGCTGGCAGTGCAGCAAAAGCAGCATCTGTCGAAGCTGATGATGAAACTATGGAAATCGGAAACGATAACTCTGCTGCTTCCAACATCAGTAATAAAGATGTATCTGAAAAGGAAAAACGCATTGCTGACCTAGAAAAGCAACTAATCGAAGTCAAGGAACAGTCGAAGTCTTTCAAGGAGCAGTATGAGTACTACACTCAAGAGAAAAAGAACAACGAGAAAATCATGAACGATCAATTTGATTCTATGCGCACCGAAGTACGTGAATTAACTGCAACTAATTGTAAACTTATGTCGACTGTCGAATACAATAAGGAACAGTTGAAAATACAGCAGAAGAACATTAATACGTACAAACAACAAATCTCTGCACTAGAAGATAGGAACAAAAACTATGAAAACACAATTATCAAACATGAGCAAACAACTTTGTACTTGAAGGACGAGATCTTAAAATCTCAGAAGAACCTGTCGGCGGCAGAGTCTGAACTCAATCACTTACGACAAGAAACGCGTCTTCTTAAAGATGCTGCATCACGTCTGCAGTCTGAAAAAGAAGGATTCCATCGAGAAAGGCAAAATCAAAATCTGCTCTTAAATAATTTGGAAATGATCAAAGCCAGTTTTGAGCGATCAGAAATGGAAGGCCGTGCACGTTTGGAAACCCGATTGGACGAGACGTCCAGAGAGTTGTCCGCTCAACGTCGTCGTTACCAAGAAGAGCAAGACCGTTTCAGAGAACTTGCCGCTGACTTGAAGCGCCAAACTGACACTGCAAAAGAAAGGATGGAAGAAGAGAAGCACGTTGCCGATAAGTTGCGGTCTGAAATGTTGTCCTTGCGTGATGAATTGAATGCAAAGGCAAAACAGATTGATGATCTCAGCAAAAAACTACAAGAAAGTCTAGCGCCAACTAAAAACGATAATCCAATAGCAATAGCTAATAAAAAAGTACGTGAGTTAGAATCCAAACTCGATGAATACCAACTCGAAATACAATCGCTTAATAACGAGTTAGCGAAATCGAGAGAGCATGCAGAGCAGTACTTTAAAATCTCGCAGAGCGCTGAGAGTGAAATCAAGAACATACACGAACTCCACACCAATTATGTGACAAAAGCTGAAGCTGATATTAAAGCTCTAACACAAATAGAAACCAATCTTAAATCGCGTATCGAAGAACTTCAGACTGAGATTCAACTACAAGCTGTAACTGAAGCACAAAATAGCGGAATCAATAATCCTGTTCAATTGCAGAAGACCCAATCAGAACTTAAGGAAACACTTCAGAAACTAAACGAGTGCAACCGAGAATTGAGGAATGTACGATCGGAATACAATACACTTTCGGAATCACTCAATTCAGTTGAGCAGAAGTATGCGAATGAAATGGTGCTACACTCGGCCGACATTCAGGAACTAGCTAGAGTCAAGGCAGAGTTGTCTAAGGTAAGATACTATTTATTTTCTTACATCCAAGATTTTAAGTGAGTGGTTATTTCTTGTTCGTGTAAACAATGTGAGATGTAATTTCCTCTAAATGAATGGGTAACACGGACATCTCATTATGTACTTTTTTAACAGTGGGGCTCCGATTAACTGTCACTCCGGTTAACCAATTCAAACCTATTTTTGTTGCCCTTTTGCAGTCGCCCGAATTTGGGAAACAATCGATACTAGACGGAAATAGGTTCATCGGCTACCATGCTATTATCTCAGCCGTTGACCATTGCCTGCAGTTCTTTGTTGGTTTCTCAAGCATAAGGACTAGAAATCAGCCCTATTTCCAGAATAGCTAATTTGGTTGCTTATTCCGGCAGCCGCTTGGTCCCCCTCTTGCTTTACCCGTCCTCTACCACGGACAGATGCGAAATAGAGATTTTCACCTCCATTCCATTGCTAATTGGCATTGGCGTTTTATAGAACATTCCAATTGCTTTAGAGAACAGGACACAAATTAATCTTTCCTTATTACTCTAGTAACCTATAGAGATATCGAGTTCATACAAAGAACAGATTGTGGCTCCGTGAGTACTCAATGTTATCAGCAGTTTCTCAAATTTGTTTTCCACCTTAAAGAAGACGTTAATCAGCCCAAGTCGAACAGAGAAACCAGTAGGCAGATCACTTTGGGCTATTCCAAAAAGCGAACATGGGTGAACATTATTCTTCTAGTTTTTCCACTTAAATGTCAATAAGTTCCAGGTTTTTCCAATTCAAATTTCCAGACTCAGTCAGCTGTTTCAAAAAATTTGAAAGTTGTTTCTCGGCATAGATTGCAAAATATTTTGTTGTTAAATGCTGAACGGTAGGAAGCAAGAGAGCAAGACCTAAAAAACCAACTGAAAATTAATAAAGTATTAAGCAGGCCCTTGGCTAGTCCCGGGTTGTTATTAAAAGGTCAACAAGTGCTACAAATTGTTGGACAGTGGTATGAAACAATTGGTTCACTAAAATAGATTATTTTTACTAAATACTTACATTTTACTTGTATTCGCTAACAATCCGACACAACCACCTATCGATTTTAAAAACGAAATAACATCCGTCATATATACACCTAAAAACGAATTGACATTTGGAAAGTACATACTTTTGCTTTCCATAAATGGGCAAATGGAAAGCAAATCGCTTTTGAGAATAGGAAAATACAAATCCGCCACTAAAAGCGGTCCGCCGCGCTTTATGGAATAGGCCTAGAGTGATCGGAATTCTATTGGTACGTGAAGCAAAAACAAACAATATTCATTTGTAATGCAAGAAGAACATTTCTTTTATAAATTGAACAAAGCATGAACAATTTTCAAAGACAATAAAAAGCCATATATGTACATACTTTTTTATATACATACAAATACATACTATTCCTTCTATGAAATTTGCCTCCCACAATCTTTTGATTTTTTGAAAGATCCAACAATCTTTATACATACACTCCGTCTCACTTGATTACGAACAGGAATTTTTTTGTTTTAATTTTACTATATTTTTCAAATCCTTCGCTAATCCAGGAAAAACCAAATGCACAAAGAATGAAGGATATATTATGTTTATATTGTAGAAAAAAATGGGATTAAGTTTATAAATGTAACTTTTATGACCCATTTCCCAAAAATTTTGTCTCACTTGATTACGAACAGTGGCTTAATCTACCTGTTAGAAGCTTAAAAGGTAAAATAAATACAAAATTTGTTTGTATAATTAAATAATGCTTTTATTCAAAGAGTAACAATAGTTTTTAGTAATGGTTACTACCTTCTGATCGCTAAATCACTTCAAGTTGCCTGCTGTGTAGAGATTCATGGAGTGCTGTCAAATAATCTAGCGAAACTTCGGACCAGGCTCGTTTTGTGGCTCCATCATTTCTTCCGTTTTATGATATTGCTTTCCTCCTTCGTAGACTTTTCTTTAAAGCCAACCCCAAAAGTTTTCCATGAATTTATTTGTGGTTTCCTCTTCGTTTTTTCATGGCCAATATGGCTGGCCTTCTGTATCACGCGATGAACAGCCGATCTGCTAGCTGTAACTCCAGTTACTGCCTTAATTTTAGCCTTGAGAGCCTTGAACTTGAAGCAGCTCTCAGTATCGCCCGCCTTTCCTGACATGTTATTGCTTTGCTGACTCTTCCTTTGCGGACGCCGCAGTTGATCCATACACGTGCACATAATCGTTTAATTACATGTTGCGCGATACGTTTTTTTTTTTTTTTTGTATTTGTTTATTGATTTATTACAGTTTTCTGCTATACATAACGAATGAATATTCCTCCCATTTGGATTTTTAGATACGCGAACAGATTTCCAGTTTACAAGAAGGACGAGACCAAGCTGTTAATGCGCTGAATGAGAATAAAAAATCGTTAGATGAAACGGAAAATTTATTGCGCAAAGAAAAAGAAGAACTCGAAAGCAGGCTTACAGATTTAGATCTGCAAAATAATTCACTACATAATCAAATACAGGCCCTTACTTCAAAGCTTGCCGTTCTTAGTAACTCCAATGTTCATTCCATGGCAAACGAATCTCTCAATGAGTCTACATCATCTGAGATTAATAAATCGCTCGCCGAAGAAGATGTCAAAAACAATGACCAATTGTTGCAAATTATCAAATATCTGCGCAAAGAGAAAGACATTGCCGTTGCCAAGGTAGACATTCTAAAATCCGAAAATGTTCGACTTCTGTCAGAGCATACTATATCTCAAAAGAAAATAGATGAATTGAATGGTTTCTTAAACCAAGAGCGTACTAAATCGGAGACAGTAATTGTAACCGCAACCCGTCATGAAGAAATATTGCGCAAAATTGAAACACTAAATGCTATCACCGATAGCAACAGAATACTCCGTGAAGAACGCGACACACTGTCTGCTCGCGTTAAAGAGCTTAACGACCGTACTGGTAAAATCGAGGATGAACTGTTTCCATTGCAAAAGCAAAACCGGGAATTATCTTCTAAAATTGAAGAGTTATCCACTGAAAATAACTCATTGCGCACTGAAGCTATCAAATGGAGACAAAGGGCAAACCTCCTGATAGAAAAGAGCAACAAGAATCCAGAAGAATTCAAGCGGCTCCAGGCAGAGAGAGAAAATCTTGCCAAAATGTTAACAGCCGAAAAGGACATTCTCCGGCAAGCTAATGAAGAACTGAACCTAATTAAAAGCGACAAGACTAAGATGGAGCTTGAAATCGCCAACTTTGGTCGTCAATTGCAGAGCCTAACTGAAGAGAAAAAGAAACTAACGGATGACTTCAACTTGCTGAAACAGCAGAACTCTCGATTGACGCAGGAAGTCATGGAATTAAAAAATCAACTTCTACAAAAAGAGGAAAGTATCCAAAAGATTACAGAAGATGTCGAATCAAAGGACGCTCAACTTCTTGATTCCAAGAACAAGGAGATTCAAATTAGAAAAATTGCTAAGCGTTACAAGGACTCGTTTATTGAGCTCTCAAATAAAATGGCGACCAACACAGAGGCAAATGCGACTGCAGAAAGTTTGTTGGTAGCAGGAAACCCAGGCGACAGCGGCCCATCAACTGCCACCAAGGCAGACAATGAAAAGGAATTGAAGGAAAATATAGATCAGTTAAATGCTGTTATTAAATCTATACAAGAAGAAAATGAAAAGATGCGCAAAGAAAATGATGAACTACGAGTAGTTGTGGAGAAGGATGAACGAGGAAAGCTTCTCTTGAGGGAAGCCAAATCCAGAATAATGAGCCTCACTGAATCTAAGAATTTGGTAGCTCAAGAACTAGCACAAACGAAGGCAAAGCTTCAGAATCTGAAGCTTTCGAATGAAGATCATGATTCGATCATTACCGGCATTAAAACTCAATATGACGAAAAGCTTTCCCGGCTTGAGAAAGACTTGTTGGAACAAACTGCTGGCAATAAAGAAATCGTTTCCAGATTGACGCGTGAAAACGAGTCATTACTGATGCGCATCAACCAACTGAATCGGCAACTTGGCTTGCAGCAGTCAGCAAAGCCCTCAACCAGTTCAAGCGCAATTTCCGATAAAAGCTGCATTTCAGAATCTTCTCCACGCACAGCTAATGTAAAACCAATGTCGGGATCTGGTAGTCAACAGTCCGCAACGGTTACGCCATGGAGAGGAAGCGATACCCCGTTGGCTAGCATTCGACCGATTTCAGTACAAAATAGCAGAACAGCAGCGGTTTTGCCCACAAGTCAAAACAGCAGTATTAGTGTGGGACAAGGATCAGCTTCAGGCAGTAACACTGCATTAGTGCCACCACAACAACAGGTTCATACAACCGGAACCAATGTAGAGTCTATGTCATCTTCACCAACTAGCTCGCACACCGATTACATGCCATCCACAAGTTCGGCGGCCGTGGCTGTGGCTGCTATACCCCCAATGGGAGCATCTGCTGCTGAATGCTCGCAAGAAGCCGAAAGCATTCCTTTGCAGAACAATGAATCACAGGTAATCGTGAGTGGGGGACAACAGCAAGTAGTTGCGCTTGTATCCCCACGAGTTGAAGGGTCGCAGAGTGCGCCCCCCGCAGTTCAGAGCCAGCAAGAACCGAATAATCAACCCAGTACTTCGGGGACAACCAGTTCATCGCATGTATCCATAAGCAGCCATCGTCATGCTTCTTCGAGTAGCAATGTAACTACCACTCAAGCGAGTGGTCATAAGAGGCCGAGGGATGTTGAAGGCGACAGTTCCACCACTAGCACCGCTGAGGAAGAAAAGTCGAAGCCTTTAAACAAACGGACACGTACGCACACCGGTGAGGCAATGGGCTCACAAGTCGGCGTTTCAGAATCTGGAATAGATGTGGAGTATCAAGTACCCACATCTTCACAACGCGACCAGGAAGACGACATTGTTATAGTGGATTCTGAGGAAGATGAGGGAATGGTTGACGAAGGAAATGCTGAAGCAGATGATGGCCCTGCTGAAGACGGAGAAAACGAGGGATATGAAGATTCGTACGAGCAAGATCAAGATATGGATGAAAATGAATGTCCCGAAGTTGACGAAAGCAATATTCAGGCAGACAATGAAGTGGAAATTGATGAGTGCATGGATGCGCCCGTCGAGTGCACCTCCGATAATCAAGTTGATCCCGAAGCTAGTACAAGCGTCAATCAAGACAACAATCAACAAAGTCAAGCTATAAGTAGTGGAAGTTGCGAGTCTGCTAATGTAGCACAAACCTCATCCTGGAAACAAACAGCAACATTATCCCGCCAACAGAAGGCTACTCTCATGATGTTGCAACAGGGAATCGAAGGTGAAGCAGTTGAAGACGCAAATACACCACAGTTTAGTGGCCACAGATCTGACAGGTATTTGTTTTGGCATACTGTTAATTTTATGACTTATTTTCTTATATTAGTTACAGTGAAAGTGTTAGCTCCCCACATGGATCGAAATTTGTGTTCTCTGAGTCAGCACACCTAGAAGAAGAGGGAGATGTTAAAATTGATCCTGTCGAGGATGCTGGAGGAGATGAATTCTTGCCAGACAACTATACCGAAAAGAAAGCTGACGAAGCAACAGAAGCATCAGACGACGCAAAAAAAGCATCCGGTAGTTCAAGTGTTAGCACAGCTGATGAAAGAGAACCAGAAGCCGCACAAATAGCATCAGCTGCATCACGAGAAAATTCCCACAATGTAGACTCTGAAAGTATGTCGCTACTGTTTGTTTGTGTTTATTTTTGTAAATCAGTAACATTTTTATTGATAGGCCGAGGTGGTGCCACACAGTCAGGATCAGAAATACAGCAGAATCAAATTGAAGGCACAGCCGCTGAAGATAGTGAGGGTGTTGACGCAGTTTCCTCTGAAGGCGAAAAAGCAACCGTGGAAGAAGACTTAGAGGTAACTTAAATCAATCGGTGGTCATTTGGACTTCTAAATTATTTTACTTCGTTTAGGAGGAAGGGCGCGAAGCAGAGGCTTCAACATCACCATCCATAAACACCAGATCAAAGACGACACGCGGCAACGTACCTACAAGGCGGCCGTCCAGAGGATATCAAAGAGGCGGCAGACCAACACCAATAGTTTGGCAAGGTTAATTCAAAAATGTTTACTTCGCCAGTGGCTGTAACAGTTTTTTCGTTGTTATTTCAGATCAATCAGGAAATCCCCGTAACCCGTCACCGAATATGAGAAATAACCAGGATCCAGGTAGTCCTTCTCGTGGATTCCAAAACCAACGGGCTCAAAGGGCACGTCGCATGCGACGTCCCAGTGGCGTGAACTATGGAAATATGCGATATTCATAGATTTTAAGTTAAGATAAAAATAATATGTTACCGTGATGCTGTTTTCTTTAAAAAGAAATACTAATTCCATTACACACTCAATGACTATTTAACTATTTTACTGAACAATATTTGGTGACGACTTACATAATTCTTAAATACATATTAATGACTGCCGAACATTATGTGTATTATTTTTATTACAGTTAACAACTATTGGAATCAATATCGAACTGGAGGCTGGTTTAAGGGTAGTGATGAGATTACATATATGAGAACACAAGCGTCCTCACTCTAGCCTCTCACTATCAATTCCTACTCTCACCTCCACGTTCGTGTCTTGAGATGGGGTAATCAACCCCTGTGGAAGGTCGTTGGTGGCATCGGACGAAAGAGGGGGGAGGGGGTGTTTTCTGACTAAGGCTTACTTACTCTCAGGCGGCAGCGGATGAATTCCAAAGTTGGAAATAACGCCGGCGTCTACAGTTCCAGTCAGGTGGAACTAAAGTGTAATCCCTATATGAGCTGCTTCGACATATTTGAATATCAGGGGCCAGATTATGTAAGACGAAAACGATCGAACGCTATCGTTTCGACCATAGCAGTCTCTGTCTATTGCCACAGATATGATAGAGACAGGTTTAGTGAAAACGAAAGCGGTTTTCGTTTCGTTTTTCACAGAATCCCACCCCAATTCTGCAGGGATTTCCACCACTGGGCCAGGGTGTTGGAAAAGAGTCAGTGGCGGACGAGCCCTCAATAGGTCAACGGCAGCGCTTATATCCCAAATTGGGTATGACATCGGAATTTCGTCTCACTCTTACACATCATTAGCCTTAACTGTGGAAAACGGATCTTTCTGTCTGCAGTCATGTAAAATCGCGTGGCGTAGTAATGTAAAGCCAGCCAAATGTATTCAAAGAATATTTGTTGCTTGGTTTGGGCAACATTATTTACAATTATGTAGGGGTTCACCTACCTCGGAGTAAACATGAACTCCACGAATAACACCCTAGTGGAGATCCGGCGAAGAATTACCCTACCATTGCTACTTCGGTATGGCAAAACAATTGGGGTTAAAAACTCCTTTTTGGTCCTGTTTGCGAGGAGGGCGAATGAAGGAGAAGATACAACCGCGAACTCTATGAGCTGTACCAAGATGTGGATGTATTGTAAAAAGCCAAAATACGTCGACTACATTGGCTCGGGCACATCGAGCAAATTGACAATAATGGTCCAGCTAAGAGGATTTTCGAATCCCAGCCCCCAGGTTCGAGAAGACAAGGAATACCGAGCCTCCGTTTCAAAGACCAAGCCATCGGGGATGCCAGAGCGCTTGGTCTGGACAACTGAAAGCAGCGTGTCCGGGATCGTAGAGGATGGAAGGCTGCAGTGTCTCAGGCAGAGACTCTTGAAGGGTCGGGATAAGTATAAGTAACTGGAAAAAATTTGGAACGAGCCACTTAGCTAGCCATATTTAATGCCCCTATTATGTAAGACAACTACAACTAAAGTTGAGTTGTCACTTGGTTTTATTTAATTCAAAATTCGATATTGTCCGTATTGTAATACACAACCTTGATAGAAAAGTTGTCTGTCAAAACACAACAAAGATGGTAGTGGTTGTCTATAAGTTGATAGTTAGTTTGGGTTGTGTGAAAGTTGAGTTGAATTGAAGACAACTCAACTCAACTAAGTTGAGTTGTCTTACATAATAGGGGCATAAACTTATGAATAGAGTGCAGTAGAAAAGGCTAGGCACTGAAACCACTGGCGCTTAACCAGCGATCGTCACGACAATTGTTGACTGATTTTGGCTATTCACCCTTATTGAATGTCATTGTCGTCCACGACTCTAAAAAAAACGAACCGACTGTTTTGTATTGGCGACAAAAAATAAACGACATTTGTCGCGGGAGCGATCGACAAATGTATTGCGAGAGACGTTTTGTGACGCCGGCCGTTCGTCGTTGAAATGATACATTTTTTCGTCGATAATTTTGAGGACGACTGTATGATGAATTGTAAATTTATATAATTTTTACCACTCACTAAGTGGGGCAAATCCAATGGATTGGATTTTGTTCTCAATAACCGCATGACGATATCGTTTCGACGATAGTCTTGCATCACGTAGGTAACATTGAAAATCGCTATCTTCTCGACGAAATCGTTTCAACGATCCAACATTTGCTTCTTTTATCTACCTCAATAGTCGACAGAACACAATAGCGTTTACACGATATCTAAATCTGTTTTTAGATTGGAGTCTGGTGAACTTGTCTTTTCAACACTTTTATAAGCGTCAGAAAATCATCCGAGGATAATTATGTAGCCCAATTGACATACGGCCCAAAACATCAATTTTGTTTCTAATAAATGAGGAAGAAAACGAAAATTGCAAACATACGAAGACTGAGACAACAAATATGGAAGAGAGGCTGCTTGTATCAACATTATTACTATACGTTTGCATGAGCTAATTAAAAGATCGACCGTATTAGATTTCCTTAAATTGCCTCTGAGAGCTTGTTTAGTATACCGGATGACCGTTTATTCGGTATTTTGTAAATAATTTTTCCATGGCACACGCACAAAACTATATTTTTTAAACCAATTTTGAATCATGGAACACCAATAAATTAGAGCTGAAATGAAAGTTTTTAAAGGAAATGCGCAACAAAAAGAAAAACATCACCAGCACGAGCGAAACAAATTGCTGCAATAATTAAACACGATTTTCATTCTTTTCAAATAGAAAATATAATCCGATTTTTCGGACTACAACGCGAAAAACTATATTAAAAGCAGTGAACACATAGGTCTATTTAAAAGAATACTCGAAATAACTGAACGTATACGTTTATTTGCAAATTTGTGATCACTCTATTTACGATTCCACCACGAAAATTATATTTCCAAAGAAAAAAAAAATTCGCAAGCTCTACGCAGCCTCTAAACTCAAATTTTTGTGTTTAAGTTACGCGGCCTTAAATCTACGTTGCTTAAATTCGAAAAATGTTTATAAATAACGTTTTCCTGCGTAAGGACATTTTAGAGGGTGCGTAAAGTTAAGCAGCCTCTACGACACTTTTATAAAAAATACGGCTGTCTCACATGATGAATTTATATGATTTTCCATTGGGTACATCAGATTTTTATTTCAGATCTCAGATTTTTCGTGGCAAAATGGAGCATCAAAGCAGATTGATCTGATTTTGTAAATGTATTAACGCGTTTTTTGACAGTACATCGGGTGTGCAAATTGTTTTCGCCTGTCGATGGAAACATACGAAATGGATAATCATATCGACGAAGAAACGAAATCTACAGATGACGAGGAAGGAGAATAAGATGACGAAGATGATAGCAATTTGTTGAAATATATAAATCTGACTCTCTGATGTAAACCTATCACATTAATGTACAATCACTTCGTTCATCTCTTCTAAACCTTTTTTGTATTGTCTCTTTCTTCTTCCGGCCTCTACCTTTTTTGCTTCTCCAATAAAGTTGTCTGCCATTTAATTATTCATTAACATAACACGTTTTGTTTTACTCAATCCCAACAGGTTATGAGCTCAAGAGAGTTAAAATAATTAATTAGTTCAAGATTTGTTGAAATGGCATCATCAACTTCAGGCTTT
The DNA here is from genome assembly GCA_955612985.1 of Cheilosia scutellata. Classification (NCBI taxonomy): domain Eukaryota; kingdom Metazoa; phylum Arthropoda; class Insecta; order Diptera; family Syrphidae; genus Cheilosia; species Cheilosia scutellata. The sequence goes on along the minus strand of OY015314.1, from coordinate 28,682,618 downwards.
CAAGTGGAAAAACTAATTGGCCGTGAAAACTACGCCTCATGGTCATTCGCAGTTAAAAATTATTTGCAGCACGAGGAATTGTGATACTGTTCAAGGGATATATCCTACATCTGGAATGAACTCGAAGCTGGATGTGAAAGCAAAAACAAAAATTATTTTGCTAATTGATAAAATCAACTATGTTCACATTGAAGATGCTGAATCTTCCAAAGAAGTTTGGGACAAATTAAAGGCAGCTTTTCAGGATTCTGGATTAACGCGAAGAGTTGGATTATTGCGGCAATTAATAACAACACGACTGGATTTAAGCGAGAACATTGAGGACTATGTCAGCAAAATTGTGTCGACAGCTCACAAATTAAAAGAGATCGACATGCCGGTTAGTGATGAATGGATAGGGACGTTGCTGTTGGCTGGTCTGCCCGAGGAGTTTTCGCCGATGATAATGGGCATCGAAAGCGCTGGGGTGAAAATTACATGCGATGCAATTAAAACTAAATTATTGCAGGATGTTTAAAAAGCAGGTGCTCCAGGTGCTTTGTTTTCTAGGACAAAAAAGAAACAAAGTTCTTCAAAAGGATTCCGTTGTTTTAATTGTAATCGCTACGGTCATCGAGCATCAGCTGACTGCACAGTGAAAGTTCATGAAAATAAACCGAAGTCCCAGAGTGGTTTGTGCATAGTTTTTGTTGCTGGTGCAATCAATCAAAATGATTGGTTCATTGATTCCGGCGCAAGTATGCACATGAGCATGCGGAGGGATTTATTTAATCAAATTCATGAATCACCAGTCAGAGAAATGTTTGTGGCTAACAAAGAGAAGCTCAGTGTTGAAGGTGTTGGCTATGTTAGCATTGAAATAATTGATGAGAAAGGTAGGGTAAAACAAGTCACCGTTCATGATGTACTTTTTGTACCGAATTTGACAACAAATTTACTGTCCGTCAGTCAAATTATACAAAAAGGCCATTCTGTCAATTTCTGCCGTGATAAATGCAACATATTGTCAAATGGAAAAATATTTGCAACCGCACGGCTGCTAAACAACATGTTTAAACTTGATTGCCCTAAAAGTCAAGTATGTATGGTCACCGGAGGAGTATCTGAAGCTGAGCTTTGGCATGCTCGAATGGGCCATTTGAACTTTAAAGATCTCAAGACGACAACAAATATCGTAAATGGAATGATCTTCAGTGACAAATCAACGGAAAATTGTATTCCATGTATCAAAGGCAAGATAGCGAGAAAACCCTTCAAAACTTTTGAGACGCGTACAACAGAGTTACTTCAGCTAATACATTCGGACTTATGTGGTCCTATGGAAGTGTCATCAATTGGTGGAGCTAAGTATTTTCTCACCTTTATAGATGATTTTTCGCGTAAAGTTTTTATATATTTATTGCAGACAAAAACGGAAGTACCAGCATTGTTTGCTCAGTTCAAAGCAATGGTAGAAAATGAGACCGCCCATCAAATAAAATGCTTGCGTACTGACAACGGCACAGAATTCTGCAACCGGGAATTGTCAGAAGTCTTACAGAAGAATGGAATTCGTCATCAGACAACTGTCCCGTACAGCCCCCAACAAAATGGACTCGCCGAGCGCATGAATCGTTCAATCGTTGAACGTGCACGATGCATGCTGTTTCATGCTGGGCTGGACAAGCCATTTTGGGCTGAGGCTGTTGCAACTGCCGTGTATGTCATTAACCGTTCTGCTTGTTCTGCAATTCCTGATCGAACACCTCATGAGGTCTGGTCAGGTGAAAAACCGGATTTAAGTAATCTGCGAGTATTTGGGTCAAAGGCGTTCGCACATGTTCCGAAAGTGAAAAGATCAAAATGGGATGCTAAAGCTCAAGAACTAATCTTTGTCGGTTATTGCGAAGATACCAAAGGGTATCGTTTGTTGAACCCAGTTAATTTCCATATTGTGAAGAGCCGTGACGTAAAATTTTTTGAAAATAATTTTAATCAAAATCATCAAAAGACTTATTCTGAATCGAGACAAACTATTAACCTTGATGTAAGTACTGCTGCAGTGGAGGATGATGAGGACGATGAAGATGAACTAGGTTCTATGGATACCTCTACAGTAGATGACGTGGTTAGCGATTCTTCGGAATATTTTGATCCAAATTCAACAGTCACGAATGATGCACCAACTGATCGGATGAGATCAACAGTTTTAAGTACACCGGATGACGTCGAACTTCGTCGATCGTCGAGGATTCCAAAACCAATTACTTTGGACGATTACTATTTGTACTCAGCGGAAACAGATCTTACCAATGATCCACAATCAGTCAGCGAAGCATTAAGATGACCAGATGCAGTACACTGGAAACTAGCAATGATGGATGAGTATAAATCCCTCATTAGCAATAACACCTGGTCATTAGCAGACTTGCCTGACAATGTCAAGCCCATAAATTGCAGATGGATCTTCAAAACTAAACGAAATGATGAAAACGTAATCCAGCGCTATAAGGCACGGTTGGTCATCAAAGGTTGCTCACAGAAACCAGGGATTGATTATCAAGAAACATATTCTCCCGTCATTAGGTATACGTCAATTAGATATCTCATATCGATTGCAGCACAATATGATCTTGAAATTGAGCAAATGGATGCAGTGACCGCGTTCTTACAAGGCGATTTAACTGAGGAAATTTACATGGTGCATCCCGAAGGCATAACGAAAACACATAATGGTAAGTTTTGTAAATTAAACCAAACAATTTATGGTCTTAAACAGGCTAGTCGAGAATGGAATAAGAAGTTGGACCAAGCACTGAAACAAATGGGTCTCAATCAGTCAAAACTCGATCCGTGCATTTATTTCGATTTATCAGACACCAAAATGTTTTTTATTGCCGTTTACGTTGATGACCTGTTAATTTTTAGCAATAACACGGAATTAAAAACTAAAATCAAAGCTGAGCTGAAACAAAAGTTTGTAATGAAGGATTTGGGTGAGGCGAAAAATTGTGTTGGCATCAGAATTACGCGTGATCGACAGAAACAGGAAATATATATTGATCAGATGTCGTATACGAAACAAATTTTAAAGCGTTTTAATATGGATGAATGCAATCCAGTATCTACACCATTCGACATTAATCAAAAACTTACAAAACCCCAAATAATAGATTCTCATTGTAGCGGCTACGAAACTATGTATTCCCTACCAAGAAGCTGTCGGAAGTTTATTATACTTAGTACAAGGTACACGACCAGACATCGCATATGCAGTTAACTATTTGAGCAAGTTTAATAATCATTTTGATAAATCGCACTGGACAGCTGTGAAGCGGATTTTCAGATATTTACAAGATACGTTGACCGCGAAAATCACTTATTCAAAAACAGGAAACGCGAGTATGATCGGATTTTGCGATGCAGATTTTGCTGGTGACGTAGTCGATAGGCGATCATGTACAGGATACGTTTTTGTTCAACAAGGCGGTGCTATTAGCTGGAACAGCAAACGACAGTCAACTGTATCATTGTCAACGACAGAAGCCGAGTATATGAGTTTGTCAACGGCTGTACAAGAAGCGGAGTGGTTACGACAACTGAAGGACGACTTCTGGAAAGAACATCGTGGGAAGGTTGTTGTTTATTGCGACAACAAAAGTGCTTTGAGTCTGGCAAATACGGATGCCTATCATGCCAGATCTAAACATATAGATGTTCGTCATCACTTTGTACGTGATAAGGTGACATTGGGACACGTACATTTGGAATACATAAGAAGCGAGGATATGGCTGCTGATATTCTTACCAAACCAGTTCCAAGCCAAAAGCATTACAAGTGTGCGAAGATGATGGGACTTACTAACTTCAAGTCAGCTTTAAGTGGAGGTGTTGAAATATATAAATCTGACTCTCTGATGTAAACCTATCACATTAATGTACAATCACTTCGTTCATCTCTTCTAAACCTTTTTTGTATTGTCTTTTTCTTCTTCCGGCCTCTACCTTTTTTGCTTCTCCAATAAAGTTGTCTGCCATTTAATTATTCATTAACATAACACGCTTTGTTTTACTCAATCCCAACACAATTACTCCAAAATTAAGTCCATGTCCATTATTTACACTTTTGTTCTGAATAATTGCTTTTCAAGAGGCTATTATTAATTTTGTTGTGAAAACAAATTCTGAACGGTGATCTAGATCAAAATCAAATACTGATTTTTTGTCCCAATGGAAAACCATATTAGTGATCGGATTGACTGCATTCAATTTCGATCCAATCAGTGTTTACAAGGGATTCAATTCGAATTGAATCCCTCATGTAAACGTGGTATATGATTCTCTTTTTACAATAATTGAAATGCTGCCACTGCATGAGTTCGTCCGATCCGAAGGTATCTAAAAGTCTTGGATGTTAAATGAAACATTTAAATGATTTAAAATAAATATCACATCATTGATTTATCTATCAGTGAGGGAAGCAAAACGCGTTGCAAAATTCGTAAACGGGTTTTTTTTTCGTTCACTTGGTTTTGACTTTTAATATAATTAAAAACAAATGAAACAAACAAACCTACGTTTTGCGGTAAAGAGTGGAAGTGGAAGTATCCACTTGCTTCCAAACTTTGCATTGGTTATCGAATCGTTAAATAATTATAGAAGAAAGTACTAGATCCTTCTTGATGCCAGAAACAGAATGTTGGAATGTCGTTGGGAAATGGACATAAATTACCATTAGTACCTATTAAATAATAGGAACACAGTTTATTAGAAGTTTTTGAATTACTCGTAGGCTAATGACTCGAAACGATTTACTTACTAAGTGTATAAACAGTACAATAAATTCTTTACCTTTCGCCTTTATTATCGTCGTCGTCCACAACACAAAACGACGCGACTGTAGTATTGGCGACAAAAAATAACTGACTTCTGTCGCGGTATCGATCGACAAAATATCGTCTGAAATGTCGAAGAATGTGGACTGCATTTTCATGATCGTCGGTAAGTATTGCGTGAGTCGTTTTGTGACTCCGTCTTTCGTGGAAATATACATTTTTGTTGTCGATAATTTTGCGGACGACTGTGTGATCAAGTGTTAAAAAAGGTTGTGTTTTTAATGAACGAAAAGACAGTTATTTTTCAGAATGAAAGAAATAAAAGAAAATTTCAATATTTTGGTGAATTTTTTCTTTGGCAAACAAAAAAATTCACAGCCTTATCCACAAACCACATACCTAGCTTGTTTTCTATGTTTCCATGTGGTTTGTGGCTTTATCTCTGAATTGTCTTCGGCCACATTCTATAGTCTAAAATACATTTTAAATCTGAAGATACATGTGAAGTCTGTTAATTTTAATTGGGATCACAGAATCACAGAATCCGTCGTATTCGGAATTTTGCTAAAAATCCCGAAAGAACTATCACAGCATTTAATTCGTAGCAAAAATTTCCACTACAATCACAGAATCCATCGTATTCGGAATTTTGCTACAAATCCCGAAAGAACTAGGTATCACAGCATTTAATTCGTTGCAAAAATTTCCACTACAACGGATTCTGTGATAGTTCTTTCGGGGTTCGTAGCAAAATTCCGAATACGACGGATTCTGTGATCACCCAGATTGTTTTTTAATTAGGTAATTCAGCAAGTAATAAAAAAATATTAAGTTGTCGACTGAAATACGAAAGCACATGTGTCATAAGTTCGTGGAATGTAAGAGATCAGAGAGCCGTGTCGTTTCAGCCTTTCAGGGTTTCAGGTGACTGTCCGTCTCCGTATTGAGCATATTTATGCAGAAACCACTTCTGCAGACTGTTAAATGTCGAGGACTACCCAAATTTCACTGTCTGAACGTTGATTTCCATTCCCCCAACCAAAATTAAATGAGGATAGATATGTCTAAACTTAAGTCCAACAAGGCTGCTGAACCAGATGGGCTGCCTGTAGAACTATTTAAGACAGGGAGAGGGAGTATTAGTCTCTTTAACATAGCATAAAGATCTTCTCTGTCATACTGTTTGAAAGCGTAAAACCATTTATCGAGACGATTGGCTCCTACCAGCCAGCGCCCAGTAAGTCCTTAACTCAACCGACCAAATATGCATTCGCACCATGGCAGAACCTGTATAAAACGCAATGTCCACATCGATATCCACCAACTGATTATCGATTTTAAATGCGCATATGACAGCATTTATATAGAGAGCAATTCCTAGTTTTGGCGACGAATGACGATGGATGGATAACACTCTCCATTAAGGCTTACCGAGGCATTTGATCTGAAACGCATATTTTTGTCACGTAAACGTCTTCTTGAACATAATCATACTTGAGAAAATAGTGCAAAACTCACAAGTCAACACCAGCGAGGCACAATTTGTCACAAGTGTATACAACTATATGTACATACTACTTGCATACGCCGATATCATTGACAGAGCGGGCAGAACTCGGCGAGCTGCCATTGGCGCGGGTTGCAAATGTTGGGACAGGCGAGAAAAAATGGTTTAGGAGTAAACGAGAGTAAAAAGTATGTATGTGTATATGCTGTCAGCAATACATCGATGAATCAAACTGTTAAGGCACAAATCCGTTCTCGACCACGCCACTGAAGCAATCCATGTTTGCAGAAAAGAAAGCTTCGTCGTGCTAACGTAGTCAACAATTATCTTTTAATCAGCTGTAGATAATACATAATACCGACCGTCGGTATTGTTCCATCGTCCGCAAATCGTTTCCAAGTACCTCATGAAATTTATCAGACCGACACAGTCAGCGAACTTCAGCAACTATTTATCTTAAATTAATAAAATCCTTCTGATTGAATAAACAAGAATGTTTGTTAAGGAAACATAAAAATGTTTTCGGGTTTTATTTTGTATAAAAGTAAACTATCCTTTTAAGAACGTGGTCTTTCCTTCTTTTCTTTGTACAGCGCCAATAAAGAAACGTTTGCAACCTTAACAACCTTTGAAAGAAAGTTACATTTTAGTATTGTTTTATTCGGCAGTCCAATTGAGCAATATACCTTAAATCTGACACCGGGAATATCACCAACAGCGTGACCTTTACGGCCGAAGCCTGCGACTAAAACTTCGTCGTTTTCTTCGATGTAGTTCAAGCTACCATCACGTGGTACGAAGGCTGTGATCTTCTTGCCATTCTTAATCAATTGCACCCTAACGCACTTCCTAATAGCAGAATTGGGCTGTTTAGCTTCAACTCCTCTAAAATTGAATAAGAGATATAAACGTTAGCAAACATTGTGGCAAAATTGTTATATTATCTCCACGTTATAGCCAATGATGTAAACAAAATTAACAGCTCACAGTATACTCCTGTGATTTGACATTGCACACAACAAAAACACAAAAATATACTGCGAGTCGTAAATTTCTTCTTTTTTTAGGTCACAGTAAAATATTGTTCAAGATGTGCGATTATGTATTAATGGGCAAATACTTACACCTTTTCAAGCACAATGCCTTTGGCGTGTGAAGCGCCTCCGAAAGGATTGGCCTTCCATCTGGTTCCAAGATGAGCCTTCTTGTAATCTTTATCAGCCCAGCGTTGATCCCGACGGTGGTTCACATGCTTTCTGGCGGTTCTTAGACCTCGTGGTTTACCTGAAATTTTAATTAGATATTACTTTAGAAAATATGTACAACTTGTTCACCTACAGAAATTATAATCAATGAAATATGTACAACTCCCAATTTCCAGTCATTTTTTTTTTCATACGTAAATGTGTATAACAGAAACCCGGCGAGTATTATTCTTTTAGATACTAAACCGATTAAATGAAGAACGTTTTACAATATTAAAGCGGCTATGTTCCAAATCGTTTGCACAAAACATAAAAAGAAAAGCAGATTGATTTGATAATTCCAGATTTTAAAATGATATCAGTTTTAGAAATTTAGTCCACCGACACTGAAGAACCATGTAATTGCTTTAAATGACACTTTTCCATACACCGCTTGTAATTAATCAATAACCGATCACTTATTTACAATTTAGTATTACAATTTCAATTAAAAATAACTTGAAAACTTGAAATTTAACATTTTTTCACAACTTACCCATATTTCGCAAACTTTCTCAGGCAATGGCGGAAATAAAAGAACGATGCGCTGCCAAAAACATACCGTTCTTCCAGACATGAGTTCAGTCACAAATTTCGTTAAGTTTAGGGAGGTCCAACCGCAATTGGAATAACGTGTTCAGCAAAATAAATTGTTTATACCATTAAATCAAACAAAACCAGGGTTGGCATATAATGGGTCGTATGAATAAAAACTAGCATTTGCTTGAGTAAAAGGTTGTAGCAAGCATTTACTTCACTACTCATGTTGAATTTAGAATTAGAAAAGATTTTTGGGGAAAAGTGAATAAAAGCAAAAGTAGTAGCAAAAAAAAAAGAAACATTTGCTTATGGTACGTTTATACCGCACCTAAATTCAACATTTCAGCAGAAAAAATTTCGAAATCCAATTTTGCGTTCCCAATGAAACTTCAACATTTCAAATGACAGCTAGTATCAGAATTGATTATCTACTAAATAATGTTTTTTTGTGTTTCGAAATCAGAAGTGGTATGAAGAATTTTTCCTACTTCCTACTTTTTTAGCCCAAAACGACACATGTGCAGAATTCACTGTGCAGCAAGATTAGAATATACATGTTCTTATGTAGTGATACAAATGTAAATTCTGCACCCACCGCAGCACTGCAAAATGTATTTCTAAATCCGCTGCATACCAACGCGGTGAAATAAATTAAATAGACTTGGCAGCATCGAATTTTTAAATTCAGCTACCTACTGATGCATACGAGGAAAAGAGAGACGGGAATTATTTGTCGTCTGTGTGCACTCTCGTATTTTTCTCCGCATTGACAGCAACCGATGCAAGTTAAATTCTGCACATCTGTTTTATCTGCAGTATACTGCTTGCAGTGAAGCATTCAGAATTTCTGCACATGTGTTTTGGGCATTGCAATCTAGTTTTTATTTTAAAAATTTGAAAATTTTCTTTACAGCGGTTTTTTTTGTCAGTGAGCTCAAAAGTCATCAAAATGAAGTTTGTTCGATTTGACAAACTTAAAAATGCAGCGATGAAATTCAACATTCCGAAATGTTGGAAAATATATGGCGAAATTCTGAACATTTGGCCTGAAATGATGAATTTAGGTGCGGTGTAAATGTACTATTAAAGTTCTTATCGTAACCAATTCTTCTTTGCTTTTACTGTTTTTTTTCACGAACGTTATCAGGTAGGCAATTATAGCCTATTCACACCGCACTGAAAACCGATTTTTCGACAAAAAGTTTACGAAAACTCGTCGATGCATTCACACCAAACACCAACCAGTTTTCGTTTGACGTTGCAATTAGCTGTGAAACTAGTTATGAAATGTTTGTGGCGACAAAGTTTGTATTTTAGTAACTAAACTCCGCTCGTATTGACATAATTATACAAACAAAATAAATTAAGCTACTTGAAAATGGCTAAATTATGGTTAAATGCATAAAATAATTAATATAAGCAACATTCAAAATCAAAACATTTGAAAATACCATTATTTAGTTGTGGAAGGTAGTGCTGCCGTTCTAAAATTCTAGAAAAACTGAATAATTTGCTGTATAATGGTGCAAAGATAACAAGAGATTCCATATCTATAAAAAAAAAAAACTAGAAGAAATGACAGCACTATTTTTATTATTATTCATATTACCTATTTATTATTCATACCTACCATGCTGAACTCGCTGAATGTTGCAAAAGTTGTGTCTGCTTCAACAACCTAACGATTGGAATGGGAGTCGTTTTCTTGACGTTTTCATGGAAAACGACTTCAAACAACCCTTTTTGAAATCTGAAATATTTTTTTGGAAAACTTCTGTTTTCAGTGAAGTTTTGAGTATTTTCGCGAAAACCGAGTTTTCGACTTTGTGTGAATAAGGTATAAAAAAGGTATAATGTGCCAAACAAACAAACAAAAATTAATTAATAAAAATTATTTATATTAAGCGTATTTTTTGAGAATCTATAGCTACCTCACTTTTACTACATGCTGTTGAGACTTGAACTTTAATTCAACCAGCGCTTTGGCAATACCTTGCCATGACAACTTATATTTTAGTTATGTTTTAGTTAGCCAAGGTGTTGAGGCACCCGTGCCGATGGCTGCATGGTCAGCAGGTGGTTAAAAATGCAGATCGCTAACGGTCCCCTCCGATGCCCAGGCAAGGTCGGTTGTATTTAGTGCCTTGTCCTGGTATGACGGCTCTGCCAGGATTGACCCACCCTTCCGGTCCTACTCGTGGGAACAACATATAAACAAACAAATAAAAATGGATAGAAAAGAAGAGGAAAAAAAAAAAACAAAACAAAAAGACCAGCTGAGGCTGCCAGTGGTTGGCACCTCATCAGAGGACGAATTGCTGGCCTCCAGTCAGGAGACAATCGTCCCTAAACCACGCAGCGAGAGTGCCAAGGCTAGTACCTCGTCTGCAAACCAACCGAAAACCAAAACGCACATCCAGACCAAACCCAAATCCGAAGGGAAAGCAATGAGAAGCAAGTACCAGATGGCCCTCTTCGTCTTAGGGAAGATCGCAAAGAACGAGGCTGCCGGAAAGGTCCATGAAAAAGACCAGTCGGATAAAATAAAATATCAGGCAATCGTTGACGAGTACAACGAGAGCCTGAAAAACAAACCGAAACAGGCAGCGAAGCGGGATAGGTCTCTAGATGAGTCCTCCCATCGCCCGGCCCCAAAAAAAACCAAGGTTGCCGAAGGTTCGACAGCAACATCCAAACCAAGCACGTCGGCGGCTAGTGCGGTCCAGAAGCGGCCATACACCGAGGTGGTAAGGGACCATCTCCAGGTCGCACTAGTGGATGAGCTATCCACAAATGGGAGATCCATAGCCGAGGCGTGGGGAAGCATTGAGGCCAAGCTTTCCGACATGGTGATCGACCACATCGTTAACAACCAAGGGGGTACTCTGCCAGACTTTGACTCCGCCGAGTTGGTTAGGGGATATCGGGTGATCAAATGCGCCGACCAATTCTCAAAGGACTTCCTTAGCGAGTGCGTTGCTAAGGTTAGCGACGCCTGGGATGGTTTGAAGCTCAAGCTTATCCCAGCTAACGAAATCCCAAGGAGACCCAGGGCCCGCATTTGGTTACCTAATATGAAGATTGAAGGGGGAAGGCTACTCCAGTGTCTCAAACTACACAACCCGGCGGTTCCAATGGATGACTGGGCAGTCATCAAGGCGGAGGAACCCCACAAAAACACTATGTCGTTCCTGCTTCTCATAAACAACGAGTGCCTGCTGGCTCTCGAGAAAGCAGATCACAAACTTAGGTTTGGCATAAGGCATGCCAAGCTTAAAGTCTTCATTCCCTCTGGTCCAGACGACGATGCAGACATCGTCGAAACCGACAAGCTGTTGGAGGACCTAACGATAGCCGACGAAACCCCATCAACATCAAAGGATAATGCTGAGAGTCATACAGATTAACCTGAGGCACTCAAGGTGTGCCTCCGATAATCTGCTGGTTTTTCTGCGGGAGGAAAACATAGACATCGGCATTATTCAGGAGCCCTGGGTGAGAGACTCGTCCATAAAGGGGCTTCAGGACAAACAATACGACCTGTTTTACAAACATCAGGCCACAGGTAAGCCTAGAACTTGCATACTCGCTAGGAAACATCTTAAAGGTTTTTTATGTCCCAATCTTAGCTCAGACGATTTAACAGTGGTTAAATTAGAGAGTGCGAACCAGACAACATACATCACATCAGCATATATGGCTCATGAGAGACCAGCGCCGCCAGTGGAAGTGGAGCAACTCATAGCCGGAATAGCAGTTAAAGACAACCTGTTGATAGGCTGCGACGCCAATGCAAGGCATACAGTGTGGGGCAGCTCGGAAGATAATGAAAGAGGTGAGTCACTTTTTGATTTTCTTTTAAATACCAACCTATCCGTTTGCAATAAGGGCGCGACCCCCACCTTTGTTTTTCCGAGTACGGAGACACACAGGGGGTGGGAAGAGGTCCTAGATATAACATTAAAAACAAACAATGATAACTTTAGGGTCGAAAACTGGAGAGTTTCTAATCTGGAGTCACTCTCTGACCACAGAACCTTTTAGAAACCCCAAGAGAGTAAATTGGACCAAGTTTGGCCAAGTCCTCCGGACAAAACTCAAAAACACACCCAAAACAAACGCGGTAGCTATTGAAGAACTGGAGGCAAAGGTAAAGACTTTTGAGAATGCAATGGACGCAGCCTATAAAGTCTCGTGCCCAGTTAGACGTAGTAAAAAAACACTTCCCCCATGGTGGAACGAAGACCTCTCCAATCTGAGACAGATGACCAGAGCGATTTTCAACATCTGCCACAAACACAATTTCTGGCAGCCTTACAAGGACTGTTTAAGCCTTTATAAGAAAGCCATAAAGACATCCAAAAAGGAGGCCTGGATGGATTACTGTCACTCGATAGAAACCCTTAAGGACTCTGCCAGGCTAAGTAAAATTCTGTCCAAGGAACACTCCAACCCTTCCTTTCTGAGAAAGCTAGACGGAGGATGGACCGAATCCTGCGCGGAGACCCTGGAACTCCTAATAAATACCCACTTTCCCGGATGCAGCGATATTAGTACGGAACCCGAGAGGTCTCGGCAAGTACAACCTGCATTCCACAACAATATCACTTCAATAGTTTCCGAGGAAAAGATTTCCTGGGCTATTAACAGCTTCTCCCCGTTTAAGTCTCCGGGCCCTGACGGCATATTACCTGTCATGCTACAGAAAACGCAAGACTTAACACTACCTTGGCTGTCGTCAATATTCAGAAGCTGTTTAATACTGAACCACGTACCCTACTCTTGGAGACGCGCTAGAGTGGTCTTTATACCGAAGGTAGGCAAACGTGGGCATGAAACCGCGAAGGATTTCAGACCAATTAGTTTAACCTCCTTTGTACTTAAAACCCTAGAGCGTATTCTGGACATCCACATGCGAAGTTTTCTAGAAGAATCTTTGCTATCCAAATCACAACACGCCTACCTAAAGGGCAGATCCACGGAAACGGCTCTCCACGAGGTAGTGCGAACAATCGAAATATCCCTACAGTATAAAGAATATACACTAGCCTCCTTCTTAGTCATAGAGGGAGCCTTCAATAACGTACACACTGAAGCTATTCTTGAATCTCTGATTGAGCTGGGCATAGAGGAATTTATTAGTCAATGGATAGTCTCTATGCTCAGGACAAGAACTATTCAGGCAACACTAGGCAGCAGCCACATAACCAAATTCGCCCATAGAGGAACGCCGCAGGGTGGCGTCATCTCGCCCCTACTATGGCTAATGGTTATAAACAAAATTCTGGTGAAACTAGACAGGGAACGGGTCAAAGTTGTCGCGTACGCGGACGACGTGGTGATACTAGTGTCAGGGAAGTTTCCCACCGTGATTAGTGAAATTATGGGGGCCGCTCTAGACAAGGTAAGCACTTGGGCTGCAAGTTGCGGCCTCGGTGTCAACCCGAGCAAAACTGAACTGATGCTATTCACTACCAAAACCAAAATACCCGATTTTACCCTACCCCGTCTAAACGATCAACCACTCACACTGTCATCCAGCGCTAAGTATCTAGGTATCATGCTCGATCCAAAACTTAACTGGAAACATAACATTGAACACAGAGTAAAGAAGGCGTCGGTCGCTTTCTATGCCTGTAGCAAAACCTTTGGAAAGAAGTGGGGACTTCAACCAAAGATGACCTTGTGGATGTACACAGCCGTAGTGCGTCCAATTCTCACGTATGGATCACTAGTATGGTGGCCTGCGTTGAGCAAAGTCTACAACCTCACGAAATTGAAAAAACTGCAAAGAACAGCAAGTATAGGTACCACAGGGGCAATGAGGTCGGCCCCAACAGATGCCCTTACTGTACTCTTGCATCTTCTATCTCTTGATCTACACACAAAATATACCGCATTATGCAGTGCTATAAGACTCAAGGAGTCGGGATGCTGGACTGCAAGGCCGTATGGCCATAGCAACATCCTGGATTCGCTACCAAACGGCATGGTCACGTCTCCAACCGACTACATAACACCCAAATTAAACTTCACGAAAGGCTTCCACGTTGGTTTCCCAACAAGGGATCTGTGGAAGAGGGACGAAGTAGTGAAGGGCTTCGACACGGTCATATACACCGACGGATCTAAGATGAGCTGTGGTGTAGGGGCCGGTGTCTACTCGGAATCACCTCAAATATCAATTTCAGTACGCTTACCGGATTTTGCCAGCGTTTTCCAGGCGGAATTACTGGCCATCCGGGAAGCTTGCACGCAACTAAGGCGTGATACAACGCTTAAACAAAACATTGCTATTCTTATAGATAGCCAAGCTGCCATTAAAGCCATCGACTCGGCTACCATATCCTCCAAACTGGTGCAGGAGTGCCGGAACGAGCTGGCCTGTCTGAGCGAGCGCTTCAGGGTCACACTTCTCTGGGTTCCAGGGCATAGTGACATAACAGGCAATGAGCGCGCGGATGAGCTGGCCAGGAAGGGCTCAGCGCTACACGCCTCGCTCTCAACGAGGGTCCACATTCCGCTAGGAGCGGTAAAGGGACAAATACATTCGCATTTTCTGCAAAAAGCCAATTCCCGATGGTCGGGGTTGACAAACTGCGTCATATCAAGGAAGATATGGCCTACCTACAACCAAAACAGAACAAATAACCTTCTAAACAGAACCCGCCCAGATATCGCCAGAATCACGGCAATAATCACGGGGCATTGGCCAATTGGAGACCATGCGGCCAAGCTAGGTATCCCATACAACCCGCATTGCCGCAGTTGCGGTAATACAAATGAAAAAGAAACTCTCTCCCACTTCCTCTGCAAATGTCCAGCTCTAGCGAGAGCCAGACTACGCGCACTGAACCAACCATTCTTTGACGACCTTAGCGACATCTCGGGCAAAGGGATACAGGATCTTATCCGTTTTCTCAATTCAACAGGTTGGCTATAGGAACTGACTTGACCACATCCTAACAATCACCAGAAGATAGGTCACACGAGTCGTGGTAACAAAACGGCACATCATAGTGCTAATTGGGTTCAAGGTGAACCGCCACTTCTACCTACCTATGTTTCTTTATATGTGGCAATACTGTTTACTTTTGAATTCCAACGATAGTATCTGTCACTCTTTTAACTTTGCCTTTTTTCACTTCACGTGTTCATTTCATTCTTGCCCAATAAATATATTTCAATCGTTTGCTTTTATGAATTAACTTTTTAATCAAGCGCAATAGGTTATGGGCCCAGACCCAAATCATAACGAGTAGCGAAAGTTAAATATAGATAATTTAATTCGTGCATGCAGTGCAATATGTCGATAAACATGAATGCGATCAGGCCGCTTACGAGCGAAAATTACGACACATGGGTAATGCAAATCGAAGCGGTGATGACCAAGTGTGGGACATGGAAACACGTCAACGGAGCTGTTGCTTTTTGATTTTTGTGGAGCTATGAATAAACCTGTTTGGCGAATATGCGAATTGCGGCTAAAGGCTGAAATGTCCAAATAATAAAAAGGCATCCGTATTCGCATAAATTATTTTTCACTTGTTTATTCTCTGTGAATTATATAAGATTATTATAAGATACATTAGACATTATTAAATTGGATTTACAATAATAGATACAAAATGGAATACAAATTATACAATACAAAAATTTCTCTTACTTCTTTTGTCGCTCCATGTTAAGTCAAAAAGATCGAAAATTAGTAAGATTAGAAGTATTTATAAGTTAGTATTTCAAAGTTATTTGGAGGACAAATATGACACTTTAACATTTGGTATAAAAAACAAGTTTAATTATATTGTTGAGTTGTTGAGTTTTCCGATACAAACAGGGTGACCTGATGAGCTTTGCACAACATCCCCACCCCCGTGAACTGACCCAGAGGGGGAGGATTCACCACCGTCTTTTGGCACCTCAACGTCCAGTATGGCGAGCTTAGAAATTGGTCTTCGGTAGACTCCCGTAATGGTGCTGACATTTGCTGAACGAGCCACTCCGTCCTTACCATAATAGAGCTGCAGCACTCTGCCCCTTTTCCATTGCGACCTTGGAACATCAGTGTCGCACACCAACACTAAGCAGCCTGGATTTATCGGTACTGAGGGGGAACACCACCTGGTACGCCGGGTTAACTCTGGGAGGTAATCACGTACCCATTGGTGCCACATGCCATTTTTTAAGTTCTGCACCACGCGCCACTGCTTCCGCAAACACATCAATCGGGGTTCGTACACCCCTGGGGTCTGGGTAGAGTTGGGACAACCCAGCATAAAATGGTTCGGCGTCAAGGGCTCGGGATCATCTGGTGTTACCGGTAAATGGGTCAACGGCCTGGAGTTGACGATATTTTCCGCTTCTATCAGAAAACTTTGAAGTGTTTCTAGACGTGGCGAATTCTCTTTCAGCATCACATACAGGGCCTTCTTCACCGATTGCACCAACCTTTCCCAAGCTCCACCTTCACTCGGGTTAAGCGGCGTGTTGAACTTCCAGCGGATGCCTAGCGAGTTGAGCCCTGCCGTCATTACATCATGGTCGAAAAAATTAGGAACCCCTTGCAGCTCTTTTGCAATGCCTACGAAATTTGTCCCGTTGTCGCTTCGTATCTGTATTGGTACGCCACGACGATTAACGAAATTCCGAATACATATCAGGCAAGCGTCACTGGAGAGATCAGATGCAATCTCTAGGTGAACTGCACGCACCGTCAAGCACGTAAATAAAGCGATCCATCTCTTCTCCTTTTGGCGGCGTATCGTCACACTCACTGGCCCAAAGAAATCTAGGCCGGTATACGTAAAGGCCCGAACATAGGGTGTAACTCGGTCGACTGGTAGAGAGGCCATGATTGGCTGGCGAGGCTTAGCCTTCCGATACCTACAAAGAAAGCAATTAGTCTGAGCACTGTTAACCAACCTTCGCAAGGACGGAATCCAAAATGTTTGCCAAATTTCGCTCATTATTGTAGCCACATTGATATGGCGTAGCTTGCAATGGTAGTGTCTTACTACTAGGACTGTAAGTTGATGCTTCTTTGGAAGAATAATAGGCTGCTTCGCTTGCATCGATATACATGCAGCCTGTTCGATTCTGCCATTAACACGCAGTAAAGAATCTTCGTCAATAAAGGGATTCAACATCTTCAAATCGCTGCTTGCTAACACAGATCCGTTCTGCTTTAGACTGTTGTATTCGTCACCATACACCTGCATTTGTGCCCAATAACACAAGTACCTTTCGGCTGCCAATTCTTCTTCCATTGTAAGCTGTCCTCTCTCCAAGGACTCTAATCGCACCTTTCGCTTGAGATTGTTTACATACCGCATCATCCAAGCTGTAGCACGTCTCAATCTGCGGTAGTTTGAAAATCGATGAATGGAAGGAACTGGTGTATATGATAGCCGATATGCCAGCAACACGTATTTGGACCGAAGCTCATTTTCGCTGTCATCTCTTTTAATCTCAATCTGCATCTCATCTGGCCACTTACTTTCATCTTCATATAAGAATTGTGGACCGTTCTTCCACCTACCATCCGTCTCATAGCTCTTATTAAACTTTGCCCTCGTCGCTTCATCTGCAGGATTGGACTCACCTGGACACCATCTCCAATCCTTAATTTTGCTGGATTCCAGGATTTCAGATACCCTGTTGGCCACATACTGTTTGTAGACGCGGTGATCTGATCTTATCCATTTAATCACGGTCTGTGAGTCACTCCAAAAAATGCAGCGTCTAATTTTTATCGCATGATATTTAGCTATTGCCTCCATGAGACGCACAGCCATTACTGCAGCTTGCAACTCGAGTTTAGGAGTAGTGTGGAATCGCGTTGGAGCACAACTCGACTTTGCTGCAACGAAAGTAACATGGACTTTGTCATTACTTACACAACGCCAATACGCCACTACCGCCATTGCCTCTTCACTCGCGTCCGCAAATATGTGAAGATCAACCTCTGATCTTTGAAAGCCCGAAAAGTAACAGCGTGGGATGCGAAAATGTTCTACCTTAGGGAGCTCCTCCATCCAGCATTTGAAGCGACGATATAGTTCGTTTGGTAATGGGTCGTCCCACTGCAAGCCAGCTTTCCAAACCGCTTGCATGAGAACCTTTACTGATATCATCAGGTTGGCTAGGAAACCAAATGGGTCGAAAACCGACATAATTACGCTGAGCATCTCCCTTTTTGTGGGTTTTCGACTAAAATTTAATATTCCGCTTGGCACTTTCTGAAATTTTAAGATGAAAACAAACTCGTCGCATTTTGACAACCAATGCATACCGAGTATTCTCTCTAATTCTCCTAAGTCGACAAACTCACCACGATCTTCAGCGGAATTGCCAACAGCCCTTTTTAGATTTTGTGAATTCGAAACAATATTTCTCATCGTGAATCCTCCAGCGTGATGTATGTGGATGACTTCTTTCACCACTTTGATAGCTTCCTCCTCAGTTTCATAGCAATCCACATAATCGTCAACGTAATGCCTTTCAACGATGGCTTGCACGGCTCTAGGAAATGATTTCAGGAAAAGCTCAGCATTTGTGTTCTTCACGAATTGAGCGATGGTGGGTGAACAGGTCGCTCCAAATGTCATCCTCTGCATCACAAACGACTCGATGGGCTTGGATGAGTCTCCACCTCTCCATAAAAAACGCTGACTATCCTGGTCTTCCTTCCGTGTTTGAATTTGATGAAACATTTCCTGTATGTCTCCGCATACGGCAATCGGCGCTTGTCTAAATTTAAAGAGAATGGAAATAAGTGGTTGGTTAAAATCAGGACCTGAGAGTAAAGCTTTATTTAGTGAAGTCGAAGACACTTCAGCAGCAGCATCAAAAACTAAACGCAAACCCTTTTTATTTGGATTTTTAACACCGAAATGCGGCAAATAGTAGGTTTTATCTGTTCGATATAAAGCTTCGGATTGGGTCAGTTTTCTAGCATATCCCTTTTTCAAATAATCGGCGATTTTTGCATTATATTCGCTGGCGTACTCATCATCCCTTTTCATTTTTCTCTCCACACTTTCTAGTCTTTTTACGGCCATCTGGAAAGTGTCGGGGAAGGGAGGAACACCATCTTTCCAAATCAAACCGGATTCGTATCGGCTACCGATTTTCTTTGTTGTGGATTTTAATATTTCTAGCGCAGTTTCATCACTTTTTGACAAAATCTTTTTCACACATTCCTTTATTTCGAAGGTCTCCATATCGAAGTAGTTTTTCATCATCTCGTGCATCTCCATTATTCTGTTATCATTATCACTTATCGTTCTATGATGGCATACGCGTTGGACACGCGGCGTATTTTTCCCATGAGCCGGGCCATAGACCATCCAACCAAGTCTGGTTTTAGCTGCTATCGGTCCTGAACTTGCAGATGCACGAGGCTTTTCGATCGGTACTGTCAAAAAGGCGTGATTTAGGCTAAGAATAATCTTTGGTTGTACGTTATGATAGTCAATTGACGGCAGTCCAGCGAGGTGCGAGTTCCCATCCATCAATTGTAATTCACCACACTTCAGACTTTGAATTGGCAACGCCATATTTGCGGTGGTATACACATTTGACAGATGGTATCTCTCAGCATTTTGATAAACTCCACTTATGGTTAGATCTATTAACTCGGTTTGTTGTCTTACGCTTTGATTGTTGAGCCATTGTAGCTCTAAAAATTCGGGTTTCCCTCGTATTTGCAGTTGTCTTGCCAAATCCCGGTCTATCATGCTCACGTTGGCACCATCGTCGACAAAGGCGTAGGTACTTACTTCAATTCCATTACCAAAGAGCTTCACCGGCAAAATTTGGAAGAGTACCATATCGTTGTGGTTGCTGTCCGCATGGCAGTTCCACCATTCGTGTGTTGTCGTTGTGGCGTCGATGTTTGATTGCGGCGGCGCTTCGTGGTTTCTTCGAGCATCCTGTGGTTGCTCTCTCGTGTTGTCATAGCTGGTCGGGTTCGCTTCTGTCTGCGTCATTGGTGTAGAATGCAGCATATGGTGATGAATTTTCAAGCATCCGTCTTTTCCACATCGTTTACGCGCGTAACATTTTATGGCTTGATGACCAATCTTTAAGCAAGAAAAACAAGCTTTCATCTGCTTTAATTTTTCCCATCGTGTCTCAATCGGAAGCTGTAAAAAAGAATGACATTCGGTTAAGTTGTTACATGTACCTTTGCAAATAGGAAAATTTTCTCGGGAAACGCTGACGCATGCAAAACGTTTGATATTTTGTACATTAGGGTTCAGTCTGCGATTCATATTCTTCGAGCTGAGAGACGTGGACGGAAGTGAATCTGTTACCATATTCGCGAGGCGTCGTAAGTCATTTAGCCACCTGCTAAAATCCAGTATATTTGGCGATCGTTCAAGTGGTAGGCACCTTTCTGCCCATTGCATTTGTCTTGGCGTTGGCAACTTGGCAACCAATTCACATAGCAAAGTGGGGTTGGAAAGATGTCGTTCACCACGTGCATTTTGAAGAAATGTAGCCATGTTATTGATTTTATTGGCAAAATTGACCAATGAATCCAAATCTTCATCTTCAACCGGGGCGATAACACGAACCTTCTCAATTTGACTCTTAATCAGCTGTTCCGGTCGACCAAATGTTTCCCCAAGAGTTTCCATAATGTACGTAACGTTGTTGGAATTAGCTAGTAGAGACTCCACAGTGTCCCTTGCTCGACCTTTAAGCGCATCACGCAAGCGCATGATGTTGTGCAAATTGGAGTACTCAAACTCGTGAGTTGTTCTTTCGAATGCTTCGGCAAACATTTGCCATTCCTCTGGTAGACCTGAAAAAGTTGGAAGCGGATAGATTTTTTTTTGACGTGAGAACGAAGACAGGTGACTTTCATTGTTCGGTGAGGGCGAAGGTCGAATTGTCTGTGGCATTTGTTGCGACATGGCGGCTAGCTGTGGAAACGGCTGCTGTGAAAAAGTTGGCTGTACATTTTCTGCAGGTAGTTGCAAGAGAGACGATGAGACTGGTGCTGGTGCTGGCTGAGACGATATCGTCGGCTGAACGTGAGGTGCGTGTTGCAGCTGGAGCATTGATGTTGAACATGGCGTATCTGTCATCTGCGGCACTAACTGAGGCTGAACTGGTGGCTGAGACATAAGCTGTGATATCGGAGGTGACGTCGGCTGTGACATCGGCTGTGACATCGGCTGCGATGTCTGCTGTAAACTATTGGTTGGCTGCGATGACTGTTGGGGAGGTTTACGTATTTCGCTTTGAAGCTGAAGCAGGGAGTCCATGACAAGCTGGTTATTGGTGCTGAATGTGGCCTGCATAGCATTTATTTGCCTCGTAAACTCATTCATCATGGTGGCAAGTTTCGCATCAAATTCATGCGTCATGTTTGCTAACTCTGTAGTATTCGATTCATCAAGTAGCTTACCTGTTTGACTCTTGGGCGGAATATATGAAACCTGCTGTAAAACAAGTGTTTCTGGCGGTACACTGGGCGTTAGGGTTATTGGCGTACGTGCAGGCGAGGAAGTAGGCGGTGTAGGCGTAGGCGAATGGCTTAAGGGCATGTTTGTATGAAAATCTTCAAAACGTATTGGTGGCACTCCTTTGTTGGCTCGTTGGCTGGTTCTTTTTGGCTTTTTGTCTGTAAGTGACATCAATATTGGCTAAAGTGTTGATATTTTTCAATGGCGGCAGCAAACAATCGATTTTTTCTATTAAAAAAACAAAAAAGGGCGTTTCTTCATTTGTGGCATAATTTTTGGCAGAGATAAATGTGTTAGTCGTAAAAGAAAGAATAAAATTGTTGCTTTTTGATTTTTGTGGAGCTATGAATAAACCTGTTTGGCGAATATGCGAATTGCGGCTAAAGGCTGAAATGTCCAAATAATAAAAAGGCATCCGTATTCGCATAAATTATTTTTCACTTGTTTATTCTCTGTGAATTATATAAGATTATTATAAGATACATTAGACATTATTAAATTGGATTTACAATAATAGATACAAAATGGAATACAAATTATACAATACACTGAAAAAATTATTGTACGTAATATTAATGATCGGCATTCATACAGCCAAATTCATTAAATTTTAATGAAAAATCATTCATATTATGTACGAAATTTATGAAAAAAATAATGAATTTCATTGTTTGTATGAAATTGCATTCATAAAAACATTTGTATGGCAGCTTTTGGGTATTAATCGATCATTGCTATTTTAATGAACTTTTTCATACGCGTATGAACTATTCATACAGCTCTCGACTATGATATTTAAGAATCAAAACATTTAAGATATGAAAATAATCATTAAATTTAAGAAAGTATGAATTGTAGCATGGAAGTCATGGTCGATACTTTAATTTCATGAATCGATTCATAAAACAGATACATGATATGTACCGATTCATACGGAATATGTATTTTATTCATACACCATATGTATTTATACATACTTCTAACTAATACTTAGTTATAATGTATTTCTTCATAAACAACCGTCATCTTTACAGCGGCACTCCAATGATCAATGCATTCAATCTATGTGCATGTTCATACGTATTATGCATCGATTCGTAAAATAAATGTATGAAGTGTTAAGCAATGTACCGATTTATACGGTATGTATTTTATTCATACACTGTATGTATGGATACATACTCATAGATGCTAAAATTAGTTCTATAATCCCATACTTAGTTAAAATGTATTTTATTCATACACTCAATGCACCAATACTTGGTTATAATGTATTTCTTCATAAACAACCGTTATCTTTACAGCGGCACTCGAATGATCAATGCATTCAATCTATGTACATGTTCATACGTATTATGCATCGATTCATAAGTAGTATGTTGTATTTCATAAACTGGTATCCACAGGCGTCGCATTGAATATGGAATACATGGGTGCGCAACTCGTGAAATTGTTGAAATTATTTTTTTAACTGCCTATTTTTCCTATTTTTTTCATGCAAATGATTCAGATCGGAGGCAAGGTATACTGAGACCCACATCTTTGGCATATTTACACTTACTTGCCTACGCTAAGTGTTACGCTCTCGCGCAAAGATTAGGAACGCTAGTATTTATTGTTTTATAGAAATTCGTATTGACAAATGACATGCACTAACCAATTCGCACCTAATTTTTGAAAATTTTTTGCACAATAGGAAATTTAAGAGAAACGAAGATGGCAGATTCAGAGAAAAATTGAGGAAAGAAGCGGGAAGAGAACTAGTGAAAACACTTGAATGGAGTTATGTTGTAATACAATTTCAAATGTACTTTATAGGTACTGCTGGTGACGTTCATCAATATGGATGAAAGTTGGTCGCAGGTACCCTTTTTGCCACATTTGGACTACCGCCGTCAGTAATGATAATGAGAATGCTATTATTTTAGGACTCTTTCATTACGGTCAGTGTCTGCAACTATGCGTAGATATTTTTATTGCTGTTTTTCATTTCCGCGATGAGTAAGTTGTAAATAATAAGGGAATTATTGTCTTTCAAGATTTCAACCGTGTCTCAAAAAACGAGTCCACTATTATCCTTTCAACATCAATCTGACCATCCATGATTTCCCTAAAATAATTCATTTAATTTATGTATTACCTACAACCCGAACATTTCAAAATGCATAAGATTCACTTTGCCTTTAAAACATTTAATTTTAAATGACGCGGACGCGCTTCCATTTGGACGCTCGTGTGTTCATTCTGATATATAACAATACCCCTCATGACGCTCTACGGATCGAGCGCAATGAAGGAAAGTCCAGTGAAGTGAAGTGAAGGGAAGCCCAACGATCCCAAATAAAAAACAAAATGCATATAGGAGTGCCCCAGTTAAGTGGTATAATCCACCCATCAAAGTTGGTGACCTCTAATTTCGAGGTGTTACTACTTAAAACGCTATAACTTCTAAACTATTATAGGCACAAAAATTGTTTTGTATGTACACTTTGAAAAGACAATTTAGTAGCGCATACGATTTTTAAGCACTTTAAGCATATCTTTGCAGTTACACAAAAGTTATGGCTTCTTAAACACAAAATTGTGAAAATTTTTATCCTTGAGCAATTTTCTAAAAATTATGTAAAGTAACTTTTTTACATACAATCAACAGAAGTTGTAGTAAAGGCCATTTTTTGTCAGACTATTACAGAAATATCGAGTCTTTAGACCATTTTTGTCTGACAAAAAATGGCTTTTACTACAACTTTTGTTGATTGTATGTAAAAAAGTTACTTTACATAATTTTTAGAAAATTGCTCAAGGATAAAAATTTCATAAGAAAAATAAAAATTTTTTAAGTAAAAATTTTGAGAAAAACGCATTTCAAATAAAAAAATTAAACAACAAATTTTCACAATTTTGTGTTTAAGAAGCCATAACTTTTGTGTAACTGCAAAGATGTGCTTAAAGTGCTTAAAAATCGTATGCGCTACTAAATTGTCTTTTCAAAATGTACAAAACTATTTTTGAAGCTATAATAGTTTAGAAGTTATAACGTTTTAAGTGGTAACACCTCCAAACTAGAGGTCACCTACTTTGATGGGTGGATTATACCGTTTAACTGGGACACCCTGTATAGCCAACGTCACACGCACTCCAAATCCTGAATCCTGAATCCGGAAATTTTAAAAGGTAAGTCGGTAGGTATAGGTATAGTAATCGGCGAATGCCACACCAATGAAACCTATTAGAGCAAAAAATCGCCTCAATTGAAGATTTCTTGGACGTTTTTTAATCCATTGACATCGTAGCCATCCTTTGATGGAATTTGTTACTTTATGGCTTGACAGAAAGAAGACGAACCATATTTTGGGATATACACTATATTTATTTCGAAATATCACCAGAAAGCCCTAAAATCTTAATTTTTCCAAGCGAAAAAAAAATCACTAAAATTTTTAATATTTTAGGGCTTTCTGGTGACATTTCGAAATAAATATAGTGTATATCCCAAAATATGGTTCGTCTTCTTTCTGTCAAGCCATAAAGTAACAAATTCCATCAAAGGATGGCTACGATGTCAATGGATTAAAAAACGTCCAAGAAATCTTCAATTCAAACGAAGGGTGTGCAATACACACCTTGCAGAGCCTGACGATACGCCACTGATATTTATACACATTGCATTGCAATGTATGGCTTCATACTTTAATGAACCCATTCTTCCATACAATGAATTTTCTCACAAACAGTCGGTATCGTTTAACGGCGCTCCACCAACAATACATTTAATCTACGTAAATGTGCATACGTAGTATGTTCCCATTCATTAAATGTATACATAAACATAGCCGCTCACAGCATTCAAATGAAAATATGCATACACTCAATGCAAACAATGTAAAACAAGCCGGGCGAGTACAGTTTTTTCCATGAGATCATCACTTCATCAGCAAACATTTCGCACATGCTCCATCTGCTTTGGTTGGGGGGGGATATTGCGTGCTCGCACTCAGTGACTCAGTTACGTTTTTCCTTCGGTCGGTGTCGGTTCTCGGTTGTATTTTTTTCGGTTGTAATTTTTGAAACGTTTTTGTCGGAAGTAGTTTTGTATTAATGTGCAGTAAAACCAAATAATTTGACGAACAATCTAGTGTTTTTAAAAACTATGTAAAGTGATTGATCGATGGACTTTGCAGTCACCAGTGGCGAATGGATCTACTTTAAAAAGTGTTTGGAAACAGGATTACTACAGTCTGAGGTAAATTAAAATGCATCCCACCCTTACATATTGGTTTTTAGTGTTTTAAATAAATTTGTGTTTTATTTAAAATAAAAATAAATGTATAGGTACTACTTTTATGAATCCATACTTACATAGCTACATTGTAGTTCATACGCATTATGTATCGATTCTTAAAATGTATGTATGAAGTAATAAACAATGCACCGATTCATACGGACTATGTATTTTATTCATTCACCGTATGAATCGATACTTAGGTACAATGTATTTCTGTTCGTAGATTGAAATCCATATTGCAATCACCTACGTTTTCCTTCAGTCAGTTTATGTCAGGAAGTAGATAGTTTTGTATTAATGTGCAGTAAAACCAAATAATTTGACGAACAATCTAGTGTTTTTAAAAACTATGTAAAGTGATTGATCGATGGACTTTGCAGTCACCAGTGGCGAATGGATCTACTTTAAAAAGTGTTTGGAAACAGGATTACTACAGTCTGAGGTAAATTAAAATGCATCCCACCCTTACATATTGGTTTTTAGTGTTTTAAATAAATTTGTGTTTTATTTAAAATAAAAATAAATGTATAGGTACTACTTTTATGAATCCATACTTACATAGCTACATTGTAGTTCATACGCATTATGTATCGATTCTTAAAATGTATGTATGAAGTAATAAACAATGCACCGATTCATACGGACTATGTATTTTATTCATTCACCGTATGAATCGATACTTAGGTACAATGTATTTCTGTTCGTAGATTGAAATCCATATTGCAATCACCTACGTTTTCCTTCAGTCAGTTTATGTCAGGAAGTAGATAGTTTTGTATTAATGTGCAGTAAAACCAAATAATTTGACGAATAATCTAGTGTTTTTAAAAACTATATAAAGTGATTGATCGATGAATTTTGCAGTCACCAGTTGGGAATGTATCTACTTTGAAAAGGTGTTTTCAAATTGGATTACTAAAGTCATTTTCTGAGGTAAATTAAAATTCATCCCACCCTTACATATTGGTTTTTAGTGTTTTAAATGATTTTGTGTTTTATTTAAAATAAAACGTATGTACCTACTTATACTTCATTCCCTAAATGCATTGGTACTTTTATGAATCCATATACATACTTACATACAATATATTTTTTAACAAAGAGTCGGTATCTTTTAATAGGGCCCTACACACGATCAATGTTACTTGTCAATGTTACTTGAATGACTCATCATTCAAGCAACATTGATCGTTTGTATGCTCTTCAATGTTCTCGTCAAGTAACATTGATACATTGATGAAAACCAAAATTGTTTTGGTTTTCGTCAATTTTAATTGACAATTTTAATTGATAGTGCGTAGGGTGCATCAATGTTACTTGTCAATGTTGTCATTTTTTAAATGGTAATATTGGTGAAAATATGTCCAATTTACGAAAATGGTCGACAATAGAACGTCAGGTCTCTGAAATGATAGAAGTGTTAAGTGCTCTAAGTTTCTGCCAGTACCTAGCTACAAAACGTGTGTTAATGAGGCGCTCATATGGCTTAATACACTTCCAGTCATTCAAAATTAATAATCTCCATAAAACTGTCGTTTCAGTAGATAACCCCCTTTTTTATACCTTTTCGATTTATTTTCATTTAATATTAATACATACGCTAGCTGCAAGCAGTTCAAGCAGATAAAAATTATGTATAATAGTATAATCCATCCTCATTCATATATTTGAAACGACTGAACATAATTCAGACAAAAACATTGTCAATATTCATTGATACGTGTGTAGGCAATTTATCATCAATGTTACTTGATGAAAAAAATCGTCAATGATATTTGTCAAGTAACATTGATCGTGTGTAGGGCCCTAATGGCACTCTAACGATCAATACTTTTAATCTATACGTAAATTTCCATACGTATTAGGTATGCATCGATTCTTAAAATTACTAGGTATGCATTTTATAAATTCACCCTATGAATCGATACTTAGGTACAATATATTTTTGTTCATAGATTGGGATATTGCGATCACCTACGTTTTCCTTCAGTCACCTGTGAAAAGTTTGTTCTAAATTTGTAAGACTATAAGGTGAGGTAATTTAACTTTCATCCCATCCTTCAAAAATTAAGTTGTTTACTTTTGTATTTCTCATTCCAAATAGCTCGCTCAAATGTTGTGCTTTCTTTGTAAGCTTTCATTTAGTAATATATGGTTTCTGACGCACCATTTAAAAAAAAAACACGATTTAAATGCAAATAGTACATATCGTTGTTACGAAAAAGAGTGTTCGTTATTATTTGCAAACTTATCGAGTTACAAGCGGCATATATTACGCATACATTCCGCAGCTAATACTTCAGATGGAAAAAAATCGCATAAGGGCAAAGAAAAGTCAGATTCCAATAGTACAACTGTAGCAATTGAGAAAAGCACAATGATTGAGAATGTTAAAAAAGATAATCCATCTCATCCGTCTTCGCCAATTAATCCTGAAATAAAATTTGAAAAACAAGATTTTAAAATGGAGATAGAACAACTGTTTCTAAATTCACTTAAATTTTCTGTTTCATTACATTCTAATGATAGTTTTTCAAGAAAAGACGTTTACAAAATTCAAAAAGATGTCTCAACTTTAATAGTCGATCAACTTCTACAAATTTTTAATAGCTTTGCTAAAATAAGATTACAACAGAATGATATTCTTTTAAATGAAATATCTAGTATAATAAGTACTTGCAAAGATCCATTTGAGAGGTGTAGTTCCGATTATCTCTTATCAAAAAAACTTAAGAACTCTGGCTGTATGGAAAGTCTCGAAGAGTTTGTTATCAGTGAAGATATAAATACGATTTTGCGAAGTGGAGAGTTACATTTAGATGAAGTAATTCACAAATGTGTTGTTTTGCCATTACGTTCACAATTTAAATTGTTTTTCGAGACTGACAACTTTCTTCCTAAGATGCTACAACATATGTCCTTTTTAGAAAAAGAAAAAAAAATCGTGAATTTTATTCAGGGGGAATTATGGAGAAAAAAGAAGAAGTTGTATCCAAATAAATTATTAATTCCATATTTTTTGTATGCAGATGAATTCGAAATAAATAATCCACTTGGATCACATTCTTCAATTCATTCGATCTGCAACTTTTATTATTCATTCCCATGCATGCCTGTTCATGAAGCGAAATTGGAAAACGTGTTTTTAGCAGCTGTAATCAAATCAAAAGACATCAAATTATACGGAACTAATAAGTGCTTGGTATCTCTTATCAATGAGCTAAAATTCGTTGATGAAGAAGGCCTTGATATTATGGCCAATAATCAAATATATCACGTTCATTTTATTTTAGGCCTCATTCTTGGTGATAACCTTGGTCTGAACACATTACTAGGTTTTAGCAAGTCGTTCTCTGGTACATTTTGTCGATTTTGTCGTCTACAGAAAGGAAAATGTTGTACAATGTGTACTGAAGACAAAGATGAAATGCGAAATATAGATAACTATGACGAAGATGTTATGAAGGACAATCAAACAGAAACTGGTATTATTAATGCTAGCTGTTTTAATTTGATCCCCTCATTTCATGTAGTGGACAATTTCAGCGTTGATGTTATGCATGACCTTTTTGAGGGTGTGTGCCACTATGACCTTTGCCATATAATAATTTACCTCACGCAAACAAAAAAATATTTTTCGTTAGAGTTATTAAACAAACGAAAACAAACATTCGAATATGGTCCAATCGAAATAGACAATGCTTCAAATGAAATATCTTCAACTCACTTAAAAAAGCGGCATTTAAGAATGTCTGCCAGAGAAATGCTTACGTTTGTCCAGCTTTTACCCCTGATGGTAGGGGATCTGGTTCCAGTCGATGACGAAGTTTGGAGTTTTCTTCTACTTCTTCTAGAAATAGTTAATTCGGTTCTTTGTTTTGAAATAACAGTTGAGTCGATTCAAACATTGAAACTTAAAATCAAAGAACATAACGAACAATATCTGAAACTATTTAAAGATAATTTAAAACCGAAATTCCATATTATGACACATTATTCAACAGTTTTACAAAATTCTGGACCACTACGAAAGTTTTGGTGTTTCAAATATGAAGCTAAACATAAAAGCTTTAAATTGTATTCTCATGCTATAACTTCGAGAAAGAATATATGTCTAACACTGGCAAAAAAATTTCAATTGAAATTTGCGAACAGAATATTAAACTACAATTTAAATATTACTGAATATGTAGTGTGGCAAAAAAACGAAACAAAGAGTGGGTTGGATTCTTTAATATGCCAAAAACTTGGAGTTTCAAAAGGAAATTTGAAGTATTTTAACAAAGCAGAATTTAATGGTATAAAATATGTAAGCGGCTATTTTGTTTCGATATTCTCAAATGACTTTCAAATTTATAAAGTGGTACACTTAGTTCAATACGAACGAAAACTTGTGTTATTTTGTCAGCAAATGAAAGAAATTTATTACGATCCTCACTATATGGCATTTGAAATAAACCCTTCAGTTCTTGGTGAATACAAAATTTTGAAATTTGAAGAAATTGTAGGACCTCCATCAACAATTATTAAGACTGCAAAAGGAAAAACCATGATACGCATCAATGAACACTTTTTTAATTAGGAATTAATCCTTGGACATATTTTAAAGAAAATCGACTGTGACTCTAAATATCAAGAATATAATATGGCAATTAAAATAAATCCTTTTGTTGTGAGTGAATACAATATTTTAAATTTTGAAAAATTGCAGACCTCCATCATAGTTAATAACTATTGCAAAAGAAAAAAAAACATGATATTATGCATCAATAAACACTGAACAGTGATAATATAAAAAAAAAATTATAAACCAAAACCATGGATAATATAACAATTACTGATAGCCAAAGCACGAATCAAGAACTTGATATGATTTCATTCATAGAACTTACACCTTCGTATGGTAGACCTAATATATCCGCCTTAGAACTATCAAATTACTCCCAAGAATACGAGCTATCAGATCGGCCAAGTACGAGCTCTTTCCGACAGTGCGAAACAGATAAGAACTGCTCCCAAGTAGCCTCCGATTGTGACATGGTGACTTACATAGCAGTCACAGATGACGTTGATCCACAGGAAGCGGTCAAATCACTCCTTAGAAGCTGGAATTTGGAACATCTTACAGATTTTTTAATAAGTAAATATTCTTTCTTTCCTCGAGTTGAAAAACTTTGGATTAATTGATACCTCTTTTTCACATTCTTTCAGGTGAAAATATTGATATTCCAATTTTGAAAATTATCAAGCCACGGCATATTGAATTGCTTTTCAAGAATCACAAAATAATTGATCTCATCAGGTTCGAGGAGAATTTGGCTCAATGGCGGAGAAAATTTTCATCAATCGTAATCGAAGATGAACCTATGCCTGGAATAAGAAATCTGATGTCCTTACCGAATTCAAATGTCTCATCACCGAGTTCTTCGAGAGCCTCACCTACAGCCACCGATTGTGTAGGCTTATCGGATATTTTACATGATTGCCGAAAGTCAAAAATAGTTACGGAGTATTATGAGGCGAATTCTAGGCTCATCGACGAGCATCGACACATCCTGATAACTATAATATGTAACTATTTTGAAGAGAATAACCTTCACATGTCACTGGCAACAAGCTATAGACTTGAAGAAGACATTTTGAATAGATTTCCGACCGAAAAGCTCGAATTTTACCGGGTTGGCAAAAGAGGCAAAATATATATAAAGTACTGCAATGCCAAAAATGCATTTAGAGCTCATTTGAAGCGTTCCAGTAATGCTGCAGCTCCTGACGGTGAGCCCACCGAAAAACTTGGTGCTATGAAATTTAGTAAGTATCTTTTATTTCCAATAAATTATTTAATTATTTAAATAACAAGTTATGAGACAATAATGAAAACTAATAATAATGCTTGCATTTTATCACCCACAGCTCCTGAAGTTGATGCAGAAGAGTGCATCAGAAGCCTGAAGCACGATAATTTGTCGGCCGCTGAATTCGATAGTTGTTGGCAGTCATGCAGTCAATTTAGATTGCAACAACTAAAGGAGGCAGGTTCTCTTAGTAATATATTTGCTAAATGGCCGGAGTACAAGAGACCAAATGGCTATCGTTTTGTAAGTATGTAAATATATATATATAAAACCGTAGTGTAGTTTTTCGTTATTCACGAACCATTAGTTGTATTAACTTGCAATTTTGTACCTTGAGGGAGAAATAACATTTTTTACTTCCTACGAGTACATACTTTCAACTTGTCATTAAATATTCATAAATCTATATCAACACAAAAAGCTTAAAACAGTCTTAGGCAATACTTTCCCGAGTACATAGTTAGTTAGTAAGTTAATAATAACTTTTTTTAGATAAAAAAAAGAAAAAACAATAGGGGTATTCACGATTCGGTGTATCAGGTCTAGTATCATTTTGAAAGTCTAAAAGTGTGAAGTTTTCTTACATATAACAACAAAATATATTTGTTACACTTTTACACTTTTACTATACCACAGACCTATAGACCTGATACACCGAATCGTGAATACCCCTAATACATTTATGCCGTTTTTCATTGGTTTCACTCGGGACTCATTTTAAAGTCCAATGGGACAATAAAACTGCTTATGGTCGAATCTACTCATGTATTGGTGAAATGTCAAAAACTAACCTATGGCTGCTGCCTGCTACCTTGTATAATATACATAAATTGCAGTTGTGTACGTTTTTCTTGAGTGGATTCTGACTTGAAATCGATAAGCGAAATTCTCCGATCTTTTTATCTTTTTAGATTACAGTGTCCTAACAGCTTCTTAGCTTACCTTAGTCCTTGAAGGTTATTAAAGAATGCGGTTATTTTTAAAGGGTTTTACTTAACTTCAGGAAAAATTTCTTATGCTCAAATCTTGCAAGTCAAGTTTGAATCACTTCCTCTAAACTTAGAGCTCTGAAATTTTCCATGCTGGTTGGGTTGTGAAGACAATGCAATATTTATATTGGAATTTTTGAATTTTGACTTTCCCTGCTGCCCCTTTAAGGTAGGCTTTTTCATAACACATAAACCATTAGCCGCATTGACTTAAAACTTTGTATGTTTATAGATAAGTTTTATTAATTTAAGATTAATCGTTTTTAAAAATTCGTCCTATAAGGGTTGAAAAATGGGGTTTGCACACTTTTCTATTTCGACCTTAATACGCCCAACTTGCCATTATACTCATAAATCTATGTAAGTCAACTTAAGATATGCTTTTAATAGTTAAGCAATACTTCACCGAGTATTCTGAGCTAACATTAATCTTTCTGGTCCATATATATCTGGCGAGATATATCTAACAAATTGAAAATAGATCTTATTTGGCCAAATGCAAAAAAAAATTGCTATCTCGATAGTGCTACGGTGAAGCTTATGTGGTGTTTGCACGCATACCTGTTTCCAACCCATAAGGCGGTAAAGAAAGACAACAGCGGAAAAAAAACAGTGGTGAAATTTACCATAAAGAGCTCGCAGGAGGCTTTTGTTTTTGTGGCCAGCAGCGTACAAGAGATGGATGACCATATAACATTTTTGAAATCGAAGTCAGAAAAAATACAACCCTTTGTTTTTGCTTTGGGTGCAAAAGATTTTAGTTCTTTTACAAATTTTTATGTTTACATGGATGATGTTAAATTCATGTTCAATAATTTTTTAAGGGCTGTGGACATATGTTTTAAATGTTTTCATTTGTTTAATTTTTATTAGCTTTTTAACCCTCTAATGCCTTATTTTTTTATTTGAGTCAATAAACAGTATAGACTAACATGCACATTAGAAGAACGAATTTTAAGTTCATTTTTCAGTTTGGTGAAGTTTACACCCTGTATATGTAAACTTACACATGCCGCCTTGAGGCTGGCTAGGGTCGTCAGAGCAAGAAAAAATCGGCAGGTGGAAAAAGATGCGGTTTGACCACGGGTTTTCATAGGAATATGATAGCGACAAAGAAGATCATCCATGAGATCAACACCGCCCATATGTCGATTGTATTCCTTGATGATAAATGGACAGTCAACTTCAATTTGTTGTTGGTTCATTCGATCCAGCGTTACCGATGGCCATATTGATAAAGTCGCCAAAAGTTTAAAAAGGGGCCTTATACAAATAAAACTTAATACTCGATGTATTTTCAACAAAACCTGTTTTTCTTTACTTTTGTATTAAGAATGGAAAGACTGTCAAACTATAAGTTGTGGGTATGAATTTTTCTCAGCGAAAAAGTTAAGGACCGCTTTTGTAGTAGTCTATGAAAAATATGACAGTTGCATTTTGTTTTTTTCCGTAAAGTGCAGTATGTGATGTGACCTTTTTGTTTGTCAATTCATAAATTGCAGTTTTAAAAAAGTCTGATAAAGGCGAATAATTTGTTAATTTGTTAGAAATATTTATCTACCGGCGAAAGTGATTCGGAATTAATCGAACATCTTTTTGATGACAAACCATAAATGCGAATAGTAATTGCACGCATATGCCAAATATGACAACAAATTTTAAATCATCTGTCAATTGTCAATTGTGAGTGGCTGACAGCTTTTTCAATTCTTACTACCAGAAATTTATTGCGTTAAAACTAGTAAGATTCTCAGTGGACGGGTAATATCTTGCTCATTGGAAACCGCTTCCTTATACGAATTTTTCGATAAAAAAATATTAACAACATGAAAAATACATTTGGTTCCTCAAAATAGTTTAAAAAGCGTTCATCATTTGAAACTCCATTCAGCAATTTTTATTCAGTTTACCCTGTGCATATAATCAAAAATGCAATAATGAGGGACAAGAAGTAAATCGAAATTAACTTAACGTACTTAACTTGACAGTGGAATCATATTGTTAAATGTTAATTATGGATATAGAGAATACTTCTTTGAGTTGTTCAACAGTTTTTATGATGTCTTTTATGGAAATAGTCGCCCGAAAGTCGCCAATGTTGCAAAAAGGGGCCAAAACAGAGAATTTTTGAAAAGTCGTCGCCAGGGGCCCAGAGATCAAAAAAGTCGCCAAATGGCGACTAAAGTCGCCCATCGGTAACGCTGATTCGATCCCATAGCGTGGATTTTGGAGATTGGAGTTCAAGTTTTCGAGATGCAAATGGTTTCACACCAACATATGTCGAAAGCAATCTAACAATTTTGTTGTCTGCCCACAAAACGCTACTGATGTCAATTCCATAAGCGTTTGCGACATATTCTTCCCCAGTAAGAACGAACGTTGGGGTAGCGATATACCGACATGAAAAACAAAATTCCCAGAAATTTGCGAACTTCTTTCTTTTCGGTGACAAATCTAGTGTCGATGTTCTGCTGGCGAGCATTTAAATTCATTTGATCAGCCAGTGACTGAATGAATTCGTCCGTTACAAAGTAACTGAAGCAATCGAATGGTGTTTTCAATGCCTTTACTTCATCTGGCACCTCTTTCACGCCACGGAAAACGACTTCGGCCTACTGTCCACGTAGCTGCGCTTCGTCATTTGCAGCTTGTTGTACGCTGGCTTGCTTCTTTGCAGCTGGCATATAAACAAACAAAGCTCTATCCACGAAGCGGCGAAGTCGCATTTTCGTAGCCGCTTCGTGGACAGAGCCAACAAGCTGCAAATGACGAAAGCGTGCGTATGAAGAACAGCTACGTGGACAGGACAGTAGGAGTTTACTCGCTTGCGTTTTCTAAACCGCGAATCTACAACTTTCGGCTCAAAAACGTCAGAAGTAGCAAATGTCGTTGGTATTGTTGGCGAAGCTGCATTCAAATCGCTACTTGCATTGACTGCCTCAACGATAATTTCAATTGAACTTACCAAAAGATTACTATTCAACAAATTCTCTTCTTGACAAATGAAATCTGGATCGCAAACATCGTCGTCTTCGTCGAAATCAACTTTACCATCAGTATCGTCCGCGCAGGAAATTGAGTTCATAAAATCAAAAATTTCGTCATCCGTCATCTTCGACACGTTGTTCATATTTCTACGTCGCG
Source organism: Cheilosia scutellata (assembly GCA_955612985.1). NCBI lineage: Eukaryota > Metazoa > Arthropoda > Insecta > Diptera > Syrphidae > Cheilosia > Cheilosia scutellata. The sequence goes on along the minus strand of OY015314.1, from coordinate 28,646,762 downwards.
ACGTTGGGTAAATATCTGACAAAGGCATTGAATCAGTATAGACGGGAGACATACCAAAACATAAAACAATATATTGACTATAAGTATAGGCTGTACAGATTTGAAAAAAAAATTGTATCTACATGAGTTATGACGTAAAAGGTATACCATGCCTTGAGGTGGTTGGAGGCATTAGAGGGTTAAACTATTATTTTATTTCCTTCTCTATCCTCTTGAACTCGTCTCGTAGGGTGTGTTCCCTTATGCCGCAGAACGATGCAAGACATGTTATTATGATACATTGATCCCAATACATTTACAACTTTCCCGAGTATTTTGTGCTGAATTTTCTGCTGCTTCCAGAGCCTGAGCTACAATAAATTGAAAACAGATCTTTGACAAAAAAAATGTTTTCTCAATAAAATAAAACCTATGTTATCAATTCATATTTAGATTGACAAAGACTTTGGAGTCGTTTTTGGAAATTGCCCAGGGCTACTCAATCGTTGGCCAGAACAATCCGAGAATTTGAGAGATTTCCTTTTAAGAGAAAGCCATGTAAGGGATAAAGGAATGTTGGAAATGCTGCAAACAATTCACAAAGTCGACATTAAAAGTGGTAAGTTTGTACTTAAATTATATTTTATTGTAAAAAAATATTATTTCATTATTATTATATTATTATATTAAAACAAATATCTAAAATTAAATTTTTCTGTTTTCTTTCTTTTCTTAAAACTAAAATAAAGATAGTGCTGCGGTGAAGCTTATGTGGTGTTTGCACGCATACCTGTTTCCAACCCATAAGGCGGTAAAGAAAGACAACAGCGGGAAAAAAACAGTGGTCAAATTTACCATAAAGAGCTCGCAGGAGGCTTTTGTTTTTGTGGCCAGCAGCGTACAAGAAATGGATGACCATATAACATTTTTGAAATCGAAGTCAGAAAAAATACAACCCTTTGTTTTTGCTTTGGGTGCAAAAGATTTTAGTTCTTTTACAAATTTTTATGTTTACATGGATGATGTTAAATTCATGTTCAATAATTTTTTAAGGGCTGTGGACATATGTTTTAAATGTTTTCATTTGTTTAATTTGGAATATCCATTGCCATGCCTTCAATTTTGGGCCTTTATTGAGAGCCATTTCTATGAAATAAAAATAACAAAAAATACGTCAAAAATGTTTGTACTTTCAGACCACCTAAAACAAATAAATAAAACAATGTAAAAGAAATTACGTGTTTTGCGTTTTCATTTCATATTTCAGATTCCGGAAAAATTTTGAATTTACAGGTACAACATGGAACATGTTTTGAACATCGATATTATAATTGGTTATCATGGTAAGTGTTAATAGAAGCTTTTCATTTTTTTTATTTAAATTTATGAAAAGGTATTCTTAAATTTTCATATAATAAAATGTAAGAGTACATACATTTTATGAAATATTTCATACATTTTTATGAAAATTTCATAAACTTCAATGAAATATTTCATAAAATGAATGTAAGGTTTACTTACAGTTTAAAACTACATTCATGTATTCAATGAAAAAATTCATACATTTTTATGAAAATTTCATAAACTTCAATGAAATATTTCATAAAATGAATGTAAGGTTTACTTACGGTTTAAAACTACATGCATGCAATCAATGAAAAAGTTCATACCTTTTAATGAAAATTTCATAAACTTCAATGAAATATTTCATAAAATGAATGTAAGGTTTCATAAACTTCAATGAAATATTTCATAAAATGAATGTAAGGTTTACTTACGGTTTAAAACTACATGCATGCAATCAATGAAAAAGTTCATACCTTTTAATGAAAATTTCATAAACTTCAATGAAATATTTCATAAAATGAATGTAAGGTTTCATAAACTTCAATGAAATATTTCATAAAATGAATGTAAGGTTTACTTACGGTTTAAAACTACATGCATGCAATCAATGAAAAAGTTCATACCTTTTAATGAAAAGTTCATAAACTCCAATGAAATATTTCATAAAATGAATGTAAGGTTTACTTACGGTTTAAAACTACATGCATGCAATCAATGAAAAAGTTCATACATTTTAAGAATAAATGCATAACATTAAAAACAAGATACATAACTTTTTTTTTATATTTGATGAAAAAGTACATGATATTAATGAACTGATGCATTGAATTTGAGAACGGCTTCATACATCTAATGAATAAATACATTAAGAGATGTATGTATACAATACATAATTTCAATTACAGATTCTTACTTTTTATGAAAAGTTCATACGCGTATGAATAAGTTCATACGCGTATGAATAAGTTCATACGCGTATGAATTGGAATACTTATTCCGTATGAACTCGATAATTAGCTCAATTTTAATGAATTTTTTCATTTAGATAATGGATTTTTACATTTATATTATGCACCTTTTTGGTTCAGTGTACAAAAATTTCTCTTATTTCTTTTGTCGCTCCATGTTAAGTCAAAAAGATCGAAAATTAGTAAGATTAGAAGTATTTATAAGTTAGTATTTCAAAGTTATTTGGAGGACAAATATGACACTTTAACATTTGGTATAAAAAACAAGTTTAATTATATTGTTGAGTTGTTGAGTTTTCCGATACAAACAGGGTGACCTGATGAGCTTTGCACAACAGGAGCATCACAAAGACCTGAAGTGAAGGAAGAAAATGAAACATCCCAGAGAGAACTACAGAATTGGTTGGAAGACGACGCGAAGGCAAAGTCAGATTTGATCATCGCTATTGATCCGAGTCTGCTGCGGCTGGTAAAAGGATTAGACACGGCAAAGGGTGTATGGGAGCGATTGAAGTCTGAGTTCGCTTCCACAGGACCAGTCAAGAAGGCAACATTGCTGAAACGTGTGGCGACTTACAAAATGCAGGAAGGCGAAGATATACGCAAGAATTTAATGGAATTCTTTGATGCAGTTTCACAGCTGAAGTGTATGGGTGTTGATATACATGAAGAATTGCTGTCGATACTTTTGTTAAATGGACTGCCACCTAGTTTCGAGTTGTTTCGATGTGCGATGGAGTCGCACGACAATTTGCCAAGTCCTGAAGTTCTGCGGGAGAAAATTCTTGAGAAAAGCGATGCACAAAATCAACGAAAGACAGATGGTGATACAGAAGCAATGTATGTCCGTCGGGGCGCATGTCATAGCAAGTCAAAGTATGAGCGAGGTGCGCATCATAAGAAACAGTATGGCAATACAAGTGACAAAACATTTAAGTATAAGTGCTTTAGATGTCACCAAGTTGGTCACAAGGCATCTGAATGTCCGGAAAACAAAAATCCAAAGGGTTACTCAAAAGGTGAATCATCTGCAAACAAAGTCGAAAGTACGTTCCACACAGCGGAATTTAAAGATGAGGCTTTGGGGATCCTGAAGAGTGCGAATGGAGGACGTTGGTGCCTGGACAGTGGCTGCACGTCTCATATGTGCAATGACGAACGTTTGTTTTTATCGTCACCTACGATGGTAAAAGCGAAGCTGCTGTCGGCGAACGATGCAAGCGCAAGTGTTGATGCAAGGGGAACAGCTGGGATTATCACTACAGACGGGAAGTCTGAAAGGTCAGTAAAACTCCAAAATACGTTATTAGTCAAGAATTTGAGGACTAATCTTCTTTCTGTTGCGAGGATAACGGATCACGAAAATACCATTACGTTCGACAAGGAAAAGGCTGTTGTTCGCGGAAATGATGGTGAAATAAAGGTTATCGCCAATCGAGTTGGTCAACTGTACTACGTTCAAGAAGCTACTACACAAGCGTGCGTGATCAATGAAAAAGAATCAAATTTCGAGTTATGGCACCGTAGACTTGGTCACTTGAACGGACGAGACCTGCTGGATCTATCTCGAAAGAAATTGGCGACTGGAATAGACATCAGCGACGATGGTAGACAAAATTCCTGCGGCGTTTGTCTTCGCGGAAAAATGACCACACTGCCGTTTCCTAAAAAGTCAAAGAGGTGTACAAAACTGTTGGATCTGGTGCACACTGATGTCTGGGGACCTTCCAGAGTTGAATCGCTGGCTCAATCTAGGTACTTCGTAACTTTCATCGATGATAGCAGCCGATGGTGCGAAGTTGTTTTTCTGAAACAAAAGAGTGACGTTTTCCGCGCTTTTAAGGAATACAAAGCTCGCGTAGAAACACAAATAGGTCGAAAAATTAAATGTTTGATGTCGGACAATGGGCGAGAATTCCGTAACCACGACTTCGACGAGTTTTTGAAAAGAAATGGGATAAAACGACGACTTACAGTTCCACATACGCCGCAGCAAAATGGGGTGGCGGAACGCAAAAATCGAACGCTCGTCGAAATGGCGAGGTGCATGCTCATTCAGTCCGGCATTGGAAACGAATTTTGGGTAGAAGCTGTAGCAACGTCAAGTTACCTGCGAAATAGGTGTCCCACTGTCAGCTTGAATGGAAACACGCCATTTGAACGATGGAACAAAAGATTGCCGGACCTGAGTCACCTAAAGGTGTTTGGAGCAAAGGCATTTGTCCTGGACAAAGCTCCTGGCAAGGGAAAATTCGAGGCGCGTTCGACTGAAGGTATGATGGTTGGATATTCTGACGCATCGAAGGGCTACCGAGTGTGGGTTCCTGAAAAACAAAAAGTGCTTATTACGAGGGATGTCAGGTTCATCGAAGACGAGATGGTCTCTACGGAGCGTCAAGAAAAATACTTTGCAGTTGCTGGTGAAGAATCGAAGAGCGAATACGGATCAACTACCTTTCAGATACCTTTGCAACAACCAGAAGAAGATGAAGAACTCGAGGTAAGGACATCATCACGCGATTGTGCGAGTGTTTCAAAAATTGACTCTGAGTTGCAAAATCAAAACCAAGGGGTTCGGAGAATATATGAAACGAGGTCTGTATCGCGCAACACTAAACAGAAGGAAATTTCGAATCAAAGGGTTGGTGAAGACGATCGAGACCAGGATGAAGATGAAACCGACAACGAAGTTTATTTCGATCCGCTGGATGGGGTCGGATCTGATGAAATGGCGAACATTGGAGAATTATCACTCGAGGATGCGATGTCTGGAACAGAGGCACAGGAATGGCTAGAGGCGATAAAAGAAGAAATTCGAGGACTTATCAATAACAATACGTGGGACAAGGTCGAGCGTCCAGCAAATAGAGCTGTTGTGACCAGCAAAGTTGTTCTGGAAGAAAGCTCGTGTTGTTGCCAGAGGGTTTTCGCAACGCCAAGGTATAGACTTCGAAGAAACGTTCGCACCTGTGGTTCGTCTTGAATCGATAAGGCTGTTAATGGCGCTGGCTGTTCGTGAAAATTTGGCTGTTTATCAGATGGATGTAGTTGCGGCTTATCTGAATGGTGAATTAGAGGAGGAGATCTACATGGAGCCTCCAAAATACTTTCAACATGCGTTGCAGATGCTGGTAAAAGAAGACGGACAACGAAATGGGGTAGGAAAAAAGGCCAAACAGATGCTCCAGAAATTTCGAGAAGGTCACAACGTGTGTCGGCTAAGAAAGGCACTTTACGGTCTTCGACAGGCAGGGCGACAGTGGCATAAGAAGTTGGACGAAACACTACGTGGTTTAGGCTTGAAACCTGCGACTAATGACACATGCCTATACTACAGATCAAACAAGGAAGAGTTTACAGTCGTTGCAGTGTATGTCGACGATATTTTGTACGCATCAAAAAGTGAAAAGATCTTGAACAACATACGAAAGGGACTTGCTGCTGCTTTTGAAGTCAAGTATCTTGGATTGGCGCGGTACTGTTTGGGCGTCGAAATAATTCAAGGAGATGGTGAAATAAGATTGAAGCAGCAATCATACGTCAAGGATCTTTTAAAGAAATTTAAAATGGATGAGTCGAAACCCATTACCACACCAAGCGACACCAAATCAAAATTGCCGGGTGGAGAGCGTCGTGCTGAAGGACAACAGGCTGAAAAACCATATCGGCAGCTCATCGGGTCACTCATGTATCTAGCAATTGCGACCAGACCGGACATTGCTTTTACTGTGAATCGACTGGCACAATTCAACGAGTGTTATCAAGACGTACATTGGTCAGCTGTGAAGCGTGTGCTACGCTACCTCCGAAGTACAGAAAGCTATGGATTGGTGTACAAAAAGGACAAACTTGGTCTTCAAGGCTTCTCAGATGCAGATCATGCCAACGACGAGATCGACAGAATATCATATACAGGATACGTTTTTACACTTAGTGGAGCAGCGATCACTTGGCGTTCTCAAAAACAAAAGTCAGTGGCTATTTCGACGACAGAAGCAGAGTATGTTGCGCTATCGGAATCATCAAGAGAAGCAACATATCTTCGAAACCTGATGACGGAGATGAATTTGCCTGAGTTAGCTGAGATAACTGTTGGAACAGATAATCGTGGAGCAAAACATATAGCAGAGAATTCCGTCTGTCACTCTCGCACGAAACATATTGCAACGAGATATCACTTTGTACGTCAGCTGTTAAAGGATGGAAAGATGGCGGATGCCGGCGGATGTGTTTACCAAACCACTACCAGGCCCGGCACACTATCGATGTATGAGGGAAATCGGATTGACAATATGTTAAGATGCGCTGTTTGAGGAAGGCGTGTTGAGACTTGAACGTTAATTCAACCAGCGCTTTGGCAATACCTTGCCATGACAACTTATATTTTAGTTATGTTTCTTTATATGTGGCAATACTGTTTACTTTTGAATTCCAACGATAGTATCTGTCACTCTTTTAACTTTGCCTTTTTTCACTTCACGTGTTCATTTCATTCTTGCTCAATAAATATATTTCAATCGTTTGCTTTTATGAATTAACTTTTTAATCAAGCGCAATACATGCAAAACCAAAAGTGAGTATGACAAAACCAAAAGTGAGTGTAACAGCTTTGCAAGTAAAAGTAAAAGTGAGCTAGCTATAGATTCTCAAAAAATACGCCTATTAATTATAAAAAAATATATTATTTAATTAAACTATTTATATAAAAAAAACACCGAAAACTCACAAGGCTAAACTGTTTTGTAAAAAAAATGTGCGGATTTTTCGAAGCAATTGCTCTGCCTTCCACGTTTTATTCATACCTACCAATCTGAGTAAAAGGTCGGTGGCGCCGCTTTTCGAAGATGTCAAAAGTTGGAGTTAACTCAAATCAGTTTTTATTCATACAAAGCTTAGCAATTGCTTCGATTTTGATATTTATTCTGAGTAAAAGCAATTGCTACTTTTTATTCATACGACCCAATAATATGACTTTTTCGATTAAAGCTTAAGCTTAGTACGCTGCTCGAGGTAAATTTTAGCTCCCATACAAAATTCTCTCCAAAATTTAGCTGAGCTAAATTTAAGCGAATCCATTTAGCCGAGCGGTACGCTGCTTCAAGCTTAGTACGCTGCTCGAGCTAAATTTTAGCTCCAATATAAAATTCTCTCCAAAATTTATCTGAGCTAAATTTAAGCGAATCCATTTAGCCGAGCGGTACGCTGCTTCAGCTAAAAAATCAAATTTCCATTTCAGACTGTACCGCATGTATCTATCAAAATTTAGCGCGCCCATTAATGGTTCGGGGCATTTTCTCAAGCTAAATTTTGACAGTTCGTGTTGTTTTTTTTCTGTTGTGTTTTTGTGTTGCGGAAAAATAAATAAGGATGCGTTTTTGCAATGAATACATCGACGAGGAATACCTTGGAAGTGAAGCATTTAAGATCAAAGAATAGTAGACGAGGAAAAAAGAAAGCACAACGAAAATAAAATATTTTTCGTGTCGATGAATTTTTGAAGGAAATTATTTTCCACGAACATCTGTTTTCTTTGACACTTATATCCACAGCGCACTCCATGTCAAAATTTAGCTAGGGTTTTAGCTAATGTTTGGAGAGAAAAATTGGAGAGCCGCTAAAATTTAGTTTAGTTCGAGCAGCGTACTAAGCTTTAGTACCTACGCTGCTCGAGCAAAATTTTAGCTCCCATACAAATTTCTCTCCAAAATTTAGCTGAGCTAAATTTAAGCGAGCAGCGGTACGCTAAAAAATCAAATTTCCATTTCAGACTGTACCGCATGTATCTATCAAAATTTAGCGCGCCCATTAATTGTTCGGGACATTTTCTCAAGCTAAATTTTGACAGTTCGTGTTGTTTTTTTTCTGTTGTGTTTTTGTGTTGCGGAAAAATAAATAAGGATGAGTTTTTGCAACGACGAGGAATACCTTGGAAGTGACAAGTGAATCATTTAAGATCAAAGAATAGCAGACGACGAAAAAAGAAAGGGCAACGAAAATAAAATATTTTTCGTGTCTATGAATTTTTGAGGGAAATTATTTTCAACGAACATATGTTTTCTATGACACTTATATCCACAGCGCACTCCATGTCAAAATTTAGCTAGGGTTTTAGCTAATGTTTGGTGAGCAAAATTGGAGAGCCGCTAAAATTTAGTTTAGCTCGAGCAGCGTACAAAGCTCAAAGCTTAAAGCTTAGTACGCTACTACTTGAGCTAAATTTTAGCTCCCATACATTAGCCGAGCGATACGCTGCTTCAGCTAAAAAATTTTCATTTCAGACTGTACTTCATTATATCTGTCAAAATTTAGGGTTCCCATTTATGGTGCATTTGCACCTCTTTCCGAGGAGTTTTCATCGATTATAATGGGCATCGAGAGCTCTGGGGTGAAATTACGTACGATGCAATTTTGTAAAACTAAACTAATGCAGGATGTCCAAAAAGCAGGTGCTCTAGGTGCATTGTTTTCCAGGACAAAAAAGAAACAAACAAAGTTCTTCGAAAGGATTCTGTTGTTTTAATTGTAATCGCTACGGTCATTGAGCAGCAGTGAAAGTTCATGTAAATAAACCGAAGTCCCAGAGTGGTTTGTGCACAGTTTTTGTTGCTGGCGCAATCAATCAAAACGATTGGTTCATTGATTCCGGCGCAAGTATGCACATGAGCATGCGGAGGGATTTATTTAATCTGTCCGTCAATACGAATCAATTTTCCAGTCATTTTTTTCCATTGCAGTAGGTATACCTTTTCTTAACCATTTATCGAAAGTAAACATAAGACCGAGTAAGTGAGCCAAAACATAACTCCGTAGGAGGTGTAGTTTGAAGAGGAATTGCAGTTAAAAATAACCCTTTTTTTTGATTAAAATTAAATTAAACAACAACCTCTTTATATTTCCGTCTGAAAAAATTACTGCTTTTTTGCAACACTAAAAAGTATCTTTTGGCCAGGTTTCAGCTTCATAGACATTTGTCTGGGCTAGATTTTACTTTAAAAAATATATTTTTTTTATTTATTCCGATTGACTTTAATGCGCTGAGCTCAAATCTACGAAAAAAATAATTTTACAAAAATTGGACACTCCGTTCTTGAAATTTTAGTACTATATTTCATATTATTGAAATATATTTTTTAAATTTTGGGGGCGTGCCACGCGCAAACGGTAAGAGACCGCCAAATTATTTTTTCAGATTTGTATTTAGAGCACTGAAATTAATCGGACTGTGTAAAAAAAAACCGTTATTTTCGAATGGGCAGTAAAGTAAAATCTTGCCTTTGTCTGTCAGAGAAAAAAATTAAAAACCGAAAAACCGGTTTTCCGCCATTTTTTTCTCCAAATTGGAGGTCACTTACCCTACTTTTATGGGGCCATTTGGCCCGGCACGTAAGAACAATTAATTTTTTTTGTACCTACCTAACAATTTTTTATTGAAGTTTAATTTTGTTTTCTGTTTTATTTTTGTAAAGATTTGTTGTAAAATAGATTAAGAAAAAAGCCAATCAGTGGAAAATAATAAAACGTGTTGGTTGTAATTAGTTTAAAACAAGAAGAAAGTTTATTACGTGACAGATGTCACAATATGACAAGTATGACAAATTAGACATCGTTGCCAGGATAGTAAAGTTGTTCTAATTTCAACACCCCCACTAGAACAAGTTTCTATGTCGCAGACGTATCTACTTAAGCCCCATAAGTGTAGTACAGTGTTTGGTCTTTTCTGCTGGGAGTGGCTTTGTCATGATGTCCGCTACCATGTCTGCTGTTTGTATGTAATCCAACTTTAGAACCCCATTGCTAATTACGTTGCGAACAAAATGATGGCGTACGTCAATGTGCTTTGTTCTGGCGTGATATGCATTAGTTGATGCCAGACAAAGAGCACTTTGGTTGTCGCAGAATAAGATAATCCCGCTATGTTGAGAATTCAGTTCCTTAGCAAGGCATTGAAGCCATAGCGCCTCCTGTACAGCCAAACTCATAGCCATGTATTCGGCTTCTGTTGTCGATAACGCCACCGTCGGCTGCTTCCTTGAACACCAGGATACTGCTCCTCCCTGCATTGTAAATGTATAACCGGTGACCGATTTCCTCTCGTCTATGTCACTCGCATAATCCGCATCACAAAAACCACGTATTTGTTCACCTCCTTCATGATTTCCGTTTTCTTTGCAGAACCTTTCAGATATCGAAGTACCCTCTTCGCAGCTATCCAATGCGCCTTTCCCGGATCGGTATTAAACCGGCTGAGATAGTTCACAGCGAAGCTGATGTCGGGTCTTGAAACCTGCGCAGCAAACAACAAACTCCCAATTAATTCCTGATATGGAATATTTGCCATCTCCTGACGCTCCCCATCGGATTTCGGGCACATTTCTTTGCTCAATTTCTGGTTCAAATCCATCGGCGTAGAACATACATTTGCGTTGGTTAACCCAAAGCGGTCAACTATTTCGTTGATGTAACACTCCTGATCAATCCATATCCGGCCATTAGCTCTGTCTCTCAGCAATCGCAGTCCAAGAAAAGTTTTCGCAGGACCTAAATCCTTAATGTGAAACTTACTCATTAAAGTTGATTTTAATTGCTGCTTCAATGCAGTATGATTGTCGAAAATCAACATGTCGTCTACATAAACTGCAATTACAATCATCTTTCCGTCTGAATGTTTGAAATAGATGCACGGGTCTAGTTGTGATTGCGTCATTCCGAAATCCTTCAGTACTGCATCCAGCTTGATGTTCCACATTCTCGAAGATTGCTTCAGCCCATATATTGCTTTCCTTAGACGAAGCACTTTTTCACCCATCTGAAAACCTTCGGGTTGAGAAATGAAAATCTCTTCATCTAAATCGCCTTGCAGAAAGGCCGTCACTGCATCCATTTGTTCTATGTCCAAGTCCATCTTAGCAGCCATTGCCAACAAGAATCTAATTGATTCATAACGCACTACGGGGGAAAATGTCTCCGCATAATCCAGTCCTCTTCGCTGGCTACAGCCTTTAGCAACAAGCCTGGCCTTGTATCGAGAAATTCCACCATTTGCATCCGCCTTGGTCTTGAACACCCATTTTGTATTGAGAATTTTCTTTCCGAGCGGTAACTCAGCTTCCTCCCAAGTTCCATTTTGCAGTAATGACGCGTATTCAGATTCTATGGCCTTTCTCCACTGCTTGCCATCTGTTCCCGATATTGCTTCTTCATATGTCATCGGATCGGTTGTACTTCTCACCATGTATGTTACAAAGTCATCAAATTTCGTAGGTTTCGGTGCTCTTTCTGATCTTCGCACGTTCTCCCTCTCTGATGTCGTAGATTCCATTCTGTGCGGGGTATACTCCGTGTCTGAATAAAAATCGTCTTCTTCACTTGACCCCGAGCATTCCTCTTCAAGTATCTCACTTTTTGCAGGTTCATTTTCATCACCAACAGCAGACTCACTATCGCAATCAACAGCAACAACGTTGTGCCCATCATCAGCACTCGCATCTGCCCCCACTGAACTCTCTAAGTATGGAAACAAGAGATTAGTTACTTTATCTTTGGTAATTACCTGCTGAAATGGTTGATCTTCTAGACAAACAATATCTCTGCTAATGATTAGCCTCTTCTTTGATGGATCGTAGACTCTGTATGCCTTCGAATTCTCGCTATATCCAACCAGCATACACTTCATAGATTTCGGATCCAGCTTCTTCCTCTTCTGATTCGGAACACGCACCATTGCAGTTGATCCAAAAATCCTCAAATGACTAACATCTGGCTTCTTGTTGGACCACACCTCTTCTGGCGTTTTAAAATCAAGATTTCTATTTGGAGTTCGGTTAACTAAATATGCTGCAGTCAATACAGCCTCGGCCCAAAAATCTTTTTCTACCCCTGCATCAATCAGCATACATCGCGCTTTATCCATGATCGTGCGATTCATTCGCTCAGCTTTACCATTTTGTTGAGGCGTGTATGGAACTGTCGTCTGGTGCCTTATCCCACAGCTACTCAAATAACTTAGTAATCCTTGATTACAGTATTCGCTACCGTTATCTGTCCGCAGTGTTTTTATTCGTTTACCAGTCTCGTTCTCGACTAAACACTTGAACTCGATGAATTTCTCTCTAACTTCTGATTTCGCTTTAAGAACATGAGCAAAAACCTTGCGAGAGTAGTCGTCTACGAACAAAAGTACATATCTTGCACCACCCAACGATTTCAGTTCCATAGGTCCGCATAAATCGGAATGCACCAACTCCAAAACATTACTCGTACTTGATTCTGATGCCTTGAATGGTTGTCGAGGATGCTTTCCTTTCCAACAATTCACGCATTGCTCCTTCGGTACATCAGCAAAATCAATTCCAATAACAGCTCCTTTCTGCATCCTAACCAACACGTCATAACTTGCATGGCCTAACCTTCGATGCCACAGCTCATAAGATGTTCGTCGTCCAACCAGGTTGACTACATTTCTAACCACGGGCGTAGTATCCAACTTGTACAATCGCTCTTGCACCAAGCTTGCGGTAGCAATCAACAAATTGCTAGTGTCGTAAATGTAACATTTGTCGACTTCAAAATGAACTTTATTACCACACCTTGTCATTTGGCTGACCGACAAGAGATTTGCGCATATGTTCGGTATGTACAATACATTTGTTACCTTTACATCCACTTTCATTTTACCAACAGACAGCTGCATACAAACATCACCCATTGCTTCAACAACTAGATTATTATTGTCTGCCACTGTAACTTCTTCACTGTTTACCGAAGATATATTCTGGAGCCAATCCCTGCGCATAGTCATATGCGATGAAGCACCGGAGTCCACAAACCACCCCGAAGAATCCATCTCTTTCATTTTCACAGCGAACGTTGTATAAAAAACCTTTTCAATTGAGTTCTTAGATTCCGTGACTTTACCTTTGTTGGGACAATTCCTGGCGAAGTGTCCGTGTTTCTTACACTCAAAACACTTGACACCACTTGCATTTTTCGGTTTCTTTACAGCACCTTTCTTAACGCCGCCATAAAACGCAACTGCCTGCGAATCCTCACCAAAACCACAATCATCATCCCTGACATCCTGCAATAGCTTTGTTTTGATTGCATCTGCGGTAATTTTTATGCCGGAGCTTTCAATTCCCATGATCATTGGTTTGTAGTGGTCTCCCAATCCAGCCAACAACAAAGTTCCTACCCACTCGTCGGACACAACCATACCAATAGCATTGAGTTTATGCGCTGTTAGAATTACCCTATTCACATAGCATTCAATAGAACCACTTTCCTTTAAATTTGTCGTGATAAGTGTTCTCAACAATCCAACTCGCCTAGTGAGTCCATTGTCGTTGAATGCCGCTGCCAATTTGTCCCATACTTCCTTCGCTGTTTTTGCTTCACGAACATGGGTATAATTAATCGGATCAATGAGCGAAATAATTTTCGATTTGGCCTTGGTAATTTTTTTTTACATCAGTTTCCAATCCACTGACGCATCCCCACAGCTCCTCGTGCTCGAGATAGTTTTCGACGGCAAATTTCCATTCGTCGTAATTGTCGCGACCTCGAAGTTTCTCAATGGGTGGTATTGAAGAAGACGCCATTACTTTGCAATCTTCCGAAATCTTTGGAATCCTTCCGAATTACAGCTCGAAATAATTTGATAAAAATTCCTTCTATATTTTCTTATTTCTCTGGCGATTCTGTGCCCATAACCTGTTGTAAAATAGAATAAGAAAAAAGCCAATCAGTGGAAAATAATAAAACGTGTTGGTTGTAATTAGTTTAAAACAAGAAGAAAGTTTATTACGTGACAGATGTCACAATATGACAAGTATGACAAATTAGACATCGTTGCCAGGATAGTAAAGTTGTTCTAATTTCAACAAGATTCCCTTGTAGGTTTTTTATTATTAATTTGAATGGAAGCAACATAGAACATTTCTGCAACATCATCAGCAGATAGTAAGTATCTGCAGCAGATAGTAAGTATTTTTTTATGGCATGATTTATGTTTTTGTAATAGGTTCGATTGTGTGGGAACAAGAAACACCTCATTTTCTCCTATTTAAGTCGAGCATGCCACGTTTCCTGGCACTCAGCTATCTCTCTCCCTTTCTATTTAATGTTCCCCTTCTTCATCCCAATGCCCGCGTTCCATTGACCACTAGATGACTAGCGGCATGCCAAACTCCATATATAAAAAAAACTGACATTTCAGCATTTGCGCTAGAACTCTAGCATACATTTTTTTTGTATGGAGTTTGGCATGTCGCTAGTCATCTAGCGTTAATGGAACGCGGGCAATGTGCCGTTCACATCCATCATCCTGTCATTTTCAAATTTTCAACGTCCTCTCCCCTCCAAAGCTCTCCTTATAGGCCTACATTACATGTTCTTTAAATCTGTGTCAAGTAATTAAAACTCTTAATTCTCAAAAAGGGTGACTGGTGTGACACGTGTGGTAAGTCTTGGATATACATAAATAAAATAGGTCCCTTTCCGCACCTGATCATGTTAACTGCATTATATGGCGCGTATTTATGCAGAATTGCTGCTATCTACTTTTACAAACTGAGGTTGATAAAAGGCTGTTGCTATTCGCCCGTTGTTCGAGACACGGCTACGTAACGAAATGTCAAAGTTTATATTGCGTCAAGTTGGGGTATGTGGCTCGCTACGCTCGCGGCAAGGACTCTAAACTCCAGTATAATCATTTTCGAACATAAGGCCGTACGTTTTGGATCAAACTTTTATATTTATAAAGAGTTTTTAATGAAAATAGGATTACGTTACGTTGATTACGTACCCGTGTCTCTAAAATCGGTAAACGTCAGTTCAGTACAATATCTGTCAAAATGAACGGGCGAATAGCCACTTCGTTGATAAAATCCCTTCTTTGTCGATCTTTCACTACGCCATTGTTACCTACTTATTGTTAATTATATTTAAACTCCCAGCACTAATTACTTGTTGCTTTTAATGAAATGGGTCGATATGCCTTTGGAGTATGAAGGCACGACCATGTACCGGATATGCATAGGGATGCTAGACGTCCCGCTCAGTGCGGGACTGTCCCGCTTTGAGGCCTTTGTTCCGCAAGTGTCCCGCAATGAAAATTGTCCCGCAAAATGTCCCGCAATGAAAATTTGTCCCGTAAAATGCCCCGCCTTTCAATTTGTCGCCCTATTATCACTTCATTTTTGTATATAAATCGTTAGTTTGTACTATTCCTTTATAGAATTAATTTTTGTTTATATTTTTATATAAAAATGGTTTTGTCAATACAAAGACTGGTAAAAAAATATCTTAATATAAAATGTTTATTATTATTTATATTAAGATATGTTCCTTCTTGAATTTTACTTTTTAAACATGTACCTTATCGGGAAAATCCGAAAACTAAAAACGTTGTAAACACTCGGCGCCACTTGAATAACACACCCCGTATGTCTTTTCTATCGCCCTGGTCCCAAACCAAGCATGCTAGACACTTATTTTTTTTTTTTAATTAAAATTCATTTAATTGTTGTCATTTGAAGATTTAAAACTAAAGCTTTAAGTATTAACAAACCATTATTAACTAAAAACCGGCAAAATGTGGGTCCTAATTTTGCTCAACTTGAACACTTAACTCTGCTTCATTTTAACTCAAACATTTACTTAAATTTAAGGTAATTGGAGTATTTTAGATTAAAAAAAAAAATTAATTGTGTTTCGAGCCACCTTTCTGCTCCAAAATGCACACCTCCCCGATTTGGAAGGGATGCATACAAATTGGCCAATAATTTTGCGAAATCGAGCTCGAAGCTAATTTGATGACTTGGGTTAGTTTATATTATATCGAATATTGTTATCCCGATCCATAGATTTGACGTGTCAACCATCCCCAAATATTTTCGATGATATTCAAATCCGGTTTGTAGGCCGGTCAGCTTAATAGCCCCACATTTTGGCTATACGTTTTGATATACGTTTTAACAAACACCGGGTTGTTGGCGCATTATCATGTTGATAAATCCAAGGCAGAGGTCCAAAAAGGTTATGAAAGTATGGAAGGCCTCTTTCAATATGCCATTGCAAGACAACGGATTCATTGTGGTTGACAAAAATTTTAATTTGCAGGTGCCATAACATAATACGAAACGGCCCCCACACCTTCAACTCTGCTATGCAGCCGGTCCTCTCTTTGGGGAGGTTATGGAAATAGTCCGGGGCTTCCAAACTGAATTCTTTTGAGAAGACCACATAATGCTTCTCTAAGTCCAGGTCATACGAGCGGGACAAAAACGGAAGCGTATAGCGCTTTTCAAATCAGGTTAAGGGGTGACTTCTTCTTGATTTTTTGTCTTTTTATATGCTTAGCATTCCAAGTAACACAACACACAGTTGTGAGACTTGTGTAAAATGTACAAATATGAATTAAAATACTTTTATTTACTTAACCAAATATTACTTATATCAACAAATAAAATGTAAACTAAAATAAAAACGTATTTTTCACTTCAAATGCAAAAATGTCCCGCCAGCTAATTTTTCAGATCTGGCATCCCTAGATATGCATGTCCTTGAATGTTCAGTAGTTAATTTTTGGGAAATTAGATGCATATTTTTACATAAATTAATAAATCGATTACCACCATACATATTTGTAAAATTAAATTTGTTCAGTAGGCGAGAACTTTCAATCTTATGGTTTGTTTTCATTTGATTGAAAGTGGCTGCCAGCTGGGAAGCGCCATTGTGATACCATGGAAAACGGATCATGTAAAATCTATTGTAAAATCCAGTATTAAGAAAAGTGAACCTTTGTAATTAAATTTTAGAACGCAAGTAAAGCAACCATTTTATTTAAAACGCAAAAGAAGAAGAACACAAAAAATTAGCAGAGTTGCCAATACAAATTCATATTACATTACTTTGACAATTCGTAATGTCATTGCCAGAATGCAGTTTCATATTTAGAATGATCTTCAACACCCCTTCTCATTCTATATCGGCCAAGCCAAGGCTAGTACGCATGTTGACCACTTTGTTCGCTTGTAGAGGTTTGGTTAGCAAATCAGCAAGCATCTCCTCAGTTGAGCAATATTCACACTTGATCATTTTCTTTTCGACGTAGTCCCTGACGAAATGATACTTTATATCGATGTGTTTGGACCTATTGTTAAATTTGTAGCCTTCGACCATTTTAATACAGCTCTGGTTATCCTCGTAGATAAGTACAGGTTGATTAATTGGTTCGTTGAAATCATGTAACAGCTGTTCCAACCATATTGCCTCCTTTGCAGCTTCAGCCAAAGCAATAAACTCCGCCTCCGTTGATGATAAGGCAACACACGTCTGTTTTCTGCAACTCCAGGATACGAGACCTCCATACACCATAAATAAGTATCCACTGTTTGATTTTCTGTTAATTCTATCTTCGCCCCAGTTAGCATCAGAGTATCCGAAAAGTACGGTATTGTTCCTTCCACCTAAACATAACTTTAAATGTGACGTACCTTTAAGATATCTTACGACTCTTTTCAGCTCTATCCAATCTTCCTCCGTAGGTTGACTTGTCTTTTGGCTCAGGATACAAATAGCTGCACTTATGTCTGGCCTCGTATTTAGTGCCACGTACAGAAGGCTACCGATCAATTTTTGATAGGCTTTATTGTTGTGTAGCCCCTTCTGCACATCTGCTGACTTCCCGTATGATGGCTCCAAAGGAATTGGTGAATTTTTCGCAAGTGATAGACCGGTATCAGAAACTATTTTTTCAATATAAGCTGACTGTGAAATTGAAAAAATTCCTTCAGCATCCCGTTCGACTTCCAATCCCAAATAACTTTTAACTACTCCTAAGTCCCGAATTTTGAAATTGACTTTTAGAGTTTTCTTAAACTTGCACATTTCCAGTTGACTGTTTGTAGCTATGAGAACATCGTCTACGTAAATTAAAACGTAAACCGCTGCCTTTTCTCTCAACAGTGTATACAAACAAGGATCCAATTTGCTTTGCGTGAATCCTGCCTTTACCAACACATTGTGAATGTTCTTGTTCCATGAACGCGCTGACTGCTTCAGTCCGTAAATTGCCTTATTTAATAGACACACTTTGCTTTCTTCCCCTTTCTTTTCGAAGCCGGTAGGCTGTCGCATGTAGATAACTTCACTTAAGTCACTGTTGAGGAAAGCCGTTTTGCAATCGATGTGATGAACCATTAGTTTTCGCCTTCCAGCTACTGCAAATAACGTTCTGAGCGTTGTATGCGAAACCACAGGTGAAAAGACCTCTCCGTAGTCCACCCCATATCGCTGCGTAAATCCTTGTGCTACCAGACGCGCTTTAAATCGAGTTCCACCGGGCTCAGCTTTACGTTTGAAAACCCACTTACAGCCTATGGGCGTGCGATCCTTCGGCATGTCCACCAAACTCCAAGTGTTGTTCTCCTTTAACGACCCCATCTCCTTCACCATAGCATTTAACCAACTATCACGATCAGTACCACAAGTAGCCTCCTCATACGTTTCTGGATCAGATTCCTTGATATGATTGAGATATCTCGCTGGAGGTATTCCTCTAGTTGCCCGTGTCGATCGCCTCAGCTGCCTCCTGGTTGTCTGTTGAGTTGAGTCGTCATCGCTGCTGTCAAAACCATGAAATGAATCAAATGATGAATTCGAGTCGCTGTCATCCGAAAATTGAGTGTTTGACTTATTAGGAAGTATTACAACTTCATTATTCATAGAAGAAAATCCCTCGCCGCATTCACCTTCGCTATCCACAACTGAATCAATATCCCTTTCACTCTTCTTCACGAACGTAACATCTCTTGATATCTGAATGTTATTACTGCCGCCCAGCATTCGATACGCTTTAGAATTTGAATCATAGCCAACCAACATCATCTTTACAGACTTGTCGTCAAACTTCAGTCGCTTTTGTTTGGCCACATGCACAAACCCTTCTTCACCAAATGGCCTGAGATGACTAAGATCTGGAACTTTGTTATGCCAGCGCTCATAAGGTGTTTTACCTGTTGCTCGAGTCACCAATCTATTTTGCAAATAATTTGCTGTAGAAATAGCTTCGCCCCATAACGCCTTCTGTAGTTTTGCTTCACTTAGCATGCACTTCGACATCTCGACTAAAGAACGATTTTTGCGTTCTGCAACGCCATTCTGTTCAGGTGAATATGCTGCTGTGTACTGAATTTGGACTCCTTCACTTGTGAGGTAATCGGCCACTTCTTTTCCTATATACTCGCCACCTCTGTCGGACCGTATTACTTTTGGTTTCGTGTTAAACATATTTTTAACCATTGCGACGTACTGTTTCAATTTGTCGAATACATCCGATTTGTGTTTTAGCAAATAAATATTACAAAATCGACTGTAATCGTCAATGAATGTTAACATATATCTGTTTCCGGATGGAGTTGGCACTTCCATGGGTCCACATACGTCCGTATGAATAATATCAAGTACCGCCTTTGAACTTAAGGAACTCTTCTTTGGAAATGGTGCCCGTGTAGATTTTCCGATTGGACATATATCACAGGCAATGTCACTCTTGCAGTTCTTTATTTCCATACCTGTTGCGAGACCTTTAGCTTTCATTTGTGAAATGGCAATCGAAGAACGATGTCCCAGAGCTCTGTGCCAGTAATGAATGCATTTATTAGTTGCGTTTTTATGAAATCTCGCCAGCCAGCCGTTCATTTGGACAGTTGCCAGCAAGATGAAGCCAGCCGAGTATAAAATTATGCATTTGGTTGAAATATTTGATAAATTCTTACATTTTTCTCTGGAATGTTGTGTGCATGAGATAAGAACGCCATAATGATTTAAGCAAATTGAGGGAAATTCTAAGCCACTTGTTGCTTTCAGCGCCACCTGTTTGTTAATAGTGAATTGAATTTAGCCAGCTGCCAGCCAGCAGCTCTCCGACTGGGGAGAAAATCAAGAGTTGTTGCCAGCAGTTGCCAGCAGGTTGTTGTTTTAATTAGCATGTGAAATGTGCCTCAACTGGCAACTACTGCCAACTACTGGCAACCACTGGCTGGGGAGGTTTCATAAAAACGCAACTATTGTCACATTCCTTAACAACATTTACATGTTCCTGCTTGTTAAGAGAATACAAATTCGCCCGCATGTGTGCTACACCAATTGATGCACCATTCTTGTTAATATAACAAGTATCTCCTTCAAACACTATGTCACAACCTTTGGATGTCAGTTTCTTTACGGACAGTAAATTTACTTTCACTGACGGAACATATAAAACTTCCTGGAACTTTGCCGCTGTCTGCTTGTTAAATCGATTTATAAGATTCAACCGAATAGCTCCTTGACCTTCCGACTCGATATGCGCCCCATTTGCAAGTAGTACTTTTTTCTTCACTGATGGATCGAATTCAAAGAATAAATCCCTGTCATTGCAAATGTGGCATGAGGCACCAGAATCTACAATCCATTTTCCATGTCTTTTATCAGTTATCGTCAAACAGAACTCTTCATCCGTTTCAACTGCTGCTACGCTGACTTGCTGCTCTGAATGCTTTGCCTTCCATTCTATGTAATGTAGGCAATCCCGTTTGAGGTGTCCTTTTGATTGACAAAAATAGCATTCGACCTGCGAAGTAGGCTTTTTGTTAATCCGCTTTGGTAATTTGTTCACTGTCACCAAGGCCTTGTGCGATTCCTTTTCTCCTGTCAGCTGGCGCCGCTTGAACTCCTCGATTAATTTCGACTCAACGTAACCAATTGTCAATTCACTTTCTGTTCGCGATTCCAAAGCAGTAATTAGGGTGTCAAAACTGTGAGGTAAACTGCTTAAAAGCATTGCCACGTTCCAGCTTTCAGTGAACGACTTTTCCCCGAGATTCTCCAATTTCATGAACAAATTCCGCATTGCACCAACATGTTTTTCAACATCACCTCCTTCTGCAAGATGTAAACTACAAATTTGCCGCATGATGCTTACCTTATTGCTTAGTGTCTGCCGCTCATGATATTTTTCTAATGATTTCCAGGCTTCCCTCGCCGTTGAACAGCTCCTGATGTGGTGCAGCTGGTCATCCTCCACAGAGAGACAAATTGTGGCCCTCGCGATGTCATCTTTAGATTTCCATTTTTCTGTTATTGGGTTCGGTGCTTCTTGGCTAATGGTGTCCCATACGCTCTCCTTAATTAGCAGCATCTGCACTTTATACTTCCATACGAAGTAATTTTCATTATTCAGTTTTGCAACTGAAAACTTTATATCTGCTGCCATTTCTTTAATTATTCTTTTTTTTTTTTCACAAACACAGTTCTTAATATTTACTTTAATGCCTTAATGGGGGACTGGGCCCATAACCTATTGTAAAATCCAGTATTAAGAAAAGTGAACCTTTGTAATTAAATTTTAGAACGCAAGTAAAGCAACCATTTTATTTAAAACGCAAAAGAAGAAGAACACAAAAAATTAGCAGAGTTGCCAATACAAATTCATATTACATTACTTTGACAATTCGTAATGTCATTGCCAGAATGCAGTTTCATATTTAGAATGATCTTCAACAAAATCTCCCTACTAGTCCAGCTACTAAGTTGAACTATTTTGAGCTCTTTATAAAGCAGAAGTGGTTTCTGATGTCTGTGTTTGTTAGATCACCAAAGTGAAGCTTCCTTCTACGGGAGAGAGCTGGGCAGGAACAAAGAAGGTGAGGAATAGTTTCCTCCTCTGATGATTTCCGCAATTCGCCATGCATTATGCTGTCAGGCCCTGTAAATTTATATGGTTTGAAGCATTGACTTATTATATATGGACTGCTAGTGAAATGTCAGTTCATACAAATTTTGCCCAGAAAATGACGCCAACATAAACTAGCGCTCTTGGTTCGGAGCGAAAAATAAGTGAAACAAAGTGACGAACCATCTTGGATTTCTCCATAGAATGCTAGAGGCACCTATTGGGCGTGAGAGAATTTATGAGGTAAATTCAAATTGTTGCGTCACTGTTTATAGTAGATGGCATTGGAAAACAAAGCCAATTATCACAACCATCTTTGATTTCTCCATAGAATGCTAGAGACACCTATTGGGCGTTAGTGGATTTGGCAAGTAAAACGGTGGAAATTCAAATTGTTGCGTCATTGTTAATAATAGATGCCACTACAAAAAAGTGTGAATTTCCAAATTATTCCGCTCCGAACCAAGAGGGCTAGTGGTTATGTTGGAACCAACGCGAAGACGTCTACTAGCAGTCCATATATAATAAGTCAATGGTTTGAAGGTATTAGTTTGCTTTATGTAATTATACGTTTATTGGTTCAGATGGACTGTCGAAGACCGTGTTGTTAACCACATGAAAACTACCTGGGAAATGAGTGTCAAGCATTAATTTGAGCGAATTTTCACTGGAGGTCTTCCAAGACCCATCATCTTTATTGAGGAAGCTGGGTGTTATTGGATTATGCACCCAGCTAATTTTTATTCCATCTTTCACTCCCTTTTGCCCTCATCATTAATCACTTTTCCATCTGTGCTCCCGCAACTTTTAATTTTGTTCCTTCCTCTGGAAGGATTTGTAAATTGAATTAAATGTTTTTCTGAGCTTTCATGTACTATAAAAAACTTTTGTTCTTACGTGTGTACCATTTAAAATAACAAAAAAAGAGTTCCTATTTTAAAATGCATTATATTTCTTTATTTCCCTCATGCACACTTTTAAAACCTGATCTAAATTTAATAAAACAACATTTAAGTTCATAACATATTTTTTTTACATTATTACATATTAACAATAGTGACTGTATCTTCATGTTTCATTGTCGCTTGTTCCGCTTTCAGCTTTCATGTAATTCTGAATTGAATTTGTTTTACCTTTGGAACGTTTTTGTTTCCTATACACCTTCTTTGAGCTTCTGGATTCATAATCCTTGAATTTCAAATTACTTTCCGCATTATTTAATTGGATGCCGTTATTAGCCCCTACAATTTCATTATTGAAAACAACATCATCTCTGTGTTTAATAGAATAGTCTTCATTGCTTGGCAAAACATTTTGGAATGTTGATTTACTCTGAAATGTATTTACAATGTCTGGTTCACTGGAATGTGGCTTTTTGGTGGAAACTTCGAAATATTCATTGATATCTTCACTGCCGTCGTTAGCGTTATAAGTGCCTTCAAGAAAAAAATATACAATTTTAAATGTAATATACAATATTAGTTAAGGTTCTGAATAAGATGATAACTTTAAATTTTCGAATACGCGCCATTATTAAGCCAGTATTAGACGATACGTATGCTGAAAATTGTGTTCAAATCACAACATATCGTGCATACTTGATAACAGAAATTTATTTTTTACACGATATGTTGTGATTGGAACACAATTTTCAGCAAACGTATGCTGATTCAACATATCGTCTAATACTAGCTTTAGTCACTTTAACAGATTGGCAGGTAACTGACGTATCTACATTTCTAACAGATTTATAGAATTACCATAATAGGTACGTGAACCACTTTCCGACACCTCAATTGCGGAAAAAATCGAAAAAATCAAGTCACAGATTTACAAATTCTAGACTTCAACTTGCAGAAGTTCACAATTGAGAAATTTGTATAAAAAATATAGCTATCGGAGTTTACAATTATTAAAAGTAGGATTAAACGTTGAAACTAATAATGGTTATTTGTACCAATACAAAATTTCTTCAAAATCGGTTTATGTCTGTAATATATTCGTATTCGGTTAAAAAATGTAGACAGTCGGATAAAAAAAGTTCACTTCCTGACAGGGGAAAAACAGAAATGTCTTCCCAAGTGGATATATACGGAGAATTGACTGTCAGAATTCAAAACTATTCAAACAATCACTTAAAGGAGTCTGATGATGAATTAGTGGTGTAGTTCGAAATAGCTATCATTCCTACCAGTGACTGTGTCTACGAGTTGTTGTTAATGTAATTCTATCAAACAATAATTCAGAGAATAAGTAAATAGTTTACGCAACATATCCGTGACGTATAGGCACCCTAGGCTTAGCTTTTCTCAACCATTCGTTTGAGTTTCTTTTTTTTTGGGACGAATGGAAGGGACCTACAAATTTATACCGAGTCCGAAAGGGTGAATTGAAATGCGCATGTTTGTCAAAGGTTCGCGAGAGGTGGCGGAGTGAATATAAGTTGTATTTTTCAGGGGATCGAACCTGGGACCCCTCGCACAGTAGTCCAGCACATTAACCACTGAAGGATAAATCATTTTTCCAAAAAATTAAACTGAACCATGTACAAATATTTTAAGAATTAAACAAAATTAACAAAATTAGAGTACAGCCTTATTATATGTAGGTGTAAATATCCGAGTTAACGAGGAAATATACGCGATTGGTAACAAATCTTTGGAAAAATTTACTAGCGAGAATATTATGGGACAAAGTTACAATTAGATTAGTATTATCCAATAGAAATGATAATGATACAATACGAGTTATGAATTAATGAATGAATGGATGAATACCTTGTATGGAGTTTAAATTACCATTTAAACACTGCGAATAATAAAGCCCTGTTGATTTCAATTCCTTACGACTTCGCTTAGTTTTTCGTTTCAGGCTGTGGTTCGGCGTGATCACCTTTGGTTTCTTCTTAGTTAAGGGTTGCTTAAAATGTTTATCAGCAGCATCTATTGCTATAGCTCTGGTATAGAGTTTTTCCTTCTCATCATCATACTCAGAGTTTTCAGGTTCAAAAGTGACGTTTTTTGTTTTCACAGGAATTTCTTTAACCGTAGGTGCCTCTGGCACATCATCCTTGACGGGACTGGGTCTAATTAGTTCGTGTTCATCATTGGTATTATCATTCTCTAAAATCTGAAAATAAAAAAAATAACATAATTAAATAACAGAAAAATGTGTTTTCTCGCAATTTTTAAACACAAACCTCTTCTTTAAGAGATCCACGTAGAACAATTTCAGGTCCTCCTCCATAAATGTTATAGAAAAAATTCCAAAGGTGGGTATTAAGCTGAGCATAGTCTGACCCAGACAGAACGTTATTTACAGGCGATGTATCCGTTTTGGCTGTTATTGTTGAATTGTTAATAGGACCGGGATCTTTGTTTGTAATTCCTCGAGCAAATAGTTGCCATTTCCTGACCCATGCCATTGATATAGCGTATACTGTCGTTGAATCATCTTCATTTTGAAATTCGTCGTGATATTTCGTAAATATAGCAAGCTCTTGTTTTTGTCTACGAACGAGGTTTTCAGCTGTTCTCTTGCAAACCTCACACTCAAAGAGGCGATTAACAACAGGACCACCACCAAACTTTTTATAAAGAAAATCCCATAGGGGTTGTGACAAAGGTACTGCAATTTTGTTGATAAGAGGCGCTTTGTGCGGTGGAACACCTCCATGCGGACATAAGATTGCCCAATTGTTTATAGGACCAGGTTCAGCAAATGTATTAAAACGATTTATCCATTCTCTTGAAACAAAAAACCGGATATCCGAAAATTGTGGGGGATTAAGGGTGGAGAATTCTCTAGCTTGTGTCCTCATCACATCCATAAGAGGATGGTTCTTGCGATAGAACAACACATAGGCTTGGCAGTTCTGTACAACATCAGCAGATACCTCAGTTACATGTTGGTCGTCGAATTCGTACCAATTTCCAGTCAAATCATTTTTAGCGAAACATGTGTAGTGACCACCTCCAACAGTACCATGATGGCAAATTACCGAAACCAAATTATAAACCGAAATATTTGATTTGCAATCTTTGTGCAGATAGGGCCTCATGTCGAATCCAACCAGTGGAAAATGAATATATGATGAAATCTTTGAACTATACGATAAGTCATGACGGAATCTTTTTAAGTGTATGCACAATGCTTCTGGTAGATCAAGAACACGAGAATATTTTACACCAGTCCGCAGTTTGTTACATTTTGAGCAACTAAAAGTGATATAAGCAAAAGTAAATTTTATAATAAATAAAATTCAACAATGTCAAATTACATTCTTATGTTCTATGAAGCATACCTGTACATATTGTCACCCTTAAGCTCGTCAGCACTAAAGAAAGATGCCATACAGTCGTGAAGTGTAACCGATGGTCCCCAGAGCCAAGAGCGTACCAAGTTCCATACCCAGCAGATCCAACCCTCCGATTTTAATGGTTCTTTGCATGTAGCCCCCGAATGCGTACGGATAGCGCTGTGATTGTTTATATTTTGAGCATGATGCAAAACATTAAGATAATCCCTATGAGGGATTGGCAGAGAAAGATCTTGAAATGTTTCTTCTCTGGTAGATATTCTATCACAGGTCAAGCACTGCACAGATGATAATAGTTTTCCATCAAAAACATCACTTATGATCGATCTTTGGGTAACAGAAACAACAATATCTTTAGTCGTGTTGTGACTATTTGCACACGTGTTGGTGCGATGGCCACACGAAGCAGGAAATCGCGAACTTAAAGATGAATTGGAAACATACGATAAACTTGGGTAATGTTTATTCTGCGTAAAAGAGTCTTCGAAGAGACTCGATTGTTCAGAAACTCCGCTGTCGCACGTCTCATATTCACCTTCAGACTGAGAAGCTGAACTTGACGAGTAATTTGAAATTTCATCGTCCTTTTGGTATACAATATCTTGACTTGTCACTAAAGTTTTCAATGGAATTGGATCAGTATCCTTGAGTTCTTCATGCAACTGATCCATGAAACATCGCAGAAACTCTTGGGTATCGTGTTGTTGAAATCCTCTGAACATTGAATGAACACTTCTAATCCCATACAAGATTCCACGAGGTGCTATATAATCTATAAAAAAAAAATATAAATAAAGTGTACAGAAGCTTAAGGTAAAAAAAAATTACGACGGCTATTATGCTTAATGCATCGGCACAATTGCATACCCCTGCAGAGTACTCTCGCAAAACTACCGTTAATAGCTATACCAAGTAAATAACTTAATATTGAAAAGTTGACCGGTAGAGAAAAAACGGAAAGTTGGTCGATACCTGTCTCTTGTTACCGGTCGTTGAATAGTGCTTCAAATATTAGTCTGTAACTTATTTTGTACCTATTTAATAAAGCTGGATGTTGTACTTTGAAGAGAGGTATAGCCCGTCCCAACTTAAGGGAACATGACATGGAACATTTCTTGCGCAGGTCTCTTCACATTAGGGATTTTATTCTCTTAGCGACAACAAAACAACTTTTCCAACCAGAATTATACCCTATTCACACCAAGCCGAAAACTGGGTTTTCGCGAAAACAGTCGAAAACTTCATCGAAAACAGAAGTTTTCCCATACATATTGCAGTTTTCAAAACGAGTTGTTTGAGGTCGTTTTCCATGAAAACGCCACGAAAACGAGTATAATCGTTGGGTTGTTGAAGCAGACACACCTTTGGCAACATTCAGCGAGCTCAGCAAAACGCTCTCTCTCTCAGTGCTGTCGTTTCTTCTAGTTTTTTGTTTACAAATGTCGAATCTCTTGGTATCTTTACACCATAAAGAGCAAATTATTCAGTTTTTTCTATAATTTTAGAACGGTAGCACTACCTGCCACAATTTCAGATTTGTTTGATTTTGATTGTTGCTTATGTTAATTATTTTATGCATTTAACCATAAGTTAACGATTATCAAGTAGCTTAAATAATTTTGTTTGTATATTATGTCAATACGAGCGAAGTTTAGTAACTAAAATAAAAGTCTAGTCGCCACAAAAATTTCATAGCTAGTTTCACAGCACAATGGAAACGTGAAACGAAAACGAGTTGGTGTTCGGTGTGAATGCATCCACGAGTTTTCTAAACTTTTTTGACGAAAACTAGGTTTTCGGCTTGGTGTGACCCTATTCACATTACACCTAAAAAAAAAATATGTGCCCATTTCAAACAACAAACATACCCCTGCTTGCGAAGACATCTCTCTCGATTAACGATCGAGCCATGACTGATTGTTCACACAGCTCAGTAGTTGGCGTATGTCATTTACTTACTTACTTACTTAGATGGCGCTACAGTCCGGTGTGGACCTGGGCCTCAACCAACATGCCTCTCCAGTTAGCCCGATCTTTGGCTAACCGCCTCCAGTTGCACACTCCAAGTTGGTTGAGGTCCCCTTCCACTTGTGCGCGCCACCTAAGGCGAGGTCTTCCTCTACTGCGTTGTCCCTCCGGGTTGGAATCGAAGACTCTTCGGGCCGGAGCGTTGGTGTCCATTCGCTCTACATGTCCTAGCCATCTTAGTCGACTGATACGCACTTTTCTGACCAGGTCTATGTCGCTGTACAGCTCGTAGAGTTCGCTGTTAAATCTTCTCCTCCAAAGCCCGTCAACGCAAACGGGACCGAAAATCACTCGAAGAATTTTGCGTTCGAAACGACCAAGAAGATCTTCATCCGCCTTTGTTAACGTCCATGCTTCTGCGCCATAGAGTAGGGCTGGGATGATGAGGGTCTTATATAGAGTCTCCTTAGTGTTTCTTGACAAGGCCTTACTATAGTCAGTTGCCTTCTTAGGCCAAAGAAACAGCGGTTGGCAAGTGTCACTCTTCGTTTGATTTCTGCTGTGGTGTCATTATCAGAGTTTATAGCGGAGCCGAGGTAGATAAAGTCCCTAACCACCTCAAAGTTATAGCTGTCTATCGTGACGTTCTGTCCGATTCGCCGATGTTGTGTGTCCCTTCTTGTTGACAGCATGTACTTTGTTTTGCCCTCATTCACCACTAAACCCATTTTTGCCGCTTCTGTGTTAATACTTGCAAACGCACCAGTAACAGCTCGCTGCGTTCTGCCAATTATGTCAATGTCGTCAGCGTATGCAAGTAGTTGCACAGACTTTTGGAAAATTGTGCCCCTGGTGTTGGCTTACGAGTTTCGCACAATTTTCTCAAGTATGATGTTGAAAAAGTCACATGACAGCGCATCACCTTGTCTAAATCCTTTTTTGACATCAAAGGTCTCGGTGAGGTTATTTCCGACCTTTACGGAGCAGCGAGCGTTCTCCATCGTCATTCTGCACAATCTGACAAGTTTGGCAGGGATGCCAAAACTAGACATGGCTCTGTATAGCTCGTCTCTATAAATGCTGTCATATGCGGCTTTAAAATCGATAAATAGATGGTGAGTATCGATTTGGACTTCTTGGGTTTTCTCCAGGATCTGCCGTAGTGTGAATATTTGGTCGGTTGTGGACTTACCGGGCCTAAAACCACACTGATAGGGACCAATCAGCTCGTTGACGAATGGTTTCAGGCGCTCACACAGTACAGCAGATATGATCTTATAGGCGATGTTGAGGAGACTGATGCCTCTATAATTGGCGCAGTTTAGAGGGTCTCCTTTCTTGTAGATCGGGCAAACGATGCTGAGGTTCCAATCATCAGGCATACTTTCTTCTGACCAAATTTTAGAAACGAGTTGGTGTATGCTCACTACCAAGTCATCTCCCGCTGCCTTAAAAAGCTCGGCCGGTAAACCGTCCGGTCCTGCAGCTTTGTTGGACTTCAGCTTAGATATTGCTATCCTTACCTCATTTTGGTCAGGTAGACGGAAGTCTTGGCTTTCATCGCCCAGGTTGAATGGTTCATTCTGCCTGACAGCGGAATATGTGTCGTCTTCGCCGTTTAACAGTCTGCAGAAATGGTTTTTCCATGTCCTCAGCACCGACTGTGACTCCACTACAAGGTTTCCTTGTTCGTCTCTACAGGTCTCTGTTCGGGTCTTGTTCCCGTGACACCTTTTGGTAAAACTTCCGAACATTGTTCCTGGAGTAACACCTCTCTATTTCCTCGATCGCGCGCTTCTCATGCTCTTTCTTTTTCCTCCGGAGAAGCCGGTGTTCTTCCCTCCTTTTTTGCTCGTAGAGCTCACGAGCTGCTCTCGTCCTTCTCTGCAGCGCCGCTTTGTAGGCCAGTTGCTTCGCTGCATGTGCTTGCCGGCACTCTTCATCAAACCAAGGGTTTCGTGGTGGTGGTCGGGTGAAACCGAGCACATCAGTTGCGGCTTTTCTGACGGCTTCTTGGCATCGATGCCACTGGTCTTCAGCACTTGATGAAGGCTTCAAAGGACTTCTCGAGAGGTTGAGGGAGACGCGATCGGCAAAAGTTCTGGCGGTTTGTTGCGTTTGTAGCCGTTCAACGTTGAATCTCCTCACAGTATTTCCTCGTTGTAATGGTGTCTGGGATATCCGCATACGTACCTTGGCTACAACAAGGTAGTGATCCGAGTCTATGTTGGCCGCTCGGAAGGTTCGAACATCTAGAATACTGGAGGAGTGCCTTGCGTCGATCGCAACATGGTCAATTTGATTGACCGTTTGATGGTCTGGTGACCGCCATGTTCCTTTGTGAATATTGAGGTGAGGAAACCGTGTGCTAGCTATAGTAACATTACGTCCCGCAGCAAAGTCGATTAGCCTAAGTCCGTTTCCAGACGTGTTGTCGTGTAGGCTGCACTTCCCGATTGTACTACCAAAGATGTCCTCCTTTCCTATTTTGGCGTTAAAATCACCCAAGATGATTTTAACGTCATACTTAGGACATTGCTCATATGTTTTGTCGAGGAGCTCGTAGAAACATTCTTTGGTAGCATCGTCTTTATCTTCGGTAGGGGCGTGAGCGCATATCAGGCTGATGTTGGCGAATTTAGCCTTGATGCGGATAGTTGTAAGGCGTTCACTAACGTGTCGAAAGCTCAAGACTTCTTGCCTAAGTCTGCCGCTTACAACGAATCCGCATCCAAATAGACGCTGCTTCTGTTCTCTGTAGCAATCACCGTAGTAGATGTCACAGTTTTTTATCCTTCTTTTGCCCGGCCCATCCCACCGCACCTCCTGGATGGCGGTGATATCTGCTTTGTAGCAGCTTAGGGCCTCCGCTAGTTGTTCGGCTGCACGCGGTCTGTTCAGGGTTCGAACATTCCACGTGCAGATCCGAACGTCATTGTCCATATTTCGTTTTGCAGGGTCGTCAACAGTGAATCCGTCCTTATCCGAGGCTCTTGGTTGCTTCGTAACCATATTGTTTTTCCGTGGTTGGGTAGTTAACCCCACGCACAACCCCCAACCTGGAGGGCCAGGCCCTTTCTGTGACCCCTTGGACGAAAGGGGCCGGATATTCCGGAGTCAGTAACCCGCTTCGGGGATTTGAGTGCTGCCGTTGACCCATTAAGGGCTCTTCCGCTACCATCTCTATTTCAACACCCTGACTAGTATTGAAAAAAAAATCCTTAATGGCCTCAGCTCCAAATACGTCGAAGTAGCCCATTAAGGTATCTGTCATGCCGACTGTTGACGTCACCGTTGATTCAATCGCGTGAATTCATCCGCCGTACGTCCTCTTTCTGAGGAGCTCATGTAAGACTTCTGAGACTCGTTCAGTCAGTCTTTCCGACAGAGCATTATAGTGTTGCTATTTTCTTCGTGTTCAACACTCGCGCTTATAAGTTTAGCAAGCCAAGCCCGGAAGGGCGAGGCCAGTACCCGGTGGTTACCACGCGGAGGTAAAATAAGCACAATTGATGTGTATGAAAAAGTTACAACAGCTGGGCACCGCCAAGTTGATGCCAGTCAGCGCCTACCCGATTCATACACACCCAACACCCAACCACCAACCCATTTACACACCCCAAAGAAAAGGAAAATTTGCTGGGTGTTGCACTTCTCAAATAGCTACGTGTTTAGTAATGAAAGCCAGAGTTCTGAGTAACTTTATTATAACAGCGTGAAACCCACTATGTATTAAAAAGGGTTGAAATGGAATTTTCTGATTTCTGAACATTACGCCTCAGTCAACGACTGCTGAGCAATTTTTCAAATCGGTTTTTCTCGTTAGACCATATTTTTAACTTTCTCGAAGGATATTGTTTTCGTACAAAATTTCGAACAGAGATTTTAATCAATTCTGATATGTATAACGATGATAGGGATATGCAATTGAATTTGCCCCAAAAACGAATTTTTTAGCTGTAAAAAAAAAAAAATAATCTTGATCCATTTTCCGTTTCACTTCCATTTTAATTACTCAGCACTCACATATACGTAGATATATGTCAGAAAATTAGTTAGTACCTATAGTTATTTTGAGGATTGGACACACGGCCTAAATAGACAAAAATTGGTTGGATGTGTTACTTTTCGTTGTTAACACATACAACAACACTCCTCTATGAATGCCCCAATAAATCGACGCCACAGCCATATTAAAATATCTGTCAAATCCTTATCCTAGCGAATTTTGTTAATTTACATTTAAGATTAATGTATTCATTGATTGGAAATTAAGCCTGTTCTACAATTCGTCAGGTCCTTGATTTGATTTTTGGCGAACTTCTCTTTCAACACTTTCATAAGTGTCAGATATATTTGGCCCAAATCTAAATCTAATTAGACCTTCAAATACTGTAAATGACGAGTGTATGTGGTGCTGCCCGATCCAAATCAATATTTTTGTTGATTTAATGGGAGGAAAATTATAACTTTTTGTGCAGATACCTTAATGCTAAACGCGCGGCAAAGTACAAACAGCATCGGTCATATTAGTCTAAAAAAATGTATTTACTAATGGTCTGAGAGCCCACCATAAATTTTGGACGTGAGAGGCAACCGGATGCATTTTACACGTTGTTCTGATGCCCAATATTTCAAATATACCCGTCTGGCAGCTAAAGGGTGTAACTGCATTTAAAAATTCGTTATGATTTAAAACAGGAATAATTGATGCAACCGCTTTAATCTACTACCAAATAATAGAATATGATCCCCTTAGTACAAATAGTACATGTAGGTATCCAAGACGTTTTAGGTGTAGGCAAAGCCCTGGAAGTGCGTTAAAAATACCAATTTTTAATAATTAATACAACCGCACCAATTTCTCCTAAAAGGTAGGATATTACGTAAGTACAAATATGAAGGTGACTTTTTGCATGTCGCTAAGGGCTTGCCAGACGAAGTCAAAGTATTACTAAAATGTCAATTTGAAGTAATTCATGCAACCACTTAATTTTTATTTTAGAATTTAGAGAAAAACTCCCTGATAACAAATATATAAGTCCAAGAGGTTTCAATTGTCGCCAAGTCCTTACCAACCAACAACCTATAAGAAGTGGGGATGAAGCTATTTACAAAAGATGCGCTCCACACCGCTGATGCCAATTCGGACAGCTCCAGTCTCATCCTCGGCAGACACAGACTTGCCATCGGAAGATCTTGACGCTACTATCGTGGAGAAATCTTTCTCAGATAGCAATACCGCTAAAACGGATACAGATTAATCTCCATCATTCCAGGAACTGGGTCTGGTCCTAGGATCAAACTCGCACAAGCTCCAATAAATGCCGTGCTTACATAAGGACTTCTGGCCAATTAGTCTGTCATTTCTTCTCTTTTAAGGTTTCTCATCGACCTCCACATAAAAGGCACTGTTGATCAATAATTGGTCTCAAGCCCTCAACATGCCTACCAAACGGGCAAGTCCACCGAAACTGCTCCTTTGTTGGATCGATCAAAAGGTCACTTACTTTAACTCAAAGAATACTCAATGGATCTTCAATAATATTGAGACTTGGGCTATTGTTCAAGCCTTAGACAAGATTACCATTGGCGAAGCAATATGCAGCATAATCAGTCATCAGCACTGTTGAAAAACTCGTGCACCAGAAAATGGAAAAAACAAAAACCAAGTGGCAACACCCTCTACAGAACAAAAGTACAGAAAAAGCTGTAACGACTTGCTTTCACTTAATAATAAGGCCTAGGCCACGCACTGAGCGGCAATCATAAGCGGCAAGTGGCCATTTTTTAACCGGCAATTCCCATAGAAGATATTTTTTGTATAGGAGGTATTTTTTGTATGGGAGGTGCCATGCCCCTTTGTCCAATTTTGACCAATCTTCACAGGAGCACTCCAGGGCCAATACCTTACTTACTTACTTAAGGTGGCGCTACAGTCCGGGGTGGACCTGGGCCTCAACCAACAAGCGTCTCCAGCCAGCACGATCTTTGGCCAGCTGTCTCCAGTTTCGCACGCTAAGTTGGTTGAGGTCCCCTTCCACTTGCGTGCGCCACCTGAGTCGCGGTCTTCCTCTACTGCGCCGTCCCTCGGGTGTGGATTCGAAGATCTTCCGGGCCGGAGCATTCACTTCCATTCGCTCTACATGACCCAGCCACCGCAGTCGTTGGACCTTCACTCTTCTGGCTAGGTCGATGTCGCTGTACAGCCCGTACAGTTCGTCGTTGTATCTTCTCCTCCATTCACCGTCTATGCAGACGGGTCTGAAAATTACTCGAAGAATTTTCCTCTCAAAGCAACCAAGAGTAAGCTCATCCGCTTTTGATAGAGTCCATGCCTCTGCACCATAAAGTAGGACTGGGATGATTAAGGTCTTATAAAGGGTCACTTTAGTTGTTCGAGAGAGGGCTTTGCTACTCAATTGCTTTCTTAGCCCAAAGAAACAGCGATTGGCAAGAGTTATTCTTCGCTTAATCTCAGCGCTGATGTCATTGTCTGAGTTCATAGTGGAGCCTAGGTAGACAAAGTCCTTTACCACCTCAAAGTTATATCTGTCTATAGTGACATTCTGTCCAGGACGTCGGTGTTGGGTGTCCTTTCTTGATGACAGCATATACTTTGTCTTGCCCTCATTGACCGCCAAACTCATCTTCGCCGCCTCCGTCTTAATGCTCACGAACGCGCCAGTGACATCACGCTGCGTTCTGCCGATTATGTCGATGTCGTCGGCGTAGGCGAGTAGGTGGACGGACTTTTGAAAGATAGTGCCTCTGGTGTTAGCGTTTGAGTTTTGCACTATTCTTTCAAGAACGATGTTGAAGAAGTCACATGACAGCGCATCGCCTTGTCTAAATCCTTTTTTGACATCGAAGGTCTCGGTGAGTTCTTTACCGACCTTGATGGAGCAGCGTGCATTCTCCATTGTCATCCTGCACAGACGGACGAGTTTGGCAGGGATGCCAAAACTAGACATTGCTCTGTATAGCTCGTCTCTATAAATGCTGTCATAGGCGGCCTTAAAATCGATGAAAAGATGGTGGGTATCGATTTGGACTTCCTGGGTTTTTTCCAAGATCTGCCGTAGTGTGAATATTTGGTCGATGGTAGACTTTCCTGGCCTGAAGCCACACTGATAGGGACCAATCAGGTTGTTGACGAAAGGCTTCAGGCGTTCACACAACACGGCAGATAGGATCTTGTAGGCGATGTTAAGAAGACTAATCCCTCTGTAGTTGGCGCAGTTCAGAGGGTCTACTTTCTTGAGGATCGGGCAAACAATGCTGAGGTTCTATTCATCGGGCATACTTTCCTCCGACCATATTTTACAGATGAGTTGGTGCATACTCCTAACCAAGTCATCGCCTGCGGCTTTAGGCCATCTGCTCCAGCGGCTTTGTTGGACTTAAGCTTAGATATAGCTATCTTCACTTCGTCCAGGTCGGGTGGACGGAATTGTTGGTCTTCATCGTCCAGGTTGAATGGTTCATTCTGCCTGACAGCGGTATTTAGTTCGTCATCGCCGTTAAACAGTCTGCAGAAGTAGTTCTTCCATATCCTCAGCATCGACTGCGATTCTACTATGATGTTCCCTTGTTCGTCCTTGCAGGCTTCGGTTCGGGTTCTGTAGCCTTGGCAGCTTCTTTTTACCCTTTGGTAAAACTTCCGAACCTCATTCCTGCTGTAACATCTCTCTATTTTCTCGATCGTGCGCTTCTCGTGCTCTTTCTTTTTCCTCCTGAGAAGCCGGTGTTCGTCTCTTCTTTTCTGCGCGTAGAGCTCACGAGCAGTTCTGGTCCTTCTTGGCAGCGCCGCTTTGTATGCCTCTTGTTTCGCTGCATGTGCTTGCCGGCACTCGTCGTCGAACCAGGGGTTTCGTTGTGGGCCAATACCTAGGGTCATCTGTAAGTTTGAGCTCAATCGATTTGGTGATATACGATTTATATACGAGATATATGATTTTGAATGTTTTTTTTTTGTATGGGAGGTGCCACGCCCCTTTGTCCATTTTTTTTACATATAAACCTGCTACAAAAGAATACCTTTCCAGCAAAAAAGAATCATAAAATTTGGTGTTGCCAAACTCGAGGCAGAGCGACGTCGCTCTGCCGCTCAGAAACGTCGCTTGCCGCTCAGCGACCGCGTGGCCACATCCATACAATTTCATATGTTTGAAATATTTTTTGCCGCTCAGAGTTTTGCCGCTCTGCCGCTTTGCCGCTTGCCGCTCAGTGCGTGGCCTAGGCCTAACTCTGTTTTGAATTTCATATTTTTGTTTTGTGACCAGGAAGCGGGTGTAATCAACAGCGACGGAACTGGAAGTATGGTGGTGTGAATAAAAATTGAGATTGAAATTGCAAGAAACACTCAATTTAGAGTGAGTAAAAATTGCTTTTATGATGTTTGAAGAAAACATATGCTACTCACTCACAATTACAACTATACTAGTTTTCTCCATTTTTGGTGTTTCCCCCTTGCTAGTCTCTTAGAAAAACAGTGGAAAAGAAGAAGCACGAGATATTCATATTATGCCAATATAATCAACAGCGGCAATGTTTGTCTGAGAAACTGCTCAGATTACTGAAACTTGCCAGTTATTATGATCAGTTTAGTTAATATGAATAGGTAAATAAACATAGAATGTTTGGCTCTCTTTCATCATAGTAAGAACATCCTGATATATCTCCAGAGACGCTTGTATTCCTGACTGTTTCAGGAGTAAAAAGATGCCTCTAGGACCTCACCATGGAAGGCACAATAGGTTCCTTTTAAAGAGACCGTAGTGCCAGAGACCCATGAAGGCTCTCCCGATTAATATATGTAATCTAATCTAGTATGTAGGGGCTGTGTGGCGGTCGGAGGTGTTCAGTTGTGTAATGCATGCGCATGGTAGGTATTGATTATTGTTGGGAAGAGGCACACAAAACGATTTGGTCGATGATTTTTTGATTGGCATCATGTTGGACAATCGTGTTTGACGATCACAAGTAGGAAGTGCAAACATTATTTGTATGGTGATGAGACATCTGTATAACTTGTTTAGTCTATGTTAAATAGAATCAAACAAAAATAAGTAAGCGTTGCAAGTTCATGGACTAATTTGGAGAAATATTACATATAATAGTAGTACACAATCACCGCTATCGCGAATAATATTTCCCCCGGAATGTTTCCCATTCAGCAATTTGATTTACATTGCTGACAAGGGAAATATTTCCATCGGGATTTATTCACGATACCTCTAAATATGTATCGTTTTAGGGAGATCTACAAAGTGATACAAATAAAAAAAAAACCGGCCAAGTTTGAGTGCCACTCGCGCACCGAAGGCTCATAGTACTAGTACATCGGTTCAAATATAAATGTATAGTTAAGGTAGTTTTCCTAACGTCGTCAGTTTGAATGTCGACCTATACTTTGATACATACCTACATAACCCGATTCCTACCGAGTTACCTTTTAAAAGTTTCAGTTTCAGCTACACAACAATGTTTACTTAAAAACGAGCAACATAAAACCCACGGGATAAACATAATAATATGTATTTATTCATACACCAACTCAATTGAACTTTTTTTTCAAGCACACACGGAAACACACACCCCTCGCCTTCATTATCATTAGTATTAGAACTGCCGAAATATGTCGGGTTATAAAATCTCTCACTGGATAGAACAAATTTGTCTCCTTTCTCTTTTGTACACTTGCGATTTTCTGAGTTTGGTCCTCTCTGTTCATCACCCGCTTTCTTGGAAAAAAAACTAACCCGCTTTTCTTCGGGTTATTTGGTGGGTTTTGTGTGTATCTTTTATCGCCGCGCTGTGGTGTAATTGAGTATTTCTGGAAAATAACACGCTTTTCTGCATTGCATTGCATCTCCCATCGCTGCGCTGTGATATAGTCACTTAGCCAGTCCCTTTTTTACCTACTTAATGATATTCTGAGTTTTTCTCTGTTCAAAGGCCGCTTTCTTATTAGTCTTAGTGGGTTCAGACAAACAGACAGAGGGACAGACATTGTAGCAAAACTAAAAAGGTTCCGTTTTTTCCCCTTTTGGGTACGGAAATCCAGTAAAATCTTTCAATTTTGTGATCGTCTAATCTAAGCTTAACGGAATGTTCAGAACCGAATAATTAAGCAAAACTTTTAAACATTTCATTATTAAGTGAACTGTGAGCCAAACAGTCCACAACTAAGGAATTTTCTATTGACTGATATTCACAACGGTTGTTTAGTTGAAAAAATGGCAACAAACTATTTTTAATTTGTCGTCGATGAGGTGCTTCAAAAGACTCAAAAATATGTAAAAAAAAAATGCAATTAACACCGCTACTTCATAACGTTAAAATTAGATTACCATTTATCACCAAACAATTGACATACTCCAAATTCAAATCCGTGGCAGTACAAATTAGTTAAATATTCTAGCGTTCCCTCCTAGGTCTAAAAGTTAGAAGATATGCCAGTTCACTTAGGGAAAACTACTATTTTTAAAAAAAAAGTTCATTCGTTTGTGTGATTAAAAATAATTTGTATCTTATAACAACATGAAAGAACACCACATACAAATAACTGCAGAGAACGTTTTCAACAAGGGTTTAATTGTTATTGTAAGTTATTAGTAAAATAACTATTTGGAATTTGTGATTAATTACCTTTGCTCCGGTTTCCACGACACCAAATGTCCTTTATAAGTCGATAATAGCTTTTAGCTAAGCCTGCCTTACTCTTATTAGCAGCAATTTCAACATAGTGTTCAATGATGTCCCCGCAATCCAAGAAGTAATAAGTCAGGGGCTGTATATTACTTAAAGCCTGCAGAGCTGAATTCATATAGCACGTATTTGCGATATTCTGCAGACCAACTAGACCTTGGATCTTATCGTTTTCATATTCGTCATTATCACTCATTCCAATTGCACTACTACAGTTATCTACAAAGTCATAATCGCCAATTTCCAACGGATTAGTCAGAAGGGGAGTCTTTTCATTACCAATAAAAACTTCTTTTTCACATAGGTAGCACCAAATGCGTTGAGATGACAAATTCATATGAACGCAATGTGAATTATTTGCCTACAAAAGAAAAGACAAAGCTATTATATGCTGGATTTTGCTAGTCATTGTGCGTAAGCTGTGTTATACTTTGAAATGGTCTGTGCTGTGGTCTTCGACTTGTTCTGAACATCCTGCCTGTAAGCAATTTCTCTGTAGGCATATCCAAAGATTTGGCCCAGTATTCTTGCATTGAGCGCACGATGCTATCTGCACAAAATTTCAAAAATATGTAATCATTCATTATAGTTTTAAGTGCATACCTTCTCTAATGCTTTTATCTCGGCTACAGAAGTATTGAAATTCTGAATATGTTGACATTTGTAATTCATTGTGTAAATATTTATTTAATTTAGTTTTTTAAGTAGAAATTAAATTGATCAGCCTATAGATAGGCAAGTCTTGTTTTCAGCATTACACAATACGGGTTTTTGTGGACTAACTTTTAAACACCATATAGTGTTAACACGTTTCAATTGCTTTCTTTAATAACTTATATCTTTAATTTGTAATTCATAATAATGAGTTCTAATCGATGAAGTGAAATTTTTGACAAAAAGTAAATACTCCAGTAAGCACAAATGTCAATTTATTTCTCTGACGGCCACTTAAGGTAAATGTAGCGTTTACATGGGCTTTCAGCAAATGCGTTCAAAAATGAAGATTTTTTTTGTCACTCGATCTAGCGGATTTTGGCGGAAACTTAATACCAATAAAGCCGCGTCATTATCTGTCAAATCATATGAACATTAAGGTTATTCACGATTCAGTGTATCTAGGACTAGTAAAATTGTGAAATTGTATTTTTTTTATCACATCGTGAGCACACTTTTACTAATCTCTATAGCAACACTAGAAAATAAAAAAAAAAAAACATTTGAAATCGAACTGACATTTGCGAACTAATACATTTTACACTGTTGTATTTTTTTGTTACTATAGGTCTGGGGTATAGTTAAAGTGTAAAAGTGTAGCAAGTATATTTTGTTGTTATAGTGTAAGAAAACTGCACACTTTTACACTTTCACAATGATACTAGACCTGATACACCGAATTGTGAATACTCCTATTGTGCATGCAAAGTCATTTTTTCTGATTTCGCGCCTTTATTTATAAGTGTGAAATGTCACAATAGCGTCGTCGTAAGTATACCATCTCGATTTTCCACACAAATTCGCGTAGTAAGTTTACCATCTTGTGGTAAATGATTTTCCATACAAATTTTGACAGTCCATTTACCACGACGAGTTTACGATGTTGTTGCATAAATACCCATATTCATTGACATACTGTACATGGACTGCAAGTGAAATGTCAGTTTCATATAAACCTGCGAGGTAAAATGAAGCAAACATAAGCACTAGCCCTTTTGGTTCAGTGCGGCGAAAGTATGAAACCTCTGCATAGTATGAAATCTCTGTATGAAACCTCTATATTATAGAACACAGTGCAATTCATTGTAGAAACATTGCAAGTGGAAAAATAACGACTTATTAAAATTATTTCGAACGTTCTATAACAGATGGCAGTATGACACACTCAGCACAACCTCGAAACAAACCAAATCGCACGAATTGCTCGATGACATTTGAGTGTTTTCGTTTCTCTCCGCCGTGAACCAAAAAAACTAGTGCTTATGTTTGCTTCAACGAAAAATTGGCTGCTAGTAAAAATTAAAACTATAGAATATAAGGCGTATTTTTTTGGGAAGTGAGTATAACAAAACCAAAAGTGAGTATACCAGTTTTGCATAGTAAAACCAAAAGTGAGTATAACACAACCAAAAGTGAGTATACCAGTTTTGCATGTAAAAGTAAAAGTGAGCTAGCTATAGATTCCCAAAAAAGTACGCCTATAGTTACAGATATCTAATTACGTATACGTTCGATGCAAATCTCATATAAAGTGATTTCGTACATATTTATCTTCATTTTCTAGTATAAAATCAATCAGATTTGTTGAAATCCTTTTATGCAATAATGTATTTGGCTAGTTAAGAACAGAAGTGATCCAAGTAACATTTTGTGATAATTGAGATAATGAGCAAAACGCGTTTTCTTTATTATGTACAATTGTGTGTAATAGTTTTATTACAATATGTTTTTCTTTATGATAGATATTAATGTAACTTAGTCTTTCCCATCATTTTTTGTTGACACATCCAATATTGACGAAGTTTTTGACACTTTTATGAACTTGGATCACTTCTGCTTTTATTAAAAAATTATAAACTGTAGAACAAAAATGAAGTAAACGAGTTTTTATCGAGAAATCCATTAATTTAATGGTATTTAAAAGTAAGGGTATATTCCCCCCTTTGTCTAGAATCTAGATCAATAATAATAGTAATTTTCCGAGTTGTCTTCATTGAAATAGATTCTATTATGTCATTTACAAAATTTTATTTTTCGCACATCTGAAATTAGGTTCCAATTCCGATTGAATGTGTCAAAAAGAATTATGGGAAAAGAAACATGTTGTAATAAACCTATTACACGCTATTGTAATAATAAACGAAACGCGTTTTGCTCATTACCTCAATAATCACAATCTGTTACTTGGATCACTTTTGTTCTTAACTAAACAACTTTGGATTACCTTGGCAGTATCTTTTTCTTATACGAAAAGTGATCTAAGTGACAACAACCGACTTTCAAGTAACTTAGATCACATATGCACTGATAATTTATATTTTTAACGCAATACAGAAAAGTCAAAAAGTGAACTTTGTTAGGAGAAGTGTTCGATAGCACTAGGATCACTTTTGCACTAACTAAATTAGTTTCTTAGAAGTCCATTGTCATACTTAGCTCAGTTTTTCTAAAAATGTTACTTGGATCACTTCTGTTCTTAACTAGCCATTTCAATATCACTTCATGAAGTTTTTGACTTCTGTGTTCTGTCGCATCTGAACTGCAACTTCGGAACTCCTAAACTTCATATGTAAACGCCCGGTAGCAGTGTTGTAGAAGGATGTAGAAGCATTTCGATATCCTGAACTTCCTACGACATTTTCCTTTTCCATTACATCACAGTGAATTTTTTGTGACAGTAGTATACGTGAAAGACAGAGATGGTAGCATTAACAATTTCTGAAAATCATCACACAATGACGTCACATTGGTTGTCAAGAAGAAATTGTCGTTTCCTGTATATTTTGTTTCTAGTATGCACAAGTCGGTTCGACTTCGACGTATCGCATATATTTTTTTTTATCAATCAATCAAATCAATAAATTCATTTCGCTGGCCACTGGGCACTAGCATAATATTTTCTGAAATCTTGTTGTTGCTAGTTTGCCACGGTCGTGTCCTAATTAGTATTATTTCATCTGGAAAGGACACCATACTAAGAAAAGAAAAAGATCCAGACCAGCAAAATCCTGTGAAACTTTTTTAGATTGCTAGATATACATAAGTTTTCAGTCACAATTTGTAGGTACCTATTCAAATAAAATTCTTGCGTCCTGTTTCTTAAGAAAAACCTTCCAGTTTTTCATTCCTGTGGAACCTAACATTTAATTTAATATTTGATAAAGTGGGCTAATGCAGTTAAACCTAATTCTTAATGAGGTTGGTATTTTTGCTTTGCATTTATTTCACTGAAGGATAGTCGTTCATTAGTAACACTTGAATACAAATTTATATAAAAAAAATAAAAGGAAAAAGTAAAGACCAATATATTTTATAAATAGTTTAAAAATGCATACGCCCGAAAGTGGACAGTATCAGTCTCTGTCCATTGATGGTGGTAAAATAGCTGGGCTATACGACTTGGAGAAAACGCTCGGATCTGGGCATTTTGCTGTCGTCAAACTTGCCCGTCATGTCTTCACGGGAGAAAAGGTGGCCGTGAAGGTAGTCGATAAAACAAAGTTGGACGAAGTTTCGAAAGCGCACCTATTTCAAGAAGTTCGGTAAGACCCCAGCTCAAAATGTGTAACCATTTTTCTTATTAATAGATTGTGTACATCGATATACATATTGATATATATTTTACGCTTGTAAATATTTTTGTAGTTGCATGAAGCTTGTACAGCACCCGAACGTTGTGAGGCTATATGAGGTAATTGACACGCAAACAAAGCTCTATTTAATTTTGGAATTGGGAGATGGTGGTGATCTTTACGATTACATAATGAAACACGAGGGTGGTTTGTCTGAGGATTTGGCTAGAAAATATTTTCGTCAGATTGTAAGAGCTATATCCTACTGTCATCAATTGCATGTAGTGCACAGGTTTGTTTCGAATTTCATTTATTTGTTAATCCATTGACGATAGAAATTATCGTAATTATCTTTTAGGGATTTGAAGCCTGCCAATGTAGTGTTCTTCGAAAAACTTGGCGTTGTAAAACTAACTGACTTTGGTTTTAGCAACAAATTTTCACCTGGACAAAAATTGGAAACTTCTTGTGGAAGTTTAGCATATTCCGCACCAGAAATTCTACTTGGCGATTCTTATGATGCACCAGCTGTTGGTATGTTGTTATTAAAGGTTTTTCTTGTTCCGCCAGAGTCAAATGCTAATTGAGCTAATTTAATATGAATACAATAAAAAAAAGTTGGTTTTCCACCAATTTCTTTTTTATTAATTTAACACAATGGCTACTATTTAAACACACTCAACTTTTAGTAATAGTGATAGAATTTGTTTCCCTACAATAGATATTTGGTCATTGGGTGTAATTTTGTATATGCTGGTTTGTGGTCAGCCGCCTTTCGAAAAGGCAAACGATTCTGAAACCTTGACAATGATCATGGACTGCAAGTATTCGATGCCTGGCCATGTTACAGTTCCGTGTAGACGACTTATAGCATCGATGTTAGTTCGCGATCCAGAGAAACGAGCAACATTAGAGCAGATTGCACATGATGCGTGGTTGTCACATAATTCAACAGCGGAACCATCATCGGATTATTTGCCACTCGTTAGTCGCGAGCAAGTAAGCGAGGATGATCATGCTTTTATTATACAAAAGATGGTAAATGGAAATATAGCGACAAAAGAAGACATTTTACAGTAAGTACATATTATGCATTTTTCAATTCTATCTAGCTACTAACTTTGTGCACGAATTCTTTGTAATTGCAGATCTCTGGATAGGAACAAATATAATCACATCACGGCAACATATTTTTTACTTGCAGAGAGAAGACTTAGGCTTCTGCGGCAGGAACAAGATCAAAATAACCGTCCCCAACTTTTTGTACCCTCTAATCCTGCAGCTAGGTATGTTGTTGAAACCAAAGTAATGCTCTTAAAACTTTTTTATTTTATTTTGAGACAGTAAAATAGGAATTTACTTCATCGGACATATTTATATATCATACATATTTGAAATAAGCAATTTTAATCTTTATAATAATAGGACAGGTTTATGTACAGGATGGCTGACATTGGCTA
The DNA here is from genome assembly GCA_955612985.1 of Cheilosia scutellata. Classification (NCBI taxonomy): domain Eukaryota; kingdom Metazoa; phylum Arthropoda; class Insecta; order Diptera; family Syrphidae; genus Cheilosia; species Cheilosia scutellata. The sequence continues at coordinate 28,602,006 of OY015314.1, read as the reverse complement.
ATTGCATGGTAGTCCGCTTCAATTGTTATTTACCCATCATCATAATATTGATTCGTTAAACACTTTGTTAATATTTTGCCTGTCGTATATTATGTTACATGCAATTTATTCGTTAAGTTTATGCTTAACTTATTCTTTCAAACCATTGGCAAGCTGCAAGCATAAATTTGTGATTTTAGGATGATTCAAGAAAAGTTTTGATCTGTCTATCTTATAAAGTTGTTTGAAAATATATTTCATACGTTAAATGTATCAAAACTTTGCTTACTCCCCTAAGTTTTAAAGTATTTAAATTAATACGATCTGTTGAATTATGCAAACAAATTATGTGAAGTTTGGATACAGAAAATAATAATGTATTCATAACGTACTGGATCTAGATAAAATGCCGGACGGGGAAGAAATTCGTGACGAAAATCCTTCAATTTTACTAATGTAATGGACTAAGCGTTTTCGAGGTGAAATAACACCTGTTTAAGGCAATTCTTGCTCCAATAACTATGCATATTACGCGCATTCCTTTTTTCCGCAAACAGTTGATCTGTGCCCGGTTTTTTCCGGTTTCGAAATGATCATCAGGCGCTTCTGTTTTTGGTGGTCCAGAGTGAGCAATAGTGGTAACCAGCTTTCTCCTATCCAAATTATTTTTCATTTGAGGTGTATTCAGCCTCGCCCGCTTCAATTATGGGATCGTCTACCACCATACCATTTAGACATTAAGCACACACATCGCCGCATAATTTTTTTTTTTTAGTTTTGTTGACATAACCACACACTATATAAAAATCAACTGATTTTAATTCGGTCTTCCCCACTTCGTTTCGAATAAGTGTGTTCCCCACCATCCCTCCTTCCTATACTCTACAGTCGCAGGGTATCAACAAACAAATCACATAATCAAACGCAACAATGATTGGGCATTGGGGGATCGAAGTTGAATTTATATTACGCACGCCTAGTTCGTTCCTATCGATCTTCACTTATGCGCGCCACCTGATGTTGGGGCTTCCTCTGCTTCGTTGGAGTTAAAGACTCAACGGCCAGTGCGTTTTTGCGTTCGTTCTACTTGAGCTAGCCACCTTAGCTGTTGTATTTTAAGTTTTTTCACCAACGTCGCTTTATAGCCCGTAAAGTTCGTCCTTGAATCTTCTATACACTCCAAAGACATAAACTGGACCAATAATCTCCCGAAAAATCTTTCTCTCAAAGTGTCCCAAGAGGTGCTCATTAGCTTTCGACAAGGTCCAACGTAGGGTTCTTACAACCAGAAATGTAGATATAGACCTTATACCCTTAACTTCTTAAGGAATCATACTCCAAACTCCCTGACAAAACGAATAAAGGTTTTGGTGCACTCGTCACTCGTCACTCGTCATCGAATGCACATCAGTCCACCCTACCTACCTTCGGACGTACTGTTAAATATGGAGAATTTTTTATAAGTCGAACAACACGCATGTCGAATGCATTGCCTCGCGCGGTTTTTCCTTCTCATTTCAACCCACAATTATTTAAAACCAATGTGCACCAGTACCTTCTCTCTATCCTTACTATTAACCCCTTCAACTCGTGATGTGCATTAGCACTCAGATCATTGCCACCCCAGACCCACGTTTTTCATTCACTTAACTGCTTTCACCACCCTTTAATTTTCTTGATGCATTCATTCAATCACAGTTTTAAAAGCATTTACTGCTTAAAAGGACAGCAAATATAATCACGTTTACGTGAATATGGCTTTCTAAGTGGTTGCGTATAATTTATATGTTGCGATACAGCAGTAGAAATATGCACACATACCTATAGTTTGTTTGCAATTATTTACTGGTTCAGTGGACAAAAGCGTGGAGCTACCAACTATAATCACAAACCCTGAAAATCTATTGCTTTATAGTCTGCCATATAACACGTTATCTTATCTAATAGTAATAATATGTACAATGTACATAAATAGAGTGTTTAGTGCACTGCAACCTAATGGTCTATTGTCCCCTCCGTTTATGCGTTGAAGAGGTTTGTTCCCTCTTCCATAGTCTCGCATTACAATTATTCTGTGAGTTATGCTTGATGGTATGTGCTCTGAGCATTGCCAAAAATATCTAATCTACTTTAGAGCCATCCATTCCATGGTATTATGGTCCTTATCTACTTTTTTTTATTTTACAATATTCTGAAATGTGATGAAAATTTCGGCGGTCTCGGTGCCTTACTAACTAAGTGAGTTAGTAAGGCACCGAGACCGCCGGCTCTACAGTTCATCAATTAACAAGGCCTCAATTAACAAGCCTCTCCAGTTAGCCCGGTACTTACCTTTTGACCAGGTCGATATCGCTGTACAGCTCGTATAGTTCGTCGTTGAATCTTCTTCTCGAAATCTTCCTCTCGAAGCGACCGAGGTTATCTTTCCCCGCATTAGTTTGAGTCCCAGCGCCATAAAGAACTAGCTTTTACCCGCAGCTTCGCTCACGCAGTCCTCAGGACTTGGACACAGAGATTCCATCTCAGTCAGTTAGTTGCCTCTTTTATATTTAAATATCGTGCAGGAAACCTACCTAAGAAAGTACTTAAGAATCAATTAGCATCTCTGAAAAATATGTCGAACGCCCTATTGGAGAAAACAGTTCGAAAATTATATGATCAATATTTGTTGGTGAAGCGCTGGCATCTCAACACAGATCATACTATAGCAGACTGAGCCACTATCTACGGGACAAAGCATATTTCTTAGCTGGCAAAGACACCAATAGCAACATCTTTAGACTAAGGTGGAACTCTTACCCCTTAATTATATCCCACACCGCCCAGATCTTCCTATATTGTGCAACATATGTAACCGGAAAGATCGTGAGGATGTGTAGCACTTTCTAGAAGTATGCGTATGCTCCATTCTTACAGAATTCCATTTGAATATCTTTGGACTGTCGTATTCAACTGCGACAGAGGTTGGGACGCATTACAAAGTTTCAAATTGATACGACGAACGGTTCGTGAGTTAAGAAAAGGGCCCCTTTAAAAGGGGCCATCACCAAAATTTCCAAAATAGGAAAGATTGATTATCTTTATTTCTTATAATAGACTACACAAACCGAGTTTGAAATTGATCGGATAAAAAATACCTACAATTTTTCCCATACAAAATGTTGACCCCCCTTTTTACTCCTTTGAGGGTTGAATTTCCAAAATTGGAGAAATGCATTTTATTTATTCTCATAGAAATTCTCATAGTGGTATGCTATGTTCCCACCAAACGAAACCGCGCGGTTTCGGAAAATTTCTCCAAACCTCCGAGGTTTCGCCATACATTTTTGAGGTGTCGAAACCTCGGGGTTTCAGCGAAACCTATTTGAAACCCCTCTGAGTTCATCCGTCCGTAAGAGGTTATCAAATCGAACAAGCCTACAGCGTGAACTTTGCTTTATTTTGTGTTCATTTGTGGATGTCAAAATATTAAGCGCCAAAACAAATGTGACAGTGCAAACGAAAAGAAGAAAAGATTCTGAATCAATTTGCCTTTGCCAATTCTTCTGAATCACCCATTTAAGTGCCCGACCACGTTCTCAACATTTTGATAATGATTAGTTAACATTTTTTGTTCGGCGGTTGCTGTTAGGCTACATGGGTATGGTCTCATAACCATTTCCGAAAAGCAGAATCCCTAGTCAGAACAATGGAAACGTCAATACCACAAATATTCTTGGAGCTCTCCTTCAGAATGGGGTTTTGGTGTTGTACTTTAAAGTTGGAACGCTCATATTGATCATTGATTTCTTTGTACTGCGAAATCACCTATAAATGCTGCACTTATTTCCTTAATTTGTTCAGAACTCATTAGGGATTAGTGATTCCTCTTTCCAACACAACAACAACAGCGTCAACAAACAGACAGCCACTTCAAAATTGACAGCTCAAAACTCACTTCAACTCGGTGGGAACGTTTCACAAGGTTTCAGTAAAAGTTCATCGAAACCTCGCGGTTTCAGCTTGGTTGGAACATGGCATTAAGCGAAATTAGTCAAAAAAAGATATTACTGTCACTTCCGGTAGCCATCTTGAAAATTGTTGTAAATTCATTCAAACTCCCACGGACTCTTACTTCACATAGTGATATCATTAATTGTCATCTAATTCTATATTGCAGAATATCACCAGCAAACCACCACGTTCCAGTAGATAATAAACTGAAAATCGGCCAAAGCAATAAATTGATGGTCCCAGTTAGCATTGAAGTATGCAACTCAATCGAATTTACAACAGAGGCTACAACAGTAAGTACAAACACAAAGAGAAAACAATTGATAAAAAAGATTTTTTTGTTTGCCTTCAGGAAAAAAGGAATAGAAAATGTAGCATTGTTAAGGAAGAAGACGAAGAGGAGGGTTGCGAATGCGCAGACAAAAATGAATTGAAAATTGCGACAAATTATCGCAGCTCGATTTCAGATGGCAAAATCAATCGGGCTGTGCAGGAACGCAGCTTAGACACCCAATATGTGTCAAAACTAGTTATTAAGCCAACTGCTTCAGATGGAAGCTCAAAACATACTCACAAAATAGGACAATTTGATAATCTGCATTCAGATCAGCATAGCTCTAATGTCGATGCTTTCAAAAAGTCACAAAATCCATTATTGGGAAAGTCGACCGTGGGGAAGACTGACTTCTCTATAGGCCTCTCAACACAGCACAGAGTCCATCAGATAATACCCCCGATCAATGAGCATCAAGAGGCTGGAGGAAATACTGAGTCAGATTTGACTGAGCTGCAACAAGATCTTTCCGGTATTAAAGATTTAGAAATTAGTAAAATAAGAAATAAAAATCCAGTACTTATGCATAGGCGACCAAAACTAAACAAAATGCGAACACCCTCATGCAGTAGCTCCGAGGCATCCGATGACGACACTAAATCTAGGAAAAAGAAAATACACAAGGTTGGCGGCGGGGACACACCCAATCGCTTTCGAGTTCACCGACGTGACTCTCATGACGATTCTAGTGACTCGCAAGATCAGTCCAACTTTGGTTCAGGTCAGAGTAACACAAACAATGCGTTAAGTAATGCAAATGACGGAAAAACAACATCTGGCAAGAAGGAAGAACAGTCGAAGTCGGAAGACACTCAAAATTCTCATTCGAAGCAAAAGAAAGGCTGCTCTCTGATGGAGAATTGTTTGCCTAAGGTCGGTGGCCGGAGACGGTTACGTGAAAGTCAATCGCTTGATAGGATTACAGAATCTCAAGAGTATGAGCAGCGTCTGCGTTACAACAGCACAGCACACAATTGCAATGAAAGTTCATCCATGGCCACACAATTTCACAATTTGACACTGGATTCAAATAATGTCAATGACAAGGCATGGACAATGGGCAAAATAATATGCCCCAGTGAGGATAAGAGCAACAAGGAACCAAATGCTCGCGCCCTAAAGAATATGTGTGATATGAATTCCATTGAAGAAATAGACTTATATATCGGCATGAATGTAACAAAAGCAATTCAAACAACCGGCTCAAAGTGTTCCGTTACTATGAAAAAAATAAGGAGGCTTGGAAAGTATTTTCCCGTAGTAAATTTATCTTAATTAGGACTAAATTATAATGTTAAGTTAATTTATTTTGTAACCTTTTATGTAGTAGAACCCTGCTCTCATGTAAGACATTTACTCTCATTTGTAGTGTAATTACTTTGCCAAAGGCTTATATTAGTAAAAATAAGAACATAATTTCAGTTCAAAATCTGGTTTTATTCGATTTATTTTCCAGCCCGATCGCCTTATCTGAAAACCAGTTAAGTCAAATCCATTGAACATTTTTACTTAAAAATAACGGTAACTGTCATGTACTTTCCAATCTACATCTCGACATAAATACACAAATTGTCTGTTGCTGTTTTTCTCATTCTTCCGCTATTCTGCTGCAACGATTATTCATTGGCACTCTTGCATTGGACATATGGATCACAGTTCATGTTCCATTGAGCAAAAAAATCAATCTTATTTGATTCGGATCATTTTTTGCAGATCTCGATTAAAATTTAGTCCTTTTCGAGTTTACGCATATTCTCACTAGCGAATATACCTCGCGCAGCTGTTTTACGTCATTCAGAATTTGTTTTTAAAACAAAATTACGAAAAGCCTCGTGAAAAGCAACTATTCAGAACAAAAACGTAAATAATGGGCATGTAAATAACTAATTTTGGAACAATTACTGTCATCTTTGTCATCTTCTTCTTTTTCCTGGTCAACAGTAACGCACTAATACATTTTTAGCTTTTTACAAAAGCAGATCAATAAGCTTTCATGTTCCATGTGCCACGAAAAATCTGAGGTCTGAAATAAAAATCTGATGTGTCCAATGGAAAATCACATTAGCGGCAGACTTAGGGAAGAGGTCTTGAGCTTTCGGCACCTTAGTGAAATTCTTATAACTGATTTTAACGTCAAAATAGGAAAGGAGGACATCATTGGTACTACAATCCGGAAGCACAGCCTACACGACACCACGTCTGGCAACGGACTTAGGCTAATTGACTTTGCTGCGGAACGTAATGTTACACACGGTTTCCTCATCTCAATCAGCCCTATCACAGAATCCATTCGTAAGAAATCCCCGAATGAAAGCTACGATACGAACTACGAAAAATTTACTTCACAAAATCCGAATGGAGTCCACAGAAGCATTGCCTCATTCACCGCTCTCATTCTCATTTTCGAAATCAGCTGTTTTGTGTCAAACATCGGTCGTGTGTGAAATTTATTGAAATGAATTGTGAGTAAACTTTCAAATAATTAAATAATTCTTCTTTTTTAACAACAAATTAAATATATAAATTGTTTAAAAAGGGATTCAATTGCCTTTTCAATAATTGCTGGTCGAACAGAGACCTCCAGGCGAAATCTGAAAATTCAGAGAAAAATACTTCGCGACTCTTGTCTTTTGTGATCCCTTTGACTTCGATGAGCCAACGTACTAGTATAGGGAATTCAATTAATTTTCATTCACAGTCACTTGTTGATTGAAAAATCATTAGTGAGAATCGAATAAACAGTGCGTCTAGATCAGATGTGGTGGTCGTCTACTGATGAGCCCACCCACCACATCGGGGCGAAACGCATTACTGGAGTCGAGGCCACCTCAAATTTAAAAATTAATTTTATGTTTTAAAAAGAATAATAAGCTTAGAGATTTCAGAGATAATTTCGACTCAATAAATCGGCATTTAAATGTATATTACAAGAGTTGGAACATAAGTTTGACCCGGGTGTGCTTTCGTGTTCAATAACTTCGATATGTGCCTTATTAGTTGTGTTTCCCCTATTAAAGTAACAAATAAAATTAAGAACATAAAAAAAGGTAAATACTTCGTTTTTTATACAAAACACAACCTATTGCTGTGCAAACATCGTTTTTCCCAACGTCTCCGACACAAATTACTTGTCGTAGAAAAAGAGGTCAATTTTCCGTTTCATTCGGATTCAGAGATACCTAATTTTACGAATTTCGAAATTCGTAGCAGATTTTCCACTACGAATGGATTCCATGATGTATTTTTCGGGATTCGTAGAGTATTTTCGATTACGACGGAATTCATGATAGGGCTGAATATTCACAAAGGAACATGGCGGTCACCAGACCATCAAACGGTCAATCAAATTGACCATGTTGCGATCGACGCAAGGCACTCCTCCAGTATTTTAGATGTCCGAACCTTCCGAGCGGCCAACATAGACTCGGATCACTGCCAAGAAGCCATCAGAAAAGCCCCAACTGATGTGCTAGGTTTCACCCGATCACCACCACGAAATCCTTGGTTTGATGAAGAGTGTTGGCAAGCACACATGCAGTATAATACAACTTGGTTATATTTAATGCAAACAAGACACAGCTCACAACATTTTCTAGGAAAAATGCATCAACAGTTCCTCAGATCCAAATGGATGACCAAGACCATCCAATCCATCCCAAGGACTCAATGCACCTTCTAGGGGTCACAGTCAATTCAGGAATCACATGGCAGGACCACATTTCCTGTATCGCAAAATCGGCGTCCGATAAGTTGAGCTACCTATTTAGAGGAAAGAGGTACTTTAGCCCCAAGCAACTTCTCCTTCTCTACAAAGCTCAGGTTAGACCAGGCCTGGAATATTGTTCCCATAACATAACTTAACAGCATACAGAGACGAGCAGTTCGACTTATTGGACACTCACATTGAATCTACAACCGTTGGTGTACAGAAGACAAGTCGCTGATTTATGCTTGTTCTATAGATACTTCCACGGTAGATGTTCTTAGGAACTCAAAGACATCCCTCGAAATGCAGCTTTTGGGCGCCCCAAAAGACGGGCTGCTAATGCGCATGACCATACAGTACACTTGACAACCGCGAGGACATCAACTTTCCAAAACTCCTTCTGTTACAGGACAAGCAAACTTTGGAACTCGCTTCCTGGGGATTTATTTCCAGAAGTATACAATTTGCAGCAATTTAAGTGCAGATCTAACATACATTTGCAAGCATCTCGGGCCGCTGTTGAACCGTTATAGGTTCGCCTTTCCCTGGAGAAGTGTTTAAAAAAAAAAACAGAACAGAAACAGAAAAAAACAGACCCGAGCAGAAACCTGTAGAGACGAACAAGGAAACCTTGTAGTGGAGTCACCGTCGGTAATCTGTTAAACGGCGAAGACGACAACAATCAGGCAGAATGAACCATTCAACCTGGGCGATGAAAGCCAAGACCTCCGTCCCCCTGACCAAAATGAAGTGAGGATAGCAATTGCAATATCCAAGCTGAAGTCCAACAAGGCAGCGGAAGATGGCTTGGTAGAGAGCATACACCAACTCGTCTCCAAGATTTGGTCAGAGGAAAGTATGTCTGATGAATGGAACCTCAGCATTTTGCCCGATCCATAAGAAAGAAGACCCTCTAAACTGCGTCGACTATAGAGGCATAAGAGCTACTTGATATTGCTTACAAGATCCTGTCTACTTTGGCTGAAACCATTTGTTTCATCTCACCGAGACCTTTAATGTCAAAAAAGGATTTAGACAAGGTAATGGGCTGTCATGTGACTTTTTCAACATCATACTTGAGAAAAATGTGCGAAAGGTCACAATTTTCCAAAAGTCTGTGCAACTACAAGCATACATTGACATAATTGGCAGACTGCAGCGAGCTGTCAATGAATTCCCAACACTTACTCCATTTATTTGTGACTAGAGAGAGATGACGTAAACGGTAACCTAATGACGATGCAAATCGAAATTCTGCATTCTTTAAACAAATTCAGACGGAATGAATTGTGACTTTTTCCCACTTTTTTCTAGTTCCCCTATCATCGTAATGTCAGAATTGAATAACATATCGAGTTCGAAACAATATTCTTCTCTAACTAAGTAGGTATACGAGAAAGTTAAATACATTTGTGCTACCTTTATTATTTGAAATCTTACTTAATATCAACCTGCCATTAAAAGTTCCTTAGAAATATGTTTCCAGTGCTGTTTAATTACAATCTATTATACAGCACATCCGAACGTAAAGACCAACACTGTGACGAAAGTATTTTGCCAGCTCCGATGACGCCATATAATTATAATGTATAATATCATTATAACTTGCAGATACAGGCTGATAAAGATATAGCAAGAGATGAGATTAGAAATGCTATATCCCATAACAGGTTGACCGTCGAAAGAGTGGTGTTTTAAAGTGTTCAAAAACAAAATGTACTTAAAAATAATGTTTTTATTACACAATGCGCAAAAATCTGTAGGTATACATTTTTTACTTATAGCTCTTTAATATGGTCTATTTTTAATATAGTCTATTTTTTGTATTTTAGCTAAAACAAACAATATTTTCGTCTTATGCCTCTTGGAAAGTGTACAAAATAAGAGAACATAAACGAGACAGATTCTAAAAGCAAGTGAAAACAAACACATGTTTATGACGAGAAGATTAACACTCAAGAATATCTTAAATCTAAAGTAATACAGATAATGGTTACACAGTTCCAGCAAGCAATATGAATAATACCATATTTTATTACGGTAATAGGTGCAATACATTTTTAAAAATAAAAGCGAAATGTAGGTACAGAATTATGACAATTATTATGGGACGGCTAAAAAATTTACTTGATGTTGAACTTCTTCTAAAAAGTTGTTTAATATCCATATCTTATATGTATCTGTTATCTGTAGGTACCTACTCTCAATAAAACTTTCTAAGATATCAAATTTGTTTTTCGTCCCCATAGGACAAAATATTTCATAGACAAATAATTCCATAATACAAGCTAAATTCGAGACAGGAAAATACAAGGTAAAGAAGGGCAAACATATACTGAACATTATAAAGTTAAGATCGATTAAATTGACATTGTATGTATGTATGTATGTAATAGAGACAATCACCCCTATCGTGGAATCCGCCGGGAGAATTATTCAGGGGAAAGAATATTTTAGTATCGTCAAAATCTCAAAGTTCCCCGTGTGGGTAATGTGAATGAGTTTCACTGTATCGTTAAAAACGTTCAAATCGAATTTTTCCCGAACGGGGGACTGTTCACTTTGCGACTTTGACGATACCAAAATATTCTTTTCCGTGAATAGTTCCCGCCGGCCGGCGGATTCCACGATAGGGGTGATTAGCACAGGGCTCGGCCCTCATTGAAGCTAAGCTCTGGGCCTCCGGGTATAGTAAACTCGTAAATAAGCTGATTGAATAATTACAGAGACGTAAATATTCAAGGTTCTTACATATACCCGCATTTATCAGGAACATAGGATGTGGAGGTCCCATTTATTGTAAATCTTGAAATTACTTTGAGTTCGAAATCTCTTCCATATAGCTTTGATTTATGATGTTGTTGTTGATTTCCCAATGTCTGAAAATACAAAAAAATCTTTTAAAATCGTTAATGCTGAAAGAGAAGTTGATTCCTCCAAATGGAAGTTACTTCTTCAGGTGTATTGTTCACCATATTGGGAATATTGACCCGTTAGATCCACATTTTGATTTAATGGTCAGTCAGCTTCGCTATGAGAGCTCTGCATTTTTAGAAAGTAAACTTTGGCTCCGCTAGGCAATTTTAACCTAACCTAACCTAACTACGCTGGGTGTGTCGGAGTCGGGAGTGGGCAAATCCTCATATCCTTTTCTGACGCGTTCTTGAAGTTTGGATGGGGTCCATATGACACCGAGAAGTTGTTGTCGTGAGCTCTGTAGTACAAGGGTTGTTGACCATCGAGAGTCCAGTGGCTGCACGATCTGTTTGCTCTTCTGGTTGCCCAGAAACATCACCCATACCGGAGCCCGGTACGGCACAGGAAGGCTGGTTTAAAACCGAAGGTCGCCTGGTATTTGGAGTCCGCATATTAGCGACTAAGCACTTTCTTAGCCACGCATATATGCTATTCCACCTTGGATTCGAGATTTGATAATGCGGTTTACTCGTTACTCCCCATAGGCAGTTCTTAGTTAGTTGCTCCTCAACAGCCTTTCTTGCTATGGTTAACCCTACAGACGACTACCGCCTCCGACAGCATAGCCCATTGAGTCATTGCAACATTAAGCCTTCGCACCGGCGCTTATACGATTGCGCACGCGTCAAGGTCCCTGCCCCTAGCGAAGGAAGATCGATTAAATTGACATTATGCATTATTATTTATTGAAAAAAGTTTAAACCATGCGAAATGCAAGTTGAATCATGAAACATTATTATACTGGGAAGGCTTAGAATCAATCACACCTATTTTTCAGATTGCTGGTTTTTAAGAACTTTTTCAAAACCATTTGCCGCTCCCTGTATATCGGAGCATAGGATAAAAATGAGAAAAATAAAATAAACGTTACAGCACTCTGAAGCGGAATATTGTAGAACAAGCTCTTGTAAATAAAAAATAAATAAATATTTATAAATAAATTTATTTTGTAAATTAAATAAATCGAACCGACAGCAGCTATCCGGTTGCCATGGTGCATTTTTAGGGGTTGAAAACAGTTCTTCGCAAATTCTGGCTAAACAAAATAAATCTTTGACAAAAGAATTTATATGAAGCTCAAAATTGAAAATAAAAAACGTTTCAGTGTTGCAAAATGGCAGTAATTTTTCCAAATGCAGAAATTGTTGTTAAATTTAATTGAAAAAATGCGCAGTTTTTAACTGCCATTCCTCTTAAAACTACACCTCCTAGTTCTGTTTTGGCTCACTTACTCGTTCTTATGTTTACTTTCGATAAAAGGTAAAGAAAAGGTATACCTACAGTATATACTGTAATGGAAAAAATGACCGGAAATTTGAAAAAAATCTTTTATTTTTCATATTTTTTTAAATCAATTTATTTCTTTAAATAGATTTTGAAAAAAATGCTTTTAAACTTGAAATTTAAGGATCGATAACTGGAAAGAAGATTGATTAATGTCTTCTAGTTTTTGAGAAAATGGCAATTCTTTTTTATAATATCTTGGACTTGGACAACAGAGCACCTACCGCGCGCGAATCGTTACCCTTTTACATTGAAATGTGTATAGGGGCATGTTGCTTCTCATGCAACCCAATGCTTGGGATCACTGTTGGATTATGGGGTGGGTTCGAGTTTGAGTATATGCAATCTTTCTTTAAATTAAATTAGTTTACCCAATGTTCAACAACATTCTTCAGCAACAGTCTATTGCCTAAAATTTCACATTATACAACATTTTTCTGATTTGCATTACAGACAATTTAGAACAGATTCCTGTCTTTGAAAACTGCTATAGTACTTTATTGTAAGTGTTGCCATTGATTTTGAATACTTTTTTTTTGGTATTTTAAGTGTTATTTTTTTAAATTACCCCTCCCGCCTAAACGAAGCAAGATAGACACAAGATATCATATAGTATACCTACACTGGGCACTCAGGCTGGACCGAGACTAATACTATTTTCTTCACTCACTCGACTATAATTAAATTATATTAAAATTTCAATGAAAAAAACGATTTTTTTTTAGATATTTTAAATTTTTCGGTATTTTTTCCATTGCATTCTACCTTTTCTTTACCTTTATCAAAATCAAAAGTAACACAACAACGAGTAAGTGAGGCAAAACAGAACTCCGTAGGAGATGTAGTTTTAAGAGGAATCGCAGTTAAAAACTGCGTTTTTTTAAATTAAATTTAACAGCAACCTCTAAATATTTCTATCTGAGAAATCTACTGCAACACTGAAAGGTATTTTTTTGTCAAAGAAAAAAAAAATAAAACTATAAAACCGGTTTCCGCCATTTTTTGGAAACATATTGAGGCTAAGGTGAAAATGGAAAAACCAAAAGTACCTATATCTTTTTATCCAGCTTTTATATTTAACTTTTTCGACAGGGTGGACAGTTTAGCCTGAAATCGCGAAAAACTTTTTTCAATGCCTTAAAATGCACCCCATTGCACCCCGGATAGCTGCTGTATGTCGGTTCGATTTATTTTGTCTTGTTTTACAAGAGCTTGTTCTATAATATTGTCAGAGTGCTGTAACGAATTTTGTTGTTAGAAATCTAATTCTGCTGGACTACAGCAGCAATGAAAAATCATAAGTGAATTCAGTTTGAAACGTAGCAAGAACGCTAAGAGGTTTTGTATTTAGGAACCGCTCGCGAATATTTGACAAACTGAGATATATAATATTGTCCTGAGAAAGCTTCGGATTCGGTATAAAATTACAGCTCCGTTTCATTCGGCCAAAAATGTTAACTCGGACAAACGAATAAGTTGTAAGAAACTAAGCCTAGGGTAGTATACTGACCAGTTGCGGGAACTATTTATTTACTTTATTTATAAAACCAGTGGAGGGTGATTCTAGAGTAGGTAAATAAACATTATGTCAACAATATTGTTGTTAGTAAATAGCAGATACATTACTATTTAGTTATTGATGAACTTGGTTCCGAATACAAATCAATTAAGCAATGTTTACTTATTCTATTGACTTAAGCAAATGTGCTTAAAATAAATAATTTACTTTAGCTTCACAAAGCTAATATGTTGTTTTAGCTCATTCATGTTGTATCTATGAATTTAGAGATATACTATACCTATTATAGAAAAGTATCTTTACTAGTGTCAGTGCATTGATGTCAAACATCATCTGATTTAAAGACAGAAATTGGTTCAATGCCAAATACTTTAATTAATACAGCATTACTTCTCAATTTTGAATGTCAGATTTAATAGAATTTATTTTTCACATTGTTGTGAAGTGATCCAAACAAAACTAAAATTCAGCCACAAAATGTTAGACGTTAATAATGTTGAAATCTTGAACTTAAAAACCACAATCGTAATACTTAATTTAAAGATTCAAACTAGGCGTTGGTTGGGGGAATCATTTGGTCAGCCAAAAATATCCCAGCACGATCTATTCGAAACCATAGTCGACCAAGCAAACTGATTTCGATTTTTCTTTTCTTGTTGAAATTGACGCCGTTGTTGTAAAGTAATCAACCTTATTTCCCGTTGGCGTTTTTCGTATACGACTCATGTGTCGTTTCGTGTTTAAAACAATATTAAGATTTTTTTCGAACTTTTGTTAACGAGTTTACTCCATTTTCGCCAACGGGAATAGGGGTGAATGTCTTTTTCGATTGTTCGTCCAGAACCGTCCGGTCCGCCAGAAGCAATCCAAACGCTTCTGAAAGCGTTCTATGTATTGGCACCAACTGACAGTTATTCTCCTGAAAAGAAGAGAATTTCGCTTAATGACTTTAGGTCATTATGAAGCAAACTGATAAATGGTGATGGGTAAGCTCTAAAACTTTTACATTTTGAAATAATTTGTAGTCTGCGTAGTAAAGTTCAGACTTCAGAGCAATGGATTTTCGCTCCTCCTAATATTAAAAAATGTCAGGTCTCTGACTAATTAAAATGAATTACATAAATCATTAAGCACGTTCTAGGGTATTTAGGTACTTTAGTTTTGACCAACACTACATGAATGTACGTTTGATCTTGTGATACATAATATTATGATTTTATATGCACATGTAAACGGACAAAATCCAAAAATCTGTCCGAAATGCGAAAGATCCTGATTTTTTTGATTGATTGTTTTATTCATTTCATTGCAGCTTAAACTAACATTACAATATTTTTAATAACACAATAATATGAATAAATTAGTTATCGTTCTTTAATTTAAGGGACAAATATCCTAAATTAGTGTTAAACGGCACGAAAATAATAAATTCATCTAAAGTTCTGATGTGGGGTGTAACTAATGTGTAAAAAATAAAAAAATAATAATATTAATTCGATCAATTAACTAGGTATCTACAGGCGCGTGGTGGGAACAGATTTGCTACCGGGATTTTAAAATGAAAACGCCCCTTCTCCTTTCTTTGAATAAATTTCAATATTAAAAACAATTAAACCAAAACATTTTATAAACTCTAATTTTATTGCAAATTATACATAAATACATAAATTTTTTCATATATGAATCCGTATTACATTACTGTAAAAGCCTACGGAATTCGGAACTACTTTCACATAGTTTTTCTATAATAGTACTTTCTTAGATTTGTTGAAGGATGACATTTTCACAAGCCATTAACATTTATACGTCTCCAAACTGTCATTGCCCATGGTTTATCGTAATTTATTTTTTATAATTTTCAATTTGGAAAAACTCCTTTCACACTTTACCTGTGTCATCGTTAGTGTAAATCGATTTTCAATTGCCATAATTAATTTAATAACATTAAAATTGATAATTTCAATTTTTTTTATTATAGTGAGGCGGCATAGTAAAAAAATTGTGCACTTTGTGATGAAAGCATGCAATTTTTACCATGGAGGACACATTATATGAAAATGATTTTAAGATATTGGGGCACTTCAGATTGCGCCCTAAAGGGGTAAAATGGGGGTCGAAGTTTTTATGGGACCATTTTTATTTTTCATCCGATTGACTTCAAAATCGGTTTGTGTACTCTCTATGAAAAATAAAGAAAACTGTTTTCTTCTATTTTGGAAATCCAACCCTTAAATGAGTAAATTTCAGAGAATTTAATTATAAACCTATAGCTATTCCCTTGCATATTTTATTAGAAGTGAGGAAAGTAGTCTATGCATTTTTACCTATCATCAGTAATTGTGAAATAAATGGCCGAAATAACTTTTCTGTATAAACATCGACAGCTGCCAAACCGTAAAATGACACTTTTCAGAACTGATTTGTAATTAGCGACCCGAAAAATCCTAGTAGAAAGCTAGCGAAGTCGCGTTGAATGGATAATAGCTCCATACTTTGAGTGAAAAAAATCCTGGTAAATCTACTTTTTACCCCCAATATCTCGAAAACTGTCCATTTTTCGATCTTGCGAATATTATAATATAACTCGAAAACCACCGAATCAATCCAGTTCGAATTTCCAGACAATCAAAGGTATTGGCCACAAACCAGAGAGAATAGACCACCAGCTCCGCCCAAAAATGAGAGATCCATAGAGCCAGTTTCAAAAAGTTATTAGGTGGTTACGTATGTGTGCCATGCTAAAGTAAATGGAGGGCGAATTGGTCACGCATACACTGACACCTAATAACATTTACAGTAAGGGTATTCATGCAACGTCGTAAGTTTACCATTTGCGTAAAATTGTAAGTTTACGACAAACGTTTCATGAACGCCCCAATTTGCTGTTTGTGGTAAATGGTGGTAAACCAATCAGCTGTTACACATGAGAAGGAACGAACGAATTGATAAAATGCGAACAAACCACTTTTGATGCAATTATAAAGAGAAAATTGCACATTTTACTATGCCAATTGTAGGATAATTAGTTAGTCCACCAAATTGTATTAAGAAAACAAGTTTTAAAAGGGTTTAAATAACGAAATTTACAATTCCAATCTTTTTGCCGCGAACGAAAACTACCTTTGTTTGGAAATGAAAATTTCGATATTTAATCTCTTTTAAAACTTGTTTTCTTAATACTATTTGGTGGACTAACTAATTATCATACACTTGGAATAGTAAAATGTGCAATTTTCTCTTTATAAATGCATCAAAAGTATTATAAATGCATGCAAAGTAATTTTTTTCTGATTTGGCGCCTTTATTTCAAATGTGAAATGTCACAATAACCTCGTCGTAAGTTTACCATCTCGGTTTTCCACACAAATTCGCGTAGTAAGTTTACCATCTCGTCGTAAATGATTTTCCATACAAATTTTGACAGTTCATTTACCACGTCGTAAACTTACGACGTTTACGACGTTTACGACGAGTTTACGACGTTGCATGAATACCCCTAGTTATTTCTGTGGTACAACACGTATTCACAGATAGAAAAAGAGGCGGCGCTACTCATTTCAAAACTGGCTCTATGGAATTCTCTTTTTTGCCCGAAGCTGGTGGTCTATTCTCTCTGGTTTGTGGTATTGGGCCAGGAGTGGTCATTGACCAAAATTGGACAAAGGGGGCGCTACCAAATTTGATACTTTCTTCTACGGGTTTGTTCGTAATTGCCACCCGAAGGTTTAGGAAAAAAAAAAACGTAAAAGTAATCAATTTGTTTTGTTTCTCAAATTGATTTCCAAATTTCAATTGCATCTTTTTCGTTCGTTAACTTTCTTCACTGGCTATTTCAAAGGTAAATTATTGATAGTGAAATATTTATGTGCGATTTATACAAAGTGATGATCATTTATAGTTCGATATTTGTTACGATGCCAAGAAGAGACAATGGTAACAGTAGCCGGCGCGTTCTCAGAATGGCCGCTGAACCATTGAAGCTATCCGCCTTCATATTTTATTAAAAAAAATATCAAACTAGATCTTAAAATATTTAAAATATGTAACTATTTTAGGCAGAACAACGTGTGCCGGGTCAGCTAGTTCTTCATAAGGATTCAATGCTAGCATGATCTACAGTAAATAATTAGTCCTTAATTTTTCGTATACATTATGATTGTAAATTATTCGGATAGAATATGGTAACTTATTAAATAGCACAGGGGCTTTAACTTTGTAAAAATTTGCATAATGAGTTGTACGTGCAATTGGTATGCTAACAAAAGCCTTATTACATATTACACAGCTTTAATGTAGGTACTAACTACTAATGCTTATCGTTCCAACCGATTTGACTAACCAACCTCTCCCGCCAAAGCAAAAATGGCTCTCGTGCAAGAGGGTGTCATTGACACCTCGATTAAGTTGAGTAACCGTGGCGTATTGGTATATGGCTCAAGTTCTCAGGCTCACATTTAAAATCGGGTTGGTGAATGTTAGTTTGCACAGAGAGTGCTACCGCTGGTTGGATGCACTGCAACATTGAGAATATCAGAACTAAATGTGGATTGGACCTAATGCTGGTGGAAGAGTATTATTTTCAGAAGTCACACATTGTCCGTGAATTCTTTTCACAGAGCCGAGTTTAACGATAAAGCGCTAGCCACCTTTGCGGCTGACTCCCGCTTCCCATTCCAGAATATACAAGAAAAGCCTTGCTGGCTCTATACTAACGTAGGTACCGACCGATAGAGACACACGCTGCTATCAAGCCAAAAACTGGAGTTGGGCAATTTAGTTCATTTGAGTGGTCGATCAATTTAGTTCAAATCACACTACTGAACTAGTTCGTTCATTTTAGTTCAATTTAGTTCAAAATAGTCAAATTCACAGAAAATACAAATAAAAAATTTCTCATGACATGATTGGTTTCTGTGTCTGTGTCTGTCCGTAGTCCTTTTAGTTTGTAGGGACACATAATGTCATAAAGAAGAAATCATGGTTTGTTTTCTTTAGTTTATTCCGTTTGTATGAAAATCATTGCGCGGTAGTACTAAAAGATAATCATTTTTACAATTTCCATATAAAATTACATATTGTGACCGTTAATTCGACGGGGGGAATTATTCAAGGAAAAAAATATTTTGGTATCGTCGAGTCCGCATAGTGAACAGTTCCCCGTGTGGGTAATGTGAATGAGTTCCACTGTATCGTTGAAAACGTTCAAATCGAATTTTTCCCGAACAAAATGACATGCCTCGAGTCTCGCCCGCATCAAAATCATTGCGGATTTCATAGGTTTTCTTGCTTGCTGCACGTCGTGATTTTTTTTTTAAAATGTACACACAAAACAGCTGCTTTATTAAGCCGAACATTTGTAATAAATCTGTGCAATATTGAACTTTATTAAAATCAAAAAATTATCATTCTAAAAACACATTTCATCCGGAAGTTCCATGAAATCATTACTGCTCCTCTTAACCGCTCATTTCATTCTTCCTCTTCTGCTTCCAAAAATAGAGCTATCATATCCATTATTCTATTAAGCACTTAATTAAGGTTCCGTTTCCATATGGAGGAACCTTATTGCTTTCGCTTTTCGTGTCGGTCTGAACCCACTAAGCCAATTTTGTACCTAAGTCTATCTCAAGAACTAATTGACGTAGAAGTCTGAAATTTGCACACAACATCAGCTATAACGTCCAGTTAAAGGACAAATACCAATATTAACAATACATCGGCTGGTTTTGGAGTTTTTCTTAATTTGGCGGAAAAAATATTTTTTTCCCACAAAAAAACTGTTTATTTATTGGTTTACAGACAAAGAACACTCATGCATATGTTCCTATTTTGTAGATCATATTCGTAGCTATATATGTGCTAAAGACTGTTTTGCCGAAAAGTTAATATTTTACAAGATATTTACAAAAATAGGACAATATTTCCATATAAAATACACTCCTTTCTCTATTCTCATCTCATTCATAAAGCGTGTTCTCTTAATCGTTTCTTTACTATTGGAATTGGATTGGTTTGGAACTCCAATAAATACACATTCGCATACGCACATGCGTATGCAGCGATGCCAACTCAAAAATGTGATTTAGAGCCAGAAATGTGATTTCAGGGCTAGTTTAGGGCCAGACCAAACGACTTTAGTATATATCTACACTGTTTTGACGTTTTTGACGTACAAAATACTGAAACAACATCTTAGTTTTAAATAATTAACAAACTTTTCACAGAAAAACTGTTTTATAGCAATAATTAAATGCGTATTGCTTGAAAATATAAATTAAACACAGCCATAAAAGGGAAATTTACAGTGCTAGATCGAATGGAACAGTGCTCGCTCGGCTATCATTCTCCTCATCTCATTCGTTAGGCTTCAAATATAGCTATCAGTAAAATGCATCCGTAAAAATACGAAACAGAACAAAACGTACGGAAAAATTTATAAATTCGTTTTCAAGAAAAGTTGTAGATCAATTGCTTATTTTTTTAGATGAACTGACTTTATAATTCAAAAGCAACATTTTAAGACCAAGATTGAGTTCAACGATTAAGTTTAAGAGCTCCAAAAAAGCAAAAAAAAATTTTTTCGGTTGCATTTTTCTGATAGCTATAATTGAAGCCTTGCGTATGCGTTATGCATATTCTCTTTTATTAAGGTTCCGTTTCCATATGTGGAGGAACCATATTGCTTTCGCTACGATATGTCTGTCCGAATAAAATAAGAAAATTTTGTACCTATGTCTATCTCAAGAACTAATTGACGTAGTAGGCTGGAATTTGCACACAACATCAGCTATAACGTCCAGTTAATCGACAAATACCAATATTAACAATACATTGGCTGGTTTGGGAGTTATTCTTAATTTCGTGGAAAATATATGTTCATTCGCACAAGAAACTGTTTATTTTTAGATTTACAAAAAATACATGTAATCCTTTCTTGTAGATCATCTTCGTAGCTAAGAAGAAGACTGTTATGTCGAAAAGTTAATATTTTAGAAGATATTTACAAAAAAACAGAATCACCATTCCATTCCAATCCCAATGCATACCCATCTCATACACCATCAGCGTTGTTATAAACTTTTTCTGCAAATCGTGTTTTTGGGAAGGTGAAAATCGTAATTATCGTATTTTGTAAAAATGTGTATAAGTATAGGCACAAACAAGAGAAATATACAGATGATGTAGAATATAGTGCACATCGAGTTTAATTCCTTCCCTTACTCTAGATGGCGATAGCTGCTCTGTTTTTCGATTATTGTATGATTATGCAGCGCAACATGCATTACAATTGCAATTGCCAACCGCTCCCTACAACAAAAACCAGTTTAACGTTTCTGAAAAAAATTTGAAACCAGCATACACCATACAATACATGGTATGAAATCCCTGCAACGTGAAGCAAGAAGCAAGCAAGTCAATGAGTGGTGTACCTACCTACCTATACCTATTTTGCGTTCCTTTTTTTTCTCAATTTCCTTTTTATCTGTTTACCTTGTGTGCTAAGGATATTGTTGTTCTACTCTCTGGGTTTCCGTCTTTCTGGTCCTGGATTCGTTTTGGTGGTGAACTATTTTTGCTTTCTTTCTGTATGATGACTTGAATTTTCTTAAAAGAACCTCTTTCACTTGTGTTGGGTATTTAAAAAAATGTCTGCTTAAATTTGACTGTCGCCGAGCGCGACAAGAGTTATGGCAGCATTTAACACAGTATACGTATTCTCTAGTTTTAACCATTAGATATTGAATTGACAAATCTGAAAAAGGGGCAAAAAAGGCAAGCGCATTCACTAGCATACGTTCGTATTGTATGTAGTATTCTGGTTTTTGGATTTTAGTATGCTGGTTTTATATTTTTTCTTGAATCAGCTTTTGTTCCATCATTCTACATCTGTATATTTCTCTTGTTTGTGGTATAGGGTAGAGGACATATTAGGGTACTTAGAAAGATGTACCATTCTAATGAATGTCATAAACGGACACCAAGCGATTGCTAGGTATTCCCAAAGGCTGGATCTGAGTATACCTATCTTACAACGACTTCTGCAGAAGTCGCAGGAGTCCAGGAACAGGTACCTATACTTTTCAGCGGCAGAACAATGTTTAAGTGCACCTTTGCGAGGAACACTTGAAGCCAACCATAGCTTTGTTTAACGGTAGGCAATTGAAAAGCTTCAGTACTTTGGGCCTTAATAATAATCATTTTAAACTCTCACCTTAAATATTCTGTAATTCTCAAGATATAATTATATTTTGAAATTTCGCAATTTGGAGTTCGTAAAATCTAATATGGACTGCACACACAGAAAAAATTGTAAAGGGTTTACTATCCGAATTGTAAAAACCTTTGTTTACAATTTAAGTAGCAAATTTGGTTAATTTACTATTTTAACTGCATTTTTTTTAGTTTTAATATTTTAGTTTTTTGAAAATGTATGTTTTTATGTTTCTTTATCGTGCTGGGAAACCGAGATGGTATTTCCTGCATTGTGACATCAGAAAAGAAAGAAAGAAGTCGTCGTGATACAGTTTAAAATATTGAAATTCTTCACAAAATGGATACAACCGAATTGGCGTTGAGGGACCTATCTATCGGCCAGGCGATACAAACAGATTTATCGCCGAGTCATACAACTTTAGGAAATGTGGCCTCCCACAACAGATAGTAGGCATATTTTTTTGGGAATCTATAGCTAGCTCACTTTTACTTTTACATGCAAAACTGGTATACCCACTTTTGGTTTTGTTATACTCACTTTTGGTTTTACATGCAAAACGGTTATACTCACTTTTGATTTTGTTATACTCACTTCCCAAAAAAATACGCCTATTAAAACAAAATTCAAAGTATACGAAATACATTTTAAGATTTTACTTTACTGCCCATTCGAAAATAACGGTTTTTTTGCACAGTCCGATTGATTTTAGTGCCCTAAACACAAATCTGAAAAAAAAAGTTGGTGGTCTCTCATCGTTTGGGCGTGGCACGCCCCCAAAATTCAAAAAATACCATACAAAATAGTACCAAAATTACAAGAACGGAGTGTCAAATTTTTGTAAAATTATTTTTTTATATTCCCTAAAAGTGCAGTTAACTTATAAAAAAAGTTTCATCAAAATCGGATCATAAAGACCGAAGATATGAGGTACTTAAAAAGAGCTAAATTTAAACCACTGAATTTTTGCTCTTTTGTACTGACATTTCACTTACTTTCAAGGGCACGGGCTAATATTTTGTATTTAAACCTTCTTTTTACTGACTTATCACATTTTATTTCTTACAAAAACCCCATAAATAGTGAGATACGTATGGGGGGGCATGATGCCCCCCTGCAACCCCCCTGCTTGTGGTCACTGTAGGATTTGGAGTGGGTGCAAGGCTGGGTCTACGCAAAGTTCTTACTACAGTAGACTCTCGTTATCGTGAACACCGGTTAACGTGAACACTCGATAACGTGAACAGATTTTTTTTAGCATTGACATCTCTAAAACGTGAACAAATCATGAACACTATAAAACTTGAACAACAATTTATGCTCCAAATGATTGTAAAATTCAAGCAAGATGCAATTTAAAATTTGTTTTTCTTGGTAAATCATCGTATTGTACAGTTTTTAGGTAGCTACAAGACATTTCGTATTGTATTCGTTCTGCTCCTAGTTGTCCTTTGCATTAATTGTTATTGATTGTTTTGTCTGATCGTTTTCGCTTGTACGAATGCAAATGGTTTGCACAAGTTGAAGTCATTAGTTGTTGGAAAAGATAAAAAATCATTTTAATTTAAAAATCTTAACTGTTCAGAAGACTACAAGAGTTCAAAATCAGTCTGGATGACGGCCATATTCAAAGATTGATTTCATGAATCATTTGCACCACAAGTATGTGTGACTAAAAAAATCCACTTATAGATTACTAGATAGGTATTATCTGTTTTTCTAGGTTTCGTCATTTATAGAAAATCATAATCTACCAGTGAAGGCTCTTCTGCTGTTGGACAAACCTCCATCGCATCCTGCAGAAAATGAGCGACAGATGATGATCAATGTACTACTTTTATGTTTATGCTCCCAAACGTTACTCCGTTAATCCAACCCATGGATCAAAATGCCATCAGAATAACAAAACTTTACTAGTCTACTAGTCTAAAATAAATAAAAATACACAAATTTTTAAATTCCTACTGTGGGATTGTCCTATACTTTTGGTAAAATTCAACACTCGCAAACGTGAACTCTCTCGCAAACGTGAACTGGCTTGGTTTTTAATTGTTCACGTTATCGAGAGTCTACTGTATGTTGTTTGCTTAATTTTACCGCCAAAAAGAATGCGTTTTTTTTATTATTTTATATCTCCGGTATTTATGGTCCGATTTTGATGAAACTTTTTTTATAAGTTGACTGCACATTTAGGGAATATATTTATTTTACAAAAATTGGACACTCCATTCCTGGAATGTTGGTACTATTTTATATGGTATTTTTTGAACTTTGGGGGCGTGCCACGCCCAAACGGTAAGAGACCGCCAACTTTTTTTGGCATATTTGAGCTCAGCGCATTAAAGTCAATCGGAATAAACAAAAAAAAGTATTTTTTTCGAATGAGCAGTAAAGTAAAATCTAGCCCAACTTTTTTCTGTGCGTGTGGACTGCCTACTTGGATCTTCGAAAACTAACTGTAGGCATATTTTTTTGGGAATCCATAGCTAGCTCACTTTTACTTTTACATGCAAAATTGGTTTATTCACTTTTGGTTTTGTTATACTCACTTCCCAAAAAAATACGCCTTATGTAGTACCTATATACATACCTTTACTGACCTACCCCCTAAAAATGCGAGCAAGATATTTCATTGCGAAATCATCGGCCCCACCCAACTCGTAATAATTCAAATGAACAGAGAGAGCACACGTGCAACAAAAATGCATACACGAACACGATACAACGAATATGAAACAATGCGATAATCGTGGGGATAGAGGCCAGCGCCAGAGCACAACGACAACCCTCCATGTCCATCCTCCATCGACCGAGGTCCGAGACCGAGATGCACAACAAAAAATATTCACCATGCTCTCCCATCAAACCTCACAAAAGGTATTTCTCCTCAAGCACATCTCATATCATGCAAAAATCCGACATGAATTATGTCTCTCACTTAAGATCCGCCTCCTATCCAACAAAAATAATTTTCTCCCACAGCAACCACCTCCACCACTGCCACCCACGCCCACGACATTCCACTCATATCCAACACGAAATCTCCCCATGCAATCCAACAACGCATAATGCATCGAGAGCGATAAACACACATGCCAATGCCACACCCTTTTCGGAGTAATACTCTCGGTTTGCTTGCGCGAGCGCGTGGTGTAGATCGTGTTCAACCAAACACCAATATGGTATGCGATATGCGAATGGCCGTGTGGGTTTGGTGACATTGACAATGGTGTATGAGATGGGTATGCATTGGGATTGGAATGGTAGTTCCAATAATTGTGGCGATTGAGTTTTTCATATGGAGGAACCTTATTGCTTTCGCTACGATGTCTGTCCGAATAATTTTGTAAATATCTTCTAAAATATTATCTTTTTGGCATAACAGTCTTCAGCACATATATAGCTACGAAGATGATCTACAAGAAAGGATTACCTACATGTATTTTTTGTAAATCTAAAAATAAACAGTTTTTGTGCGAATGAACATATTTTTTCCACGAAATTAAGAATAACTCCCAAACCAGCCAATGTATTGTTAATATTGGTATTTGTCGATTAACTAGAGGTTATACCTGATACTGTGTGCAAATTCCAGCCTTCTACGTCAATTAGTTCTTGAGATAGACCTAGGTACAAAATTTTCTTATTTTATTCGGACAGACATATCGTAGCGAAAGCAATAAGGTTCCTCCACATGGAAACGGAACCTTAAAAAGCCGACGGAAAATTCAAAAAAACAACAACAGCTTTGTTTACTAATGTTGAGTTTAATTTGTCCGCTTTGGCTTTACAAATGGGAATGACAATTTAGTTTTTTGTACTTCCGTAAGTAAACTTGCATCCAGCTGACCTTGACTCATTTTCCTGGTCATTGACTTGGGGTTGCGGATCTCCCCGACTGTTATCCGTTTTTTCCAATTTGTCCTCAAACTATCTCCTCGCCACCGCTAAACTGCTCCCGCCCCGCGCATCATTTTGTCTACTCGCCAGCTGATCAGTGAGTTTAGCTGTCACCAATACATACGTCCATATCTCGCTGGCCCGAGTTGCTCAGTGGGTGGACGTGGAGCCAATTGATCAAAACAATGCATTTCTTGTGCATGCAGTTACCTCCTAAACAACGCCACTGCTTGGGTTCGGCTTCCGCATCGGCGGAATTTTTTGGTCTTGTTTTAAGGAATTTCCTTCTCATTTTAAGGTGGCTTCATTCTCATTCACGGCGTTTTCGAGCTTAATTTAAGTTGACAATGGTCCAAAACAACGAATAGGCTTGAACTAGCACTCATATTCTTGATTTTAGCTCGTTTTTTCTGAGTGTACGCTTTCACACACAACTTCCAGCGAAAAAAAGAGTATTTTCGAATGCAGATGTTGTGTTTCTGATAAAATGTAGTTGCATATTAGGGAGCAGCGTTCATTGGATTTTGTTGTTAAGCAACACAAGGAATGTTTGATTAAGCAGTGTTAATGGTAAACTTTGTAAATAAATTCGTTGGACTGAAAAGAGAATCCGTTTTGTAAATTTTATAGTTATACTGAAAACATCCGTAAATAAGCCTTATAACAACACTATAGAAGTAATAGCTTATTGAATTAAAAAAGACCTTATATTCAATTGTTAGTTGAGCGTGTTCTCCCCACTTAATTTCAAAATAGCTATGTCACATGAAAGAAACGAATTTCTTGCTTTCAAAACTGCTAGATGTTGTATCTTATTGTAAATCTTGCCGCGGTTTTTTATTTTTTAAATTGTACCTGCCGCCTAAACGGGGACAGATAGACTCCCTCGCTCTTTCATTAGTCGAAATATTAAGAGAACGAGAAAAACTGACATGCGCGTATAACCCCTTAGCAGCGGTGCCAGATTCCACGATTTATCGTATTCTTACGATTTTAGGGCTTAAAACTTATTCCATGATTTTTGAGCTAAAAAGCATAAAATTCCAAGATTTTTCAAATTTATCGAATACAAAAATTCATTTGCAATTTTCCAAATATCTTCCAGAAATTTGTAGGATTCTTTGAATCTTTAGCATTTTTGTGAAACTCTACTTTTTTTACTTATTTCCTTGGTCTCAAAAAAAATGTTTTGATGCAAAAAGTTTCTTCAAACAATTCCAATAGTGACTGCAAACAAATTTTTAAAAATCTCTTCGCTAATATTTTTGATGATTTTTTGAATGGGATGATCTCAGAAAAATTTTGTATGAAAAGGAGGAAAAAGTGGCTAAAATAGTCAGTTTAGCAATTTTCAAAAAATCATAAAAAATATTAGCGAAGAGATTTTTGAAAATTGTTTGTTTGCAGTCACTATTAGAATTGTTTGAAGAAACTTTTAGCATCAAAAATTCTAAATTTCCAATGGGTACTTAATGGGTTAAGGAAAGTTTTGTATTCAAACGGAATTTAAATGACCTTTCCATTGATGCCAAAATTTACATGAAATAAATTCAAATTATGAGTAGAACTAACTTTAGTTTTGTCAAAATACTTATATCCACCATTGTACTAGATTAAAAATGCTATGTTTCGAAAAATGTTTATGTTATCCAAAATAATTTATGTTGTAATAAATTGAAGTATAATAACGTTCTTCTGTGTTTTTGTTTTGTTTTGTTTTTTATTTCCAACAAAATCGTATTTCCACGATTTTGAAAGCTAGTAATTACGATTTCTGGTGAAAATATCTGGCAGCACTGCCCCTTAGATACTTCTGATTTCTGAATGTTAAAAACTTTGAGTAATTTTATGTAGCCACAATTTTTTATATAAAATGCATTTTTCCCAAAACTTAGACCTAATAAATATTTTTTATTTTTGAAAAACTATTAAGTTTTGAAACAACTTTTTCAGGTACTATTAACACAAGTTGTATTAAACGCTATTTTTTATCAGACAAAAATGGTGAGCACAAATTTTATTATTTTTTTGTGGTCTAAAAAAAGACCATTTAGGAACACTTTAAAAAATGTTTATAGGAATTGTATAATTTATAATAATATATAAAATGTGATTTACTTGGGTTTGAAAATACTTTTAGACGCGCTTAAGCTTTTCGGATGGCAGATTAACGAGAAGCAAATTACTTCTCATCTCTTTTGAAACATGTTGGATCAGGAGATCTGTGCGGTCAAGGGTTGAGACCAAATGTAGCAATCCCCCGTTCATTATTTCTGAAGCTCAGAAATTTAGGCTAAATCTTCTTTAAAATAAACATAAACACCTAGCAACATTGTTTAGCTCAGTGGCTCAGTTTAGTGCCCCGGACAAGCGATATATATTTAGTTGATTCAATTCCGCACAGGTACCAATAAAGTTTTTTTTTATACCCACCACAGGAAGGGAGGGTCATTCACTTTGTCATTACATTTGTGACGCCAAGAAGGATTCACCAGAGACCCTATAAAGTATATATATTCTGAATCAGGATCACATTCTGAATCGATTTAGCCATGTCCGTCTGTCTGTCTGTCTGTCCGTCTGTCTGTCTGTTGAAAACACGATAGCGTCCAAACGAATCGATCTAGGCGAATGAAATTTTGTGAGAGGACTTCTTTTTACCGTCGTCAGATTGGTATTGAAAATTGTCTATGTCGGTCAAGTAGTTCTGGTACCTCCTATACCTAACCAATATGGCATGGCAAACATTTTGCATGACTTTTATGCAGTGGAGGGTATCAAAGCATCGGCCAAGCCGATGATAACACTTATACTTGTTTTTTTTTTATTATATAAAAATATAAAGTTTTACTTTAGTAGGAATGAGAAAATATAAATAAATAAATAAATAAATAATAAATAATATAAAATAAAAAAAGTTTTGCAAAATAATTATCCTCGCCTAATTTTCTGACAAACTTAAAACAGAGATTTTACTATGTTTACGCATTTAATCAATTGATATTCAGTGTTTTATATCGTCTTGAATATTTTAGCAAATTCCAAAAAGAAATCGTCAACAAATTAGACGATAGGATAATTCATTGTATTGCTCGCGGAGAAGGATCGAAGTTATATACCTTCAAATCAGACGTGAAATTGAGTGACTGGGTCCCTGCGATTTTTTTTTTTTTTTTTTTTTTTTAACAAACTCGGACTGTTTTCGAACCCCTCTACTTTCGAATTTACAACATTTACCAAGCTCATTAAAAAGGTCCGCCTAGGGATGACGGTTATTACAAAATCAGGGGCTTTCGGTTTAATTTATCACAAGTTTAACCTATCGGTTATAACCGAAGTTCTGGCTGTTCTGAAAGCGGCAGAGCTAATGCGGATGAGATCTATATCTGGAAGGGATATAGCCATCTACATCGATAGCCAGGCTGCAATCAAGGCACTGGAATCTACGAACATCAATTCTGAATTAGTCAGGACCTGTCGCACAATGTTTAAGGCATTACACAGTCAGAATCGAGTGAGACTGTGCTGTGTACCGGGATACTGCGGTATAGCTGGAAATGAGCAAGCTGATTAGCTTGCGCGAAGAGGCGGGGAAATGTTAGATGGAGGAGATGTGGATATTAAACCACCTCCTTGCATCATAAAAAGCGATATTAGGAATAAAATAACTAAGGAAGCCGACCGGAGATGGGAGGGCCTTACCGGTCACGCAGCATCTAAAGCACTTTGGCCACAATATGTCCCTAAAAGATCTAGGGAAATCCTCAAACTAGGCAGGGAACAGCTCAGGACACTGATCGGCATATTACCAGGGCACTCGGGCTTACCAAAAGACTCGGGCTGGCAGACTCGGACAATTGTAGATTCTGCGATGACCTGCAAGCCGAAGAGAACATAACACATATACTATGTGAATGTGAGGCAATATGTCGCAGTAGAAGGAAATTTCTTGGCAGGTACTTCTCGCGATGGGCCCTTATGGTGCCTAGTGCCGTATGAGACATCTCTCTATACCTCTTTTTAACCTAACCTAACCTAACCTATAACCGCTTAAAATAACAAAAAAAAAAAATGTTAAAAATCATACAGTGAGATCTAAAAAACCAACTATAAAAAGTTTGATAAGGAAATAACAATAACAAAACGTATTTAATCTCGACATGATAAAATACTCTATAGATATTTAAAGAAAATAGGTTCCCACCTCCAAAGAAAGATTAAAACATCATTGGTGTTTACTTATTTTTGAGGCTCACTGTAGGTACCTACGTATATTACATTTTTACTGAAAATTATATTTATGAAATGAAGACTAGAAAATTAAATTACAAAAAGATTTCAATAAAATATCTGAAGTACATAATATCTACCAACATAATAGATATGATAAATACATAAATAAACGGGTTGTAGTTGGCAAATATTTTTGTTCCAACTTGTTCATAACAACCCGTTTAATAATATATATTTGACAATAAATGCTAATCTCGGCATATAAGTTTGACTCTGCTACAAAAAAAAAACAAAATGGATCCATTAATCATCTGGGTAACAAAGGTTGCTGAAGGTAAAGTCTCAGATCATTCGGAAACGAATCTACAAGTTCCACCTAGTTATGTACTGACCAAAGAGTGTTCACTCTTTTAATTATTGGATATCGATTCTGAGCTTTTAGGGGGTACGTATGTACCTACTGATAACATTAAAGGCAACCACCCAAATTTTCAATAAATGAGAAAGTTTTGTGCGACTCAGACGTGCACCTTATTTACTTTTTGTTGTGCTGTCGAATAAGGTAGGTATTATCCGATTATTTTGTTCGGCGTTTGACAGCGTTTGTGACAGTGACACTCTTCCGGTCCCGGCTCGACTATTGTATTCATATGCAACAACTGGCCACCATTGCGTTGCGGGCTGTGCTTTGATGAGTCAGTCAGTCTGTGAGGACAAGTTCTTTTGTATGATTATAGGTATACCTAACCTACCTATAGACTGCAAAATGCGGAGAAGGCGAATGTAATTGTTCCTAAACAAATTACTACCTACTCATCCATAAAAGTTTTAAGGATCTATCCTTACTATTACATATTGTACAAAATCGTGTCAAGTTTAGACATGCTGACTTTCAAATTTTGTCTTAAAGTTGTGGGTAGACAAAATATGACATCATATTGACGTCAGCATGTCAAACATTGGCACAATGCGAATTTATTGGTACTTAAAGAAGAAAACGGATTTCTTTTTAAACCTATTTCAACTCTTTCATACAGGTGCATGTGATATACCATAGTGTGATGATGTAAGACTTCATAAGCTTGATATTAACATTACGATTAAAAAGTTTTTAAAATTAAAAGGTTTTAAGAAACTGTGTTCAGGATACGTTTAAAAATTCTCAGATTTTAAAACTACATATTAGGTAAAAATAATTTTATTAAAAAAAAAAAAAAAAAAAAAAACACTTGGTCACCTCGAGACGTACAAAGTATATAATGTATTTAGGTAAATGTTAACTGGATTAAGGTATCTCGTAGAGTTTTTCTTTGTTCCACAATTAGCTTCTCGCAACCATTTGTTTTGTGTGAGTTTCTATTTTTTGGGACGAATGGAAGGGACCTACAATTTTATGCCGAGTCCGAACGGCTGAATTGAGAAGCTTTTTCAAGACAGTTATACTCTCCTCTCGGATGTTTGTCAGACGCGAGAGGTGGCGCAGACAGTTAAGAAAAAACCTTAAGATGTAATTTGTGTTTTTCCGGGGATCGAACCTGGGATCCCTCCAGCACACTACTGCGCTACTGCGCCCACGACCCGATTGGTATGGTCTTTTTGGAAAAGGTAGGCCTTAACAATGGGCAACATATAGGCTTAATTTGGTCAAAATTGGACAAAGGGGCGTGGCACCGCCCCTACAAAAAAAAAATCATTCAAAATCTCATATCTCGAAAACCACCGAATCGCTTGAGTTGAAACTTACAGAGAATCCTAGGTATTATCGCAAGAGTGTTGCTGTGAAGATTGGTCAAAATTGGACAAAGGGGCATGGAACCGTCCATACAAAAAACATCTTCTATGGGGTGAAACTCGATGACGTAATAACTCGATAACCGCTGGCTGGGACGATTTTCATGATTCTTTTTTTGTTTTGTTCATATTGCTGTATTTCAGGTTTACGCAGAAAGAAAATTCCAGAAAATCGATTTATTCTCATTTTTCGCTTTTTACTAAAGAACATTATTATCTAAGATCTAAGCATTACAATTTCTGTGCACGGGCAAAGCCGGGTGGGTACAGCTATCAATCTTGCAAACGGCATAATCGCCGATGAAAGGACAAATTCCCAGTTGTTCGTGAGCAAAGATGAACTCTTGTGTATCTTTGAGTCACTTAAAAATAAAAAGTCGTCGGGAGTTGACGGTGTCCCAAACGTCGTATTAAGACACCTGCCTCTAGAAGCGATTGAGATCTTCGCCACGCTATTTAACAATGCGCTGAATAATGCATATTATCCAGTGCAGTGGAAAATGGCGGTGGTGCACCCTATCCCCAAACGGGATAAAGATAGGACCAACCCGGCTAATCTTCGGTCAATTAGTTTGCTCCCGAATATTAGCAAGGTATTCGAGAAGGTCGTTAATAGAGCTCTTTTGAAGTGGGCTGAAGAAAATAAGATTATTCTGGACAATCAATTTGGCTTTAGAGCGGGGCATGAAACGATTCATGCCGCGTCGAAATTGGTGTCCGACATTCAGTGGCACAAATGCAAGAACCAATGCACGGGTGCCTGCCTGGTCGACTTTGAGAAGGCCTTCGACACCGTATGGTTGGAGGGGCTCTTCTATAAGCTGACTAGGTTGGGTATGCAAAAACCATTGCTATATATGATTTATGACATGCTTATGGGAAAGAAGTTCGTAGTCAAATCTGGCAACGTGACTTCGAGCAAAGTCTTCGAAATTAAAAACGGCTTACAACAGGGAGCGGTGAATTCTCCGATCTTGTTTAATATTTACACGAGTGATCTGGTGGGTTCCCTCAGACATGCTATAGCGTACGCAAACGATTTAGTGGCGTACAGATCAGGTCCAAAAGTCGAGGTCATCAACATCCTGTTGCAGCGTGACTTCGATCAAATTAAAAGGTATTGTGATGATTGGAAATTGAAAATCAATTTCCAAAAATCAGAAACAATCCTGTTCAGAACTCCATTGGCTAGGGCCTCTAGGGATACCAGAAAAAACTGGCGAAAATTAGCCATTATTGGACAAAATGGACAACCATTGGCGGTGCGAAGCGTGGTCAGGTATCTTGGCATCTGGCTCGACCAGTATCTATATTTTGACAAACATATAGATGCTTGTCTTGCTGGGGCCAAGAGGGCTTATGCTCTGACAAGGAGACTGTTTCGCAGCAGTCAACTTGATTCCAGAGTAAAGGTCAGACATGAAAGGGTTAGTCCAGAATAAAGATGGTGTGCCGGTATTGTACCACAGCCACCGCGGCGCGAGGGATAAGCGGCTCATCCACGACGGGTATGCCGCCAATGCTCAGGAGCTCCTCCGTTTTAATACCGCGATTGCGGATAGGGACATGGTTGATACCTTAAAGGTTAAAGCAGTTCACCGAATTTTGGTGGCTTGAGGAAGAGGTGAGGGCAGACACGCTCTCCCGGGTCGGTGCGTTACCTACGTAACATCCTCCTTAGTTTTAAGCTAGTTTGTAAGTTAGTTAGGTGTATTTTAGGGGGTCTTTGGGAGGGGCCGGGCTCGCCAACATGAATGAGTGCTACCGAGACTGGATCGACGCTTATGGCCTCGCTCGAGTCCCGGCGGCGCGTGTGCAAAATGTTGGCGACTGCCAGGCGCCCACCGACGTGATCGGGATGGTGACCAATCGAGAGATTGCTCATCACCCTGATTAGGTAATTTTAGGTTAAATAGCTTAGGTAGTTTTAAGTAGTGTTAAGAAACACACAATAATAAAGCGTCCAAGTTTTAGCAAGTTTTCTTGGAAAATAAAAAACAGTGCAATATAGATAAAATTGATAGATTTAAGGCCGAAAGACAATAGTTATAAGGATATAGTTAAGTTTAGAGTGCTCGTTAAAAGCCAGTAAGCTAGAGTAAGATAAATGTTAGTTTTAATTTAGATTTAATCATTTTTGTCTAGTTTATAAGTTAAAAAATGAAGCAATAAAAATGAATTTAAAAGTAAGTGGGTACAGCTATTTTAACACTAAGTTGCAACCCTCCAATTGTTTCCTTCTATTTTTCTTTAAAATAATGAAATGATAATGCTTCTAGCGTGATGCGCAGTTTTTTATCATCATTCGTCAGATTTAAAAACAAAAAATAAAACTAATGCGTACTTCGCAATGGAAATACTTCTTGCAGATGGTTCACTTAAAGACAAAACATGTGAGTAGGTGTGAATCTGTTATGAAGTGCTCACATGCCATCCACTTTGTAACGATATAGGTACCTACATGATAGCAAAACGAAATTATGCGCCCAAATAGCAAGTGTAAGTCATGTGTATTTTAATTTGTGTTACTAGCGTTAACGAGTATAACACTTTCAGTTGATTCAGCCTCAACGTACCCGCATGTGTAACTATTCAAATTTGAAACGAAATAGCTACCTGTATACATATACTTAAGAATAGCTTACAATTTTTTAAAACAGTCTGGTGGGCTAATTTGGACAACGGTCTACAATCCTTCAAAAATTATTTACCAAAAATTTGAACTGGAAATTACATGTCTTATTTGTGTGCGTACCTATACAAAATTATATAGGTAGGTACTTCTGGGGATCTGCTATGACTAAGCAATGATGTGACAGTCTCTCTTTTAATTATCATAGTTTAACCGTAACAGTAGAGCTATTTATTGTCAAACCTCAGCCGTGGAACAAACGAAAAGAACAAACAATCATAGGGAAGTGGTAGAAACGAAAAAACATATGAATGAAGTGAAAGAACGACTATATTATATACGTATACAAAAAATGAATATGAAAGAAGAGAAACCATGTGGAAATTTTGGTTTTGGTATTTTTGGAATTAACTTTTCAAGATAACTAAGGAAATGAAACTCTTCGTAGTGCTGTGCGCCCATATCGGTTCGGTCTCGATGTTCTCTGGTCGGTCGGTAGTTTCTTTTCGAAGCGATACTTTTTTTTAGTTAGTTATCTTTAGACGGCCATTTGAATCGGTTGGCTGCGAAGTGAGTTCGGTTTTCGATTTTAAGTTACTCTTCAATAAGTTCATACATAGTATATATTAGTATATATGTACTTGTTTTATAATTTCATTATTCTCTTGTTGGATAAATTAAAAACGAAAAAAATAAAAAAAGAGAACATTTATGTGCGCTTATAATACTTTTTCTCTCGGTTGTTGCTTTTTAGTTGATCCGATCATACACGTACGCACGTAGTATCTATATCTATATATTTAAAAATACATACGAATCCATCCCAAGAATAACACAAATACACGCACACTCGTGTGGTGTACAAATACAAAATTTATTTGAGTGATAACCATTGGAATCTGAAATGTGTTGTTTAGTTCGTATAAGAATCAAGAGATAAAGTATCCAGTTTAGGTTTACCTAATATTTAAATTAAAACACATTACAGCGCATCGCACCATACCTGACCACTCGTCGAATGTTCATTGATCTTAATCGAGAGAACCACTTGTGTACATAACATCAACATCACTACAACAGGTAAGACGCCGGGTTTTCTCGAAATTTTATTTTTGGTTTAAGATTCATTTCGTCATCGGTTCGGTACGATCGCGCTCGCGAAGCGAATTCGTATCCGTATATATGTAGGTACAAGGTACCTACCTACGACTTTAGAAGACATCGCCCGTAGCAATATAACTGCCACAGGAGTTTCCTTTAATGCCACATCGGTAATGGGTAGATATACTTAAAACAAAACAGGCAAAAAAAAAAAATCAGCCTTTTGAAGTTTGGACTTGATGGCTACAAACTTGATTTACCTACCTACCTTTACCTAGCCTTGAAAGTACTCAATTTTTCAATGCAAGTCACTTTTAAAATATGTAGATCAAAAATTTAAACCACATACCTATACCTATATATTATGACTATAGATAATTTTAAAACAAGTTTTTTTATCGTGAAGCCCAATACAATTATTATATATTAATTGTAAATTTAGTAAAATACTTTTGGGTATCTATATTATATTTTTATTTAGAATTAGAACGAATCTGTGTAAATAGTTCACCGGTATCCGTATGTATAAATTAGCTAATTCGAGTTGATAACCTTTCTTTCATGAATGGG
The DNA here is from genome assembly GCA_955612985.1 of Cheilosia scutellata. Taxonomy (NCBI): domain Eukaryota; kingdom Metazoa; phylum Arthropoda; class Insecta; order Diptera; family Syrphidae; genus Cheilosia; species Cheilosia scutellata. The sequence continues at coordinate 28,565,776 of OY015314.1, read as the reverse complement.
AAAAGGGCGCGATATAACAGTGTTTTCTATTTACAAAAATGTCTATGCTTATGCATACCTATATGTAGCTAGTTTCAGTGTCCTAAAAATAGTTTGCATTCGGAGCATTGCAAGTTAAGACTGTTTTTCAATCACGTATGGCCGTATGCGTATCAAAGGTTACGAGTATTTACATGAGTGATCAGTGCACTAAGTTTGAAATAAGGTTACTTTGTATAGCAGTTTTGTTTTTGGCTTTCGCTGCACCCTTCTCCCTTGTTGTAGGCTTTTTGAAAGTCTAAACGCACAAATATGTTCTAGGTTTTTATTTGTTTTTATGCTACGCGCATACCTACATCTATACGAATACGGACATTATGTTATGCCTTATGCTACCCACAACCACAATACATATGTTTTGAGTACTAATACACCCAAATTGGAGAGTGATATAAATAAAATACTATGCTCACAGATTGTTCGAACGGAAAAGCGTATGGGAGAGTGATAATCAATTATTTGTTTCGGATTTTATGTACATTGTAGCATACTACCTACTCATACTCCCACAAAAGATGGAATGCATTGGCATTTTATTACCCGGCATTTGGGTACCTATTTCGCATAATATTATGTTTGACTGACTCATGATCTCTATAGGTATTGATGATGTTGGCTGGTCTGGTACTGGTACTGCCACTGGTACATAATGTTCGTATATTCGAATGAAAGACATCTGACTAGGTTAATCAACTACATATTCTCAATTTCAATTAATATCAGCAATATCGGTGGATTGATATCTGAAAGCGAATCAATCAATAAAGGCGTGCCGAAACTACCTACAGTCGGTCGTTTTGAGTAATTAAAATTTGGATCAACCATAACATGCACCTATACTATAAGAAATAAGTGAAGGTCTCTTTTAAATTGAGTCTATTGGTTTGTCCAACTTTTGTGGAAATTTTCAGCGGAATTTTTGAAAAGGCAATTCGATTTATAATGTAACCGACAGTATATGTACTTAGTAGGTATAGACAGTACCTATACCTATAGTGATTTTTAAAACAATACAAAGGACAAAGAACAAAGATTAAGAATAAGAGATGTCGTTAACCCTTTCAAGATAAGTAAAGTGGAACACAAGTTGAATCTATTATTGTTGACATTACTATGAGCACTTTGTAAAACGAACAATGTAAAATAATATATGTAACATCTGTTGAAGAAGTCATACCAAAACAAAACAATCCTTTCTTCTTGCTCAACTCAAAAGTAAATAAATGAGTTGTAGGTACAGTAATGTCCTGCTAATCCGAATCAATTATTGCAAGGGGGTATTCGGATTATCAAAATATTCAGATTAATAACTACAAGACGAGAGGGTTATTAAACGAAAATAATGTATAATTATAGTTGCTTAAGTCCAGTATTGGTGGTTTATGTTTCATCTTTTAACAAAATATTGGTTAAATTTAAAATTATTGTTAAAATCAATGCAATGTTGCATATTGGTTAGTTGTAATTTGGATTACAGCGTACAAAAATCGGTGTAGGGTTGGGAGCGATGACACTTTACTCCAATGGAGTAGATCTACTTCACTTTTTCACAAATTTCAGAAATCTACTCCCTACTTCTAATTTCCCATTATCTACTCCAATTTCAAATTTGTAATCCACTTCTTTATTTTGTTTAGTAAAAAATATTTCACAATTTTCTAAAATTTTTTTTAGGCCATTAATGACAATGAAAAACTGTTAGTCCCAGGTAAAACTATGTATGGCGAATTAGTAGGTAGAAAATATAATGATCAGATAAAAAATAACTCGGAGATCCAACAAAAAATAGATATATGTTTTGAGCTCTTAATGTTAAACCAAGAGTATATACCCTACGAGGGCTGTTGCTGTTTCCACCCTACAATAAATTTCCTAACGACTGCTAAAGTAGGTATAGGTAGGTATATATGAAATATTGACCTCTCTTGACAGAAGGCATATCGGGTTTACCACGATATCTCGAAAAAAAAAATCTCGAAAGCAAAAATCTTGAATTTAAAAAATCTCGAAAAAAAAATTTCTCGAATTAATATTAAAAATTATGTTAAAAAGTGAGATGCATATGGGGGGGGCATGCTGCCCCCCTGCAACTCCCCTGCTTTGGTATACTGTTTGCCTTATGGGATGGGTGCAAAAAAAATCTCGAATTCACTTTTTATTTTCGAGATTTTTTCGAGATATAGCCTTTCGAGATTTTTGTACATTCGAGATTTTTGCTTTCGAGATTAAAAAAAAAGTTTTCGAGATTTTTAGCCTTCGAGATTTTTGTCATTCGAGATTACGTCATGATCCCAGGCATATCAGCGCCACAATAGGTGTCATTACCGGACACTGCCTTATGGGCAAGCAAGTAACAAGGCTTGACGTATTCTCAGACGATTTTTGTAGAAGAACTACATTTGGGAGCTTTATATTACAATGATCTAACCGATCTAACAAACCTAGACCTGGTTTTAGTTATAGGATAGAATAGTTTGGGGACTTAGTCCCGATCCATGCCGTATCATTATATTCACAAAATGCAAACATTTTCGCTTTGTGTAAAAAAAAAATAGTGTGAGCATTTTAAAAAAGTTGGTAATTGAACAACTATTTATTGACTTATTATATTGGAAAGTAATTAGTTTTCTTTCAAATACCATAAATTTAAACACTTTAAAAAAGAAATATGAAATTAATTAATATCTTTGGCAATATTTTTAGTGTCGGGACACTGAAACTAAAATTGAAGATGATTTTCAGTTTCCGGACAAGCTGTCCGGCTACGACAAAACGACAAATTCTCTTTTCAATGCTCCTAAATGATAGTATGGTATATCTTCTATGATTTACAGAAAGAGAAATGTTTTTCTCTTATGTTTTCAGTATTCGGACAGGGTTTACTTAGTACGAATATGTCTGTCCGGATACTAAACAAATAAGGTTCAGTGTCCGGACAACTCTATCTATCTCTATCTATTCTATATACATATATACAAATTGAGCCCTAAAATGTTTGTCGTCGATTCACGCCTTAACGCATTTACCGGTTTTAACCAAACTTTCACACATCTTTGGTATTGCTCCATATACGATTTCTGTGCAGTTTGGTAAAAATTGGACAAATGGGCGTGGCACCGCCCATACAAAAAAAAAACATTCAAAATCTTATATCTCGAAAACCACCAAATCGATTTACAGACAATCTTAGGTATTGGTCCAGGAGTGTTGCTGTGAAGATTGGTCAAAATTGGACAAAGGGGCGTGACACCGCCCATACAAAAAAAATCTTGAAAACCACCAAATCGATTGAGTTAAAATTTACAGACAATCTTAGGTATTGGCCCAGGAGTGTTGCTGTAAGATTGGTAAAAACATCTTCTATGGGGTGAAATTCGATGACGTTATAACTCGATAACCGCTGAGTGGATTTTCATGATTCCAGAAAATCGATTTATTCTCATTTTTCGCATTTTACGAAAGAACATTATTATATTATAAGCAATACAATTTCTGTGCACGGGCAAAGCCGGGCGGGTACAGCTAGTTTTGTATGAAATTTGTGGTTTTTATCCATATTACGTTCCTTCTTCTTTATAATTTTTAATGAATTCAATAACATATAGCATAGGCAAGCGGCAAATGAATATGTATATAGTGTCAGCCAAACGTGGTAACCTTTTCAGCGAGTTCATGTAAGAAGAATCGAAAACATGCAAAGACGTTTGCCTCGATTTGCCCTCCACAATCTTTCTTTGAATGTTTCGCTAATTCTGCCTCCCTATTAAAAGCGACTCAAACTCATTAACTTAAAAAGCCTTGAGGATCGCAGGGATGCTGCAAATATTCTCTCCATTCATTGCCTCCTATCAGATCCTATCTATTGCTCGTCTCTTTACAACTCCATCTTCTTTAATACAAACCCTCGTAATTTAAGATGATTGTGCTACCAAAGATGTACTCCTTTCCTATTTTAGCGTTAAAATCACTTACGACTTCAGAGATCACTTCTGTTCTCTGTATAGCAAACACCAGTGTAGATGTCACAGTTTTTCATCCTTCTTTTGCCGAGCCCATCACATCGCACTTGCTGGATGGTGGTGATATCTGCTATCTGCATTGTAGCAGTAGGGCTGATTGTTCGGCTGCACGCGGTCTGTTCAGTGCACCCTGACTAGTGCTGAATAATCCTTTCTGACCTTTGCTCCAAATATGTCAGAGTAGCCCACGCAAGGTATCTGCCATCTCGACTGTTGACAACACCGTTGATTCAATCATGATGTGGATTCATCCGCTGTATGTCTTCTTTCTGAGGGGCTCATGTAAGACCTGTGAAACTCGTTCAGTCAGTCATTCCGACAGAGCATTATATAGTGTTTCTGCGTGTTCAACACTCGCGCTTATAAGTTTAGCAATTCAAACCCGGGTGGGCGAAACCAGTACCCGGAGTTAATATTAGCACAATGGATATGTGTGAAAAGTTACAACAGCTGGGCCTACCCACACTCCCGGGCCAATACCTAAGAATGCCTGAAAACTTGAGATCGTTTTGGTGGATTTCGAGATAAAAGATTTATATTTTTTATTTTGTATGGGAGGTGCCACGTCCCTTTGTCGAATTTTGACCAAACTTCGCAGAAATATAAAAGATGTTGGGTCAATAAGAAAGATTTCCCAAAATGAATTCCATATAGTAAATGGAAATTTATATTTGTCTGTTAAATGTTCAAGCTTTTTTTTTTGCTTAATAGGAGGTAGGTTAGGTTAGGTTGGGGGCAAATATTCGTTACGTATATGGAGTAATTCACTTAGACCAAATTCGGTCCATTGCGATATCACAAGCAGAGTCGTTTATGTCCTTTACTCTCGGAACCATTTTGAATTCTGAAGAAATCCGCAATATCCGCAAGCTCCCCGAAAAAGTACGCTCCTAGAGTTTGCTTTCTAATCGAGGACGTCGTCAGGCAGTTGCATAGTACTGACTTTTAAGAGGCTCTTTGTTCTGCGCCGACTTATCCACGGCTATGTATGTCTGTTTTGCATATGGTTAGATACATGTGTCAAGATCCCGCCGTCTCTCGTTAGCCTGTTGCAGCGCTAGTATGGAGATGTATCTTGCAGTTTCCATGTCTCAGATATCGTGTTTTGGCGATTTGCATTGGCCCGCAAGATCACTGCCCTTTTTATGAGGTTTAGATACGGGTTTATTGCGAACATCAAGTTGTATAATAATAATAATTTGATTGTAACTGTAATTTTGACTACCACAAGGAATGATAACAAAAATAATTACTATATTCACTAAATGGTGGAAAACAGTAACTTATGAACTCTAGTTTTTATTTAAAAGTATAATAGGTATACTTGAACTTGTTCTAAGAAAGCATTCGCCTAGACTAGACAGTTTTATCATTTTATTTTGGTTATTTATTGCCGTTCGTTCGAGGCTGTAGTAGTAGTATAGCTTAATAACATTCTCCGATTAAGATTAGGCAATACCTATTGGGACCTGTTGTGATAACTATTTGTTTAGGTAATACCTACAATCTTATCCGTGGCCAGTAATATCCGATAGATAGAATTAATATAATGAGTGTTTTTTTAAAACCTCGCAAACCAGCAGTTCTTTTTTACAATTGCCAGCAAGCTGGAGCCAAACTTTTATATCTCCAAGTTGGTGCCGTGACATAAGGCCATATTTCGAAGAGCGACATAAGGCCATATTCGAACATATGTCGCTTTGATAATGCGTCATAAGTCCATTAGTCCTTATTCCACTTATTATTTATTGTGGACTTAAGATTCAAATCGTTAAAAATTTAACTTAAACTGAGCAAAATAAGGCCCTCAGGGCATGATGGAAATATGGTCTTACGGATTTCGAGATTGAAAACATTGAAGAATTGAAATTTGATCATTGTTAACTGTTTTCAAAAGTTAAATGGTTAAATTTGAAGAAATTGTGTACAAAAATCCAAATTAAACTCTTATTATAGCGCGCGTTGTGGCAGCAAATCACCATCGATAACTTAAATGTGGTATAGTACACGTCACGTAGAAAGCCACATAAGCACAAACCAGTAAGAATAGACCGCCGACTTCCCGTGCACCTGCCCGATTCCCCCGGAAAAAATTACCCTGTCTGTGAATACGTGTAAATGTCAACATTAATGGCGGGAATGATTTTACATGCTATACCATGGGCCTAGGATTTTTCAAGTATGCGTGCGTTAATGGCGCTCCTTTGATTTTGTACAGCACCAATACATGAAAAATCCTGGGCCCGCCGGCAGCTTGTAGGCAAAGTCCGTTATGTGGGAGGAGTCGACGGTCTATTCTTACTGGTTTGTGCACATAAGCCACATGTCGTCAACAAATAGTGCCAAATATCGTACACATAAAGACTGTACGAAAAAAAAATCCGGAAACATTTGCGCGGTCTGACAATACTGAAATATGACATCGCAGTACCGTTAAATTTTGTTCCCATTATTTGATCTTAAGGCCTCGTGTTAAATAATACAAATAATATTATCTTCGGATAATTTTCTATCGTGGTGAATCTCCAGCTGTCAACAATTTATCCTGGTTCGGGAGCAAGATAATAAATTATCCTATAGGCTAATTTTTGACATTTTCATTTGCTTGAGTTTTGCTAGAATATTCAAGAGGAAATAAAATACTGAATTTCAATAAATGAATAGGTACCTACCGTAACATTCGATAAACCTCTGTTTTTTAAGATTGGATTGTTTTTTTGTGAACTTCTTTTCAACACTTCAATGTGTCCAGAAATTAGCCGACGATAATTATTTAGCGCGGTCTAATAAATTGTAGAAATAGTAGTTTAAAGAAATGTAAAGCATAATCCGTTTCTTTCAGCATTAAAAATTGTCAAGCCTAGTTTCTCTTTCCGGATTTTTTCTCAAACAGTCCTTACGTACACATATGTATATGTACCATAATAGAGCTAGTACACGTCATATGTAGCCCTTGGGACATATGCTGACGTAAAAATGACGTCAGTGTTTCATACGTATGCGGCCTTCTACATGCCGTGTACAACCGCCAAACAAATATATACGTAATAAAATAAGGAAAAATGCAAATTGCTGCATTAAAAACTGTACAAACAACCACAGCCAAAAAATACACAATTTCATTTATTTCCAATTTATTTCCAATTGCCGAGTCGATTTGCATTTTGGTACACAATCTTTACAAATTTAACTACTATGGTATTTAAGTTTTGCAAACACTTTTAACAAATTCTAAATTTCAATTCTGCAATGATTTCAATTTACATTTCGCACTTCTTTATAAACTTTTCACCAATAAACTAAGTAAAATCTACCCCCGCCCATGTAAATTTTCGTTTGTTTTCAAGTCGTTATTGGTACTAATGACAAAGTCATGACAGTGTGCCCATGCATCGTATTCCATTGTGCAGGTGGCTTTATGACAAAACCTATATTTTGGTTTCGTTATAACTAGATAAGCTACTACTGACGTCAATTTTTGGTCAGATTTTGATACCGATGTCAATAATGTGAGCGCAGAAGCCGTAACCGCAATGATTTTACTCGGTATGGAACTTTATATTCTACATTGCATCAACAAATTAGCTTCAAATAAACCCTGGTTTAACAATGCATGCAAGCGAGTTACCGCAGCGAAAAACAAGGCTTTCCGTGAATGGCGGTCAAACCGTTCGGAGCAAAAAAGATCTGAATTTATAATTCTTCGAAATAGATGCAACCAAATTATTGAATTGGCGAAGACAACTTACAGCGAAAGAGTCACTAACAAAGTGATTGGATGTCCTAGCGACTCACGCGCATACTGGTCCATGGCAAAGGCAATCAGTAATAACTTTAGTTGCTCTTCTTTTCCACCTCTAGTAAAAGAAGACGGCACGCTAGCAACAAAACCTAAAGAAAAGGCAGATATTTTCGCTAGCATGTTTTCAGAGAATTCCACCCTAGATTCTGCCCAACTAGATCCACCAAATATCCCGAGGGTGCAATCATCGATGGCAGAAGTAAAATTTCGGCCTCGAATAATTCAACGCACTAGAACTAGATTGCAATAAGGCAACGGGACCCGACGGAATCCCGGCTATAGTACTCAAGAGCTGTGCACCAGAACTTGCACCTGTACTTTGTAAGCTGTTTAGCATGTCGTACTCACAGAAGACGTCTCCTACGTGCTGGAAGACCGCTCGCATTCAACCTGTTCCAAAGAACGGGAGGAAATGTCTGCCACAAAACTATCGTCCAATAGCGTTACTTTCAATGCTCTCAAAAGTAATGGAAAAAGCAATAAATGTCGAAATAATCAAATATCTAGAAGGCCACCGGTTAATAAGCGACAGGCAATACGGATTTCGGCGCCCCACAAGACAGGCTGCTAATGCTCATGACCATATACAGTACACTTGACAACCGCGAGGACATCAACTTTCCAAAACTCCTTTTGTTACAGGACAAGCAAACTTTTGGAACTCACTTCCTGGGGATATATTTCCAGAAGTATACCTACAATTTGCAGCAATTTAAGTGGAGAACTAACATACATCTGCAAGCATCTCGGGCCGCTGTTGAAGCGTTATAGGTTCGCTTTTCCCGAGAGAAGTATTTAAAAAAAAAAAAAAAAACACACACACACAACTTTATGACATAATTTGACGTCATACATATTTCAGAAATTTAGACGATTTTACATGGCTAATAGTAGTTATACACCTTCGTATAATCTGCTATTTAAAACAACCAATACACACATAAGAGCAGGAGAAATTGAGAAATTTGTTGTATAAATAAACTAGCATACTACATACCACGACGTTGGTTGGGTTGCCTCAAAAGTATCGGAGAAAACGTCATAGGTTAGGTATGTATGACGTTTTTGGGTATTTTTTGGCCAGCAAACATTTAAATTGTCTACTGCGCTTGTAGTTAGCCACTGGTTTTAATTTATATCTACTTTTTGTTTTATTAGAAATGCCATACACCTATGTAGGTGTTTTCTGTTTATAAATAATTCTTCAATTAATAAATGCCAAAATATAAAAGGTAACATATTAGAAAGAATCAGATAGGAAGGATTGTCCTATAATATTGGGTTTCTTTGTATTTGTTCCCAATCAAATATCTGTTGAGATGTTGCATAATTTAAATACAGCACGTTATAATGTGTGAAATGACAGTTACATTTAAATTTAAATTCTTTATATAAAAATGTTATGTTGGTTTGTGTATACTTCAAAAACTCGAAAAGTTTTGCACCGATTGACCTCAAATTTTCAAAGAATTTGGCTCAAATTGGAAATTGGAAAAATCGAAAAATTATTTTTTGTATAGAATTTTGTGTGGATTTTCGAATGGAAAATGATGTAAAGGCCGAAAATTCGTTGTGAAGCTTGGAAATTTGGGATAATTGTGAAATTCATTGTGATAAAAGACGTTTTGCGTGCATTTTGGGTGGAGAAGTTAACCTGCTGGCGCTGGGTAATGGCCAAATTCCCGTTGATGTTTCAACTGGATTGATATCGTTCCCGGATATTTTTTGCTAGTTCACATCGTCGAAGGAGGAAATCATCACCAAAGTGTTCCCCGGCATTGCACAAAATTATATAAATCTCGAATGGAATAGTGATCGGGCAATACTAGCAGCGAAGAATAAGGACGTCGATAGCTTGAATTTCATTATTCAAAGTCAAATCGCTGGAGAACTGCATTCGTACAAATCCGTTGCAAACGTGACCGACGAGGATGAAGCGACCAACTATCCGACGGAATTTTTTTAACTCGCTTGATATGCCAGGAACTCCACCGCATAATTTACAGCTGAAGGTGGAATATCGATCATAATCATGTTGCGGAATCTGAACCATCCGAAATTGTGCAACGGTACGCGGTTGTCCTTCAAGAAACTGATGAAGCGACGATCATCAAGGGCAAATTCAAAGGAGAGGAAGTCCTTATCCCACGACTTCCGATTATTCCAACTGATCTTCCATTCCAATTCAAGAGGATTGGCTTTTGCGATGACAATCAATAATAATCGCAAGACCCAATCTTTGGAAGTCGGTGGGATTAATCTCGAATTGCCTGTTTTTTGCACGGTCAGCTGTATACGTTGCCTGTTCGCGTGTTGGCAAACCGTCTTCGTTGTTTGTTTTTGCGCCGGAAAACAAATAAAAAAACATTGTTTATCACATCGCTCTCTACTGATTTCGATTCCACTATCTGTGTTGAAAAAAAAAAAACGTCAATTTGAAGTCGTTGAATTGGGGCGAGACGAAGTTCGCTGGGTCCGCTAGTGTTTCTTATAAAAATAGCGACAAATCCATGCTGCACACAGTAGCATGATAATACAGTTACCTACCTGAATTGATATGCAGGTCCTATACGGATCGGTTATGCCAACATGTGACAATGAAAGGTAACTAAGTCCTGTCCCGTTTGCGTTGACGGGCTTTAGAGGGGGAGATATAACTGTCGACTTGGATCAGTCGACTAAGATGATACTACTACTTCAGGTGGTCGTACGTAAAAAAGTTGCTTAACATAATTTTTAGAAAATTTCTCAAGAATAAAAATTTCATAAAAAAAATAAAAATTTTTAAAGTCAAAATTTTGAGAAAAAGACATTTTAAGTAAAAAATTTTCCAAATTTTGAGTTTAAGGAGCCATAACTTTTCTGTATCTGCACAGATGTACCCGCAGTGCTTAGGACTTGTATGTGTTACTAAATTGTCTTTTCAAAATGTACACAACTATTTTTGTAGCTAGTTTAGAAGTTAAATAGCGTTTTAAGTAGTGACACCTCCTAATTAGAGTTCACCTACTTTGATGGGCTATAACGGGAAATACAATGAAAATAGACCCCCCCCCCCCCCCTGCCTTACAATTTTTTGTTCGGCAGAACTTCAAGAATCGTCCCTTAAAGGATTATACTTCTTAACTGGGACACCCTGTATATATACTTTAGCAAAATGTAAAATGTATAGGGTATCACATAATACGCTCCAGAAGAACTGCAAGATTTCTGTATATTATTGTGTAGTACGTATATGGTGAAAAATGTGCTTTATAATTAGCTTTTTTTATATTCCCAAATCACATCTGAACATGATAATAAGGTGATTCTTATCTCGAGCAAATTTTAATCACGTCACATGACTTTTGCATAACGAATCAGTATTGCTCTTATTGCGCTTTAGTATTGGGTATTTTTGATGGCAGTAATTGCAACATTGTAAATAAATCTATTAGTACCTATTATTACTTGAGAAAATCGGCACTACCGCCTCTTATGTATTTGTGTAATAATTACTTTATTTACTAACTGGTCAAATGGGCCCTACCAATTCGACTTTATATTTACGAATTGAGGAATTTTTATGAAAAAAAATTGTGAAATCATTAAATTTAAAGTCAAACTTTAAAATAGTTATTAGTAAGGATCTACCTACTTCTTAAAATTGTTTGTATAAATTAAACTAACTTACATAAAGCTGAATGTTATCGAAAGAATGAACTTTTGGTGGACACTGGGCAGGCGTACAACATTTTAGCGACAAAGAAGGTTTGGCCAAAACTGGACCTAAAACGCTCCAAAGGATTTTAACAGACTTTTCATTTTAACATTTGAAATGACTTTGTGAAAAGCTGTATGGACGAGGAGGAGAAGGAGATCATTTTTCTTTCCCGGCTCTTTCCCAAAAACGAAAACTCCACCTGCGAGCTTTCTAACATAGACATTTGAAGTCTCTTTCAATTTATCAGAAGTTGGCTTAGCAAGTAAAGGAAAATAAATTCTCTTAGATTCATATGGTATCACAAAGGACCTTATAATGTTTATCGGTTTTTGCCAATATTCACTTAACCCAAACTAACCTAAACTCTTCGCGGGTCGGCAGCCCTTTAGGTTAGATTATGTTAGAGGGGTAGTTTGGTATATATGTATGCAATTTTCATATATTTTTATAGCTACGAATTATAGTACAGCCGAAAGTGTTGTTCCACCATTCTATACCCAAGTTTAATGTGACATTGTCAACGACGCCCTTAGCTGCGTTGAAAGCTGGTAATACTTGTCTGTCAGCAAATAGTACGTTCATTTCAGAGCCGCATCTGGCCAGTTTATCTGCTTCTACACCAAAATGTTCAGGACCCAGCACAGCATTACTGTGTGATGGTTTAATTCTGCTTAATGCCGAGAGGCACTGACTTAACTCGCTTTAAGTGCTGCTTGGATGTCCACGCAGAAGGAAATTTCCACTGCTGGTAAGTTCTCTTGCTGGGACAGTTTGAGCTGGTTTCTTAATCGCGTAGATCTCTGCCTGGGAAACGCTGCACTGCTCTGCCAGTCGGTATGAATGGCTGATATTTAGTTCTTCTGAGAAGACTCCTGCTCGCGTTCCATTCTCCGTATTTGAGCCATCTGTGAATATAGGTATACCTTTTATGACAGTACTCGGAACCAGTCCTTCCTGTCGGTATTATACAGACTGTAAATATCTTGCCAAAGTCATACATCGGTTTCTTGTAGTCTGTGAGTGGTAATTAAGTATGTGTAGTGTACGCCTGACAGTCCGCAACCACGACTGATACACTGCAGCCTATCATACGCTTCGATCGCTGGCTCTTATGTTGATTTCGATTCGCCAAAAAAAAACACTTTTTCTTGCCCGAGATAACTTTTTTCGTTCGTTTGGTACAAAAAAAAGCAATCTTTTTCAGAGTCGAGAGCACTTTTGCGAATCTAGATTTTTTCTCAGAGTCGCTCGAGATTTACCAACACACTTACATATGATTTGACATTTGGTAGCTGGCGTTCGTTTGTTTACGTTTTATGAAGTCGGTCGAAAAAGTTAAAGCTACTGAAAAACCATATTAAAACAAATAATTTAAACCAAAATTTGATAAATATGGAACAAATAATACGAGTATATGTGTAAATTTCATCTTCATCATGTGGCACATCTTCATCGTCGTCGTCGTCCTCTTCGGATAATACTGGTTCGTCTTCGTCATACGACCAATTTATGCAGTTGCAGTATTTGTTCTTTGCAAGGGAGAAAAAGCATCGAGTTTGCAATTTTGTGCAATACGTACGGTCCACGTCCTGAACATATACTCGGAATATGTACTATCATCAGATTTCTTTTATAGTAATTTTGAAAATGTATGTAAAACTTGCAAGTTGTACCTAACCACTCTACGAAAAAAAAATCGTTACAACAAAAAAGGTAAACAACTTTTGGCGGGTACACCACCAACACCAACAAAGAACAGCTCAGTATACTTTTGTTGTTCGATTGGCCAGACGAAATCTAAAGAAATCTGAGATTGCCAATCGAAATTAGCATAAGTCTTCTCCTTCTTGTCGTTTCAAATCAAAGATGTCATTGCGCTAGATTATTGTTGTCCACCTGCTCGATGTGGTCAGGCTAAAGCACTCGATATTTTTTTGCTCTTAGTATGTATATGCGGAAAAACTCCAGACTTCGGGCAGGTATTTATTTTAAACATAATGGTTTATTAGAATGTTATTGATTTTGTGCAATTATTCCTATATCTAATATCTATAGACGCGTTAAATTGCAAAACTCTGTTTTTCGAACAAGCGACCTCAGAGCTAAATTAACTTTAAAATTCGTTGCTCAAAGACAAACGCGTCTCATGAAATAACCATCGACCAAAATGTATTTTTTTTTATTGTGAGTATATATTGCAATATAACTAAAACGTACAATACTAGAAAAAACTGAAAACCGATCGATTGGCAAAGCAAAGATTTTATTTATTTATCTAAAAAATAGCAATTGCTCGCTAAATCCTACCATCATTCTCTTCAAACGTATTGATTTACGTATTTGTCACAAAGTTAAATTATGTAGGTTCAATTAATATTACAGATCTAATTTTTAATGTACTGTGGACATTAGAATATTAACTTATCGAATAAATAAATAAATAAGCTTAATACTGTGCACATATAGCTGACATCGACCTTGATATTATTTGTGCACTTGAGATAAGTAAATAATCTATCTTTCATTCATATTCAATCGTACATTAACGAGTATGAGAAAGTGACTCAACTTTGTGTGTTTAGGTATGGTAATCAAAATACATACCACGGAATTTAAATATCAGATTACTACAAAGTGTCGGCTTCTAATTCTATTCTAAAACGAGAATATACGTATTATGGCAAATAAAGCCTCTGCTCCCAATTAGTTCACTAGAATAACTTACTAAAAAGGACTTGATATCCAAAGGGAAATTCCAGGAAGTTGTATGGGCGACGAAAAGGAGAATCTCTCCCTGGCCAAAGATTTCTGTAGAGGCTGCATTCAGGGCTGTCGTTTCGTTAAAGTTTTGTGTGTTCAATGTTCGATAGCAATAGGATGGTAGTATACTTTACGAATGAAGGTTGTACTTACAAAGCAAAGAAATGCTCTCACGTAAGCTCCAAAGATCTCAGACCTATTAGTCTTTCATAATTCCTCCTAAAAACTTTAGAACGTCTGATTGAAATCCATTTACGCTTAAGCATTGACAAGAAACTTTTGTCAACGGCTGAACACGCTTACTGTAAGGGTATAAATCGGTGTAAAAGCCTTCACATACATACGTTAACGCGTTCCATAGAGGATTCCCTACCACGTCATAAAGAGTAGGTATACAATGGTTGCATTCCTCGACATAGAAGGCGCTTTTAACAACGTAGACCCATCTGCAATCTCGAATGCACTAGCAGATCTGAACGTAGATACCTCACTTGGAGAGTTGATCAATCGGATGCTCAATAGCCGTATTATCAACTCTAGTCTGGGACTCTGGGTAAGATGTCTGTCAGAAGATCTGTTAGTAGAGGAATCCCACAAGGTGGCGCCCTATCTACCCTTCTCTAGAACTTGGTGGTCCATAAACCATAATGCGCGGACGATGTAGGTACATATTATCCCAACAGTAAGTCATAAAATTAAAGGGTAAATAAAAAACGACGGCTGTAATTACCCAAGATCAAACAATGAACTACTTGAAAAGCGTATAAAAAGATGCGCCACTAGGATGAGGTCATTGCATTTATATTTCGTTGCATAGGAGCGATCTTTTTCAAATTTTTGTTAAGAATATTTAAAAAAGCGTTGAAAAGAACTGTTTTTATTTAGTTTAAAAAAAATGGGTTCCGGAAAGACTTTGACAGCGACAGAAAAATAAAAAATAGATGCTTTCAAGGAGTTAGGACTCTCAGGCCGAGAAATTGCAAGGAGGCTAAATAGAAGTAAGACTGTTGTAAACAGTTATGTTGCGGATCCACAACACTATAGAAAAAATCAAAAAGGACGCACGGCAGAAGCGACAGCTTTGCGACAAAAGCAGTTAATTCTATGGCTTGCCTCCCAGGTTCGATCCCCGGAAAAACACAAATTACATCTTAAGGTTTTTTCTACTGCGCCACCTCTCGCGAACGTCTGACAAATATCCGAGAGTATGACTGTCCTGAAAAAGCTTCTCAATTCAGCCGTTCGGATTCGGCATAAAATTGTAGGTTCCTTCCATTCGTCCCAAAAATAGAAACTCACACAAAACGAATGGTTGCGAGAAGCTAGGCCTAGGGTGTCTACCGCCTGTTGCGCCACCTATTTATTTATTTATTTAGCGAAGTATCAGCCATCATAGCAACGGTCCGAAGGATAATACGAAAAAGTGGTACTATACAGAGAAGAAAACCTAAAAAGAGGCAAGTACACAAGGATCACCGAATGAATTTTTCAAGAGAATTTATGTCGCTTGGAGCAAAATGTATGGCCTCATCCTAGTGATCGCCATTGTATGTGGGTCGGGCGTAAGCCCAGACAAAATATAACTTGTCCTCTTCTCCAGGAAATATAAAATTCCACACATTGACCATCCATCTATATAAATGGTTTTAGCTTGTCATTCTTAAATTAAGCTAAATACTTGGGTCTTATTTTAGGTAGAAAGTTGAGTTAGAAGCCAAACATACAAAAAAGAGTTTAAAATCCACAGTGGCACTTTTCTCTTGCAAAAAAGCCATAGGAAACAAATGCGGTCTACCTCTACAATCTCGCATCACTCCTTGGTTTTACGTCTCGGTCATAAGACCTATAATTACGTGCGGTGTGGTAGTCTGGTAAACTGTCCTGGACAAAGCGATCAAATAACAGCTTGCTTATGCATCCACGGGGCACATCGTATACCCCTTCCGCTGCACTTAACATCCAGTTTCATCTAACACCCATCGTCATTTTTAGTAGGGTCTGCAGCCGTTCGCCCCAAAAGCAATTTCACAATGGACTATAGCAAAACAACTGGCCATTCCGCAATCCTGAACACTTTCAGGACTGTCGTAAGAAATATGGACTAAACTATAGCACGGTAACAACTTTTAAGTCTCCATTCCCGCTAAATCACTCTGGGAGAAGTGAGAGCATTCTTGGAAAATGAATCGATGCACTTCTTAACGGATGGAAAAAAGTGTGCTCTACAATATTTCTTGATATAGCACAAGCTTTCGATAAAGTCTGGCACAAAGGTCTGATCCACAAACTACAAAGGTAACTGCCAAAGCAATATTCGACAATTCTGGAGTCATATATATCATGTCGATTCTTCAGGATTATACAAGAGACAGAGTACTCAACATTAAGAGAAATTAAAGCTGGTGTACCCCAAGGCAGTGTGTTAGGTCCAGTTTTATACCTTCTGTTCTCTAACGATTTACCTCAAAGTGGGGAAACCACTATAGCTACTTTTGCAGATGACGCAGCTGTCCTAGTTAGCGTTGGAAAGCGCATGTAATGAAAAAAAGAGATGAGTTGAACATGCGATACAGTAAATGTGTTGGGTTATTGGGAGATATTCATCTCTGTCCAATTACAATAAATTATTGCTATACA